>CAWUFW010003208.1:1200000-1893922 GCA_963921515.1 Calotriton arnoldi | reverse complement strand
GGTCGATTCAGATTCGGGCCGGAAATTTCTCCGACCGAGCCGGACCCGGAGAGATTTCCGACCGAATCGGACCCGTGCAGTCCGACCGAACAGAGTACGATGCGTCCGTATGTTATCGGACTCGAGTCGGTCGGACTCCCATTGAAGTCAATGGGAGCCGGTCGTACAACGCGTACGCGGGCTCCCATTGACTCAATGGGTGCGGAGTCGGACAAGGGCGCCCCCTACAGCGGGTACGCGGCGAAGCGATTCGCGCCATACACGCACAGGTAGAGGGGACCCATGGGTCCCCCCTGTGTGCGACTCGCGCGGCTACGCGTACAGGGGGGTCCGACACGGACCCCCAAAGTACGGCTCCGACAGCTCTTTCGAGCCGGAGTGCGCGGCTCGGTCGGACTGCTCGCGGCGTGCATCGTACTTACCCGGCCGGGAAACGTCTCCATTGCGCGGTGCGAGTCGAGTCCGAGCGAGTCGGTCGGAGCGGTTCGAGCCGGGAGCGAGTCGGTCGGAGCGGTCGGGACGCCCGGACGAGTCGGTCGGCGATTTCGCATCGTACTCGCTCGGCCGGACCCGCGTACGGTTCGGTCGGGAAACAGGGCTCCGAATCGGATCCGGTAAAGCCGAATCCGATTCGGAGCACTACCGGCCGAGATCGGAATCGGCCCCTATGAGTATGTTAAGCCTAGTATGCCTAGTATGCCTAGTATGCCTAGTATGCCAAGAGTCCCTCTAGGTTCTAGTCATCTCCATACCTGAAGAATGAGAGAGGTAGGAATCTCTTGCCAGACTCGAACTCCAACACCCCGCAAGGGAAGTCAGATCACTGGAAGTTGGACTCTCTGAGTGCAGGGATGATAGCGTCTTCTCAGTGCGTCAGGCCGGGAAACGGGCTCCTCTGAAGTCGAGGTCTCCTCTGATTTACAGGGGCTAGGGAAGGTATATTTATACCTGAGAATTACCTCAGAATGTTAGCATTGACGTGAGTCGGACAGCGGAAGACGTCATGAATGAACCCCTAAGGAATAATGGTTCATGCATAATATATGAGTCCTTGAAGAAATCAATAGTCCTGGGCTAGGGAAACTCCCGCAGCCTAAGGGTCTGTTCTTCACGAACTCGTTGTGACGTTAGGGTGGATGGATGTCGGAGACCATGCCTGTATTTGGAGTGCACGGTTTAATGCCTAAATAAGGGCTGGGATTTTATGCCTATATAAGGGCAGGGCGAATTGTGCCTATATAAGGACATGATTCTGGAAAGCCCATTTATGGACACCCTATGAGGAATACAACACCTAATCACCCATGCAGGACACCTGCACTCATAGAAACACTCAGGCACAACTCTTGCACTCATCATTTTACTCAGGCAGTAATCATGCAATCATTTAATCACCCAGGCACTACACCTGCACTCATACAATCACCCAGGCATTACCCATCCACTTATGCAGTCACTCAGGCAGTACTGTTGCACTCAACCTATTACTCAGGCAGTACCCATGTACTCATTTTGTATCTTAGGCACTACCCATGCAGTCATCCAATAACCCATGCATTACTCTTACAGTCATCCTTTTACTCAGGCACTACCCATGCACTGGTCTAAGTACCCAGGCATTACCCCTGCACTCATGAAGTCACTCAGGTACTACCCATGCACTCATCCATTTCACCCAGCCAGTACCCCTGCACTCATGCAATCACTCAGGCACTACCCATGCACTCATGCAATCACTCAGGCACTACTCTTGCACTCAACCATTCACTCAGGCACTACCCATGCACTCATCCATTCTCTCAGGCACTACCCATGCTCTCATCAAATGACCCAGGCATTACCCTTGCACCCATCCTTCTACTCAGGCACTACCCATGCACTCATCCATTCACTCAGGCACTACCCATGCACTCATCCAATGACCCAGGCATTAGCCTTGCATTCATACTTTCACTCAGGTGCTTCCCATGCACTCATTATTTAAAAAAAAAATGTAAATGTGTTTATTGATTTTTGTCTACACAATAATCATATACAATTGAACAGGAGCTACTGCTCACATAACACTGTCCCCTTATACATGCCCTTTCATATAAACTTTCCAATAAAACGTGAGTACATGTGTTAACGTACACTATGTGACGAAGGAGCAACATTTTCCTTCTCCATTGGTGCCTTAGTCTCAACAGTTTCATAGAGTATAACGTAGCATGGGCAATATCAGGCAATGTAAACAGGAACACTAACACATGGGGGGGAAAAAAAAAAAATGGACCCAAAATCAGACACACAAACCAAAGCCCAATACACCCCCCAACCCCCCTCCCATCCCCCTACCTCCCTCCCCGGACACCCCCCGGCATGTGGTAGTAGCTTGAAACAGAAGGAGGCATACTTCACAGTAATTCCTGTATAATAAACTTGTGACTGAATGACATTAATCAAATATTCATTGCATAGGAGAATTAGGTGGCTAACATTGAGAACACTCCTCCCCATCTTTTGCAAAACACATAAAGAGGAGCGCAGGTCCTGCTATTCACCAGGCAATGAGTCCACCTCAGTATCAGAATCCACGGGCCTGAGCAGCTCCGTCAAGGCCCCCCATGCGCGGGCAGAGTCCAACGCTTTGTCACTCTGAGCTCGGCTAGCTGCTTGCATGCGTACTACCGCTTCGCACTCAGCCCACCTAAGAAACTCATCCCTCCACCTCTGCAGCTGCGGGCCTTGCGGCTTCCCATGCACTCATCCAATCATCCAGGCACTAACCCTGCACTCATGCAATCACACAGGCACTACCCATGTACTCATGCAATCACTGAGGCACTACTCTCGCACTCAACCATTCATTCAGGCACTACCCATGCACTCATCCAATGACCCAGGCATTACTCTTGAAGTCGTCCTTTTACTCAGGCACTACCCATGCACTGATCTAAGCACCCAGACATTACCCTTGCATTCATGAAGTCACTCAGGCACTACCCATGCACTCATTCAATCACCCAGGCAGTATCCCTGCACTTATGCAATCACCCAGGCACTACCCATGCACTCATGCAATCACTCAGGTACTACTCTTGCACTCAACCATTCACTCAGGCACTACCCATGTACTCATCCATTCACTCAGGCACTACCCATGCACTCATGCAATCAAGGAGGCACTACCTATACACACATGCAATCACTTAGGCATTACCCATGCAGTCATGCAATCACCCAGGCACTACCTATGAACTCATCCATTCCCTCAGACACTACCCATACAGTCATTCAATGGCCCAGGCATTAGCCTTGCACTCAAACTTTCACTCAGGTACTTCCCATTCACTCATCCAATCACCCAGGCACTAGCCCTGCACTCATGCAATCACCCAGGCACTATGCATGTACTCATGCAATCACTCAGGCACTATTCTTGCACTCAACCATTCACTCAGGCACTACCCATGCATTCATCCATTCTCTTAGGCACTACCCATGCACTCATCTAATGACGTAGGCATCACTCTTGCAGTCGTCCTTTTACTCAGGCACTACCCATGCACGCAATCAATCAATCAGGTGTTTGTTAAGCGCGACTACTCACCCGTAGGGGTCTCAAGGCTCTGGGGGGGGGTTCGCAATTCCAGTCCATCAAGGAGGGGGGTCTGCCGAAAAGCCAGGTTTTGAGGTTTCTTGCGAAGATGGGGAGCGATATGGTCTGTCTGAGGTGGAGTGGAAGGTCATTCCAGGCTCTGGCCGCGAGGAAGGAGAAGGAGCGGCCTCCCGATCTGGTATTTCTGGTGTGGGGGACCACAGCTTAGGAGAGCTGGGCTGATCGTAGGGTCCTTTGGGGTGCGTGGAATTTGAGTCTGCTGTTCAGGTATGCTGGTCCGGTGTCGTGGAGGGCCTTGTGAGCGTGGGTGAGCATCTTAAAGGTGACTCTAGCTTCGATGGGGAGCCAGTGGAGTGTGCGCAGGTGCTGGGAGATGTGGCAGTGTCTTGGCAGGTTGAGGACCAGTCTTGCGGCGGCGTTTTGGATGTTCTGTAGCTTGCGGGTGAGGTTTTTGTTTATTCCGGCATAGAGTGCGTTGCCGTAGTCAAGTCTGCTGATGACCATGGCGTGAGTGACGGTCTTTCTGTGTTTGAGGGGGATCCATTTGAAGGTCTTACGTAGGAGGCGGAGGGTGTGGAAGCAGGAGGACGAGACGGAGTTGATCTGGCTGTCCATTTTGAGCTCTGAGTCCAGGATGATTCCCAGGTTGCGTGCGTGGTCCGTGGGGGTGGGCGGGCTTCCGAGGGCGGGGGGCCACCAGGTGTCGTTCCAGGCATCGGGGTTTGGGCCCATGATGAGTACTTCCATTTTATTGGTGTTTAGTTGTAGGCAGCTGTTTTTGATCCATTTGGCGACGGCTTCCATGCCTTCTAGAAAGTTGTGTCTGGCGGTGTTGGGTTCGTTGGATAGGGAGAGGATGAGTTGGGTGTCGTCTGCGTATGACACAATGTTGAGTCCGTAGGTTCTGACAATGGGGGCGAGCGGAGCCATGTAGACGTTGAAGAGCATAGGGCTGAGGAAGGACCCCTGGGGGACTCCGCAGGTGGTTGGTGTAGGGTCCGAGAGGAAAGGGGGGAGTCTGACCCGCTTCGTTCTGCCGGAGAGGAAGGAGCGGATCCAGTCGAGGGCCTTGTCTTGGATCCCTGCGTCGTGGAGTCTGCATATTAGGGTGCGGTGAGAGACTGTGTCGAACGCCGCTGAGAGGTCGAGGAGGATGAGGGCTGCTGTTTCTCCTTTGTCCAGTAGGGTGCGGATGTCGTCTGTTGCGGCGAGCATGGCGGTTTCCGTACTGTGGTTTTTTCTGAAGCCGGATTGGGAGGAGTCGAGGATGATGTGCTCTTCGATGAATGTGGCGAGTTGGCTGTTGATGGCTTTCTCGATTACTTTCGCTGGGAACGGGAGCAGGGAGATGGGTCTGTAGTTTTTGAGGTCGGTGGGGTCCGCCAAGGGTTTCTTCAGGAGGGGGTTGATCTTGGCGTGTTTCCAGTCGTTGGGGAACGAGGCGGTTGCCAGGGAGCGGTTGATGGTGTGGCAGAGCATGGGTGCGATGGTGTTGGCGGCTCTGTTGAAAATGTGGTGGGGGAAGGGGTCGTGGGGGCCCCGGAGTGGATTGACTTCATCGTCTTCAGTGTGTCTTCGGTGGTGAGGGCTGTCCAGTTGTCGATCGCTGGCTTCAGGGTGTCGGGCGGTTGGTGAGGGTTCAGTATGTTGGTTGTCTTCGTCGAAGTTGTCGTAGATGCTCTTGATTTTGTGGTGGAAAAAGGTGCTGAGTTTGTCGCAGAGGTCTTGTGAGGGAGGGATGTCGGTGGACTCGCTGGTGGGTTGGGCGAACTCCTTGATGATGTTGAAGAGTTCTTTGCTGTTGTGTTTATGAGTGGAGATTCTGTGTTCAATTGCTTTTTTCCTTGTTTTTCTGATGAGTTGGTGGTGGGCGTTGGTGGCGGCTCTGAAGTTGTTGTGGGCTTCTGTGGATTTGGTGTTCCTCCAGGCCTTTTTGAGGCGGCGGCAAGTGCGTCTGGACTCTCAAAGTTTGGTGGTAAACCATCTAGCTTTCTTGGCGTGGGTGTTGTTGTTTTTCTTGAGGGGGGCTATGGTGTTGGCGCTGTCGGAGATCCATTTGTGCAGGGTTCGGTCTGCGGTGTTGGGGTCGTCGTTTTCCGCGATGGTTGGGGTGGAGTTGCTGAGTGATGAGGTTAGCTGGTCATCGGTGATTCTGGTCCAGTTTCTTCATGGGAGCAGGTGCTGGTGTCTGTGGATGGTGGGTGTTCTGAAGGTGAAGTGGACGCATCGATGGTCAGTCCATGGGAGTTCGGTGGTGTGGCTGAAGGTGATGGAGTTTCCTGTTGTGAAGAGGGGGTCGAGGTGTGTCCTGCTGAGTGCGTGGGTTCGGTCACGATCTGGCGGAGTCCAATGTTATGGAGGTTGTCCAGGAGGGATGTGGTGCTGAGGTCCAGTTGGTTGTCGAGGTGGAAGTTGAGGTCTCCCAGTAGGGTGTAGTTGGTGGACGCGATGGCATGCGGGGAGATGATGTCTGTGATGGAGTTGGCAAAAAGTCCGCGGGGTCCAGGGGGTCGGTAGATGAGGGTTCCTCGGAGGGTGGTGGTAGGGCTGGCCAGTATCTTGAAGTGAAGGTGTTCCATCAGGTCTGTGGGCTCGTCAGGGAGTGTGCTCAGGCGGAGGGTGGATTTGTGGACGATGGCGAATCCTCCTCCTGGGCGGGTGGGGTGGTCCTTCCTGGAGTTCTTGTATCCTTGGGGAATGGCGATGGCGATGTCCGGTCCCGAGGTGGTGTTCGTCCATGTTTCGGTGAAGAACGCTATGTCCAGGGTGGTGCTGTCGAGGAGGTCCCAGATTTCGGTGGCGTGTTTGTGGAGGGATGGGACATTGAGGAGGATGCATTGCAGGGTCTTCGGTTTGGTTGTCTTCTTGTGGGCGGGTTGCGCTGGGTCCGTGGTCTTGGCGGTGCTACAGGTGTGCCGGCAGCGGTGACAGCTGAAGGGTCCATGGGTGTCGGCTGGTGATGCTAGCTTGAAGTTTTTGTTGTGGCCTGGGTTGAGAGTGTGGAGTGCCGCTGGGTCATAGCATTGGCGGTGCAGAGATCCAGGGTTCCTGGCGCTGGTCGCAGTCGGGTCGTGGACGGGCGCAGACGGGCTTGCCTTTGGCGCGCCTTTGGCACGCCCGCAGCGGCCGCTATTAAGTCGGGGTCGGGGAGGGCTGGACAGCTGGGAGGCGGGAGCGGGCTGGATTGGGCCAGTCACGATGGTCATGCTGTGGGGGGGAGGGGCCGCGGGGCAGCAGCGGTGGGGAAAAACGGGCGGAAAAAGGCAAAAGGAAAAAGGAAAAAAGAGAGGGAAAAGTGAAAATAAGGCAGCAAAAGTGAAAGAGTGGAGGAAAGACACAGAGGACACAGAAGGAGAGTGAAAGGGGGAGATTGAGATGAGGGTAAAAAACAAGTGAAAACGGAGGAAAGACACAGAAGGAGAGTGAAGGGGGGAGCTTGAAATAAGGGGAAAACGAGTGAAACCGGAGGAAAGACACAGAAGGAGAGTGAAGGGGGAGCTTGAAATGAGGGGAAAATGAGTGAAAATGGAGGAAAGACACAGAAGGAGAGTGAAGGGGGAGATATAAATAAGGGAAAAAACGAGTGAAAAAGGAGAGAAAAAGCGGAGCGAGAGAAAGGAGACAGAGGTCCACTGGACCACCAGGGATGAGGTGCAGGTAAAACCTGCGGGTGGAGGAGGGCCTCGAACACCAACACTCGAGAGTGCAGGGGCTTGGGGGAAGGCCTCACTTAATGGTGGAGCTGTGAGGGAGGGAGAGCAATTTCATTGACAATGAGTCAGTGGTCTTGCTCTGCACTGATCTAAGGACCCAGACATTACCCTTGCATTCATGAAGTCACTCAGGCACTACCCATGCACTCATCCAATCACCCAGGCAGTACCCCTGCACATATGCAATCACCCATGCACTACCCATGCACTCATGCAATCACTCAGGCAGTACTCTTGCACTCAACCATTCACTCACGCACTACCCATGCACTCATCCATTCACTCAGGCACTACCCATGCACTCATTCAATCAAGGAGGCACTACCTATACACACATCCAATCACTCAGGCATTACCTATGCAGTCATGCAATCACTCAGGCAATACTCTTTCATTTAACCATTCACGCAGGTACTACCCATGCATTCATCCATTCACTCAGGCACTACCCATGCACTCATGCAATCAAGGAGGCACTACCTATATACACATGCAATCACCTAGGCATTACCCATGCAGTCATGCAATCACCCAGGCACTACCCATGCACTCATCCAATCACCCAGGTACTACCCCTGCACTCATACAATCACCCAAGCACTACCCATGCCCTCATGCAATCACTCAGGCACTACTCTTGCACTCACCCATTCACTCAGGTACTACCCATGCACTCATCCAATTACCCATGCAGTACACCTGCACTCATAGAAACACTCAGGCAGTACTCTTGCACTCATTCTTTCACTCAGGCAGTACCCATGCATTCATGCAATCACCCAGACACTACACATGCACTCATACAATGACCCATGCACTACCAATGCACTCATGCAATCATTCAAACACTACTCTTGCACTCAACCATTCACTAAGGCACTACCCATGCACTCATCCATTCACTCAGCCACTACCCATGCCCTCATGCAATCAAGGAGGCACTACCTATACACACATCCAATCACTCAGGCATTACCCAATACAGTCATGCATTCACCCAGGCACTACTCTTGCACTCACCAATCACTCAGGCACTACCCATGCACTCATGCAATCAAGGAGGCACTACCTATACACACATGCAATCACTCAGGCATTACCCATGCAGTCATGCAATCACCCAGGCATTACCCATGCAGTCATGCAATCACCCAGGCACTACCCATGCACTCATCCATTCCCTCAGGCACTACCCATGCACTCATTCAATGACCCAGGCATTAGCCTTGCACTCATGCTTTCACTCATCCAATCACCCAGGCACTACCCCTGCACTCATGCTTTCACCCAGGTACTACACATGTACACATGCAATCACTCATGCACTACTCTTGCACTCAGCCATTCACTCAGGCACTACCCATGCACTCATCCATTCTCTTAGGCACTACCCATGACTCATCTAATGACCCAGGCATTACTTTTGCAGTCATCATTTTACTCAGGCACTACCCATGAACTGATCTAAGCACCTATACATTACCCTTGCACTCATGAAGTCACTCAGGCACTACCCATGCACTCATCCAATCACCCAGGCAGTACCCCTGCGCATATGCAATCACCCAGGCACTACCCATGCACTCATGCAATCACTCAGGCACTACTCTTGCACTTAACCATTCACTCAGGCACTACCCAGAAACTCATCCATTCCCTCTGGCACTACCCGTGCACTCATGCAATCAAGGAGGCACTACCTATACATGCATGCAATCACTCAGGCATTACCCATGTAGTCATGCAATCACCCAGTCACTACCCATGCACTCATACAATCACTCAGGCACTTCTCTTACACTCAACCATTCACTCAGGCACTACCCATGCACTCATCCATTCCCTCAGGCACTACCCATGCACTCATCCAATTACCCAGGCAGTACACCTGCACTCATAGAAACACTCAGGAAGTACTCTTTCACTCATCCTTTCCTTCAATGCACTCATGCAATCATTCAAACACTACTCTTACACTCAACCATTCACTCAAGCATTATGCAAACAGTCATCCATTCACTCTGCCACTAATTATGCACATATCAAATCACCCAAGCACTGTTCTTTCAGTCATTCATTCACTTACGTATTATGCATGCGCTCATCCATTCACTGAGACACTACTTATGCACAACTCTAACATTCATCATGCACACATTTATACAAGCAATCACTTTCATTACATACAATTCTTCTATTTTTAACCAGTATAGGTGGTTCCTTGAGAACTGTTTTTTAACAATTTTGTATTTTTTGTATTTTCTGATTTTATAAAAATATTTGGGGTGTTTTTCAATTTTTTAAAAGAAATATAAAAGTTAAACAGTCCAACTGTGGTGTTTCTTTTAAACGAAGAGCCACAAGAAATAAAATTGGCACTTCTGTGCTTTCAGGAGATTTTTTATGGCATCAATTGAGAGCTCTCCAACACAAAGAGTGGTAAAGCACTTTCGACAATGGATGCCTGCTTCTGCCAATTCCGGAAAAATCAGAGGTTTTGGTGTGGTCAATACAACCCCTGCAGAAGTAGATGGTTGACTTCCATCATCACCTGCAGCTTCCTCTCATTACTGGCGCTCCATTATCTCTTGTGCAAGACAAACGGGATGGATAGTCTCCCGGTGCTTCTTCATTGAAGAAGTGCCACATGAGTTCTTCTTCTCTGATCCTCTGGAGAGGACTTTTTTGCAGATGCTGCAGGTCACCTTCCAAACATTGACCTTCTTTTCTCCCTCCCACACAGTAAAAAAATCCCACACAATACTCTCCTTCCACTTTTTTACTGGCTCATCCACCTCTTCCATCTCTTCCTGCTGCTCTTCAGCAAAAGCTGATGCCATTTTTGAAACTCAAAATAGAACAACACAAAAAAATAAAGAATTAGGAGAGCCTACAAAAAAAGGTAGTCTTAAAAGCAAACACACCCAAAATGAAAGGACTGGAACAGGTGTTGGTTACACACCAAGAGAATGAAAAGCTCTTCAACCAATGACAAACTTTCTTTCTATGTCACATGGAGTCGCGTAGGGGTCGCGCACCCATCGCGTATACGTCGCACACCCGTAAAATGTACTAAATGTAGTATAACACTGTAAATTGCTATTAGGATATTGTGTTTCAAAGTATTTCAATGGAAATTCTTTATGCAAAACAGATATTTAAATTTGAAACATTCATATTTCATACTATTAAAAATTACGCCAGAGTCGCGACCCTTACGCGATCCTGGAAATACGTGCCGGCAGGATTCACGACCCCTACGCGTCCGGTGTGCGATGGTGCCACGTACATAAAAATGTGTTTTAAACATCTTGAAAATATTGCACAAGAACACTAATCCTAATTTTTCGGATTGATTAATAAACCTCTTTGTTTAAAAAATATATTATTTCAGTGTAAGAATGTATTGTAGGCTTACATTCGTGTAACGTATTTGCGCACCCAACGTGTAGATCCGCGACCGGTGCGCAATGCCATTGTGTCCAGAGAATTCTGTTTACAACATTTTAAAACAAATTTATAACTTCTTCATAACTGTTTTATGTACTCAGTAATAAACCTCTTCGTGAAAAAATATATTAATTTGTTCTTAATATGTATTTTAGAGTGATATTCGTATAGCGGATCCGCGCACCCACCGCGTAGGTATGCGTATGGTGCATGACCCTTTTTTGTAAATTAAAAAATAAATCTATATATATAAAGAAGATATTTATCATAATAAAAGAACAAAACATCTTTCATACTATTAAAAGCAATCATACAAAATTTAATTTAGCAAAAAATAGTTTAAAAAAATATGCTAAAACATTATATATAAATTTTCTTTTTGTATTCAAAATTCTGTTATATAATATCACACTGTACAAAATTAGAAACAATAAAACAATGTTACAATTTTGTAAAATTTAAAATTATTCAAATAATTAACACTTTAAATCTTTAATCAGCTATGTTATATATATTTTAAAAAGTGATTATAAATATTTTAAAAGTTTATAAAAATACATAGAAAATCATAGAAAAAAATTAAAAAAATAGTTACAAACATCTTTTCCTAAATAAAATGGTTTAAAAAACCTTAGAAATTCACTGAAAAAAAACAGGTTTCAGGGATGTTATAGTTAGGAATTAGAATTTAAAAAAACATTAGAAATGGTTGAGTGACTAATTTGTGTGAATGTGTGTATCAGTCTGTCAGTTGTTGGGTAAGTGACTGCATGGGTTGGTGAGTACCTACATGACTGTCTATATGGGTTATTGATTAGTTGTCTGAGTACCTGTATGGGTGCCTGAGTCTCTGTGTGGGTGGGTGAGGGGCTGTGTGACTCCCTGCATGGATGTATGAGTGTGTGAATTCCTGGGTGTATGGGTTCATGAGTGCATCTGTGAGGGACGGTATGGTTGAGTGAGTGTGCATATGGATGTCTCAGTGGTATATGGGTGAGTAACTGCATATGTGAAAGGCAGTATATGTGAGTGTTGGAGTATATAAGTGACCGTATGTGTGAGTGAGTGAGTGTGAGAGTGGCTATATGGGTGAGTGTCTGCATGTGTCAGCGAAAGACTAGGAGATAAATTATTTGTTAGTATCCATATGAGTAGTGAGTGTGTGTGTGTTTCTGTATGGGTGAGTAAATGGCTGTGTGATTGAGTGTTTGGGTAAGTGAGTAGGTGTGTGAGTATCTCTATGGGTGGCTGACAGTGCATGAGTGGCTGTATGGGTGTATGAGTGGATATATCAGTGTCTGTATTGGTGAGGGACTGGCTGTATGAGTACCTGCATGGGTGAGTGAGTGAATGTGTATGTAGACCTATGAATAAGTGAGTGGGTATGTATGTTCTGGTATTGGTGTGTCAATAGTATCAAGAATGGTAGTTTGATATTTGGAGTGGGTGTATAAAAGGTTATATTGGGGTGTGAGTAGGGGCATCAGAGATTAAGTGGATGATGTCATCAGTGATGTCATCAGTGATGTCAACAGTGATGTCATCAGTGAGGTCATGGACCATGTCATGAGTGATGTAATATGTGACGTCATCAGAAGTGCATTGTGGGGGGGTGAGTTATAGTTAGCTCAGCTAACTATAACAGCTGAATTTATTTTGGTTTTGTACGAGTGAAATGTCAGCCTAACTATAACATCCCTGAAACCTGTGGTTTTTTCAGTGAACATATATATAACCTACTGGCGGTCGCTAGTTAGGACCTAGCTTCCATAGGAAAAGCGTTTATTGATTTGTTAAAGCTACAGCCCGAACTGCTGAACGGAATTATACCAAATTTGGCAAAAAGGTAGTGCTTGGTTCAGAAAGCGTGCCTTTTAAAAATGGAGGCAGAGGCACAAAGCAAGGAGACAACACACAAAATTACAGCAAAAGGAGGGGGAGGGGACAGTGGCAGCAGAAAAAACAGAATTGACAAATACTACAAAAAACAATAGTGAATTTATCCAATGTAAAGTTAACAAAAAAAGAGGAGAATATTCTATGCCTGGGATTATAATTCTCACCTGGTAGGAATTTTGATTATGCCACGACCAGATTGGATATTTACAAATCAGTAAGGAAATTAAAACTGAAAAAATTTCATATGCAGAACAAAGGTCAAGTGAAGCTGCGAGAATCTAAAGGAAGTACCAACATCACACAATCAGATGTACCTTTACTTTTGGAAATGGAGGAGTTATGGGAAACTGAAGGAGCAGGATATAGTGACCCAATGGCCAACGACAAAAACATCACCAATGCAGTGAATCAAAGTTTGGCTGATTTGGGTAAAGAAGTGGCAATTATACCTACACCATTTAAACTGCCATCTACTTTCAATCCCATCACACCCCGTGTTTCAATTGACATCTTTCATGAGACTGTCACATTACAAATCAAAAAACTTAACAAAGAAACCCAAAGAAAGTGTCGGAAATACAATGAACGGAATCAGCAATATGAGGCCCTAATCAAAAAATTACAAGACAATAAGAACATAGTCATACGTGCTAGCGACAAGGGAGGCAATATAGTCCTCTGGCCACAAGATGAATATAAACGAGAAGCTTTCTCACAACTTAATGACAGAGAATGTTACACCAGAGTTACGGCAACGACTCTTAAAGAGGCCAATAAAGAGTATCACAGCAAACTGTTAATTAGGAAAAGCAAAGGGCTTATTACAGTGGATGAATATAAATATCTGAAGAAAAATAATCCTGTTACTCCATCAATTTATTTCATCCCAAAAATACATAAGGACCAGAAAAAGCCACCGGGTAGACCAATAATATCGGCGATGGATGGACCACTTGAACATACATCCAAGTACATTGATTTTTTTATCCAGGATTAGGTGAAGTCACTACCGTTGTATGTGCATGATACCGGTGATTTTCTACATAAAATCAAAGATATAACTTGGCAGGAGGGATATTGGATGCTGGCGCTGGATGTAACATCGCTTTACACCAGCATCAGACACCATGATAGAGTCCTAGCGGTACAGCATTATCTCTCCAAAAGATCACCACAGTACAAAGAACATAATGAAATGCTGATTGAAATGTTGGAATTTTGTTTAAAAAATAACAATTTCATGTTTTGTAATTTAACATATCAGCAGATCAGGGGTGTAGCAATGGGGGCCAGCTTTTCTCCCAGTTATGCCTGTTTGCATATGGGCTACTGGGAGGAGCTGGCCCTTAGACAGGAATATGAACAGATTTTCAATGATAACATCCTGATATGGCTACGCTATATAGATGATTTATTTGTACTGTGGAAGGGAACTAAAGAACATGCCGTCAAGTTTGTGAATCAGATCAATGAGAATGACATCAATTTACATTTCACTGTCACGATGAGTCAAACATCTGTCACCTTTTTGGATACAGAGGTCTATATAAGAGAAAACAAAATTGAAACCAGACTCTTTAGGAAGGCAACCTCTGGCAATTCCACCTTACATGCAAGCAGCGCACACCCAAAACACCTCATAAATAGTATTCCCTATGGTGAGATGGTGCGCCTAAGACGCATTTGCAGTAATGAACAAGATCTGAGGGAATCGCAAGCTGTCAGTAAGGTGAGATTTCTAGAGAGGGGGTACTCGGAGGAGGTAATTAACAAAGCTATTACTAAATCTAGAGTGCGGAGCAGGGAAGAACTTATCAAGGACAAACAACTACAACTAGGAGATGTGACGGGGACATGTAAGGTGGAGGAAACTAATCAAGTGAGATTCATAATGAGGTACAGTCAACAACAGATAGCCTCCAAAAAATCATTAATAAGAATTGGCCTTTGGTCTTGAGTGACCCGGTGATTGGACCGACGTTACCACGTAGGGTGTCCATCACCTACAGCAGAGCACCATCTATGCGGGATTCACTAGTGAACACTAGCCCAGACATAATAGAGAATACAAGCTGGTTTTTAACTAACAAAGAGTTTTTCAAATGTAAAACTTGTAAAGCCTGCCATCACGGGGTTAATACCAGAACGTACAAAACACCATTTTGCAATAAAGATCTTAAGATCCAGAAGCTCCTCACATGCAAGACAGAATATGCGGTATACGTACTGGTGTGCCATTGTGGCCTCCAGTATGTGGGGAGTACTAAGTTACCGGTACACAAGCGCATATTGCAACACCTGCGTGCTATTACGAACCAGGACAATACTTATCCGGTAGCACGACACTTTAAGGAGGCACACAAAAGTAACAATGAGGGACTATGGTACTTTGTAATAGACTCTATACCTCCAAGCAGAAGAGGGGGAGATAGGGAATCCAAATTGAGAAGACTGGAGACAAGATATATCTTACAACTTGATACAAAAAATCCTGGAGGTTTGAATGCCACGGAAGATTTGCATACATGTTTAGGGTAAATGATGAGATTGCCCTTAGAATGTTTACATGACATATATGGTCTTCCCCCCGTGTTAACATATTGAGTTTTATGAATGACCATGTTTTATAATAACTATACCCCGTGTGAAGACATATATTTTAAATCAGTTCCAACTCAAAATCTGTTTTAATATATGATTTTATAGTATTAATGGAATTTTGTATGTATTTATATTTATATATTTATTTATTTATACAAAATATATGTCGGAGATCAAGTACCAAGTCATTTGGTTATATGTCTGTTACAAATGATAAGACATATCTCATATGAGTTAATAGTGGGTATAACAGATATGGGTATCTGACCTGTCATTATAGACGTACATTTGCAATTCAATCGTTGTGCAACCATGAAACCTTCACTATGTCAACAATAAGAATAAATTAAGCAGATGGAGAAGGACCCCAGGTAATACAAGAGCTATAGGGGTATATTATCTCAACTGTACTAGCTATAAGGAATTATTTTTAACAGTGTCACAAATTCAATTGGGATCATCACTTTTAATTTTTATGCTGTCACATATATGAAATACCAGTAGACATCAACAGTTTGCCGATAGACTGACTTTATTTTAAATGTGGATTTAACCAAGGTAATGAATTTAATAGAGATATCGGTCAACTTTACGACATGCATCAAGGAGGTTTAAGATTGTTGTTTGTTGCCTATGGTCTATATAAGGACAGGGCATGTAAGAAAAAGTATCATACATTTTAATGATGATAATAGGAATATATGTTTACAATCTATATCAACAATGGTATTCCAAGGCTTTATTTTATTTTGTAATTGCCACATCTAAAAAAATTAGCTTTAAATAGTAAGGAATTGATGCAATGTCGGGTTGCAGTTACTTTTATGTCTATTGTTGCACTACTCACCTGTTTGTAATTTTCTAGCACTTGTCACTTTAAATTCGATTGTACTATGCCAGTAAGATGTCATGTGATCAAGGCTCGGACGAGCCGAAACGTTATGGCGACTTTTGCAATAAAGATCAAATAAGCACTGAAAGTTTGGTCCGTGTCCGTGTTAGAGGTAAGCCTGGGCGTAGTTCGCAAGTAGCGCTACGTGAAGCTACGCAAAGTGCAGTTCGCACTACGCGAACTACGCGTAGCACTACGCGAACTGCGTAGTGCACTGTTCGCAATGATTGCACAGTGCCGGATGCTTGTCCGCACTGTGCAATCATTGAAAACGGCATCTTGCACAGTGCGAGCTGTCTTTTACTGCCGCTCGAGTAGATTTTTACTCGAGCGGCAGCTTCTCAACGCGGACTGGTAGTTTCTCATCGCGGCGGTCGCGAGCATACGCGACCACTCGCAATGAGAAACCTGACCTCCCCGCGTTGAGAATCTCGCCGGGATGTCATTTTGCTTGCTCGCGGTCGCCAACTTGATGTTGAGGACCGCGAGCAAGCAAAAAATGACCGCTGCACTACGCTACGCTACGCGTGTTTGCACTGTGCTACGTGCAATTCGCGTTGTGCGAAGTAGCGCAAACTTCGCAAACTACGCGAGCGTAGCGTAGTGCTTTGCCCAGGGTTAGTTAGAGGTGGAGATTCTGTGAAGTACGCGGAGTAAAGTGATATATATATACCTACATACATATATATATAACCTACTGGCGGTTGCTAGTTAGGACCTAGCTTCCATAGGAAAAGCGTTTATTGATTTGTCAATATCTTTGGTGCCGTTTGACGAATCTTCGCAACGTTTTCAAAACTAATGGCCCGCTCCGGTCAGCTCCTGTCTTGAAAGTTTCGGGGTGATTCATCAAGCGGGGGTCGAGAAAAAAGAGGGGGTCCCAAAACACGTTTTCTCCATGTTAATTTCCATAGGAAACTTTAGACAAAGCTACAGCCCGAACTGCTGAACGGAATTACACCAAATTTGGCAAAAAGGTAGCTCTTGGTTCAAAAAGCGTGGCTTTTAAAAAATGGTATAAATCCATTCAGTAGTTCCTGAAATATTCATGTTCAAAAAAATTATATATCTGGTGACCGAGGAGGATTCGTGAACCCTCCTGAACACGAGCTTGATTCTGATTGGCTGCCAACAGTTCAAGTCACAAGAAAAAAGGTTAAAAAAAGAAAAGGGGGCAGGGTAGAAACACTATGACCCCCCTAGGCCTGCTCAGGGGGTCCCACAGGGACCCCCAGGGCCCAAAAAAGCATTTTTTTAAAAAAAGATCTGTGGGATTCGCGCTGGGTGCGCGAATCCGGCCGACAAAACAAAAAATGAAGGGCGGGCTCCCGCGCTTCGTTTTAATAATCCCCCGGGTGGGCCAGGTGCAAAATATAAGCGGTGGCCGTGTGGGCCCCCACAGCCCCAGGGACCGCCACCTCCCCAGGGCTTTATTAATTATGCACAGATGCAGGTGGCCCCCCACAGCCCCAGGGACTGCCACCTCCCTCGGGCTTGAAAGAAAAATGTGTGGAGGGCTCCTCCCCCCCACTCTGCCCGGGGTACCGCCACCTCCCCGGGGATTCAATTTAAATGAGGTAGGGTGGCCTCGCGGGCCCCCCCCCAAGCCCCGGGGACTGCCACCTTCCCAAGGCTTCAATTTAAATAAACAAGTGTGGGGGGCCTCCTGCCCCACCCACACTGCCCCGGGGACCACCACTTCCCGGGGGCACTAATTATGCTAATGCGGAGGCCTGTTGCGGACCCCTGGCCCCGGGGACCACCACCTCCCCGGGGCTATGTAAATGTTGGGAGGGGGACCGCGCGACCCCACTCCTGGAGCCCCAGGGCCGGCTCCAGCAATGTCCCGGGGTGCCTACCCCCAGGACATTGCCGTTTGCAATGACAGGGCAGGAGCACGGCTTCCGCTCTGTCATTGCAAACACCGCTTTGCTTCGTGGAAGCAAAAGCAGGAAACCTGCTCTTGCTGCCACGAAGCAAAGCAGATTGCTTTTGGACAAGGAGAGCTGCATGTCAGCAGCTTCCCTTGTCCAAAAGCAATGTCGGCTCCCGCAGGAGGCGGGGAGCCGGCAGGGACCATGGGGGCATTGGGGCTCCCCCTGTGGTCCCAACGTTGAGGCCAGGCCCCAGGGGATGGGGTCCCCGGGGATAGAAGTGGCCCGGGAGGGGGGCCACTCGGCCCCCTCCCTTTAATTTATTATTTTTAGAAGAAAAAAACGGAAGGCTGGCTCTGGGGGATGGTGTCCCCGGAGCCATAATTGGCCTTAGGGGGAGGGGCATGCGGCCCCCTCTAAAATTAAAAATGAAGGCTGGCTAGACCCCAGGGGATGGGGTCCACGGGGACAGAAGTGGCCCAGGGAAGGGGGGCCATGCGGCACCCCACCCGTATTAATAATAAATAAACAAACGAGGCCATGCCCCGGGGCCAAAATCAGCCTTAGGAGTGGGGCCGCGCGGCCCCCTTCCCTATTTTTTTTTTTTTTTTTAAGGGTTAGGCCCTGGGGGATGGGGTCCCCAGGGCCTTCAAAATATTAAGAGAAGGGGGGCTGCACAGCCCCCCTTCTAACAAAAAACAAAAAAAAGCAAAGCCGGCATCTCGCCGGAGGCCCTGCACCACTCTGCAAATGCACCTCCTGGCGCATTCTAAGTTGGGGGATAAGTCCCCTTGAATCCTGAGAGTCCCTGGGGGCCAACTAGCCCACCAGGTACCTCCAGTAAGCCCCACACAGTGGGATTGCTGAGAGGTGGTCTGAGGCCACGCCCCCTTTTACACCACTCTGCAAACGCGCCTCTTGGCGCATTGCTGGTGGGGCGAAGAGGTCTTCTTGTGTCCTGAGGACCTCAGGACTGAAGTGGACTTCATCCCCCGGGTAGCTGTGCACCAGGAGGCGCGTTTGAAGAGTGGTGCAAAAAGGGGGCATGACCTCAGACCACTCTCAGCAATCCAGCAGTGTGGGGCTTACTGGAGGTACCTGGTGGGCTAGTTGCCCCCCTAGGGACTCTCAGGATTCAAGGGGATTTAATTCCCCAACCCAGAAAGCGTCATGAGGACCGTTTGCAGAGTGGTGGAGAAAGGGGCATGGCCTGTGTCCACCTGTCAGCTATCCCACTATCTGGGGCATACTGGAGGTATCAGGTAGGCTAGTTGGTCCCTAAGGACCCCCAGCAGCGAAGGGGACTTTAATCCCCATCCAAGAGTGTGCCAGGAAGTGCATTTGCAGAGTTGTGGCGAAAGGGGGCGTGGCCTGCTATGAGAACTTAGCAATCCTGCTGTGTAGGACTTACTGGAGGTATTAGGAGGGGTAGTTGGCCCCCAAGGTTGACCTTGGGGGCCAACTACCCCTCCTGTCACCTCCAGTAAGTCCCACACAGTGAAATTGCTAAGAAGTCTTCAGAGGTCACGCTCACCTTTCTCCACCATTCTGCAAACGCGCCTCCTGGCACAGTACTGGTTGGGGGATGAAGTCCACTTTACTCCTGAGGGACTTTGGCAGCCAAGGAGCTCTCCTGATACCTCCTGTAAGTCCTATGCAGCGGCATTCTTGAGCGCTGGTCAGAGGCCCAGGCCCATTTCTGCACCACTCTGCAAACGCGACTGCTTCCTTATAGTTAGAAATTAGCATTTAAAAAAACCTTAGAAATTCACTGAAAAAACCATAGGTTTCAGGGACGTTATAGTTAGTAATTAGTATTTAAAAAACCTTAGAAATTCACTAAAAAGCATAGGTTTCAGGGGCGTTAAAGTTAGAAATTAGCATTTAAAAAACCTTCGAAATTCACTGACTAAACCACAGGTTTCATGGACGTTATAGTTAGTTGGACATTTCACTCGTACAAAACCAGAGAAATTTGGCTGTTATAGTTAGTTGAGCTAACTATAACTTGCACGCCCGCAATGCACTGCTGATGATGTCACATATTACATCACTCATGACATGGTCAGTGACATCACTGATGACATCACTGATGACATCTCAAATGACATCACTGATTACATTTGGATGTGGAGAGTCTTTACACAAGCCTTCCACAACAGAAGACTCTGGAGACTCTGGAAGACATCCTGTTCTCTGAAGAGTGGAACTATAAGACACCAAGACACTTTGTTCTTGAATGCTGCAGAATGGCTCTCACCGAAAATTATTTCGAATATGAAGGCAGTCTGTACGAACAATGTCACGGAACTTCTATGGGTAGTACATTTGCCCCAAGTGTGGCTGGTCTGTATGTAAGCAACTTTGAACAACAACACATACAGAACCAAAATAACCCATACCTCACTCGTATGAAGTTCTGGCGACGTTACATTGATGACGTCATAATGATTTGGGCAGACACCCTAGAGAATCTACAAGAATTCTTGAGATGGATCAATACCAAAGATGAATGTTTGAAGTTTACTTGCTCATCAGACAGAAAACAACTAGACTTTTTAGAAGTCACGATCTACACTGAGAATAACACTCTTCAGACTAAGACATTCTATAAGCCGACAGCTAAAAACAGTCTACTTTCGTACAACAGTTTTCACCCTCGTCCCTTGAGAGAGAATTTACCATATAGCCAATTCTTGAGGTTGAAAAGAAATTGCAGTAAACTGGATGATTATAAGACGCAAGCCATCGAATTGGGCCATAAACTTGAAATGCGCAACTATCCGATAAAAACTATAAGGAAATGTCAAAAAAGAGCCCGCAACCAGCCAAGGGAGACTTTATTAGAGACTACTCCTAGACAAACACAGGAAGATGTTCTTACTTGTGTCACCACATATAACACTTCATCAAATACTGTGAAGAAGATCATTAATAAGAACTGGAGGATTCTCACGTCAAACAACTTACAATGGCCTAAACCCCGGTTCGCAAACAGAAGAACAAGCAATATTAAAGATCTCCTGGTACACACTAGACCAGCACCTATCATCAGAAGAGAAACCATCACAACAGCATGGAACTTGAACCCAGTGGTAGGCCACTTCCCCTGTGGTTCGTGCTCAAATTGTAAACTAACAAAAGCCACCAAATGTTTACAACTTCTACCCAATTTCACTTGGACGTTACGAAACCACACCAACTGTAACACGACCCACGTGATCTATATGATCGAGTGCCCCTGCAATCAGAGATACATAGGGATGACATGTCGCAAAATAAAACAACGAATAAGCGAACATAAAAGCAATGTTCATTGCAAAAGAGTAACAACAAAAATGAGCAAGCACTACATTGAGAACAACCACAGCACTGATGATCTCAAATGGGTAGTATTGGAGACACTTCTTGTTAAGAACCACAATGCCGAACGTGTACTCTTCGAGAAGGAACAACGTTGGATACACCGTTTGATGACTGATACGGAAGGATTGAACGATGATATTCCTTGGCACACATTGTCTTGATCATTAAGTTTGAAAGCCTCAAATAAGAGAGACAGTGTTCACTGATCTGTCAAACGTACCATGTCTAAAGAAAAGATCCACTCTCTTCCCTTATAACAAGGAATATGCGATGAGAACCATTCTTACCATTTATAAAAAGTAAAGAGAGGCTCTGTTTTTAAGTTAATTAACCTTCTATGATAATGTGACTTATGATAGATTCACTGTCATACTCACACGTATAGGATTAATTACATAACCCCTATACTAGTTATTAATGAGAGGTCCACTTGACTATTAATATTTTTAACATCATTATCAATCAGTCGTATTCATCGACATGCTATTCGTAATTATTAATTATAGAATAGCAATCATGTATTATATTTTCATGATCAGTTTCCAAGTTATCAATGCCCATCATAAGCGCTGTTAAAGTGCTCAGAGCCTTTTCTTTCTTTCTTTTATACCATTAACTACCCACGCCAATCACGCAAGCCAACCAATGTAGTCATTTCAGGTCTTTCTACTATGTTGTTAAAGTGCTCTGAGTTTTTTCTTTTTTCTTTATATCTTAACTACCAACGCCAACCACGCACGCCAACCAATGTAGTAATTTCAGGTCTTTCTACTATGTTTCCTTTCCCCTCCCCTCGAACGTAAGTAAAAAGAAAGCCCCATACGGACACGTGTCACACAGGGCAGCGTGAACAGAGCCAAAACGCCATTCGTAATAATTAATTATAGAATAGCAATCATGTATTTCATTTTCATGATCAATTATTGATGCCCATCATATGCGCTGTAAAAGTGCTCTGAGTCTTTTCTTTCTTTCTTTTATACCATTAACTACCTACGCCAACCACGCACGCCAACCAATGTAGTAATTTCAGGTCTTTCTACTATGTTGTTAGAGTGCTCTGAGTCTTTTCTTTATACCTTAACTACCAACGCCAACCACGCACGACAACTAATGTAGTAAATTCAGGTCTTTCTACTATGTTTCCTTTCCCCTCCCCTCGAATGTAAGTAAAAAGAAAGCCCCATACGGACACGTGTCACCCAGGGCAGCGTGAACAGAGCCAGAACAAGCCAACAGCTTGCAGCAACCGGTAAGCGACCACGAGGAGAACGCGCTAGGATTAATGCGTGACTAGTAAGATCTAATCTTCCCTCCTTATGCATTATTCTTTAGAAGCAGGTTACTTTGAGCTCTTAAGCGCCCTGCGGAATCCTAGCACACCAACCATGAGGTAATATGTGTCCATCTTGCACTGAACTCAATGCTAAAGATAGAGTTTATCACGTTTCCATTTTTGTGCGTTTAATATTTAATATTTGACAACTAACCTTTTGCCCTTCCAACCGGGGCCTTGATCGACGCTTAATTTTTAAGATAACAAGTACAACTAATTGATATTGAACATCACGCATATTAATTCACTAACGAGTACTATTATTATTACTGTTCATCCTTTGAACTTTACGGATGTTTTATTAACTTGCTTACGATTCCTCCCACTTGAAACCACCAGACTAACGTCACACTTTTCTCCTAGTGCAAAATGTGCACCCTTTAAACACAATGTGCTTTAATTGTTCCAGCTACCCCTTTTCAATAACATGAATATGAGTTAAAAATATTTTGAAACATGATATGACAAGAGAAATAGACATGTATGCACTGTCTCCCTGCTATTTCTTTTATTACAGGTACAGATACGATTGATCTGATCACAATTATTTTGAGTGGTAAGTTGACCACGAATAAAGGAGCCACAATATGCTTTTTTCCCGGTCCTGACGAAAGCCTATAGAATAGTCACTAGGCTGAAACATGTTGACCACCAGACCATGAAAAGTGCGGTAGATTATTAACACGATCTACTCACGCACTACACTGTTTTTAATTTCCCACTTCACAACTTTTCACATTAAATACTCTTTGGCACTGTGTTGTAGGGAATTTTAACTGCACTATTCCAAAGAGCACACGCACACCCTTCTTTTTCATCTCTGGACCCTACTGACAAACCAGTTGGTCTCCCTCCAGGTGGAGGACAGCATATGTGCAATAAAACCCGATGATGATGCTGTAACAGTACACTAAGGCGGAGAACCAAGATATACCGCCTTCCCCTGTGTACGTATATGAGGGTTTTTAAGTGGACTACAATACGCTACTGAGAACCTGGTTATACAGGACAAGTGGTCCATTCTCCCCTTGATTTTTTGAGTTAACCACTGGAAGCCGAATGGATCACAGCTTCTTTTTCCCTCACCTTGATTAATATATATTATAGCAGCGTACAGCTGTGGGAAATCTTTTCATTCTTGACAGACACCTGTCGACTCCCCATGAACATTAACCACAAAAGGTGAGCTTGTTCTGTTTTGGAAAATTAAAAGAATATACATAGGAGAAATGGCGTAATACCAAGGATTAAGTTACACGGAGGAAGAAATCAGTGCTGCCTTGTCTGGACCACCACTACTACAAGACAAGGATTTAGCACAAACGTTAACACAATCGAGCGATTGGGACGAACTTACTGAAACAAAGAAAGAACAAGTAAGAACTGCCATTCATGGCATTATAATGAAAGAGTATCTACGCGCAAATACGGCTCCCAAAGGTCTGTGGGTGCACAACACCCAACGCATCTTTCTTAAAGACTTAGCCTTCCGTAAGGATTGGTCAGCAATATCCTGGAAGTGCACGAGAGACTATCTAGTATTGATCATAAAAACAGCAACCAGATTAGTAGAGGCGCTCACCATAAAAATACAAATCAGTGAAGCCAAATTGAAAACGACGGTCCAGATCTCTGTATATAAAAAAAGACTGGATGAGATAAATCGGGAAATGAATGAAACAAAAGAGTATATAACTCAGAATAAAATTCGAAAGCTGAGCAAAGATCTGAAACGATTCTCAATGGAGAAAATGCACCCCTATTCGAGCGAGGACTACGTTGCACCAGACCAACTAGGAGACGAGGATTCAGTAGGAGAAACTTCAAGTAACAATTCTGATTGGAGTAGTGATGACGGTACTAATCCTAGACGAGGAAGAGGTCAATACAGACGGAACCAGCGCCGACGGGCCAATGGATGGCAAAGACCAAGATATTATGACCAACCTCAACCTAATTTCCAACCGTACATGCAGAACTTTCAAGGATGGATGAATCCTTATTTTCAGGGTCCACACAATATGGGACCATTGATGAATATACAACCACCTCCTTTTTTAGGGAGAGGCCAACAGACCCAGAGAGGGAGAAGAAAAGGAGTGACCTGGAACGAGCAGGAAAGACAGGTACATACTCGCAGTATGACCAAAGAACAACCCGGCCCAAGCTCAATGAGTCATTGGTAGTCAATCTGACCGACGTGGTTCTAACCAAAGATCAAGAGGATGTACTCAATAAAGGTCTGGGCTTCGTCCCCACTCCACCATTGGATATTTTCAAAATACGATGCGAAATTGCAGCTTTTTGCAGAAAGATCAAATTGAAAGCTTTCTTTATGGATAAAGAAAACTACATCCCAAAGAGTGATACTAATTTGAGACCTAAATCCACCTTTTCTCCACCAAGTAACATGGTCCCAGTGGAGATACATGCTTTTGAACAAGCAGTCATGAAGGAGGTAGAAAACATCAGACCCACTGCTAAGAGACCTTACATGAATATTACCAAACAAGAACGAAGAGCCTTGGATGATTTACGCAAAAACAATAACTTAGTTATTAAACAAGCGGATAAAGGGGAGCCACTGTCCTCCTTAGCAAACAAGGATATGACAGGCAGTGTCTTGAGCTTCTTTCAGACAATAAATTCTACAAAAAGATCACAATTGATCCCACTAAGAGACTACAACGAACTGTGGAATTAATGGTAGAAGAAGCGGAGACCAATCTATGGATCTCCAAACATGAGGCCGATTTTCTAAGGACTAAGACACCCCGCACACCGTACTTTTATTCGCTCCCTAAGACTCACAAAAATAAAACACCACCTCCAGGACGCCCTATCGTTTCCGGAATTGGGTCGGTTTTAGAACCATTATCCCAATTTGCCGATCAATTCTTGAGACCACTAGTACAGAAAACCCCAACGTATTTGAGAGACACACGACACCTCCTCAATCAATTGGAGGGACAATACTATGATGAGAACACCATGTACTTAGTAGGGTTGGATGTGGAGAGTCTTTACACAAGCCTTCCACAACAGAAGACTCTGGAGACTCTGGAAGACATCCTGTTCTCTGAAGAGTGGAACTATAAGACACCAAGACACTTTGTTCTTGAATGCTGCAGAATGGCTCTCACCGAAAATTATTTCGAATATGAAGGCAGTCTGTACGAACAATGTCACGGAACTTCTATGGGTAGTACATTTGCCCCAAGTGTGGCTGGTCTGTATGTAAGCAACTTTGAACAACAACACATACAGAACCAAAATAACCCATACCTCACTCGTATGAAGTTCTGGCGACGTTACATTGATGACGTCATAATGATTTGGGCAGACACCCTAGAGAATCTACAAGAATTCTTGAGATGGATCAATACCAAAGATGAATGTTTGAAGTTTACTTGCTCATCAGACAGAAAACAACTAGACTTTTTAGACGTCACGATCTACACTGAGAATAACACTCTTCAGACTAAGACATTCTATAAGCCGACAGCTAAAAACAGTCTACTTTCGTACAACAGTTTTCACCCTCGTCCCTTGAGAGAGAATTTACCATATAGCCAATTCTTGAGGTTGAAAAGAAATTGCAGTAAACTGGATGATTATAAGACGCAAGCCATCGAATTGGGCCATAAACTTGAAATGCGCAACTATCCGATAAAAACTATAAGGAAATGTCAAAAAGAGCCCGCAACCAGCCAAGGGAGACTTTATTAGAGACTACTCCTAGACAAACACAGGAAGATGTTCTTACTTGTGTCACCACATATAACACTTCATCAAATACTGTGAAGAAGATCATTAATAAGAACTGGAGGATTCTCACGTCAAACAACTTACAATGGCCTAAACCCCGGTTCGCAAACAGAAGAACAAGCAATATTAAAGATCTCCTGGTACACTCTAGACCAGCACCTATCATCAGAAGAGAAACCATCACAACAGCATGGAACTTGAACCCAGTTTAGGCCACTTCCCCTGTGGTTCGTGCTCAAATTGTAAACTAACAAAAGCCACCAAATGTTTACAACTTCTACCCAATTTCACTTGGACGTTACGAAACCACACCAACTGTAACACGACCCACGTGATCTATATGATCGAGTGCCCCTGCAATCAGAGATACATAGGGATGACATGTCGCAAAATAAAACAACGAATAAGCGAACATAAAAGCAATGTTCATTGCAAAAGAGTAACAACAAAAATGAGCAAGCACTACATTGAGAACAACCACAGCACTGATGATCTCAAATGGGTAGTATTGGAGACACTTCTTGTTAAGAACCACAATGCCGAACGTGTACTCTTCGAGAAGGAACAACGTTGGATACACCGTTTGATGACTGATACGGAAGGATTGAACGATGATATTCCTTGGCACACATTGTCTTGATCATTAAGTTTGAAAGCCTCAAATAAGAGAGACAGTGTTCACTGATCTGTCAAACGTACCATGTCTAAAGAAAAGATCCACTCTCTTCCCTTATAACAAGGAATATGCGATGAGAACCATTCTTACCATTTATAAAAAGTAAAGAGAGGCTCTGTTTTTAAGTTAATTAACCTTCTATGATAATGTGACTTATGATAGATTCACTGTCATACTCACACGTATAGGATTAATTACATAACCCCTATACTAGTTATTAATGAGAGGTCCACTTGACTATTAATATTTTTAACATCATTATCAATCAGTCGTATTCATCGACATGCTATTCGTAATTATTAATTATAGAATAGCAATCATGTATTATATTTTCATGATCAGTTTCCAAGTTATCAATGCCCATCATAAGCGCTGTTAAAGTGCTCAGAGCCTTTTCTTTCTTTCTTTTATACCATTAACTACCCACGCCAATCACGCACGCCAACCAATGTAGTAATTTCAGGTCTTTCTACTATGTTGTTAAAGTGCTCTGAGTTTTTTCTTTTTTTCTTTATATCTTAACTACCAACGCCAACCACGCACGCCAACCAATGTAGTAATTTCAGGTCTTTCTACTATGTTTCCTTTCCCCTCGAACGTAAGTAAAAAGAAAGCCCAATACGGACACGTGTCACCCAGGGCAGCGTGAACAGAGCCAAAACGCCATTCGTAATTATTAATTATAGAATAGCAATCATGTATTACATTTTCATGATCAATTATTGATGCCCATCATATGCGCTGTAAAAGTGCTCTGAGTCTTTTCTTTCTTTCTTTTATACCATTAACTACCTACGCCAACCACGCACGCCAACCAATGTAGTAATTTCAGGTCTTTCTACTATGTTGTTAGAGTGCTCTGAGTCTTTTCTTTATACCTTAACTACCAACGCCAACCACGCACGACAACTAATGTAGTAAATTCAGGTCTTTCTACTATGTTTCCTTTCCCCTCCCCTCGAATGTAAGTAAAAAGAAAGCCCCATACGGACACGTGTCACCCAGGGCAGCGTGAACAGAGCCAGAACAAGCCAACAGCTTGCAGCAACCGGTAAGCGACCACGAGGAGAACGCGCTAGGATTAATGCGTGACTAGTAAGATCTAATCTTCCCTCCTTATGCATTATTCTTTAGAAGCAGGTTACTTTGAGCTCTTAAGCGCCCTGCGGAATCCTAGCACACCAACCATGAGGTAATATGTGTCCATCTTGCACTGAACTCAATGCTAAAGATAGAGTTTATCACGTTTCCATTTTTGTGCGTTTAATATTTAATATTTGACAACTAACCTTTTGCCCTTCCAACCGGGGCCTTGATCGACGCTTAATTTTTAAGATAACAAGTACAACTAATTGACATTGAACATCACGCATATTAATTCACTAACGAGTACTATTATTATTACTGTTCATCCTTTGAACTTTACGGATGTTTTATTAACTTGCTTACGATTCCTCCCACTTGAAACCGCCAGACTAACGTCACACTTTTCTCCTAGTGCAAAATGTGCACCCTTTAAACACAATGTGCTTTAACTGTTCCAGCTACCCCTTTTCAATAACATGAATATGAGTTAAAAATATTTTGAAACATGATATGACAAGAGAAATAGACATGTATGCACTGTCTCCCTGCTATTTCTTTTATTACAGGTACAGATACGATTGATCTGATCACAATTATTTTGAGTGGTAAGTTGACCACGAATAAAGGAGCCACAATACGCTTTTTTCCCGGTCCTGACGAAAGCCTATAGAATAGTCACTAGGCTGAAACATGTTGACCACCAGACCATGAAAAGTGTGGTAGATTATTAACACGATCTACTCACGCACTACACTGTTTTTAATTTCCCACTTCACAACTTTTCACATTAAATACTCTTTGGCACTGTGTTGTAGGAATTTTAACTGCACTATTCCAAAGAGCACACGCACGCCCTTCTTTTTCATCTCTGGACCCTACTGACAAACCAGTTGGTCTCCCTCCAGGTGGAGGACAGCATATGTGCAATAAAACCCGATGATGATGCTGTAACAGTACACTAAGGCGGAGAACCAAGATATACCGCCTTCCCCTGTGTACGTATATGAGGGTTTTTAAGTGGACTACAATACGCTACTGAGAACCTGGTTATACAGGACAAGTGGTCCATTCTCCCCTTGATTTTTTGAGTTAACCACTGGAAGCCAAATGGATCACAGCTTCTTTTTCCCTCACCTTGATTAATATATACCATTATAACTGGGCCAGAGCACGTGGACAGTGAGTTGCTGTGACCCCTTTTGTCGAAGGGGGTCACCGGGAGCACCAAAGACTGCAACTTGTTCTTTGTCCCCTGCCAGAAAAGCGAGGATGCCATGGGAGCACCTGTACATCTTCAGCTAGGTGAGGGACCCAAGACAGGATTATCATAGCCAGCTCCCATAGGGAGCCGAATGACCATTTATCCCGTAGGAGGAGCTGCAGAACACCTCCAGTCAGTTTAGGACATGACCATGTGAGGCATGTGAGGCAGCTGCCTGCACTGTGTGTGCCCGACTTACCAGAACTTGGATGCAGCCGCTGTGAGTGCCCGCAGACAGGGTGCACTCCAAAGCTCTGGACACTCCACATGTGCTGGTGTTAGTAAGACTTGTTTCTGGCCTGACGGCCCCGGGGGAACTTGCTGATAATTTAAGCACATTTGTGCTAGAACAATATTGACTTTAAATCAGAGTCGGAGTGGACTCTAGAGACTTGGATTACTACAGGGACCTACCCTGGATGTTACCAATAGTGAATGGGGAATAACCATGATCGCTAATGCAAGGAGTGAGTGGGATAGGGAAATGCCAAAGCAACACTAGAGCCCTGACCAAAAAGTTTTTTTTCTTTGTGTGGATAGCTGTAGAAATAAAATACTTTTCTGGTTTTCACAAAAGTGAGTATTTGGCTGGACAATGATTTATTGCTACTGCTGGGCGCATGTTGAGTTGTGAGCCAGTGTTCACTAATCTGTGTCCCATTCCCCCCTCCCCCTGAAGGGAGCCTTGGACTGCTCAGACCACATTATCCTGAGAGACAAGTGCAGAAGTGGTACTTGGTCCAGTTGTTCAGGGTCCATAGTAGGTCAGGCCCTGGGCCAACAGGAGTAAAAGGCCCACCCACCAAGACTGGGTCCAGTAGCCCCTGCGTGCCCCGTGGCCCTATGAAATGGGTTCTGACACATATTAAACACTATGGTTTTATGACCATGTGGCCTTTTCTGGGGAAACTTCTGCACCTCTTCAAGACTCAACTGTTAATTGTAATAGGAATATTATTTCTGCACCCAATTTTACCTTGTACAGTTTTCCGCAGACAGTAAATCAGAGCAGTAAAATCATACGAGGTAAATCTGGGTGCAATTTTACTGATACCTTATAATGGTACTGAGTAGATTCAATTGAAAAATACCATGCAGTAAGTCCACTCCATACACCTTGTAATGAGGACCTGAGTCTTTAACTCCAACAATCTCCCTGAGAAAGTCTTGGACTGATTTCTTCCAAATGGAGAAAGGACCCTCGCACTCCTGGATTGTTATATATGTCACTTGGGTGAACCTGAGTTTAATATAGTCTTTGGAGCTGGTTGGTAAATCCTCCTGAGTATGAGGATGAGTTAAATGAATTAATTAGCGCTGTCCCCAGATGGGGGAGCGTCTCCAAGTCGCACTCTCAATAAAATTTTATAAAGTTTGACTCGTGAAATTCTTCAAATGTTTTTATTCTTCTTAATTCTGATACTTGTAAGAATTCACGCCCGTGGTTTTCTTCATGGCCATGAAGAAAACCACGGGCGTGAATTCTTTCACAACCAACACATAGGCTGTGTACCGCTCGGGAGACACCACTTGGAAATGCACATCCATTGTATTTAAAATTCTAAAAAGTCTCCTGACGAAGCGCAAAGCCCGAAATGCATTGGGCAGAACACAAGAATTGTGTATAAACACATGGATATTACTGAAGGAAGTATTATTTCGAAACAAGCAAAAAAAGTATCAGAATTAAGAAGAATAAAAACATTTGAAGCATCTCACGAGTCAAACTTTATTAAATTTTATTGAGAGTGCGACTTGGAGACGCTCCCCCATCTGGGGACAGAGCTAATTAATTCAAATTCTTGGACTGCTCACCTTGCTACCATAAAAGTCAAGTGGTAAAGATGTGCACTTTGTGGTCATTTTTTCAGAGTCCCCGGGAGAATGGCCCCAGCAACATCAATGGTGAATGGACTTAATCACCACAATTGGGACCCAATAGCCCCTGTTTGACAGAAAACAATGTTTTGGTGGTAAAAATACGAATTGAAATGTGTTTGTGCAACAGTATCCCTAACTTTAATGTTGTGACTATCTGATTTCCTTTTATTGATCATATTTTAAAAACAATTTTGAACTGAAAGATTTTATCAATGATTTTTTAACTTACCATGTAAACATGTATTATCTTGTATATTTATTGCAATGGTTTTAAGTAACCACGCAATTGTTCAAATAAACTTAAACCTGTTTGACATGGGATCCCCAACCGGTTCGGACGGCCTACATGAGTCACAGTGTCCTGTGTAGTGCTAGGCCATCCGTTATTTGAAAACCTAACATTACATACTATTAGCCCCACAAATGGAATTGTCAGATTGATTTACCCTATATTTCTTACTTTCTGTAACACAAGGTCTGTGGCATGCCCTTCTGATGGATTATGTATCATCAGTTTCTAAAACAACATGGTCAAAACGTGCATATGTTAATGTGATTAATTAATTTTTTTTTGTTTTGTAACTTGGACTGCGCCCTGTCCTATTTGGTGTGCATTTATGGTTCTATCTGCTTTGGCTTTTATTAATTAAGGCACAAAACATTTTAATTTAAATTTGCAGATCAGAGGCTAGCTATTCTGTCATGAGCGCCTTGTGGAAATGCCCCATTGTTAATGTGCATTGGACCTGATCCTATGTTAAGAACTCCTGATTCCATAATTTATCTTACTGGTGTACAAAAGCCATATGAAATACTGACAGGAGACTTGCTCAAGCAGAAACTAAGGCAAGAACACAGTGCACATTGGTTTTACTGTTCCCGTGAGACATTTTCTGCTTAAACCTGTTTTCTGTGGTTAAAAATTACACGAAAGAGCCTAAGCAGGAGCTGGAAAAAATAATGCGAACTATGTGAAACCCAACAATAAGGAATCATGTGACACTGTGCTGACATAACAAAAATGTCCCCTGGGCCTAAACCTGAAAATGAAATTAGATGTACTGATGAATCCTTTTGACAACACTTGATCTCTGTTTTTTTTTATTACACCATGCCACCAACTACCCCATGCAACTGCATCGCATTTTGAATTTGGGTTAAACGGGCAGGTTTATTATGTATGTTATATTATGCTATGTTAAGTTGTTTTGTATAGCACACTAATCACCCGTGAGGGTACCAGTCTGCTGAGTGTCTCAGAAGTGAGGAGTGTAACTTTAGAATGTCATTGCACCTTGCTTATATGTAAAAGAAGGTTTGTGTGGCACTGTAATTCAAAGCTGTATCTCTCCAGTTCCATTTGTACCAAAGACATTTAAACTGCCAAACGTGTCCATATTAAATCATTCGATATTGAATTTCTCTGTGTACTCTAGAGGAGAAAGGTGCACAATGCCATCGCACCGCGCCCTGGTGGCATCCAATAAATCTTGCAAAGCTTACAGCATCGCCAGTAACCTCAGGAGGTACGGTCATTCAAAGAAAGGGCACACCAGGTTCATAACATTGATGTACCGAGCCTGGCGTAGACATTGTCATCCTCGGTGAATGGATCTCCCTGAAAACATCAGTAGCAACAATAGCCCCATGTCAGCGGTCCCAAGGTCTCTGTTCCACAGACCATCTGGGCTGTACAACAATAAAGTCATGGTTTCGTATAACAGAGTGACGTGGGTGTCATTTAGCACCAGCTCCCTGCATCTCATAGCCATATAACTAAGCTAAACTAACGACTGATGAAGCAGTTTTAGTGATAAAGCATTTCCTAAATAAAAAATAAGCTTCTTTCACTGGACAATTTGCCAAAGTATGGATTGAGGTTTGCTTTTCTGACGTCCACTACATCAGTATATCCCAACTGCATAGAATGCCATCATGTATTCTGTCTGTTTCATGTAAAACTAAGTCCCGCTTTCTGTACTGTAGCTCCTGAAATCCGGAAGCTGGACTGTTTAAGCACGTGCATTTGAAGTGGAATTTAAGAGCACGCGTGACAGCCTTTCCGGAAGTTACTCGCTCAAGCATCTCCACCTTTTACTATCAGAGCGCCTGGTCAGAGGTTGGAGAAGAAGCTTGCACGGGTCATGCAGAAACGAAGGCAGACAAAAATTACCTGAAAGTACAGGAGAACGCTGATGTTAAAGCAGAAGATTCCAAAAATAATTTCAAACTGACCTACAGCCACTTCCACTTTTACCCATTTGACAGTCACTGCAAAGCTTAAATACGCCCTCTCCTGGTGGAAGGAAGGTCGCAAACAAAACACTCAAGGACACCTCAGAAATGTCTCTGGAAAAAGACAGGAGCGAGCTCCAAGGCTACGTGTTATTAAATACACGCATCATTTCCTCTAAGGAAAAGCTGTTATTTACCTTGTGGCAGGAGGCTGTGAATGGTTTAAAGATTATTTGACGACCATTTTGTAGTCTAGTCTGAGAAGGGTCGAATAAAAGCGAGTGCTAGGAAGGACTCAGGAGGGGCGCAAAAAACGGATGAAGGCGAGAAGCTCAGCAATCATCCAGGCAGCAGGGGAGAAGAGAGTGCGATAGCATGACCTTTCTTTATGCTATCCCTTCCTCCCTTGTTAGTTGTGTATCCACAAGCCCAACTTCCGGAACAGCTCACCAAGCTTCAGAAAGCAGCGCGGTGACCTCTAAACTCAATGCGGCAGTGAAAAGATGTTTAATCCTCTTTGACAAATTAATCCTGAAACACAGGAGGAAATTAATACTTGAGCTTCGACAGAAGGTTCTGTTGATGTCCTACTTTAAAGGCCTTGTGTACCTGTTTGTTTCTCGGCTCAGCTATCCTGTCCCAACCTGTTGGATCCTGTGTATTGCAGCGGGGACCCCTAGTGGACTGGCTCCCAGAGAGCCTGCAGTAAAGCAGAGACGCAGCTGCAAACAACATAGCAAATAACATATTGAGCTGACCTCCAGGGCGAGCTGTACATAACTAGGTGATACAACACAAAACTATTTGTCACTTTCTCTCTCTCTCTATCTATCTCTCTCTCTTTCTTTCTCTCCCTCTCTCTTTCTCTTTCTCTCTTTCTCTGTCTCTCTCATTCTTAAAAGAGGTCTTTTTCCTCTCTGCATTTTTGAGGATTTAAGGAAACATCCTATACATTACAAGCTTATTTTCAAAATTTTCAGTGTTCTTAGTGTTTCTACAAACCAGCAGTTACTTTCTATTTTGCTTTATCTATTAAAGGACATGTGCTTACGCCTTGGGTGCTAAGTTAATACATCCCATTGGAATTAAGCTATTTATTTAAGTCGTTCTATAGTACTGACACACTCCCTAGAAGATGCCAAATCACTTCACAGAGAAAGATGTGAGAAAAGTATATTCAATAGTAAACGCACATACATGCTTGGAGCAGAAACACACATAGTTGTAAGTAGACTCAAAGAGCCAAAGTTACAGGTCCACATCAAAACAATATTTTGATGCGAGCATAGTGCAATTATTTGTGATAGCTTTCAAGAAGGGGAAAAAGAGTGCCCAACGAATGAAAACATACATTGTTACATTGTCAAAAAACAAACCTTGTCACCAGAAGATAAAGAGGACTGGCCCTTAGATACTACAATTTTGCCCGTGTCGAAACAGATTTTGGGCTGTCGTCAGAGGTGCCAGATCTGTATAGTGCTAATCCGACCAATACGCCTAGGGAACTATGGGCCAGATGTATCAAGCATCTTTGCGTTTGCAAATGGGCAGATTCTGCGAATCTGCCAGTTTGCAAACGCAAAAATTGCTTTTCTGATGCATCAAACCTAATTTAGCGATTCGGTATTAGGAAGGGGCGTGTTTAGGGCGTCCCTTCCTAATACCGAATCGCATCGGTATGTATGAATGTTTTGTGACCGCAATTGCGGTCGCAAAACATTCGCATTTTAACACCTACTTCAAGTAGGTGGTAACCCATTCGCAAATGGAAGGGGTCCCCAAGGGACCCCTTCCCCTTTGTGCTTGTTTGTAAAACCATTTTTAAGAGCAGGCAGTGGTCCCACGGACCACTGCCTGCTCTTAAAAAATGAAAAGAAAACTTTTCATTTTTCGTTTTGTAAAGCATCTCGTTTTCCTTTAAGGAAAACGGGCTGCTTTACAAAAAAAAAATTGCTTTATTAAAAAGCAATCATGGACATGGTGGTCTGCTGATCTCAGCAGGCCACCATCCCCATGATTTTTGCGATTCCTAGGGAGTCGCAAGTTACAACCTACCTCATTAATATTCATTAGTTTGAAAGGAGTTTATTTGATAAGAAAATAAGACATAATACAGTGATCAAAGAATAATACATAAGTACAGAATAATACAGCTAAAATATCTGGGGACAGGGGTAGGAGCAAAAGAAAGAAAAGATAAGGAGATAGAAAGATAGAAAAGAAGGGGGAGGGGGTATAACATCCATACTAGTCATTATATGCGAAAAACAACAGTTATACATAAAAGTTCCTACTATATGGAATTATTCTATAACTATAAGGTAAATATTAATTAAAACACCAGTATTTGTAAAATCAAGGGGTTTGGGTACTTCTTCAATGCAGGGGTTATGTGAAGATAGTTTTTAGCTGAGACATTTAAGAACTCAGTAACGGGCAACCAAAGTATCTCTCGTTTAATAGCAAGCGTGGTTGGGTGCACGTAGGCTCTATCCAATCTATGGTTGTAGCAAATTCCATACCACCATGCTTGAAAGGATACCGCAGAGGTATCTTTCCATGACTTAGTGATCTGCTGAAATGCAACAGCTATGAGTAAATCAATAATACGAAAATTAGCAATAGAAGAGGACCAAACTTCGGAGATGCTACCTAGAAAAATGTGTGAAAAAGAGAAAGGGATATGGGAGTGACAAATAGTATTAATTTGTCGCCAAACTTGGGTCCAAAAGGTATGAATTGCTGGGCAGTCAAAAAGCATATGTTTGAGATCTGCTAATGGGGCGTTACATGACCAACAAGTAGAAGGGATGCCAGGATCAATCTTATGTAATTTAGCTAGAGTGATTAGGAGTCTATTATAAATAAAGAATAAAGTTTGAGTAGTGTTTGCTGCTCTAGAAGACTTTCTTACTTTAGTCCAGATTTTATTCCATATTGAAATAGGAAAGGATTCACCCAAATCAGATTCCCAACTACATTCCACGTCAGATTTATCACGAGAAATAGGAATATCCATTAACTGTTTGTATATTAGAGAAGCAGAAGGGGAGTTATTTAAAAATGATGTAGTAATAGGAGTTGAGGGGGTAAGAGCATGAGAGGAGATTAAAGAGTTATAAGAAACTTGGGCAGCTGCTGTTAAAGATATATAATTAGAATGATATGAAGAGGGAAGAGAAAAATGGGACTGTAATACTGAAAAGGGTATACAGATGCCATCTTGAAAAAGTTGATGAGTCCATTTTAGACCATAAGTTAACCAATCTTTCCAGAAAATATACCTATTGTTAAGTTTAATATGTTTATTATACCAAATTGATGAATTTAAAAATTGTGTACGTTCATCTAGAACAGATGAGAAAAGTGGTTGGAAGATTTTACTAGCATTTTTAAGGATAGGGAGAGATAGTGATAAGGGTACATCGGAAAGAGAAATATATTCTTTGAAGGAAAAAGGATGAAAAAAGGATCTTTCAATGTCTACCCTCAATGGGTAAAGATTAGAATCAGTTCCACTTTCGGACAATAAAAAGGAGGAATGTTTAAGAAAAAATGAGGTGTGGTAAGAATAAAAATCTGGAAAATTACCGCCACCCATGTGTTTAGGCTTTTTAAGTTTACAGAGAGACATCCTAGGTTGTTTATTATGCCATAAAATTTTTGAAAGAATATTATATACAGTTTTATAGAAAGACTTAGGGATATTAATGGGAATATTGGATAGATAGAACAATATCACCGGAACAAGCATCATTTTTATAGAGGCTAATCTGCCCCACCAGGATAAAAATAAGGGGTGCCAACGTGATGTGGAAGCGGTTAAAGATGTTTGTAGTTCTTTTAGGTTTAAAGCAACAGTATCTTTAATAGAGGGAGTAAACCATATTCCAAGATATTTAATTTTAACTGGGTTCCAATGAAAAGAAGAAGATAAGAAGTCAGCATGAAAACAGAGCTTGTTTAGTGGAAGGATCTCACATTTGTCTGCATTGAGTTTATAACCTGAAACGAGAGCAAAATCATTCACCTCTGATGAAAATGCTGGTAGGGAGGATTGCGGGTTTGAAATAAATAATAAAATGTCATCCGCATATACTGAGAGTTTTACCTGGTTAATTCCATAAGAGAAACCTGCAATGTTTGTGTTCGACCAAATTTTTATTAAAAAAGGCTCTAGGGAAAGGATAAATAAAAGTGGAGATAATGGGCAACCTTGCCGAACTCCTCGATGAAGAGGAAAAGAATGGGATACAAGACCATTAGCTAAAATAAAGGACATGGGGGAGGAATAGAGTAAAGAGACATAATTGATGAATTTTGGGCCAAAACCAAACCAAGCAAGTGTTGAGAAAATGAAAGACCAACTGACTCTATCGAAAGCTTTTTCGGCGTCTAGTGAAATTGCTGCTAACGATTTTTTATATGATTTAGATTTACTTAGGACATTAAAAAACAATCTAGTATTATCAGATAAGTGACGTCCCTTAATGAAACCACATTGTTCCTTTCCAATCAACTGGGGCAAAAAAGAATCCAAACGAAGGGCAAGGATTTTTGCAAATATTTTATAATTAAATTAATTAAAGAAATGGGCCTGTAATTTTTACAGAATGTGTGGTCATTGTTTTCTTTTGGGAGAAGACAAATCAACGCTTCCTGAAAAGATCCTTCCGATTTTTGAGTAGAAATAAAATATGCAAATAATTGATGTAATTTGGGAAGAAGGAGTAGGGAAAAGTGTGAGTAGAATTCAATGGTAAAACCATCAGGACCAGGGGCTTTCCCTTTTTTAATAGCTTGAATAGCAGTAAGGATGTCACTAATGTGAATATCATCTTCCAAGGAAGAGAAATCTACATTAAGAGAAGAGGGTGGAGGAATGGAGGATAAATATTGAACAATATCAGACTGTTGAGAAGGAGATTCAGGAGTATAGAGCTTTTGATAAAAGTTTGTAAATTCTAAAAGAATATCCTCGTTTTTATGAACTGTAGTATTGGTTGAAGTTAAAATGGATTAAATTTTAGTGCGTTCTTTTTTAATCTTGAGATAATTGCAAGAAGATTACCAGCTTTATTTTGTGCACTATAATATTTAGCACGAGTTAAGTGAATATAAGTTAGCAGATTCAGTTGAAAGTTTATTAAAAGTAAATTTGGCCTTAATAAGTTCATTCAAGTCAGATTGGGTTTTTGTAGAGTAATAGGAATGCTCCAATTGCTTAATACGTGAACTAAGTAATTGTATGGTTTGGGAGGATGCTCTCCGTTTCTGAGCTACAAATGAAATAATTAAGTCCCTAGAAGCAGCTTTAAAGGTGTCCCAAATAAGTTGAGGAGAGGTATGGGGAGATTCGTTTTCTATAAAGAAAGTGTCTGCAAATTTCTGAAAAGCGGGTGTAAATTTAGGGTCTAATAGAAGGGCATTATTAAATCTCCACCTCCTAGTTCCTTCAATGGGAGGGAGTAGGTCTAAATCCAAGGATATAGGAGCATGGTCAAAAATTAATATAGATCATATGTCTGAATGGGAAATATGTTGAGTAAGGGCTTTAGAAATAAATAAATAGCCTATACGGGATTGTGAGGAGTGAACCGGTGAGAAATAAGTATATTCTTGGAGAGTGGGGTGACATAGTCTCCAAGCATCAACAAGGGATCTTTGAGCTATAGCAGAAGTAAATTGAGTGTGTATGGAGGAGGGGATAAATTTAGATTTAGAGCATCTATCTATGAAGGGATCCACAACCATATTACAATCTCCGCCCAATATTAAATAATCATCAGTATATACCATCAATTTAGATAGAATCTGTGGCCAAAAGAGCTTATCGGGAGTGGTGGGCGCATATAAATTAAAAATAGTCAGAGGAATTTTATTAACTAGCAACGAAACTGAAACCCATCTACCTTCAGAATCTGCATCTTGATGTATAAGTTGAATATCTAAACGCTTATGGCAAAGGATAGCTACACCATTACGTTTGCCCGAACCCGGTGATGCGTAAACATGAACCACCCATTGGCGTTGAAGTTTGGCAATTTCTTTACTTGTTACATGAATTTCTTGTAATAAAACTATATCTCCTTTTAGCCCAGCAATATGCGATAAAACCCGTTGACGTTTTATGGGGGAACCCAAACCTTTAACATTCCAGGATATAACTTTTAACGACATCTACATAAGCAAAACATTTAAGGAAGCTTAATATGAACTACAAATAGTAAAATACAATAATGCAACATAAGTAAATTTTCCAATAAGAAGAACCCAAGAAGAAAAGCATTATGCATAAATAAAAGAGAAATGAAGCAGGAAAGATTATTATAGCAAAACAAAAAATGAGCAATAATGAAAAGAAAAAAGAAAGGCCAGTGAAAGGAGTAGAGAGGAAGAAATGGATGTGAAGAGAAAATTAGAATCTGCATGAAAAGAGGAGAAAACAAAGCAAATAAGGAAGAAAGGATAGAAGAAATACGTTGGAAAAGAGCAATACAAAAATAGAATGATAGAAAAACAAAAAGAAAGACAAAAAGACATACCACGAACATATAATGAACATGGGGGTGGTGGAGCCACATAAGGAAGACGGCACGATCAAGCGGGAAACTCCAGGACGAAGACGAGAAAGGGAGACGTCCTCCAGGCGGGAAAAGGGGACCATATAGTAGAGGACCACGATAAACCGCACCTGACAGTAGAAAAGAAATTGATTATAAGAAGTACAACAAAAGACAATAAGAACAAAATATCAACATGACTAAAATGCAGATACGTAACAAACAACAAGAAAACAATCAAAACATCGATGAACGAGGAATCTCCATGTTTTCTTCTTTGCAGGTATCTAAGAAATGTTGTAGGCGAGCCGGATCTTCATAGGCCAGAGGTCTTCAAACTTTTGGATGCTGAGACCCCCCTGTCAAAATTTCCAGGCTTAAGGACCCCCTTCTGACAAAAATTTCTAGAACTTAGTACTCCTTATCACAGATAACCACAAACGTCCCCCGTTCCCATGGCAAATCATTTTTACGGTGGGGAAATATTATTAAACAGTGTTTAGCAAACTAAAGGTTTGTGGGTGATTGTAGTTCAGAGTCACAGGCTTACTACACAGTTCAAACAAAAAGTCTCCAAAAAGAATTGCCCAAAAATGCACAACAGTACTTTATTTTTCCTAAACAAAACATAATTTGACAAACTTGATAACACATTTCTGAACGAATGCGATGGGTGTGCCTGTTTTTCTCCGCAGAGATTGTCAATTTGTGGATGTATTTTTGCTACAGCCATTCTCAGGTTGTGCTCCACCTCAAGCCTTGAACGGTACTTAGTCTTTAATACTGCCAATGCTGAGAAACCAATCTCACATAAATATGACGAACTAAAAGGCAGAATAGTCTTGACTGCAATTTTTGACAAACATGAATGTTCTTCAGACATTTTCAGCCAAAATTCCGCCAATGGGATTTTGCTGAATTGCATTTGGAGAATGCGATCACTCTGGACCTCAATTAGGTCTTCCTGAAGGTGCACTGGGAGATGAGTACCTGCATCCACTAGAAAAGGTTGGAAGACCCAGTCATTGTCATGATCAATGTCCTCAGGAAAATACTTTTCTAAACCACCCCTGAGAGAAGTCAAGTGATTTCTTATGACCTCAGCAGCACTTTCAAGTTCATAACCTGTGTCCTCAACAGCTTCTGATAAACATGGGAATGGCAGGCCATCTTTGATTAGTCTTTTCCACAACTCTACCTTCTTCTTGAAAGCAGATATTTTTTGGCACATTGTGAAAGATGTACTTTTAGCTCTTTGCAAAGACAAATTCAAGGAATTTAATTTATCAAAGATGTCTGCAAGGTATGCTAAAAGCACAAGCCAACGGGGATTACACAACTGTTCTGCTTTGTATGGATCCAAATCTAGAAGGAATTGCCGCACTTCATTTCTCAATTCAAAAATACGATTCAGAACCTTCCCTCTGGATAACCATCGGACTTCAGTATGGAAAAGCAAACCATTATGATCAGCTCCCATTTCTGCACACAAAATTGCAAACAGACGAGCTCTAGTGGGGTGAGCCTTTATGAAATAACAATTTTCACAGCACAATCTAACACATCCCCAAGTTCTCTATCCATGTTTCGGACTGCAAGGGCTTCCCGGTGTATCATACAGTGGGTCCATAGAATATGAGGAGCCACTTTTAACACTTTGGCTTTTATGCCTGCCGTAGCCCCACACATGGAAGGAGCACCATCCGTACAGATCCCAACACAGCTGTCCCATTTTAAGCCGTTGGAGCACAGGAAGTCATTGAGAATGTCAAACAGGGTTGATGCTGTTGCCTGTCCCCTGATTGGTTTACAGAATAAAAAATCTTCCAATATTACAGTTTTGTGGCAGTATCTGACATAAGCAATTAAATGAGCGTCCTTAGATAAGTCAGTCGCTTCATCCAATTGCAAAGCAAACAAACTCGATTTCAAGCGTGCAAGGAGTTGTCTGTGGATATCCTCAGACATGTCAGAGATTCTGCGGTAAATTGCTGTGTCTGAGAGTGGTACCATTTTCAACTTCTCTGCCGCTTTTTCACCAAGCATTGTTCTGGCCACATCAAGCATTGCTGGAAGAATCACTTTTTCCCCATCCGTAAAAGGCTTTTTGTTTTTGGCAATGTGGTACGCCACTTGGTAAGATGCTTTCAAGGCATTTGTTGGTGTGGAGACCACATTTTTCACAGTGTCTTGTTGGTGGATGATGTCTTCCAGCTTTCTGGCAAAAAGATCTGTATTCTTTCCTACCAGTGACCCGTGTTTTGTTTCCAAGTGACGCTTTAATTTGTTTGGTTTCAGACTTTCGTTAGCCAAGGTCATGCCACAAACCACACACTGTGGCTCTATTTCACCATTTATGGTGACGCAGGTGAATCCAAGGTCCAGGTAGGAGGCATCATACTTCCTACTTTTTGCAGCTCTTTTCTCGACGTCTGTTTCGGCCTTTCGTTTGAGTGATCTACCATCTTTTGGCAGCAGGAAACGATCCATGTCAAATGTGTGTTTGACCTATGATACAAAATTCCAAAGTCCAACATTAATGATTACCACAGACTTGCAGCTGTATGCAGTATGGTTGTCATTTAAAAAAAACTCTTTGCATTTTCACAAGAAGTGTAAAAAATCTTCTTATTTTATCTAAAATGCGAATAACACATCAGGTTCCTTCCACGTGCTTAAAACAGAAATTGCAGCTGGTCCTGGCTTCCATTACGTGAGCTGGCGTTGTGGGCCATTACCAAGGTTCTCCTTCCCTTGAGTGCACACACATTGATAGAAATAGGTAACATGGGTGGACAAAATGTGTAAAATACACACCCTACTTGTTAATGAGATTAAAAATCTGCTATTTGTGCCCAAATTGATTATTGTAGTGCTCTCTGTGTAGGCTAGTCCAACTCATGATCTCCCGACACCTTCTTCAAGAAAGTTAGAAGGACTCCAAGGTTGTTGTCCGTGTCATAATTGATCTCAGAAGGAAGACCACTGCTATCCAGTAAAAGCCAGCCTTGCAGTGCTTGCTTGGAAACCCTGCCAGACAAGTGTAGGCTGTTGTGGCAGACTCTTGGTTACTCATTGATACATTATATTCCTCTATTGACTTTCTTGTCTTTGCTCTCATATTATATCTCCTTCCTTGCATTTAACCTCTGTTTTGCATCTCTCTTTCTCTTGAAGGAATTAATGTCCATACATGCATGGACACTGGTGGCATTCTGCCATTTTGTTAGAGCTTCTGGTTCACCCCATTTGCCCCAAAATCACTCCTAATGCATTGGACAACTGTAAGACCACAGAGTGCTCTATTTGTTTTTGTTTTCTCCACCTTTTTTACCTATAGTTATGATTTCTAAACCTGGCGCCCAGCGTGACACTCTCTGGCTTACTCTGCCACCAAGTGTCGCCTCCCCTCTCACTCATCACTGGAGCTCACTGAGCTATAAGGGATATAGTGCAGAGTAGACAATGAAGTTTATTGCATGTGAGTGCAGCGTATATGAGATCTTAAAAAGGGGCCCTTATTTGGAAAGCGGGGCTGTTTTAAACTTGTAATTGATTGAGCTATATGTGTTTTACAAGGTATGGTAGACTGCATGCATTTGTGCTTCATGCAGACAATATGTGTGGTAATAGCACAGAAATCAGGAGCACTGACCTGACCAGAAACCCCTTTGGGAACAACCAGACTGCCCTATAGGCAGGGCTACTGGAATTATGAGGCAAGTGAGGACCAAATTATGCCACGGTTTTAAACTTGTAAAGGCTGAGCTGTAGAGGTATTTTGCAAGGTATGGTAGACTACTGCACTTGTGCGTCCTGCAGACAATATCTGTGGTAATAGCACAGAAATTAAGAGTAAAAACAGTCCACCAGACTGTAAAACAGGTCAGTAAGCAGCAAAACAAAGCACACACACTGACCTGACTGGCCACCCTTTTGGGCACTGCCAGACTGCCCTATAGGAAGGGCTACTAAAATTATGAGGCAAGGGAGGACCAAATTAGGCAGCAGGGTCAACTAAATTGTGTGGTAAGAAAATGTAAATAATACTATGTGATGCGCATATTTTGGGATACTACTGCTTCATTATTTTGACATTTTTTACACACGGTAACACTGGGCAATGGTTTCACCTCATTAGTACCAGTTTATAAACAAAATACAGCAATGAACAACAGAAAGATGCCTAGTCAACCTTTAAAAGGGCCTTCCACTCTGCAGGAATACGTGTAGCCACATTAGAAGCTCACCTGGTCCTGGCCGGAGAAGTAGGGGGCCCCTTAAAACCCTGGAGGTCTTGTGCAGAGTTAAACTTTTTTTTGTGCAGAGTTAAACAGTTTCCACCCACCCCCTCCCATCCATCCCTCTCATCTCTGTCAGCTAATGTACATCTGCGCGTTTCTTAGCCGGAGTGGAATCCTGCTCGTTTCTGTAGTGCAGCTGTGCACCAACTCTTCCCACCACCCCTTCAGGGGTCAGGTGACTGATGGGTTTGGGGACATTGGTCAAACACATGCCGGCGGTCCAGCCTGCGCCACGTGTAGAGGAGAGGCCAGGTGGTCATGGCTAAATTAGAGAAGGCTGTGTCTACTGAAGGGTGTCTGTCCTACGGAGCTGGACCTGTTGCAGTGAAACCTTCTACTTCACTGAGATGGAAAAACATCTCTAATCTAATCACAAGAACTCCCACAGCTAGTGCCCCAGAATCATGAACCAGAGATCAAACATGCACTGCTCTCAGGTGTATTACGAAACAGAGAGGCACGAAGGTCACCCACAGGAAAATTAAATATCAATGGAGGAAAACACAGAACACCTTATGACACACCTGCGAGCTCTGACTGACATCTGCCCATCTGCCAAAGGGCTGTTCCGCAGTCTCATTGCTGGTCAGCCTTCTACATGTACATCAAAAATATGTATTAAAATCTCTACTCACGTAAAGATAAGGAGCAATGTCCAGGCAGCTGCTAAACCTGGTATTATTCACAATGCCACACACACCTCTCAGGGAGACTAACAGAACTTCATCTGTGCCATGAATGGATCAGAGAGGAATCCCCTGTCCAAGCCCACGAGGGGTACTGCAGGAGAAGCCCATCCGCCATCAGTGGGTCCACAGAGACGGCGCTGAAATGATGCGAATCGCTGAACTTTAATTAGAGGGCCTACTTCACTCTCACTGGTGCTATTTTGGTCTCCTGTCTGCTGCCCATGTTCCTGCCTAATAAGTGAACCCATGCTGATGGAATTTTATCTTAGGCAAAATGGATAGCGCTCAGCTCATTACATCCAGTGTCCCTTATGCGAAGGCTGCAAGATTATTTAGAGTTAAGGGTGTTGCAATTACTATTTTATTTTTTGTGTGGAGTTTTATATAGCGCGAACTAGACCCGAAGGTATCAGAGCGCTTTACATGAGCACCAGTTACGTTACAGACGGACACATTCATTTTTGTTAGGCATAAGGAGATTAAGTGATTTGCCAGAATCACAGGATGTTGAGCGTCCCTGCCAAGACTTGAACCCGGTTCCCCAGCTCCGAGGTCGACTGCCCTAGCCATTAGGCCACATTAAAGGGTGTGAACGTGTGCATAGCAGGAGAAGGCCCCAGAGCCACAGATCTAACCCGCCACCGTACCCACGTACAGCCATGATTTATGAGACTGGGAAATGTCTGTGGAGGAGTGAACTAACCCGCCACCGTACCCACGTACAGCCATGATCTACGAGACTGGGATGGCAGTGGAGGAGTGGGACTAGAACGCCAGGAATCCAGGCCAAGCTTAGCTTTGCCCATGCCCTGGCCTCGGTGACTCCGCGCAGGGTTTGTGACCTGTGGGCAGTTTCTGAGGGAAATAGGCTGTACTCTCTTTGGCCACAACAGATGAGGAGGTAGCGAAGGGATATCAGTGATATAGAGTAAGCACTTTTGATGGAACGTCGAATCCAGTCTGGGGACATGGGAGCTGCATACATTAGTAATTCCTGACAAGAAGGCCTTATACGAGCCGTAATATTCAATTTCTGAAATGGAGTTATCTTGAAACATTTACAGATTACTACATATGGTGTTCCCAGAACACTTAACATAAGACAAAAAAAACACCATTTAAACATTAGACTTAAAATAAAATGAAGATTCTTCCTACATGGTCAGTATCTCCACTTTAGGCATGTGTAAACACACATGCGCAATGATGGGACTCGACACAATTCTTAAGTCAAGACATGCTGATAACATGTCCTTCTCCTCTGCATGTGACAATACCATATCCTTGTAACCTTCCACTGTACAGTGCGCAGATTCTAGCACTAGGACTTGGTGTCTTTTAAATTTCAAACTCAAAGCCTCAAGAGCTACACTGGGATCCCGCTTCCTGCCCTAGCTGCCACAGAGACGGATTACAATGCATCCGAAATCGGATCATTTCAACTGTGGGCAGCGGTAAAGATTTCCTTTTTAAAAAAACACAAAACCGCTTTTCTTTTTCAACTATTTAACAAAACTGGAACAGAACATTCCTTATGTTTTTCTAACTTTATATCACATTTTTAATTACATTTGTTCAACTCTCCCTATCACAGAAACAGAGGGCTCCTAAAGGTGGGGGGGATGCAGAGGAAGGCTGGAGAAGAGGAAGCTTACTCACCAGTTTTGGAAGCTTCGGTCACCTTGGAAACCAGGGAACAGCCGGGAGATCGGAATGCAGAGGCAGCCACGAGGAAGAAGCACGAAGAAGCTTCGGTTGCCTTGGAAACCAGGAAACAGCCGGTAGATCGGAATGCAGAGGCAGCCACGAGGAAGAAGCATGAAGAGGACACCAGCTGGACCAACACAGCAGCAGCAGCAATGAGGACGTCCAGGAAAGGGAGCAGGAGTGCAAGGCAGCAGGAACAAGCAAATATTGAAGCACTCCAGAGCCTTCCACACTCCAGAGGTGCATATTTATGGCCCCAGTTCACGGGCGCCTTTCCTGGTTTGCATCCTGCAGTTTCTCTGATTGGAGGACACTCGTCAATGACGTTGTATTCTTTGACAATGTCCTCCAATCAGAGAGCTCCTTGACGTGCACTGTTCGGAATCCAAAACGAAGAGTAAATGTTTTGGATTCCAGATTGAGGCAATTCCAGGCAGAAGTGTGACGGGACGGCGAGACCCCCTTTCCTCAACTCCACGCCCCCCCTGGGGGTCGCGCCCCACAGATTGAAGACCCCTGTCATAGGCAGAGGTCTTATTGTTATAAGTCACTTTCATAAGGCAAGGATGGAACAAACCATATCTAGCATTTAAACTGCGAAGAGCAGGTCTCATGTCCAAAAATTTCTTCCGTCAGTCTGCTGTTGCTTTGGCATAGTCTTGAGCGAAGAACAGATTGGATCCCTGCCAAGACATTTTTCCTTTAAGTCTGGCAGCTTGTAGAATTTTAAGCAAATCAGTGTACTCCAAAAAATATAAAATAACGCCTCTTGGTTTGGCTGAGGAAGATGAAGATCTTGGGCTTTTCCCCAAGCAATGAGCTCTTTGAATATTCAATTTTGGAGTTTCAGGAAGACCCAGAAGATTTGGAAGAAGGGATTGAAAAAAGGAGAGAGGATCCACACCCTCAAGACCCTCCGCAAGGCCATAAATGCACAAGTTATTATGCCTATTACGGTTTTCCAAATTTTCCACTTGCTGTTTGAGGTGCGAAATCTCCAAATGTAAGGAAGGAACTTGATTGGTAACACCTTGAATAGAGTCCACTCGTTGTTCCAGGTGAGTAACCTTTTCTTCCGTGTTGGACCATTTGTTCTCAAGACTTTGGAGACAAGTATTTGTGTCTTCCATGTAAGGTTTGAGAGCACGAATTTCCTCCAAAAGCAATTCCATAGATATTGATGTCGAAGAGTTAGGAGGAGAAGGTGGGTCTTTTTTGACGCGTTTGCCTGTTACAGACGATGAGGCAGCAGGTATTTAGAGGATTGTTTAGATGCATTGCGAGGCACAGTGGGCGTCACACCCCCAATGGCAGCAGAACCAGAGTCCAGTTCTTCCATATTTTCTTGTAATATACTGAAAGGGTTGTAATCCTCTAATGAAGTAGAATTAGAGGAGGTAACACTACCAGGGGTAGAGCTCGCTTTTGCCAAAAGATATAAACCAAGCAGGAGCTCCTTATACCAAAGAGGCTAAATGAAGTAACTAATATTGTCCAGAGAAGTCAGGAGCTGAAAAGAATAACTCCGTGACAGGGTTTTCCCCAATAGATGATATGCGTTATATGCAATACATGAGGGGAAAAAGAAATAAAAAATTACATTTTGAAGAAATGTTCAAAGGCGCTATTCACCAGCAGGCATATGGGGCATAAAACCATGAAAATAGCCCTAAAAGAGTTCAAGCGGCATGAGGTAAAAGTCTGGCCGGAAAATGCAACATGAGGAGAAAGTCCGGTCGACAAATTCAAGAACAAAATGGCGGCCGCGAGTATCGTTACGGAGCCAACCAGTAAAGAAAAGGCAGTTAGCGCTCACCCAACACACTGGCAAACGGTTCAAAATGCGCCGCTAAGCTTCATGAGTGGTTACATGCGGCTACGAGGTCCAAGCTACGGGAAATACTGCCAGGAGAGAACTCGCCTCCTCACACCGTCACTGAGCTCCACAGCAGGGCGGCCATCTTCGTTGGCGCCGAAGTCACGCCCCCCCCCTCATTAATATTCATGAGGTAGGTCATTTGCGACCCCCAGGGAATCGCAAAAGGTGTACTATACACCTTCATACATTGTATTTTGCGATTTCCTAATTGCGAATCCTTGTGATTCGCAATTAGGGAATTGCAAAATGCTATCTACATGCATCTGGCCCATTAATTCCTCACCTCATGGAACCTGTGGCCCTAATACAAGCAAGAAAATGCCCACACCGCTTGGTTTTGGTAGTAAAACTAGGTATTTTTGAGATACAGTTGGCCCCTCAGACCCATCGGCCCAGGTGCCACTACACCTGCTGCAGTATTGGGAGCTATGCCCCTGCATAGAACCTAAGATTTCTTTTGGGTCTTCCCTCCTGCATAAGCAAAGCAACATCAGTAGTGCTACTGGTTAATTAAAAATGTGTGAATGCTCACACATACACATATCCGTTAGACACGTTAGAATGACAAATATGATCACGGGTAATAACTTGGTCCTGTACTAAAGATCAACAGGGTAGAAATATTAGGTGGAGAAGAGACCGAATTTGTCTGGGTAGAGAAACTACCTTTTTTAAGACTCCTCTTAATTTACCCGAAATACGCGGAGAGTGCAGTTTACATTAAATATGTGTCCCCTTTGAAAGCACTTCTGCAACTACAATGACAGCCTAGCACCCTCTGTGATTCCACTTCCAGTGACACCACCTTGTTCAAAGTCTGAACCTAAAGTGTGTCCCCTTCCTAATGCAAAATGCATAAGCTCTGACTAATGGACGCTTTTTAAGTAATTCAAACTTTCAATATGAAAAAAACGCAACTTGACGAAACCAATTTGTTTTCGTGATTAAAAAAATGTAAATTTCGATCACAATTTTCCTAATGGGTTGGATTGTTTATGGTGCATGAATCCACCTGGAACTGTTTTCCCAGTAGCACTGTTAGTGCATAGACATAAAACAGTCAAGGTCGAGGAATGACAAAGAGAACAGATTAGAAAAAGTCAGTCCTAGAATTACATCAAACTGATGATACCAGGGTAATGACCTGTCTGTTCTACGCAGCAGGTACCGGGATATGGGAAACTGATTTTTAATTAATCTTTTGTCAAGGAGAACAATACCCGAATATAATGTACAGCGAAATACATTCGAAACATGGTTTCATGGAAAGTTTAAGTACTGATGTAAAAAACAAAATTGGTACTTAACCCATCACTGGGTATAAAAATGCAAGTCATTGACACGTGGCCCTATCTGTGCACCTGCAGAGCTCTCTTTGTTGTGACATGTTATGGAGTATTTTCTCAAAGATGTGGGAGCCGGAGCACATAACAAGGAAAGGACGAGCTTAAAGGCTGTCGCATAAAATTAACAGAGGATGTAACCTCCCACGCTCTGTAGTGATCACAGTCAATGTCAATCAGGAGGACCCTTTCACAATCCACAAGGGGTTTCTTCTGCTCGTCAGCAGGAGCTGTTCTTGAGGGCATGTGCTCATTGATAGATGTGACGCGGATCTGTCGACTGCTGTATCATTATACTCAGCCACAAGCAATGAGAATTCGGGGCCTATTCACAAAGCCAATTTGGAGTATGCAATGTGGTACTCCTGTAGTACTCTTTTATGCCATTTTAAATGTCTGTGGATTGTGCCCAAAAGATCTAAAATGGGAATAAAATGGGAGTATCATCAATCACAAACAAGCATTTGCAATGCAATCGGTTTCGCCTTTGGGACCTTAAATGTATTTAGCTATGCAGCACATTAGCCTGGGTGCTGAAACATCTACTGTTCTTTAACATGGAGGGAAAGTAAGCACCAATCTAGAGAAAGCTAAAGTGATTCTGGTATTTTAGTGACCTCTGCTGGCCGTTTTCTATCAAGAAAGTTAAATAGAGGCAGTTGCAGAAAAATAAAAAAAAGAAAGTCCCTCAACAGAAAGCAATTCTGGTATTTTACTGACCTCTACTGGTCGTTTTCTATCAAGACAGTTAAATAGAGGCAGTTGAACAGAAAAAAAGTCCCTAAGCAGAAGCAGAAAAGTCCCAGAGCTGATCTCCTGCAATACCCCACGGGCCCGCGGTAGTTTTAATTCACTATTTCACTCATCCCACACACCCACACTCATCATCACGCTATTTTATCAAAAGATCTCCACCAAACAGCCCTCTCGCGGGACCCATGGGTGATTGAAGAGCCAATCCAACAAGGAGCTAAGCCCGATGATGGAGCATGACACCCTTACGGATTGTGTGAGGGCACTACTTCCTAATAAGGAATATCCCCTCCTTTTTGCCACATATCCACCCTGAGACACACAACTATAGGAACAGTTATCCTTTCAGTAATTTCAATAAAATGGGAGCATTCCGGGACAATTCATATGCAATTAATGCAAATAGAAAGGACTGTGCTCTATTTATTTATACTTTTACTAACAGAAAGTTGGATGATTCAAGAATGTAATAGTAGTTAAAAAATGATTCCTCTAGTACTGCTTTCCATACTCATAAATTTGTTGGAGAATCATCTCCAATTAGTGCAGATAGAAATGACTGTGTCCTCTTTGCACTATTACTAATAGGTAAGTAGGCATTTCAGGCTGATTCACAAACGCATGTAAGACTATGTAAAAGAGTACTCTTTTAATACTGCTTCATATATTCATAAATGCTTTGGTGGATTGGTCCATTGCTTTTTTGGGTAAAAACCCAGAGATAAAGGACAAAAAATGAAATGCGAAGATGAACAACCAAATAGCATTTTTACATGAATTCTGTTGTTTAAGATTTTGGAAATGCATTTTCACCTAAAATAGAAGCTGTAAAATGGTTTCCAAATCATCTTTAGAGCTAGTCTTGTGTTATAGACTTCTACTTAACAAATGTCTACTCTGGGCAAAAAAAAAAGAATTACTTAGTCCTACTAATTGCTTCTTTCACACTACAAGTCTTTCTTTTACTAACTAATGTCAGCTATAGACTGGTTCTATAGAGAGCCCTTGGAAAAAAATTGGGCTTTTGGGTGACTGTGGTGTGAACCCTGGTCAAATAGCAACCACCATCCTTGTCAGGGTGAGGCACAAGCCAACCCTAAATTAACCTGTGCTCAACCCTCCGATAGCTTGGCACAGAGCAGTCAGGCTTAACTTAGAGCACTGGTCTTCAAACTGGGGGGGGTGAAAGGCATCATTCCTGGGGGGGCGCCCACTTCACCCAAATATTTCACCTTCCATTGTGTACTTTCTAACATCGAAAGTATGTTAGTTTCCTTTCGTTTTTTACTTAACTCCAATGGAGTTCTCTGATTGGAAGATACCAACAGAGCAGCCGATCATGTTCCTGTGCCATTAGCTATTACATTGCACCAATCACAGCGAGAGCAGCACTAAAGGAAACAGAAATGCCATGAATTTTAGCTTTATAAAGCTCCAGAATGCCCATTACTTTGCTGTTCATGGCACTTCTCGACTGCTGACTTTCGCCTCCCATTTGCTGCCTTTTGTTTCCTGCTTGCTGCCTTTTCACTAGTGAGTGCTGCCCTTCACCACCTGGTTCCCTCCAGCGCTGTTGCTTCTGTCTTTTATTGCCTCTCTGGCTCTCAGGACGTAAGATACAAATTAATTGCAGGTAAGCCTTAACCGCTTCTATGAAAACCACGTGCACACTGATCATTAAGCTAAGAGGGATTTAGAGTCAGCTGCAGAGGCATGGATTGACTGGGCTTTTCTGCTCGTTTCTTGCCCTCTGTTTGCTTTTTCTGCTTGTTTCTTGCCCTCTGTTTGTGCCGTCTCTGCTCATTTCTCGCCGTCTTTTTGCTTTTCTGCTCATTACTTGCCCTCCGTCTGCCTTTTCTGCACATGTCTAGCTCTCTGCTTCTGCCTTTTCTGCTCAATTCTTGCTCTCTGTGTCTGCATTCTCTGCTCGTTTCTTGCCCTCCTTTAGCCTTTTCTGCATGTTTCTTGCCCTCTTTTTGCCTTTTCTGCTTGTTTCCTACTCCTGTTTTGGTTTTTTCTACTAGTTTCCTTCCCTCTGTTTTGTTTTTTCTGCTCATTTGTTGTCCTTTGTTTGTGCCTTCTCTGCTCGTTTCTTGCCCTCTGTTTGTTTTTTCTGCTCAGTTCTTGCCCTCTGTTTCTTCCTTTTCTGCTAATTTCTTACCTTCTTTTTTAAGCCCGGGCGGAAAACTCCGCTCCGTTCACGGAGTTTGCGGAATTTGGGCACTCCGCGCTCAGCGGAGGAACGCGGAATTCCTGAATTCCACCATTTGGGCGCAATGTGGAGTTTTTTTACTGTACACGCGCTCAAGTTTTCTTTTTGCGCTCAACTGCGAGTGCCAAGATTCTCAGGCCACTTGCCAGTGCACACAAGACTTCTCACACCGCCAGCGAGCTCTAGTGAGACTACGCGCTCACTCGCATTGCTTCCGGCCACAAAGGCACCAATCTAGCATTCATAGAGCCGATCGGAATCGCAAACGGAGTGGTTGAGCAGCTTTTCTGCTTGAGAATGCAGCTGAGAGGCATTTGAAGGGGATTTTATTCTCAAACTGGCCGTTGGAGTTTTTTTTTTGTGCGAGAAGCCATTTTTAAAAAACGTATTTTTTCAAACCAGAAGGAAGTTCCCCAGAGACTCCAACTTCCTGTTCATGTCCAGCAGGCTCCTCCCTCTACTGGTCACTTTTCATTGGGATTTGGAGCTGGAAGGATCACTCTCCTTGTCTGCTGCAGATATATCATTGGAGTTAAGGACTTTGTTTTTGAGATATCACAAGTAAGTTGAAAAACTGGTGTATAAGTGTGTTGTTTGTTTGACTGGGGGCATGCACCTGGATTTAATTGTACTTTTATTCGATTTTTAAAATTTATTGTGGTGGGTGGCCTGCAGTTTTAGTAGGGCCTAGTTTTTTTGTGCATGAAATTTATCTTCTTTTGTAAAGGGAGAATGTTGCACATTTCAGTACATTTTCTTCTCAATGTTTTTTAACGAGTTTGCAATATTGATTGATTTAATTCACTTTGTGGCATAGTCTGCCAATGGGCCTTCCAGCCAGTAGTCCCTGTGCTATTCATGGGTGCATAAAACAACTGTTTCTGTGGTGTTTGTGGAATTGAAACATTATTTAGGCCATGGATGGCATTAGATTAAAATACAAAAAGTGGTTTTTGTGGGTTTTCACATTTTTATCCCCTTGCAAACAGTGTTTAGGTAGGGTAATGCCCGTGGAGGATGTGTGTTGTTGTGAGCATTTTTTGCCCTGTTAATTTTCATTTTTGGCATTGCAGAATGAATGCTGTGTTCTCTGTGTTACCATGCCTCTTTTGTCTGGCCACTGTGTGTGTGTATGTGTGTTTGGCATAGGCCATCATTTGCCATTGTTGTTCAAGAATCATTATGCCATGTGGCCAGGGGCCATTTTGTATAGTTGGTGTCCACCCTAGGACTGCATGTGTTCTTTGTTTTCCAGGCCTCCTGCTTGTTGTTGTTGTGACCATGTAGCTGGCGGCCATTTTGTGTAGCCAGCCAGTGTGCTTTCCCCATAGGCCTGCATTTCTTCTTTGTTTGTGGCCATGCCCCCTTGCTGGTTGTTGTTGTTGTGACCATGTGGCTGGTGGCCATTTTCTGTAGCCAGCCAGTTTGCTTTTGCCGTAGGCCTGCATGTCTTCTCTGTTTGTGACCATGCCTCCTTGCTGGTTGTTGTTGTTGTCTGACCATGTGGCTGGCGGCCATTTTGTGCAGCCAGCCAGTTTGCTTTTGCCATAGGCCTGCATGTCTTCTGTGGTTGTGACCATGCCTCCTAGCTGGTTGTTGTAGTTCTGACCATGTGGCTGGTGGCCATTTTGTGTAGCCAGCCAGTGTGCTTTTGCAATAGGCCTGCATTTCTTCTCTATTTGTGGCCATGCCTCCTTGCTAGTTGTTGTAGTTCTGACCATGTGGCTGGCGGCCATTTTGTGTAGCCAGCCAGTGTGCTACTTCTTTCCCAATAGGCCTCTTTGTTCCCCATGCCTCCTTGCCTACTGTTTGACCATGTGGATGGTGGCTATTTTGCATACGCAGGCATCCGGTGTTCTTTTGCCATAGGCTTGCATGTGTTGTTCTTCTATCATTATATTGCGGCCATGCCTCCTTGTTTGCTGGTTCACCATGTGGTCAGTCAGTGGCCATTTTGTGTAGGTAGTCAGTGTGCTTTTGCCATAGGCCTGCATGTCTTCTTCTCAGTGTTTCCATTCCCAATGCCTATTTACTCTGTGTTGTTGTTGTTGATGACCATGTAGCAATGGCAGGCAGCCATTTTGTGTGTCCAGCCAGTGTGGCCCTTTGCCATATGCTTGCATGGATGGTTGAGCAATGAGATAGCATTATAATAAATTAAAATGAATGATATGCTTGAGGATAATGTCACTTATTTATCATTTTTTTAATTTACATTTTTTTCAAGTTTAGTTTTAATGTTTTTATTTGTTAATTTTTAAATTTGTAATTTAATTTTTTATTTTTAGATTATTTATTTTTTATTTACCATTTCCATAACATCTGGCATCAATGAATCAACCCCATGTCTGCTATAGGTGCACAACAGCAATCATTGTGTAAGGATTATTCGATTGTCATTTGTCAGCTGCACCTCCCTGAGTGCCACATCCCACATGATGCATTGCACATAAAACAAACAGTTACAGCTGTATTGTTTTGTTGTTGCTCTTTCTAATTCTTCCTCAGTGTATAGTCACCATGAAAGTTTATGTTGGTGTAGTTTTCCGTTTTATGAATGAACACTGTATACTATTGTTAATTATTTATAATAACTTAAGTAACCACACTAAATGATATTGCTTGTTTGCACTACTACTTGAACTGCAACAATGCCACATTTCACTGATGTTTTTCTTGCTTGTTTGCTTTTAGGTTCACAAGAGGAGAGACATCACCCACAGTACTGCCAGATAGAAGGTCTCTACTCGACGTGACACGTGACTGACTACGCAAAATGGTCATCTCTTCAGCATGTTGTGAAGCTAAGTGCCACTGCCAACTGACAGCTTCAAGATGGCCCAAATGAAAGGTGCTGACAAGAAAGTGGCTAGTGGGGAGCAGAAGAAGCAGGTTTTCACAACTGGCGTGCCGACCCCAACCTTTTTCAGGATAGCTGTGCCTGCTGCACCGTCCTCCGGCAAGCAAGCTGAGAGCTGCACTCCCGCAGCACCTTCCCAACCTAAGCCCAGGACCATGTCTGTCAGTGAGGCAGCCAGTGCAATCATGTCAATGCTGACGAGTAGCGATGTTGAATTGAATTTGTCCCTTTCGCAAAGTAGTACACAATCTTTTCAGGAAACACGGCAAAGTGGACAGCAGCCGCATCTAGCAATGGATTTGTCTGATGTTGGAGCAGAACAAGAGGTTAAGCTTCCTTCAGAGCAAGAAGTTGAACCTCCTCTTGTAGAATCATTGGCTCCCATATCTCCAGCAAGGAAAAGGAAGGGTACCACAGCACCATCTTCTCCAAGCACCACTTCCGATGTTGATGACAGGGACATGGAGTGGATCCCGACAGAGACCAGGAGACAACAGGATAGGAAAAGAAAAGTTCCAGAAAGACTTAGACTTATGAAAGGGGATGAAGAGGAGGATGACGATGATGAGGTAGTCATGGTGGAAGGTGACAGAGAGGAATCTGACATTGCTATTCAACCAGCACTGAGGGATGTGGCACAGGTAGCACTACCACCAGCTCCCATATTTGCAAAGCCCCAGCCGAGGGCAGTACCAGCCCCTGCCTCAGGAGAAGCAGAAAGGCAATCACTGACCTTGCCCACCTACCTCCAATTCGTCTTCAGGCATTAGCAGTGGCCCGGTAAAAAAGTGCTCCTCCCCAGTTTGGGACTTTTTTAAAGTTAGCACATTGCAGTATGCACCATTTGCCACACAAATGTTTGTCGAGGTAAGCCTTGTACGCATTATGGTACTGGAGGCTAGGCGACCCATATGAAAAAACACCACACAATCAAGTGGGAGGGGCACCTTAAAAAAATTGCTGAACGTGGTGGTGGTCGGGGGAGCCGGGGAACATCAGCTACAAGTCCAGTCATGGGGGAAGGTGATGATGATGAGCAAGAAGAGGGTGACATCGTCTTCATGCAACTCCCACCATCGATCTGCGTTAACTTTTAGACAGTTGGAGTTACTTTTATTAACTCCAAATCTGCTCAATAAATGAGTTATATTACTTATTACAGTTTTACATTTTTTGAAGTAAACCAAACAGCTTAAGTAGATTGTATCAATTTTTCTTTTATGCCATAATCATTTGGCTATATCAAACAATTCATTTCTTATAAAATAAAATAAATGTGAAGCAACATACATGTATATACATCGTACACAAAACACATTATTTCAGTGTTCAAAACAACAACTACGACATTTACAATCAATACATTTAACACTACAAACGACAGTTTTAACTTCACAAAACAAATCACAAGGAAACTAACAAGTCCTACTATAGACTTCTAAATGGCGGGGCCAACATATTATTATCTCCACAACCCTTTTTTTTAATTGTATGGTCCTGGTGTGAGGTCAGAGTGTTCGTATACAGCTCAAAGTCTATGTCTATTTAATATGGACCAGACTATTCGTTTATTTCATATATTTTTATAAGCTGGTTGCTCTTGGCCTCAATTGGGAGATGCCAATGCGTTTCAACCTTCGGAGTAGGACCTTAAAGTCTTTGTTAGAAGGTCTTCAACAGGGCAAAAAGGATTTTGTAGGACACTGAAATTGTATTGGACAAAAAAGGAGAATATGGGATATTAATTTTATCTTCATTTTTATGTGCTCCATTTTGAGTTCTATCGATTTATTTTAATACTAGATACATACCGATTAATAGGGGGCAACAAGAGACTAATAGCTGTCGATGTCAGTGACGTGTTCTCAAAGGCTTCTTTTCACTTTTATCAGGAGGTCTAGAGAAATGTGTATAGGGGATATAGAATGAGTGAGGACGATTTTATTATGCATCTATTTAAAGCATTTTGTTATCTCCAGTGACTTAGTAATTATGTAGTGCTGGGATTCTATCTGTAAATGGTTAGCGTTAGGGAATCTCAATCGTGAGGAAAACTTATAGTCCTTGTGTTCACCCAGGAACTTATTTAACCCCCATGCCATGTTAGTGAAACCTGGCAAGCCCGTGTTACGTTTGTGCGAGCGTGTGCTTGAACCTGGTGGGCATCAAAATATACCTGCTTTTCTTCTAGTGGGTGCTTCCTTTTTTAAGACATTGAAGTACAGCGGCTGACTCCAATTTCCTCCATTGCCGGTGCGCTGTCAGCAAGTGATTGCAGAATATGGCGTTTTTTTAAAGAGGAGAGGTTCTTTTCCGAGACTCGAGCTCCGTGTGACGTGTTTCCTGTGTGCGCGGCCTTTGCCTGTCTGTGCCTGACTTCCTTACTTAGGTGCGCTCCGCAGTAACCATGGAGACGGACGTCTATTTTGCGGCGATGATTTTTGTTTTAAGTTGAGGTGGAATTGCTAATGAAGAATTGATAGTGGAGGGCCCCTTTTCTTCATTCAGTTGTTTATGGCCTTGTAAGAAGTTGGAACTTAAAAATGTCTCTTATCGAAATTCTGAATGTAAGGACTTTTTATGGTTTGAATAGCGAGGCAATGCCATAAATCTTCTCCATATATAAAGCATGGTCTTGCTTCATTTGTTCGGAAACAGTGCATGATCTCACTTAATTCATTTAATCCATTTTCTGTGGTACCATGGCGCATAATGGTTTTGGCTTCAAACCTTGCCAGTAATGAATCGCTGTTTTTGCCTGTAACGTGCTTCAGAACTGTCCACTTGATGTCCCCAGGACCATGTTCATAATCGGTGCAATGTTGAACCATGGGAGCGTTCAGTACTTTGCATCTTATGCGTGACCGGTGTTGGGTCATTCTCTTTTTCACCGGCTGTGTAGTTTTTCCAACATAAGCCAGTTTGCAAGGGCAAATCACACAGTATATGACATTCATTGTATTACAATTCCTGAATTCTTTGTGTTTCACGCTTTTCTTTCCATAGTCGAATTGTATTCCTTCAATGGTACTTTCGCAGGATGCACAGTTGCCACATCTACGGAGCCTTTGATTGGAGGCAATGAAAGCATTGTTAATATGGATGTTGGAGTTTGTTTCACTTGTGTGTTGGTGCGGACTAATCTATCCTTGATGTTCTTATTTCTCTTTAGGGCAAATACTGGTTGGTCTTTGAATATTTCCAATCCTTTCACTGTATGCCAGTTTCTTTTGATGATTTTCTTTACTTCATTTGTAATTGCGGAGAAGGTGGTGACGCAAACAATTGGCATTCCATTTTGTTTTTCCTTCGGAGTTAATATCTCCCTAGGCGTATACCAAGCTCTTTTCATTGTTCGCTTCAGCAGTTTTCTTGGATAATTTCTTAGAACCAATTTCTCTAAAACAGTTTTGGCGTTGTCAAAGTAATCGTCCTTTTTGGTGCAATTGCGCCTAATTCTTAAAAACTGACTGAATGGAAGGTTCTCACGAAGGTTACGTTGATGGAAGCTTGAGAAATGCAGGAACGTATTCCTGTCAGTTTGTTTGGTGTACAAGGTAGTATACAAGACTTCATTCTCTTGTTTCACTAGGAGATCTAAAAAACTGATTTCCTCCATGCTGAAATTAAGCGAGAACTGAATGTCTGGATTCCTCTGGTTGAGCAATATTTGAAAATCTGATAGTTGTTCTGGTGTGCCCCTCCATAGCATGAACACATCGTCGATATATCGATGCCAGATCTTTATGTGTCCATCAAATGGGTTGTTATTATAAATCCATCTTTCCTCATATAAAGCCATGAACATCACAGCCATTTCCGGAGCGAAGGGACACCCCATTGCAGTCCCCTTCATTTGTAGAAATTGCTCATCGTTGAACTTGAAGAAATTGTATTTAAGGCACACCTCAGCCAACTCTACAAGGTAGGCAGTTGGAACATTGTGGGGCCGAGTCCGTTTGTCCAGAAAGTATTCAATAGCTTCCAGTCCCGCTTCTTGGGAAATGTTAGTGTAAAGACTAACTATGTCAAGTGTTACCAATATCTCCTCTTCTGGGAAGAAAGGATGGCCTTCCAGGAAAGAAATTGCTTGCATAGTGTCTCTTATATAGCTCACTGTTTCACCTACCAACGGTTTGAGAAAGGTGTCTATATATTTTGCTGGTCTCTCTAGAATTGAGTTCACCCCGGAGATAATTGGTCTGCCTGGAGGATTTTCTATGTCCTTATGGATCTTGGGGAGGACATACATGAGTGGCGTTCTTGGGTTGTCATTGTGCAAATATTGGGCTTCCTCTTTTGATATCCAACCCTGTTCTTCTCCTGTCGCTATTAATTTGACCAGTTTGGAATGCACCAATTTAGTATAATCCTCATCTGTTTTTCTGTAATGGTCTTAGTTGGAGAGTTGTTGGATAATTTCAGCCTCATATTTTTCTCTTTTCATGATGACAATTGTGCCACCTTTATCCACCGGCTTTATTATAAGCTGATTATTCTTCGTCAAATTCTCAAGGGCGAGTTTTTCATCTTTGGTCAAATTCCACTTTATATAGTGCTGTTTCTTATCTAGTGCATCTAGGTCTCTCAACACATTTTTCTCAAACCTGAGAAGTTCCATTGGTATATTGGCTGTAGGGGGAAAGAAGGTGGACTGTTCTTTGAGTCCCGAATAATTATGTTCTGGTATATAAGGATTCTCCCCAAAGAATACTTTCAGGCGCATTTTGCGGAACATTTGGATTATTTCCAATTTAGTTTGACTCACATCCGGTTTAGTAGATGGAATAAAGGATAACCCTTTGTTTAATACTTGGATTTCGTCTGGTGACAAGGTATAGTCTGTCAAATTGTAAATAGGGCTTAGTTCATTTACCATCGGTAGACATTCCTCCTCGTTATTATTTCTCCTTGGTACTGGTTTTGTTTGGGGTTGTACCATTGCTTTGCTCTGGTTCTTCCTCTGGGGCGTCCGCTGCCTCTGTCCAAAAAAGGTTGCGGCCCTTGGTAGAATTGTACCTGTTGGTTTCCCCTTGCACTTGTCGACGCTTCAGTGTCGCTTGAGCTATCCGAGTAGGATGATGCGTCCGAGAAGGTAGTAAATTGTCTTCTACTTCTGCCTCCGTATGTTCTCAAGGCACCTGTGTTTGCCGGTTGCTGGTAATACTCTTTTTCCAAATATGGATAGACCCTTTTCTCACTAAAGTTTGTAATGTCTTTTTGTAATTTTGCCCGTTTAAAATCCTCTGTGTTTTTCTTGAACGTGGTATTTTCTTTCTCCAACTTGGAGAGCAATGCTTGGGTGTTCTCAATTGCGGTGTTGTTTAGGAAAGCTTCTTCTAGCTCCTTTATTAGGTCCAGCTCTTTCAAGCTTAATCGTTCGGCCGTTTTAATCGAAAGAAACATCCAATCTCTTAAACATTTTGTTCCAACGTGGCTGAAGTCACCTAGGTATTCCGGCTGGTCTATGAAGATGACAGGGACATTTTTCACTTGCAAGCCTACAGGAATTGTACCTGCTCTCAGATGTTCTAACAATACTTTGCCATGTAAGGCTGTATGTATCTGTTTTCTCTTAAGTCTTGTTATCTTCTCAAGCTCTGATTGTTGCCCTGGACTGGTAGACGTGTTACCAAGATTAAAAGTTGAATGTCTTTTTAGTAGTTCCTCAATATCCTCCTCCCTATAGTTAGTGTTTTAGGTTCTGACATTTGAGGGCTTTTTATAATCGGTATGTATAAGCTAGTATAAACTAGTTTGTTATTCAAAGAGTTGTTTTTGATGGATATTCAAAAAATGGAAAAACTGGTTTATTCGTCAAAGTGGAAGTAAAGTCCACTAGCCAAGGGGCTACTACCTCTAAGTGTATGCACTCAGGGCCCTCCCTCGTGGGCGTGGTGCCCACACTAATATAGTATCGAAAAGGGGAGTGATTCAATTCCGGACTGAAGAGGCTGGAATCTATTAACATGTAGTAACAAAAAAGGGGATGCCTCTCCCACTATCGATCTGCGTTAACTTTTAGACAGCTGGAGTTACTTTTATTAACTCCAAATCTGCTCAATAAATGTGTTATATTACTTATTACAGTTTTACATTTTTGAATTAAACCAAACAGCTTAAGTAGATTGTATCAATTTTTCTTTTATGCCATAATCATTTGGCTATATCCAACAATTCATTTCTTAGAAAAGAAAAGAAACGTGAAGCAACATACATGTATATACATCGTACACAAAACACATTATTTCAGTGTTCAGAACAACAACTACGACATTTACAATCAATACATTTAACACTACAAACAACAGTTTTAACTTCACAAAACAAATCACAAGGAAACTAACAAGTCCTACTATAGACTTCTAAATGGCGGGGCCAACATATTATTATCTCCACAACCCTTTATTTTAATTGCATAGTCCTGGTGTGAGGTCAGAGTGTTCGTATACAGCTCAAAGTCTATGTCTATATATAATATGGACCAGACTATTCGTTTATTATATATATTTTTATAAGCTGGTTGCTCTTGGCCTCAATTGGGAGATGCCAACGCATTTCAACCTTCGGAGTAGGACCTTAAAGTCTTTGTTAGAAGGTCTTCATCAGGGCGAAAAGGATTTTGTTGTAGGACACTGCAATTGTATTGGACAAAAAAGGAGAATATGGGATATTAATTTTATCTTCATTTTTATGTGCTCCATTTTGAGTTCTATCGATTTATTTTAATACTAGATACATACCGATTAATAGGGGGCAACAAGAGACTAATAGCTGTCGATGTCAGTGGCGTGTTCTCAAAGGCTTCTTTTCACTTTTTTCAGGAGGTCTAGAGAAATGTGTATAGGGGATACAGAATGAGTGAGGACGATTTTATTATGCATCTATTTAAAGCATTTTGTTATCTCCAGTGACTTAGTAATTATGTAGCGCTGGGATTCTATCTGTAAATGGTTAGCGTTAGGGAATCTCAATCGTGAGGAAAACTTATAGTCCTTGTGTTCACCCAGGAACTTATTTAACCCCCATGCCATGTTGGTGAAACCCGGCAAGCCCGTGTTACGTTTGTGCGAGCATGTGCTTAAACCGGGCGGGCAACAAAATATACCTGCTTTTCTTCTAGTGGGTGCTTCCTTTTTTAAGACATTGAAGTACAGCGGCGGACTCCAATCTCCTCCATCGCCGGCGCACTGTCAACAAGTGATTGCAGAATATGGCATTTTTTTAAAGAGGAGAGGTTCTTTTCCGAGACTCGTATGACGTGTTTCCTGTGGGTGCCGCCTTTGCCTGTCTGTGCCTGACTTCCTTACTTAGGTGCGCTCCGCAGTAACCATGGAGACGGACACCTATTTTGCGGCGATGATTTTCGTTTTAAGTTGAGGTGGAATTGCTAATGAAGAATTGATAGTGGAGGGCCCCTTTTCTTCATTCAGTTGTTTATGGCCTTGTAAGAAGTTGGAACTTAAAAATGGCTCTTATCGAAATTCTGAATGGAAGGACTTTTTATGGTTTGAATAGCAAGGCAATGCCATAAATCTTCTCATATATAAAGCTTGGTCTTGCTTCATTTGTTCAGAAACAGTGCATGATCTCACTTAATTCATTTAATCCATTTTCTGTGGTACCAAGGCACAAAATGGTTTCGGCTTCAAACCTTGCCAGTAATGAATCGCTGTTTTTGCCTGTAACGTGCTTCAGAACTGTCCACTTGTTGTCCCCAGGACCATGTTCATAATCGGTGCAATGTTGAACCATGGGAACGTACGCCTAGGGAGTCATTATTAACTTCGAAGGAAAAACAAAATGAAATGCCACTTGTTTGCGTCACCACCTTCTCCGCAATTACAAATGAAGTAAAGAAAATCATCAAAACAAACTGGCATACAGTGAAAGGATTGGAAATATTCAAAGACCAACCAGTATTTGCCCTAAAGAGAAATAAGAACATCAAGGATAGATTAGTCCGCGCCAACACGCAAGAGAAACAAACTCCAACATCCATATTAACAATGCTTTCATTGCCTCCAATCAAAGGCACCGTAGATGTGGCAACTGTGCATCCTGCGAAAGTACCATTGAAGGAATACAATTCGACTACGGAAAGAAAAGCGTGAAACACGAAGAATTCATGAATTGTAATACAATGAATGTCATATACTGTGTGATTTGCCCTTGCAACCTGGCTTATGTTGGAAAAACTACACAGTCGGTGAAAAAGAGAATGACCCAACACTGGTCACTCATAAGATGCAAAGTACTGAACGCTCCCATGATTCAACATTGCACCGATTATGAACATGGTCCTGGGGACATCAAGTGGACAGTTCTGAAGCACGTTACAGGTAAAAACAGCGATTCATTACTGGCAAGGTTTGAAGCCAAAACCATTTTGCGCTTTGGTACCGCAGAAAATGGATTAAATGAATTAAGTGAGATCATGCACTGTTTCTGAACAAATGAAGCGAGACCAAGCTTTATATATGGAGAAGATTTATGGCATTGCCTCGCTATTCAAACCATAAAAAGTCCTTCCATTCAGAATTTCGATAAGAGCCATTTTTAAGTTCCAACTTCTTACAAGGCCATAATTAACTGAATGAAGAAAAGGGGCCCTCCCTTCTTCATTAGCAATTCCACCTCAACTTAAAACAAAAATCATTGCCGCAAAATAGGCGTCTGTCTCCATGGTTACTGCAGCCGCGCCTAAGTAAGGAAGTCAGGCACAGACAGGCAAAGGCCGCGCCCACAGGAAACACGTCATACTGAGCTCGAGTCTCAGAAAAGACCCTCTCCTCTTTAAAAAAACGCCAAATTCTGCAATCACTTGTTGACAGCGTGCCGGCGATGGAGGAAATTGGAGTCCGCCGCTGTACTTCAATGTCTTAAAAAAGGAAGCACCCACTAGAAGAAAAGTAGGTATATTTTGTTGCTCGCCCGGTTTAAGCACACGCTCGCACAAACGTAACACAGGCTTGCCGGGTTTCACCAACATAGCATGGGGGTTAAATAAGTTCCTGGGTGAGCACAAGGACTATAAGTTTTCCTCACGATTGAGATTCCCTAACGCTAACCATTTACAGATAGAATCCCAGTGCTACATAATTACTTAGGGGCCTATTACGATGGCGGACGGAGACACGACCGCGGTGCCGGCGGTGGCGTTTACACCCATTTACCGCACGCCGCCAGCGGTCTTCACGCCCGCCATATTAGGATGGCTACACATTGCCCATTTCCCGTCCGCTGCGGTGCGACTCCGACCGCCATCAAAATGCGCCCGCCACCGTGGCGGAGTGAGCCAATCACCACACACCGCCGTGCGGAATGACGTTCCGTATGCCGAAGATATTACGCGGAGAAACCGCACAGCGAGAGACGGCGGAGACACCACAGCGGAGACAGAAAAGAGACACCCGGTACACACCACGATGGATCCTGCCCTACACGCCATCCCGGTGCTGTATATGATACACCACCTGCAAGCCATCGACCGCTGCGGACGCCTCTGCAGGTACGTACAGACACAACAGTGCAAGTAACACAATACACAGCTCCAGGGTGGAAAAACATCGCATGGGAACACCACACACCCCTGTGGGGACAGGCACACAGCCATCACTGCACACACACATGTCCCACCTGTGACAAACACACCTCGCCACATACTGCCCACCCATGTTCAGCCATCATGAAAAAATGTCCCGGTCAAGTCACCGCCGCGGTCAGTGTGCAGGAAACCATGCACACAACGCAGAGCCCAGGGCCAGTGCCTGCCAAGGGCACCGTACAAATAGCACAGAGCCACAACTCCACCCACAACACACTAGCTACCTCCCTGAAGGGACACAACATGTTCCTCCCAAGTGCCACTCCTGCAACAACAACCACACAACTAAAGCCACACCATGCCCCACGTCCCAACAACTGCATATACAGCCACAGCAGGACCCTTTGCACAGGAACACATAGCACAGAAGCCCAGGCCCCAGCCAACACACACACCACAACAACATCACACACAAGCCAAGAACACTGAGGCCAGGCACAAAATGTACACACACACAGATGAGGACCAAACACTTCACTGCACACACTACCTGACAAGTCACACACACACACACCACCCTGACTCACAGCCACATACACACACCACATGCCAGCAGTAATGGAGGACAACATATAGGAAAGCCAAAGTGAGGTGCCCACAAATGGAAGGGCAGTGACACAACCATCAAGCATGTGTGATGCTTATGCAAGACAAGACACATGTGAGAACACACACAGCCCATCACAGCACGCATGGCTGACACAGTCAGTCAACACAAACCACGGTCACCTCAATGCAACAACTCCTGGCGACAGCAAGGACACCCATGTATAGGCACAGGGATGAAAGAAAGGCCCTGAACTCAAACACTGACCAGCCACACATAGGCATCCAAATACTGGACAAGAGAATGTCTGCTGCACAACACACAGGGCCCAGTGACACACTACATGACAGCCAAGCACAAGTAGGATATGTCACACATACCTCCTCTCACAACAGCACCACACAATACTGCCATGTGCACAAAACACAACCACAGGGCTCAACAAGTACACATACAGGCACACCACTCCAGGGTGACACATGGCAGTAGTTGACAATGCAGGTGCACACACATCCACAGTCACAACAAAGTCACCCCTTCACACCATACACTTCTCCACCACCCAAGTGCACACATTGGAAGTAAGCCATGGGACCTGGATAACTCATCACCACAAGATGTCCATACACCTACACTGCTTGGCACGCAGAAAGGAAGCTCACACAGACCCCATGACCCTGGCCTGCCTGCCTGTAAGCCTGTGCCCAAACTCCCACCCTGTGCTGCCATTGCCCACAAACCTGACATGTGTCCACCATAGATAACATGAGCAAAGAAGGATGATGACAACAAGAATTCAATGCCAACCACCTGCACTGCACCCATAAGTATCACAGTCAGGTAGAAATGAAGTGCCTCCCACCCCTTCAAAAAAAATGAAATGTGAGATAACCTATTGGCAATGTTGAAGTGGCATACTGAGCATGTGACACAGTAAACCATGCACACACAGAAACAACTTTATTCAGGAAGGACACTGACACAACTCACAGCAGGACCAACTGTGTTTATTCACAATTTGCATAGTGAGACAACAAATTAGGGCAACAGCAAGGCCAGTGGGCATTTCAATATGCACAGTATTTACATTAGAAGCTGCACAGGCAGGGAGCAAACAGCAGTGAGCAATAAGGCCAGTGGCCAGTCCAATGTGCAGATGAAGTCCATGAGAAGCTGCACAGGCAGGGGGCAAATAGCAGTGAACAACAAGGCCAGTGGCCAGTACAATGTGCAGAGTTGGAACATCAGAAGCTGCACAGGCAGGGGGCAAATAGCAGTGAACAAAAAGGCCAGTACATTGTGCAGAGTAGTGACATCAGAAGCTACACAGGGAATGTATGCAACTCTACCATGCCATGCCCAGCCACAGAGTAATGGGGATGACAATGGGCATCACACGCACCGCTGTGGACAGGCAGGTGTGTGAGGGTGACCACCACTCAGATGGGGCTGTCTGTCGGACTTGGAGCTGACTGTGTGTTGGGGTCAGTTGGAGGGCTGCCCTGGGCAGTGGGAGGAACAACTGTGGAAGAGCCATCTCTGCTTGTGGGAGCTGGGGGGCTGCTTGGACCAGGTGGGGTGGTGGCACGGGGAGGTGGACTCATGCCCTGGTGAGACACAGTCTGTGCCGGAGATTGTGGAGGGGTGCCTCTCCACTTCTTGGGGATCCTGAAAGGCTTCCCTGCCTGGGGATTGAGGTGAACTGGGGTGGACACAACAGGTGACCCCACTACCAAAGCTGATTCTGGTGTGGATGGTGACCCTCCCTCTGGGGACATGCTGGATCCCGCTGTGCGCTTGCCTGGGGTTTGCCACTGCCCTGCCTCCCTCTGTCCACCAGGTTTGCCCCCTACAGTGTCCTCCCGTGCTGGCTTCACAGGGCTTGGGATGGGAGTTGAGGTCAAGGATGGATTATCCATGGGGCCCTCGTCCTGTGTAATGTTTGCAGGCAACACCTTCTCAGTGGGTGTGGAAACTGTCATTTTGCCTCTGCGAGACGTCTTTGGGACAGGGGAGTTTTTGGCGGGGGAGGAAGGTGAGGCCTGTGACCCTGATGCTTGTTTCTTTGCTTTGTGGCCCTTGCTGTCGCCTGATGGGCTTTTCTCTCTGCGCTCTTGGGTGGCCTTACTTTTATGTGGGGATGGTGTCTGCGCTCTAGTACGCTTGGGCTGCTGCTGCTCCTGTGTGCTGCGGGTTCAGTATCGGGACTTTGTGGTCCGTTGAGCATTGTCACTGTCGTCAGAGGTGCACAGTGACACGGGGCCGGACAAAGTGATGGGAGCCGCTCCCTGACTATGTGCCTGTTGCAGGGCTGCTGTCACAGTTGATGACAAGGACTGCACAGTCCGGTGTAGCCCACCTACGTCGGAATGTATGCCCTCCATGAAAGCTATAACCTGCCCCAACTTTTTGTCGTGGTCTTGGAAGGCATTGAGAAGTGCTATCTGCCCCACACACAGCTGGCACAATAGCTCGACTGCTTCAGCACTGAGGGCAGCAGGGCTGACACGGGCTGGGGCAGCAGTGCCTGGGGTGAAGGTGACTCTTCCCTTCCTACTCGTGCGGACACGGGCAGCACCAGTGGAGGTTGAAGGGAGGCTGGGCACTGGACGCTGTGTGGCGGAAGAGGAGGCAGAGTCCCCGTACCCTGTACCCCCCAACATGGATGCGTCACCGCTGGCGTCAGATGACGTAGAGCTTTGTGTCTCCGGTTGTGAATCCTCTAGCAGACTCCTGTCCCCCTCCTCGGCGCTGGTCACATCTGTGTCAGTCTGCTCCGGTGCGGCTGTTGCACTGGATGCCTCACCACTGGTGTCCGTCCCCTGTCCCTCTGCACATACGGGAGATGCTGCATAGGAGAGAAAAGTACTGTGAGATGAGTGGCATCAACAGAACTAACACGTGCCAATATATCTGCATCCTAGGAGGTGTGCAGCACATCGCATGCCACCCTGTGCACACATATATCTTGCCACCCAAAATATCAAGCCAACAGTGCATGTCCAACACACATCCTGCCTTAAGTGCCCCAGGTGACTCACACAGCACACCATCCTGCTGTTGGCTCACATCAGACACAGCCACAAAATGGCCTGTGCACACACACTGTCCCGATGGTGGCAAGGATGAACACCACAACATGGTGCTCATCACCTACATGGATGGAGCAGTAGGGGACCACACAGACCACAACATACCAGCCCACAATGACCCTGCACACATGCCATCCACCATATCGAGTTCATGGGCACATCTACTGTTGCACATTAGCCTCAGATGTCTGACTGGCAGACATCTGAGGTCTGTAATTGCACGCATTCATTGAAACGCACTCACAGTTGGCACACTGGCATTCCCATCCATCTGAATTCACACACTATCCCACAGCAGAAGGTACCTGAAGGCCACAACTCCAAATGTAAGAGAGATGCACAGTGCTAAAACTGACTTCATGAAGCACAGGTTGGGCAAATGCATGGCACATACACCCAGCACAGAGGCCACTCACAAAACATTGCACCACACAACCAACGTCACACAGCTGACAATTTGCACACTCTGTAGACACATGCGCCCACTCCCAGCCAAAGGCAGCCTGCAACACGTACTCACCCCTATCTTGCTGCTGATGCTCCTTCAGTTGTCTGTCCAGCTCAGGTTGTGTGACAGCCAGGATGCGGACCATTAGTGGTGTCATGCTGCGCCTAGCCAACCTGCCAGTCCGAGGGAGCAGCCCCAGCGTCATCTCGGCCACGTTCTTGCTCAGCCGGCAGATGTCGTCCCTCCTTTTATGACAGTGGGTGCGCCTTCGGTTTGACACACCCAGATCTCGCACTCTGGAGGCAATGGCCCTCCACACGGCTTTACGCTGGTGGACCTTCAGCTGCAGGCATGGGAGACAAGAGGGGTGAGGTTCCAGTGACACAGTGTACAATGACAACACAAAGAAAATGCAGTAGCATGACAGTGACTCATCCAAAACTCCAGCTACAACTGTAACAGAGCCAACAATTGCTGTGAACATGGTACAATGTCATTGGTCAATCAGACGTACATGCATGCATGTTCGATGGTGGACACAGTACCTCCACATCCCATTCACATGCAGGATACCAACACAGCAAGCAATGTGTAGTCTGCCCGCAGCTACTGTCTGTAGTTACCTACAACTACACATAGAGAAGATAGCAAAACATGTGTATTGTTGTTGGACTCACTGTGTCCAACACTGCGGAGACCTAAGTGTCCTAGCCCTGTGAAAGCCTCACTGTGTCCTGGAACCCACATAGAGTGATAACAACTGTCATACACACACCCTTCTCACACGGCTGCTCCTGTGCAACCTACAGGGCAGAGATGGTACTTAGATGAAGAGGCGTGAACAAAACACACATGGAACACACTGTACATGCAGTGATGTGGACACGTGGCATTCGACGGGGACTGTGCAGGGCAGGTGGACTGACACTGAGTGGGTAAATTGGAAGCAACACAGCCATTCACACAAACGATAACTGGCCTGACTCCTGCATCACCAAAATGCAGCTGCACTGTATGGCTGACACTACAAAACATGTCCCTCTACTCAGGATGGGCATGCAGGGTAAGGTGTGAAAGAGCCCACCAAGCCCTTCCCGCTGTAGTAAGCATGCTAGGCAGTGCATGTCAGAGCCCCACAACCACTGACACATACAGAAGCACCTCCACCTCACGTGTGCCCACCCTGCACTCTCACTCACAGTCTTGGAGACTTACCACGACATTAGGGCCACCATAAAGCCTTGGGTACTGTGCAAGCACCCCGTCTACCAGGACCTCAAGCTCCTCGCTGGTGAAGGGACTGGCACGGATCTTCTGAGTCCTCGACATCACAATGGACAGGTGGCAGCAGCAGCACATTGAGGGTGGCAGCCAGCAGTCCCTTGAGGCAGCAGCAGCAGGTGGAGGGTGGCAGCCAGCAGTCCCTTGAGGCAGCAGCAGCAGGTGGAGGGTGGCAGCCAGCAGTCCCTGGAGGCAGCAGCAGCAGGTGGAGGGTGGCAGCCAGCAGTCCCTGGAGGCAGCAGCAGCAGGTGAGGGTTGTCAGTCAGCAGTCCCTGGTAGCTGTGGGAATGTGGGACACCCTCCCACACATTTATAGGACCCTGGGGCTGTGTCAGTGGTCCCAGGGTGCTGCAATTGGTGTACCAGGTCTGCCTCATTCAAAATCATCCAATGTCCGCCTCCGCGGTGGCGGTGCACGCCTACCGTGATTTTCAAATCCGCATCAGGCTCCCGCGAGGGTGCTTTCCATTGGCTGCAAGGGCATGGTCCATGGCGGTGACACACTGCAGGGGCCAGGCGGTAGGCACCGCCAAATGTGTGCCATACAGTGCCTGGAGTGACCGTGATTTGGGTAGCGGTGCATAGTGACCGCCATTGTCACATACATATCTGGCTGTGTCTACCGCGATCGTGCCTGGGGTATGGGCGGTGCCAGTCCGCAGGGGCCAAGCGGTAGGCACCGCCATATGTGTGCCATACAGTGCCTGGAGTGACCGTGATTTGGGTAGCGGTGCATAGTGACAGCCATTATCACATACATATCTGGCTGTGTCTACCGCGATCGTGCCTGGGGTATGGGCGGTGCCAGTCTGCAGGGGCCAAGCGGTAGGCACCGCCATATGGGTGCCAGACAGTGCCTGGAGTGAGCGTTAATGGAGTTGTGGAGTAGCTTTGCTGCACCTAACGTGTCTTCCAGCTCCATGCATAGGCCAACATGTACAGTGCCCAGTGTCTCAACAATTGAAGGGTCCTCATGAGGGCAAATGCACAAAAGGAACATGTCACTCCACGTCACCAACACATACCATATATGGGTCGCCTATACATTGCATGGGCACATACACTTGCACATGTCACATGTGCTGTGTAATGAAATGTAGACTGTCCAGTTAATGTGTTGCATAGCATATGTAGATAATGGTCAATGTCTGTGTGTGCAATGTAACGCACAATGTTGTCTGATTTACTGAACTAGGGGCATCAGCAACTGTCACATTGTGTAATGCACATGCACACACGTGTCCCCCACGCTCAGCCGGTGGTCAGTGTGTAGTTGATGTGTGCCATGTGCAACCTGTGTTGGGAGGTGTATCAGGGACACCAACATGGTGTGTTAAGGTAGTATTGCAATTAGTAACATATGCTGGGGGTCATACTCACAGGTGTGCACACATATCTGTTAGTATATCACACTGTGCATGCGAATGAGCCGGAGGGGTGCACAGATAATTGCTGCTGGTAAGGGGACAGGTGTACGAGTAGTGTGCCTGATGTGTACCTACTTGTGAAGTGCTCTGTCGGTTAATGGTGCAATGTGTAAAACTTGGGAATGTGTCTGTTGAAAAAATTGATGTAATGCACATTTCATGGTCTTTTGCATTGACATCTGTGCACTTTGATCTGTCCTAGGAGGAGGAGGCCCAATATCCATCGTCCGTTCACAGTCCTGGCAGACATGGAGAATGAGGATATAATCTTCAAATTCAGGCTGGACCGACAAACCCTGCAGAACCTATGTGCCATGTTGGAGCCCCACCTGCAGCCACGTCGGACATATCCGACAGCTTTCACCGCAACATCTAAGGTGATGGCATGCCTGCATTTCTTTGCAACAGGCTCATTCCAGCACACGGTCGCAAGTGCAGGCGGGATGTCACAGCCGATGTTCAGCATGGTGCTGAGGGATGTACTGTCGGCCATGATGCTCTACAAAGACAGATATATCCATTTCCCCAGGGGGCCTGAGTTGGTGGCTGTGAAGGGCGATTTCTATGCCCTTGGACATATCCTCCATGTCATTGGTGCAATTGATTGCACACATGTTGGGCTTGTGCCACCACAGGCACGTGAACAGGTTTACCGCAATAGGAAGCATTCACACTCGGTAAATGTTCAAGTGGTGTGCCTGGCGGACATGATCATCTCACACGTGTGTGCCAAGTTTCCCGGCTCAGCCCATGATGCCCACATCTTGTGCAGCAGCATCGTTCCTCAGCTGATGGCCAATCTGCTTCTGGAGCATGCATGGCTTGTGGGTGAGTATGCATAGTGGATTAGAGTGGGGTGTGTGTGACATGCTGTCGTGTGGCATTGTGGGACTGCAAGGTTAACCTGTGTTTCTCACACCCAGGTGACTCGGCATATCCGAACCGCCCATGGTTGCTGAGCCCATTGCGGAATCCCGTCACGCCAGCTGATGTGCGATACAATGATGCCCATGGGAGGACACGGCGTGTGATAGAACGGACATTTGGTCTCCTAAAATCAAGATTTCGGTGCCTGGACCGTACTGGAGGTGCCCTTATGTACTCGCCAGGGAAGGTGTGTCAGATAGTGGTGGCATGCTGCATGCTCCACAACCTGGCCATTCGCAAGGCAATACCCCTGATCCTGGATGACGATGATGAGCAGCCAAGGCCCCCGCCTGCAAATCAACCCGGATCCAGTGACGAGGGCAGTGGAGAGGAGGAAGGTGTCGACATGCGTCGACAGCTCATCACCCGCTACTTCACTTGAAGGTGAGTGACGATGTAGAAGGGACAAAATGGTCTGATGGTGTTGCAGTTGCTGTGTGGGTGTATGTGAGCTTGCTGACTGCAGCTTTGTGTTGACTCATTGCTGCCTGCCAATGTATGTGTGATTGGTTAGTGTCATACAGAATGTCTCTCTGGTGACTGTTGCTCTGTGTAAAGTTTGTAGATCTGAGTACCTTGTTGACAAGTGTTGTGTGATGTGTGCGATGCCACACCCATACAAGTGACTCTTGTTCTGCTGTTTTCCCTAGGGCCCTTCAGCATCTCACTGCCTACCTACATTCCATTCCCCTGGACCATGTCCTACACGGTGAAGGTTGCACATCCTGTATTGAAGACGGAGCAGACACAACAACATGTGTGTAAGGTGTATTTATTTACAATTGTGACATGCGAGGGTGGAGAAAATGTGAAGGGGGGAATTGAAGAAGTGAGTTGACAGTCATGGTAGATGAGATACTTGAGTAGTCCCCACAATGATGTGGAGACCCAGTCCAACAGATAGATGCCATTCACATGGCAGTGTGGTGAAGGATAGTCCAAAAGGTCAATGCAGTGGTCTGCCATCATAACTGTCTCGGGGACTAGCGTTTGGCAGGTGCTTTGGCCCCCTGGCCTTTCCTTGGACGGCCCCTTTTGCATTTGACTGGAGGGGCCACTGCTGCAGGGACAGTGGTGTCTGAGGACTCACCCCCCTCTGTGGACGCAGGGGAGGATGATGAAGTGTCATCCTGCTGCCCATCAGGGGGAGGCGGAGGGGTAGAATGTTACACTGGCCTGTCCCTCAGAACCGCCACTAGCTGCCCCAAGAGGTCCACAATCTGTCCCATGCGTGTGTCCATGGACCTCAGCAGCAGGAGGTGCTCCCGAGATTCTTCCTCTAACCGGCCCATTCGTCCCTGGACCTGTTGGTAGGCCCCAAGGACTCTGTCGATGTGGGCCAGGGCTTCCGTCCCAGGATCAGTTCCCCTCTGCATGACCCTGTCCCTCCCACCTGCACTGCTGCCACAGTCCTGGCCGGTCCTCACATTGGCCCGCTGCATCCTCTCCCTGGCCTCCGCAGTCGATGTAGTGGGCTGCTCATCCCCTGGGGCAGGGAGGGTGTTGCGGCCAGCTGTGGTGGTGGTGGTGGTGGTGGTGGTAGTGGTTGACACACAGGCCGTGACAGGAGCTGTCTGAGGATGGTCATGGGCTGCAGCTGATGTGGTTGTGGGGACAATGGGTGCCTGGGACTGGTTGCGGACTGCCACACCAGATGGGCCAGCTTGGAGCTCCTCATCCAAGGAATCCAGGGAGTCTTCATCCAGTTGTCTCTGTTCCGGGGGGGACTGGCTCTGCAGGTTGGTGTCATCCTCTGCAGTGAGTTCTTGGTCACCTGTGGGTCAGATGAGAAATGGTCATTGTGTTGCACCCAGCAAAGTTTGTGTTAGCAGTGTTACATCAACTGTTTGTACATCCAGCAGTTGTTCACTGTACAAATTTGCAGTGACCGACATCCAGTGATGCATTACAAGCTTTTGTGGTACATGCATTACTTGTCCATATTGGGAGTTGTCAAGACATGACATGCACAATTTAAATTTTTACATTGACAGGCTCATGTTGGCATCCAGTTATTGATCAATCATATGTCATCCATTTACGCGTATGTGTCACTTGTTGAGCCCTTGCAGCGGTTTACTCTGCACATTGAGTGAACATTGTAGTTTCATGCATACCTTTTCAATGTGGTGTACATATCTGTATTTGCAATTCCAGCCATGCTTAAGTTTGCTTTAATTAGATCCTAGGTGGTCTGGACCACTGCTACTGTCAGATGGCATGTAGTGGTGTGCATGGTTGTGCTCTGAGTTCCATCTACATGTGTTTCAGACTTTCACACTTTGGTTGCTGTCACAGTTTCATTTTCTTAGGTGTGTGCACACTATAGTTGCCAATGCTATCTGGGTGTGCAGTTGTGCATTGAGAGGCCTGGTGTCCTATGCCACCATGTTTTTGAAATGCATATCTGGCTGCATGTTGTGGCTGTTGATATGTTGTGTTTGCTGTTTTTTGCTTGTATTTGTGAGACCTCTCTGTGTGTGTATGATGATGGCTTCCATCTTGGTCCAGTGTGGGACAAGTCAGCATGATATGTCTACATACCAGTTCTTTTGAAGTGGACATTGCAATAACTGACACATGCATGTTGGTGCCAGGAAGTAATGGGTCTTGTGTGCTGGCGGTCAGGTGGGCCTGTGTGAGTTGTTGTGCAAGCTTCCCACCCCCACCTCCACACACCCCGACCTGTGAGATGCGGTTACCTAGCTGTGAGTTGAGTGGGTAGCATACATTGCCTGCCACATGATTCTTATTGGGGGTGTAGTGTCCCATCCTCCATAGGGGTGGAACAGCATGCATGTTGGGTTTTGTGGGACGAATAGCCAAACACACTACACCGTCTCACTGTGAAGATGGCTACCTACCGTTTGAGGTGAAGGTGAGCAATGACATGGCTATGTGACTTGGTAGTAATTTTTGGATGGAATGTGCGTGTGGTGAGCAGAAGGTGTGTGTGGCTTTCTGTACCCATTGATTTCAGATTACATTTGGGCATGGGGTATAGCCCCCCATCACTGTTGTCTCACCGATCTGGGTGTGGGGTTCACTCCCCCAACATTTGAAGGCACAATAGGGCATGGGGTATAGCCCCCCCATCACTGTTGTCCCACCTATCTGGGTGTGGGGTTCACTCCCCCAACATTTGAAGGCACAATTAGGGCATGGGATATAGCCCCCCCATCACTGTTGTCTCACCTATCTGGGTGTGGGGTTCACTCCCCCAACATTTGAGGGCACAATAGGGCATGGGGTATAGCCCCCCCATCACTGTTGTCCCACCTATCTGGCTTTGGGGTTCTCTCCCCCAACATTTGAAGGCGCAATAGGGCAAGGGGTATAGGCTCCTGGCACAGTGGTGACATACAGCAGGGTGAACATCTCACCCAGCATACATTTCCACACTGTCATGGTTTCATGGTATTTGTGGACCTGAGAACATGAGCACAGTACTGGTGAAGCAGTTGTTCCAGGGCATCCATACACTGACATGTTGTGGTCAACAGTGGTGTGTGTGTGAGATGTACTCAGCCATGTGCAGACAATGTGTGCTTTTGGGGCCAGACTATACCAGCACTGTTCAGACAGACAGTGTGAGATGTGAACATTGTCAATGCATACACACATTGGTGGTCCGAACAAGACACCTTTGAAAATTTTAGTCAGACAAGGTGCTGTTCTGCAATTCAGTGCAGCACTGTGGTAGCTGGGTGTGTTGCAGGACATTTTGGATGTGCTTAGTTTAGCATTGTGAGTCCCAGCTGCAGTGTAGTTTTTGGGTACACTGCACTTCCACTGTTTACATTGCAACACTGTGGTATGACATGGGTGATTTGCACTTTGCCAACCACCCTGCCAGACACTGCTGCACGGCAGCATGATCGTTGTTAGTGTTGCAGTGTGTGATGCCTGGCACAGTGGACACAATGTGGGTCATTTTTTAACAGAGACTTGTGCATGGTGACTACAATACAACTGTTTTGCATGATTTGTGTAGGTGACTGTGGACTAAGTGGCATGGTGTCATGTGCGGCTGCACAGACGTCACATGCCTATGAGTGGGACAAGTGCTCCATCATGCTGAGCTGTGGGAGTAGGGGGCCTGTTGTGAGTTGTGCTGCTGTGTCACCAATTAAAAACAACACTCCCGGTTGAAATGGTTACCTACCCGTAAGTTTGATGAGTGACATTCAATATCTGCCACATGCTTGTGGCTGTGGGGAGTGCTCCATCTTGCGCAGCTGTAGGACAAGGGGGCCTGTTGAGAGTTGTAGTGCAGGCTTCCCAACCACCCACCCACCTCCCTGTAAAGGTGGCTACCTACCTGTTAGGTTAAGGTGAGCAATGCAATGGGTGGCACATAGGTTGGGGTGGAGGGCTCCATCTTGCGCAGCTGTAGGACAAGGGGGCCTGGTGGGAGTTGTAGTGCAGGCTTCCCAGCCATCCACCCACCTCCCTGTAAGGATGGCTACCTACCTGTTAGGTTAAGGTGAGCAATGCTATGGGTGGCACATGGGGGGGGAGGGCTCCATCTTGCGCAGCTGTAGGACAAGGGGGCCTGGTGGGAGTTGTAGTGCAGGCTTCCCAACCACCCACCCACCTCCCTGTAAGGGTGGCTACCTACCTGTTAGGTTAAGGTGAGCAATGCTATGGGTGGCACATGGGGGGGAAGGGCTCCATCTTGTGCAGCTGTAGGACAAGGGGGCCTGGTGGGAGTTGTAGTGCAGGCTTCCCAACCACCCACCCACCTCCCTGTAAGGGTGGCTACCTACCTGTTAGGTTAAGGTGAGCAATGCAATGGGTGGCACATGGGTTGTGGTGGAGGGCTCCATCTTGCGCAGCTGTAGGACAAGGGGGCCTGGTGGGAGTTGTAGTGCAGGCTTCCCAGCCACCCACCCACCTCCCTTAAAGGATGGCTACGTACCTGTTAGGTTAAGGTGAGCAATGCTATGGGTGGCACATGGGGGGGGGGAAGGGCTCCATCTTGCGCAGCTGTAGGACAAGGGGGCCTGGTGGGAGTTGTAGTGCAGGCTTCCCAACCACCCACCCACCTCCCTGTAAGGGTGGCTACCTACCTGTTAGGTTAAGGTGAGCAATGCTATGGGTGGCACATGGGGGAGGAAGGGCTCCATCTTGCACAGCTGTGGGACAGGGGGGCGTGCTGGGAGTTGTAGTGTTGGCAGCATGTACACATGTACCCATGGTGATGTTGCTAGCTACCTTTGGGGGGCTTCAGGGGGAGTGTCTGTTGAATCTGTGAGAGATGTGTTGGGGGAGTGTTGTGCACATGAATAAATTTGAACCTAGGAGGTATTACTTTGTAGTAGTGCAAGACAGTACATTTGTGTGGTGTTAGGCATTTGTTTGTACTTACCAGCCTCCACTCCCCCGGGTATTCCTGAGAGACTCTCTGGATGTAGAATGCCACTCACCTTCACCTCCCATTCAGTGAATGTTTTGAGTGGAAGGGGAGGGCCACTGCCTGTCCTGTGAGCCAGCTCATGGTTCTTGGCTCTCTTCTTCTTGACCACTGACTTCAGATCGTGCCACCTCTTCACAATTTCATCTCTATTGCGTGGCACGGTCCCTACTGCATTTACCTTGTCTACTATCCTTCTCCACATTTGCGTTCTTGTGGCTAGTGGTGTCTGTTGGACCTGGTTACCAAACAATTGTGGTTCTACCCTGATTATCTCATCAACCATGACCCTCAACTCACTCTCAGTGAATTTGGGCATTCTCTGTGGTGACATGGTGTGTGATGTGCCAAGGTGTTTGAGTTGCAGGTTTGGAAGTGGTAGTGGTGGTTGTGATGTGTATGGTGTGTGCTGTGCAAAGGTGTTAGAGGTGCAGGTGTGGAAGTGGTGGTGGTGGTGGTGATGTGTGTGTGTTGTGCAGATTTGCCTCTCCTGTCAGCTGTGGTGAATGTCCCTTCAGTTGTGGAGTTTTGCAAAGGATTGTGGTCTGTTAGGGGGCTGGATTTATACTGGTCTCTGTGGGTGTGTCAGGATGGGGTATTGGTAGTAGGTGTGGTGTGTGTGTGGTCCTGGGATTTGTAGTTTTGGAGTTTCCCATGGGGGTGTGTCTTTGGGCTGTGTTAGGTATTTTTGGGTGCATGCCTTGTTTGCTTGGTGCACTTTGTGGCCATGTTGTGTATTTTTCTCGCGACCACCATTTTTTCCACGGAGCGTCCGCAGCGGTGGCTCGGCTACGGCGCTTCCGCCGTCTCACTCATTCATCACTGTTGTCGACCGCGGCGGTCGGAAACAGCGCACTGCACCGCGGCGATGTCGGGAATATCATAATTTCGATGGCGGTGTCTCCGCTGTGGTTGCGGTCGTTTGGGCTGTTTCCGCTGCGAAACCGACCGCCGCGGACGGGTTTGGGCCTTCTCCGCAGGCAAACGGCGGTTTCTCGGGGATCCTTTCCGCCGCGGTAGGATTTCTACCGCCGTGGATCCTTATCTGGCCGTCGGTTTTCCCGCGGTTGAGGCGGGCGGTGATTTCCCGCTACCATGGCGGTCGGCTTGCTTTTCCGACTGCCATCGTAATGACCCCCTAAGTTACTGGAGATAACAAAATGCTTTAAATAGATGCATAATAAAATCGTCCTCACTCATTCTGTATCCCCTATACACATTTCTCTAGACCTCCTGAAAAAAGTGAAAAGAAGCCTTTGAGAACACGCCACTGACATCAACAGCTATTAGTCTCTTGCTGCCCCCTATTAATCGGTATGTATCTAGTATTAAAATAAATCGATAGAACTCAAAATGGAGCACATAAAAATGAAGATAAAATTAATATCCCATATTCTCCTTTTTTGTTCAATACAATTGCAGTGTCTAACAACAAAATCCTTTTCGCCCTGATGAAGACCTTCTAACAAAGACTTTAAGGTCCTACTCCGAAGGTTATAAACGCGTTGGCATCTCCCAATTGAGGCCAAGAGCAACCAGCATATAAAAATATATGAAATAAATGAATAGTCTGGTCCATATTAAATAGACATAGACTTTGAGCTGTATACGAACACTCTGACCTCACACCAGGACCATACAATTAAAAAAAAGGGTTGTGGGGATTATAACATGTTGGCCCCGCCATTTAGAAGTCTATAGTAGGACTTGTTAGTTTCCTTGTGAATTTTTTGGTGAAGTTAAAACTGTTGTTTGTAGTGTTAAATGTATTGATTGTAAATGTCGTAGTTGTTGTTTTGAACACTGAAATAATGTGTTTTGTGTACGATGTATATACAGGTATGTTGCTTCACGTTTCTCTTTTTTTCTAAGAAATGAATTATTTGATATAGCCAAATGATTATGGCATAAAAGTAAAATTGATGCAATATACTTAAGCTGTTCGGTTAATTCAAAAAATGTAAAACTGTAATAAGTAATATAACACATTTATTGAGCAGATTTGGAGTTAATAAAAGTAACTCCAGCTGTCTAAAAGTTAACGCAGTTCGATGGTGGGAGAGGCATCCCCTTTTTTGTTACTACATGTTAATAGATTCCAGCCTCTTCAGTCCGGAATTGAATCACTCCCCTTTTCGATACTATCGTCTTCATGCAAAGCAGCCCTGTCCCCAGCAGTGTGGCAGCAGATTCACCCACCTCAGCGACTTCACAACAGCACAAGAAGTCTCAGAGTGAGATGATGGAGACACCGCGGCATGCAGTGACTGCCCCACCACCACGACACACATTGAGTCTACCACTAGCATCTATGTCTCAAAAGACGCCTATTCCAGTGCCCCAAGAAAAGAAGAAAATCCAGGCTACTATTACGGGCATGTTTAGGCAGGAGGGGCCCTACGAGCGAAACCACCCAACCGCATGTTTGTACAATGGGAAGCTGGCAAAAATGTTAGCGCTGGACCTCCCCCCATTTTCATCTGTGGAAGGAGTTGGATTTTTATCATTTGTGGCAGCCATCTGCCCAAAATGGAAGGTACCAAGTAGGACCTATTTTGCCAGAGTGGCTGTTCCAGCTCTGCATCACAATGTGTTGCAGTTGGCTGGACAAGCTTTGCAGCAAAGTGTTGTTCACACCATGCACCTGATGACAGACATGTGGACCAGTTGTCAGGCGACTGATTACATGTGCGTCACTGCACACTGGATCTCTTTTGCAGGGGTAAAGCAAAAGATATCTTCAGGTCTTTGCCCTGAAGAAGTTTTAAGAGCGTTCGGCGACATGCAACAGTGGCCATGTTCGCCATGGAGAAATCACATACAGCTGTAAACATCTTGGAGGAATTTAACAGCAAGGTGTATGAAAGGCTGAGATCCAGAGGTCTTAGAATTGGATTTGTTGCCACGGACAATGGCAGTAACATAGTCAAAGCCATGTCAGACGGAGGATATTTCAGGGTCCTGTGTTTGGCCCATTGCATCAACCTGGTGGTGCAAAACTTCCTCAAAAAGGAAGACATAGTCAACAACATACTGACCACCTGCAGACAAATCTGTATCCATTTCAGCCATTCTTTTAAGGCCCGGAAGCAGCTACAGATTATTCAGCATAATAATAGAGCACCAGTTAAATCCCTGATACAGGAGGTGCCAATACGCTGGAACTCTACCTTTTACATGCTGCAGCGTCTGTTTGAGCAGTACAAACAGATCAATGACTATGTCATTCAAAGAGGAGGGGATGCAGTTGGGAAAGCTATGACCATGGAAGCAGACAAATGGGGCCTAGTCAAATGCCTGACACAGATGCTTCTCCATTTTGAGGTATTCACATGGGAAGTTAGCAAGGAGGACAGTACAATGGGCCAAGCTACCCCTTTGCTGCATCTCTTACAAGACCAGGTAAAGAAGGCGTCTGAAAGGTTCGTCCCTGTAGGTGTGAATGAAAACACAGAAGCACATGCCTTGTATGAGAGCTTAGTCCAGCTCTTGGCTTCTAATATAAGCCTGCAACATGACATCATTGAGTCCAAAGAGTACATATGTGCCACACTACTTGATCCACAGTACAAAAAAATTCTGCCCACTTTCATCCCTTTTTCTAAAGGGGATGTTTTAAAATACAAGAGGTGGATTGTAGAGCAAGCTGGAGACTTGGAAGAAGAACGGCTGGAACTTCGAGTCCCACCCCGCAGTTCTGGGGTGCCACCTTCAACTTCCAGAAAGGGCAGTCTTGTCTCACAGCAGCCAACAACACCCTCAACCAAAACACTGGCAACAATAGCAAAAGAAGGACCGGACCCAACCTCTGCATTGTATTGGTTTCAATTGGCAGGGCTCAAGTCTAGTGCAGAGGCAATGGTAAAACAGGTAGAGCAAGTGGCAGCACCAATGACCATCCTTAGGATGTTCCAGGAGTATCTGGATGATCCAAAAGAGGTCTATGTGGGTCAAAATACATTGATGTATTGGAATGGGAAGATGCGCCAATGGCCAGAGCTTAGCAGGCTGGCAATAAAGTATCTGGCTTGTGATGTCACCAGTGTGTCTGCTGAACATGTGTTCAGTGCAGCTGATGCGGTCGTCACAGTGAGAAGGACCAGCCTCTCGCCTCAAAATGTGGAGAGATTGACTATGATCAAAATGAACCAACATTTTATACCACACAATTACACCGTTCCTGAAACAGCAGCACAGGAGGAGGAAGGGGTGATAGGTCTGAAATTGAATCAAATGTGCCAGCTGACCAACTTCTGGGTTAAGCACCTGAATTTGAGGACAAACTACTTCCCGGACTAAGTATGCCAGTGCCCCCATAGAACTTTAAAAACATTTTCGTTGAACTTAGTTCTTTCTTTGCAAAAAAAACAACAACAAAAACTAGCTAGAGTAACATTATTATTTTTGTGTTAGATTTATGCTGTCCCACATTTAATTTATTAGTCACATATGTGTTGCTGGATTGCAGTTGGGCCAGTGTGCATTAAAGAAGCCTCCAAAATTCCTTCATGATATTTGATACAATGCCTACCCCCCTCGCATGCCAATTGCCTAATGCCTATCCCTTTTTGCATCACTTAGTACTAGAACGGCTGCCCCATAAAATCATTTGTTAGGTATAGGACTGCCTGCCAGTACCAAATTCCAATGTGTTGCCTGCATCAAAGATGATTGAATACCCAATACCTGAACTACCCGTGCTTGCCTTGGATTGGATAAGGTAACTTCAACTATTGCAATTGTGAGTGACTGATTGATTGAGTGATGATTTAAGTTGATTGATGATTCATTTGGTGGCAGACACTCAGGGAGGGTGTGTGTTGCACTGTAATATGAGAAATGTCTTGAGATTATTATTGATTTGCATTGTTTGGGGCTTGAGTGATGGGCGCTTATTTTTTTCTCCTTGTAGGTGATGATCAGCCCTTTCACACTTAGCCAGATTTAATTAATTGCAGGGGTGACATTTTTTCTTTTGGTTTGTCAAACACCAGAACAGTCACTTTAGTTATCAAACAAAATCCTATGCAGAATACTGCCATTCTGTTTCATTCTCTACTTGTTCTTCAACAGCAGTGCACTGCACTCCATGTCTATCTTGCTCGAGTCCTCGCGATTCATGATGATGATGACTGGTCTGGTACGGGGCTACCCGGAGTCACTCAGGACTGGAGGATTATCATGGAAGAACTCAGGGCGGGACTTGGAGCTACAGGACTACCTCATCAACAGCAAGAAGCAAGATGTTATTGAGTATCGACTTCTGTTCAAAGGTAAACCAAGAGTCTGAGGCCTAGTACTACTTAACTATTTGGAATAGAGAGAGGTGCGTTTGTGAAATGCTGCTCTCTGTGCATGTGTGTTGGACTTGTGGCAAAAGTGAAACTCTGAGTCCCCCTCTTGTTTTTTTTGCTCTGCCTCTGAGTCTTCTTATGTTGATACACTCCTCATGAAGCTTACCTTCCTTCTGCTCTTCTCCTTGACTCTAAAATACAGTTTCTCTTTTACAATCCGCATGCCTTCTTCTAGTCTCCTTCAGGAATGAAAGGCGAAAGCTAGCGAACCTCAACAACACTACTGCTTACCTATCGGACCAGTGCAGAGAGGCCACAAAGAGTGGACATTCCCGAGGAGAATGCAGACGCACCACCCAATTTTGCAATACAGTAACATTTTTATTTTAACATTCATATTAACTAAGAGAAGTGGGTGGGTGGGTTCACAGAAGACAGAACATTTAGATATATGGTATATTGGGTCTCGGGGACAGAAGGACTGTTTGCAATGCATGTCTCTGTACTCAGTCACACTCATTCCTTTGTTTCCTTCTAGAAACAGATTGATGGCGAATGATGTGCTGCTACTTATTGCCCAGATGAATGTTGGACTTGTGTTGTAGTGTTTGTCTTTGTCAAACCTTTCCCCAAATCCCATTACCCATCCATTCATCAAACCCTTAACCGTCTTCCCCCGAGCTGTGTGATTTTTTGAGGTGTGGCTTAAATTACACCATCAATGGATCACACACTTGGTGGGGCAGTTGTGGTGAAAGCGGCACCAACTTGCTGTAGAATCTTGGAAGCAGTAGCCCACACTAGCCCATTACCAACCAACATTAAAAATGATCCATAGTTTTTTAGATATAGATTGAAGAACATCAGTCGTCAGCATCATCATCATTAGGGCCTTGTGTTGCCTAATCGTAAATGTCTAACCTAAGCTTCTCGACTCCAGACTTTGAGTCCAGTTTTGATAACATGTGGATTTCACAAATAATACTGCTAGGTCCACATTAGCCAAAACTTACTAGCATTGCTATGTTTTTCTAGTTTAGCACAATCAGGCATTTTCATTGTGTCATCATCATCACGTAGTACTCAGGTGGTGTCAATTTTTTGTAAATGTTTGATAAATATATAACCCACTTACTCAGTATTTCTACCTCCATTTAGTTGCCTATGATGGTTAATCATCAATCATTCAGATTAATCCTACAGTTGGAGCTCACCTGGGTGGAACTGGAAGTGAGACCTCGCTTGTGAAGTTGTGATGCCTCCCCTGTTATTGCTGCATGTATATTCAGGTAGACAACTAGTATGGATGCAATTTAACTTAGTAAGAAATAAATTAACTGCTACTGTTTTTTATCTAGATAGTTCAGACCTGCGACACGATATAGCCTAGGTCATCTCATCATAGCAACATTCCCCAAAATGGTCGAGATAGTTAGAGAAGTGTAAGCCTAGACTCTATAAATAGGGCTAAGCTATCTTTAGTCTTAAGTCACAGGCACATAAACAGGCTGCGTAAAACTACTTGAAAGCAGCAGTGCAAAGTAAAAGTAAAATAAACTACTTCAGGCATAAATTTAGATTATAAAAAATAGTTTCCCCCTTTATTTATTTACAAAGCAACCCACCCTCTCCACGCAAAAAACATGCCCACCCCTCTCCCAAACAAAACTGACCCAAGTCCCAAACCTCAAAATGTTCAAGAAAGTCTCTCGAGTCCCACTACTAACTCATTCCCCACCCTCTCCATCCAGCCCCAACAAACAACAAATCCATCCTACCAAAACAATATGTAAAAAAAGGGTTCAAAGAGGGCATTATGGGCGTTGGTCCGGAGGAGGTCCATGCTCTGCTCCAGCCGACCCTCGATAGTGTCCAGCCGCTGCAGAATGCGGTGCAGTAATGGCCTGTTGCCATTCTGGTGCGGGTTGGCAGCAGTTGGCTGGCGGTGGCTCTGACGATGGGATGGCTGGGAGGCTGGAGGTTGAGGGGGACTGGCTGCACTGGGGCCCGGGAGCTGTGTGTTGTTTTTCTCCTCGTCATCTTCCAGGACCATCAGCCGCTGGTATTCCTGCTGAATACGCGCCAGCCTCTGCCACCTCAAACAGACCGATCTCGCCTGCCTGTCGGGTGGTCTGGCTGGACCAGCAGGAGAAGCTATATTGAAAAAAACAAAAAAGACAAATTGTCCATAAAATGCTCTGTGCAAACAATTGTTTTAAATAACAGCGTGGCACAGTAGCAGTACATTACTAGACCCCTAGGGCCATTGGAATTTATTTGATGTGATGATTATGATTAGGAGAATCACAAGGCCAATTTTATGTTTTCTTTTACCCACACATGTTGCCAAACATAAAAAAGCAGTGAATGTGTGGAAGAAAAGTAACAGGCAGACTGGCAGAGAATATCATCACAGGATTAAAAAAACAGTGATTGGGTTATTTTTTTCTTCTAAAAGCTTTTCAAGTAACTATAAACAGAGTCAGACACTTTGAGTTGAAAAATAAATGACTTCTCATTGATGAGTATGCATTTTGCACTATTCTGGAGTACAAGTTGCGTGTGGTGCTAAAATAATGAAGCCATGCTCATTGCTTGCCAGCGCCTCTGCTAGTTTGCTACTGGCTGCAGCTGTAGTTGACAATGATGTCATTCCAATGGCCCAGCTCTTTGCCAAATGCATTTTTCTTCCTACCCTGTGTCCAAAGAGGCTGATGAATAATAAATAAGATACTACGTCAATCACACACCTCATGTATAAAATGCAGATATCAATATATTATCCTGTCTGCCATAAGTAGACGTTGAGGGAAATTAATCTAATGGACTGCACTACAGGCAAAGGAACGGAATATATAGCTTTTATTTGGCACATTCGTCACTGTGTATCCCATATGCCAATCTTGATATAAAATCATGCACTTACTCCCACTTTACTCTGTGGCCTCACCCGCCACCATGTTTTCCAACAAATTAATTTGCTGGGCAAAAACCAAGCAAAGGAAACTTGATTTTCTCTACTGCAGGGGGGTAGGGTAGAGGGATTAGACAGGTAGTGTAGAGCTTTTTTATATATAATAGAGGGGCCACTACACTGATCATCGATTCATCATCTTTGACTTATTCAGTCACGGTTCAATTCAAAAGGGAAAAATCTTAACAAGTGTAAATTAAATTGTTAGGGGAAACATTGATATATGTTCTCGAATCACTTGACATGGGTATTGCATGATTAAATGTGGCACATGCCAAGAATGGCCCGCCCACCCTTTCACTCATATACCATTTCCTTTCTTCTAAGTTACCCTCCGTTCTTTCATGTCTCCCTCAAGCCATCAAAGCTCATTATGTGAGATTTTGCTGCATTGCAGATAGAAGAGTCCATAATAAGTTATAATTCAACCACCGCTGTGGCTGGTAACGCTGGGGGGGAGGGTCACCTTACAGTATTTTTTGATGATGACGATTAGTGACACCATGGCAATATCTAGTGAGCATAGTAATTGCAAGAAATATGTGACTTACCAGTGCCCGTCCCTGCTGCCGCTTCTCCCCCTGCAACTGAGCCATCGCTGTCTCCTCCTGTAGCAGCACTGGAGCCAGCATCACCGATGTTCTGTGTGGCTAGAATATAAAGCATTACACATAATTTAGATCCCAGATACACACAACCCCAAATCCAGCAGCAATGCAGCACTACAGTTCAGTTAGCACGTATCTTCCAAATATCACTCTGGGCATTTGATTGGTTGGTTCACAAAGTTAGACAAGCCAGGCGTGGAATAACGGTCAATGAAAAACCTATAGTGTTGGGTGGCAAATACAATGCGAGTGGGACCTCATACTTTTTTTTCCAATCTTGCTGCACTGTAATTGGAAACTGGTGGTGTACTGTAACTATAAATGAACGGGTCTGCAGCACAGTACACTGGGGGGGGTGTGTGGTCCATGATGAACATGGCCACTGTCTCATGAACGGAACTGTGTTCGAGCTAGGCATAAGCAGGAAAAGGAAAGTCTTCTGAACAAACATACATCATGATTTTTTAAATTCAAAATACTAGCTTACGTGGGCCTTCTATCTGAATCTTTACGAATCACGATTGATAGCACCAACATTCCAATAGACAAATAAATACCCCAGGGTTCTACGGTTCTACCCTAAGAAGTCCACAACAATCATAAAAGGACTTACTGGAATCTGCAGAGCCCTCCGCAATGGCGCTGATGGTCCGCACCAGCTGACCAGCTTGCCCTGGACCCTTGGAATCGTCCCTCTTCTTCTCCTTGGGTGCTGATGAAAGAAATTAAGAAGATAACTAAAAATAGATTAGTGATTCTGTTAATAATCTCCACAAACTGTTTTATGAAAAACAAAAGCAGTCGCTAAAACAGATCACCTATAGTACTACTAGTTTCTTTCAACTCAAGTCTATCAACTGTCGTTAAATCCATATTCCAAATCTCCTTAACAAAAATTACACATGGAATTAATGTATTGCAGTTAATGATCTTTGATTTTATTCTATTCCCATTTCTCAACACCCTTAATGAGCCAACTCAGTTTCCTTTTTTTGCAGTGCATAGATGCATACTTCACATCATCACTGTGAATTCAATTAAATAACCTGGAATTGTCCGAGCTACATAAACAAAGTCACAGAGAGAACGCGCTACTCAGTGATTCACAATAGTGACAGAAGAAACAGTCTGCAATGGATTCTTAATTAATGAGCCAAAGCGAGCTCCTGATGAATGCGATTAGGTAGCAGCACCTGCTTAGCAGAAACTAGAAACTGGATCACACAATAATATACCGGCGTAAACTTTACTAAACATAACTTACCTCTGAGTGTGAGCAGCATGCTATCCAGATTTTTTTTTAGCATTGTAGAACACAAACACAACAAATAATTAATACTCGCCGAACCCCAGAATCTCAACGCCTAGCAGGTCGAGCAGATCCTGCTCTTGGTTGTTAATGTCAGCCCATCAGTGCTGCCGCTTCCGCAGGGAGTAGCCGCTACCGGGCCTGCCACCTGCTGCCAGCATAGAGGGGAGGTGGCGCTGCACAATAAAAACCAGTACTGCCACCTCCTCCTCTCCAAAGATCACCCGGACTGCACACCTGGACGGCAGTGCTGCACGCATGGAAGCCGGCCCTCTGCCATGGCACTGGGTTTGGAAATAATAAACTAAGAAGAGAAAGGAAGGGAAAGTAAACAAGAAAGAAATAAGTAAAGAAAGGGAAATAAACTACGTCAAAAAGGTCACAAAAACACAATTTTTTTAAAACAAAAATGTAAAATACACAAACACAAAGATGCACACTATTGTAAAAAATAAAAATTAGGGATAGAAAAGTAATAAAGGAGGAGGATGACAAAGACTAACAAGAGATTAAAAATGAGGCCCAGCACCATAGCAAAGAGCAGAAAAACAAGATGGCCACACTCATGCGGACCGCGTGGTGCTGTTCGAGCATGATTTAGAACACGAGCACACTTCAGGACCGCATAGTGCCATTCCCGCATGATTTTCGAGTGCGGGGACACACACTGCGTTCTCAACCCAACATCAACGGGAGCGCCGGAAAACTACGCCTGAACGCGGAACTCCTAGTAGAGCAGCTGAGTTTTTTTGTGACTCTGCAGAATTCCGTGTAGTGGGACTCTGCGAACTCCCCCACTATTCTGCTAATTTCTTGACCTCTGTTTCTGCCTTCTCTGCTCGTTTCTTACCCCTTTTTTGCCTTTTCTTCTCATTTCTTTTCCTCTTTTTCTGCCTTCTCTGCTCATTTCTTGCCCTCTTTTTGCCATTTCTGCTCATTTCTTGCCTTCTTGCCGCCGTTTCCTTCCTCCCACCACCCTGCGCCCCTCCCCCCCCACAGGACAACCTCCTTGGCAGACTTCAGATAGAAACTCAGAACCTGGCTTTTCGATGGAGACCTTGCACCCCAGCGCCCGACACCCTTAGGAGTGACAGTGCTGCGCTCTACAAATGCTGATCGATTGATTGATTCCCCACGTCAGCCATATATACACAGCTGAAAAGACCAGGACGCTCTAACCAAAAAAGTCAAATATCAGCTCTCAGCAGAATGTAATTAAGATCTTCAGTTTGCTAAACACTCTTTTATGCTTAATATTATTTACCAGATATAACCTGATATGACCTGGGAAATGCAGGTGGGGATGGCTGTCAATGATGAAGAGAATAAGCTTCCAAGAATGTTCCTCCGGTGGTGATGGGGGGCCCAATCCATAAAGAGAATTGTGCTGGTGGGGGCTTGGCCTAAAACATTTGAAGACCACTGACTTAGAGGCAATGTGTAAAGTATTTGTGCAACACTTCAAATAGTAATAAAGTGAAAAAAACACCACACAAAAAAGATCCCACACAAAGTTAGAAAAATAGAGTAATTTTTTATAAATAAAGCAAGACCAAACTACAAAAATTCAATCACTAAAATCGGAGATATGCAACTTTAAAGATTTTAGTGAAAATAGTGCCAAATAGCACAAAGCGCCAACTGTGATTATCTGGTTGTGCCGTAACAGACAAAGTCACAAGTTTAGGCCAACTGCAATGGCAAAATGGAGCAAGTTAGGCCTGCTGAACAAAGTACCTTAAATTCTGGTGTATGGCTGCACGAAGTTGTTTTGCAATGCTTCGCCTCATTCAGTGTCGGTTCTGAGAAAGCTGTGCGGCAAAGTGAGGGAGCGGGGTTTTCTATATCTCAATCTTCAGGTGTAATCATTACATAACCACCAGCACTGGTTGTATGGACCTGTGTTTGTTGACAAGGAGAAGTAAGGAGTAATCATCAACATAGCAATAAATCGTTAAAGACTTTTAGTGCAGTCAATAAAGTGAATTAGTGTGAGCTAGAGGGTTTTATTTTCAAATAGAACAAAATGTTGGTTAGAGTCACAGTTAATATAGTAATAATACAGAACATGTATTCCATAAAGGAACATTCCCTATTCTAAATAAGTTGGGAAAATGAAAGAAAAAGGTGTTACTTGTCAGTTCAGCAACCCAATGAAGAGCTCTGATGAGAGAATCAATGCACAAGCATGAAGCGTATGCATCTCAGACTGGAAAATATTCACAGTCATAAATCAGCAGACATAAGAGCAATCGGCGAAATAATCTCTCATGTAGAGAAGTCTAAGAAGCTCAGGGATGAGACTCCAGCTATAGTTTTGGAAACGGCTAATCCAAAATCTTCGCACTACTCTAGGAGCACACATTAATATAAACACACAACTTCTATGTTGCAACATTATTTTCTTTCTTTTTCATCCTCCAATAGAATTTCAGTAAACTCCTGGGCATAAGCAAACTCCCCTTTTTCACACAGTGATACAACAGGCTCTCAGATATTAAACCTTGAAAAGTTACATCATTATATTTTGCAGTCCAGTCAGTTCTTCCGATAAATCATCCTTCTGGTCGCCTCCTCTCCCCTCAGTGAGAACTCACTATCAGTTGTATAATACAAAACAAATGTGTATTCACTAGCTAACAGAATGCTTCTGGAAAAATAAAGCATCTGTAATAAAAAGAAGCATTCTGCACAAACGCCAATTCAATGTAAAAAACAGGCCTTTCAGTGCTAATTCATTATTTTTCAATTAACATGGCATCAACAGTTCGGCTTACTTAAATCAGCAATTTTATTTATAACACTTAAGTATAATTACCTACTACACATTTGGTATTCAGTAATTTTTTACTTAAATGTAAGCTTTGCACATTATTAATAAATCATTTTGTTAGGAAATAAAATTTGTGTCAAAAGTTCCCCCTCTCGTGGTTGAAAAGTATCATAATTTCTTCAGAAATGTATCTTTAGAGTGCACTCTCACTCTCTGCTGAGGCATCCCTTCTGTTTTTCAGGATTTCAGTTTCCTTCAACTTCTTATATTCTCTGTCCTTTCTCTCTTCCATTTCTTCTCAGATTTTTCTTTCTCGTTCTTTATTTTTCTTCCTTGTTAAATAGCTACTAAATCCTTTATACAAAACATATAGGCATATTAAGCAAATGCTAATGATTAACACAGGTCTCAATATGACTCTAAATAGTCCTCCTCTCACTGTTGCAAACCAATTGGCAATGACTGAAGCTCCTTTACCCAAACTCCCTAATACACTAGTAGTTTCTAAAGGTTCTAGTTCAGGTTTCAGGTCACAAATGTTCTTTTCAAATTCTTCTATCTTTCTACTCTCAACAGGGATGTATGAGTAGCAATGTTGAGCTGTCAACATTTTGCAGGCTCCGCCTTTCTCAGCTAATAATTTATCTAACGCTAATCAATCTTGCAAGACCATTGAACTAATGGCCACTTATTCTGTGTTAACTTCCAGCAAAGCACCAATGTAGTAGTAGCCAGTTTATCTACTACAGTTGATAACTTTCTAATCTCATCATTTAAAACTACTCCTACAGGTGGTAAGATTGCTCCAAAAATGTCTCCACTAATTGTGTCCCATCATTAGTCCTAAGTGTATTTCTATGGGGTAGTGTCATTGTTAAAGCATCCATGCTATTCACATGATACATTTTAGGAAACAATAAAGCTAAAAAGCAAACACTCTCCCAATCAGCAGGTAACTGAAATTAGGCATCTTGTCCATAAACAAAATAAACTGCTGGGATAACTGCTCCAGCTAAATATTGTACAGGTCCTCCCAAAACTTTGAATGTGTGTTCATAATTTCTTATGCCAATGTGTTTTTTCCTACCTTGATTCATTCTTTTATAATCACATAATTTCCCTTTTTGTCATCTATGGGCCCGATTCACACAAGTAATCTGAGACAAAATTCTAGCTTTACGACTTTCTGTATTCACAGAAGGCATTTAGGAGTACTAAAGTTAGGATTTTATCTCAGTTAAACTTAAGTTTTGGTCTTAAGTTAAATTTAAGACAAACTTAAGTGTAAGTGTGACAAAATCATAGTCGTAAAGTTAGGATTTTGACTCAGTTAAACTTAAGTTTGTCTTAAGTTTAACTTAAGACCAAAACGTAAGATTGACTGAGACAAAATCCTAACTTTAGTACTCCTAAAAGCCTTCTGTGAATACCGAAAGTCGTAAAGTTAGGATTTTGTCTCAGATTACTTTTGTGAATTAGGCCCTATCTCATTTTAATTTTGGATAAACCATTTTCTTTTTGTATTTATCTTCCTCTTTCTTCCATACATTTCTCAAGACATCTTCTACATTATGTGCATTAAGAAAAAATTGAGCTCTTCTTTCATCTAATGTTAAAATTAACTTCTTTTTTTAATGACCTCATTAAATAGGTTAGATTCTTCTTGTATACCTTAACAGTGTGTATAACTGTGGGTGATTTAAAGAAATACCAGGCAATTTCCATGACTTTTGTTTGTGGGTGAGGATTCATTCTTTTCTGAAGAGGACCTTTCTAAAGAATCATGTCATAATTGGAAAAATAAGATTAAAAACATTCCTGTCTATAAAATAAACTCAAGAAATTACTACATGTAATTGCATAGGAAAGTGGAATGTGATGATATGTCACTTCTGTAGAGGAAGAAGGTAAGTGTGCGCAATCATAACAGTCCTTAGTATTTAATGCTTGAGTGTATTCCTGAACTAGTCTAGAATAAACATTATTTGAAACATCTTCTTTTGAAAAATCTACGAATTACGTTTTTAATTTTGTCACATCTATTGTGTGTGCAGGTGTAGTAGATGTAGGTGTTGACTTAAGTGTTTCTATCTCTGGTGTAAAACAAATTCCAACTAAACGGACTATAATTGCTAATACAACAACTATTAGACTGACAACAATCACTATTCTACACTTAGCTTTAGTAAGGACCCACGCGTTTGTCTACAGTCAGACCTTGGGTAGAATATAGCAGCAAGCAGGTTCAATATTCAGCATTGAGAAAAACCTTTGATGATCAACTTGTAGTTATTTCATTAGCTTATATACAAAAATCTTCATGAGTCATCCATAACCCTACTCCGTCTTCTTCTGAATGTATCATCCTCACTCTTCTACTGCAACCTGGGCCCTAGGGAATTCTTCTTAATTCTTTTTATTCACTTTCTTTATTTGTTTTTGTCCATTTCATTTATTTCAGTCTTTTTGTTTCTGTTTAAACACAGTTCATCATTTGTCGTATCAGTTATTTTGGTTTTGAATTCACTAAATAGTGTTTGTCAAGTTCTTAATTGTAATATTTGCTTCAAAAATCTTATTTAATCAATGCTGTTTTTTTTAGTGCGGCATATCAGGGAGGTTTAAATGTCTCAGATCTCAATTCAATAGGATTGTTAATCTGATGCATTTGGCTCATTCTCTGAATAATAAGTCAATTCAGGTGCTGAATACCTGCAACAAGGTACTCTCACTCTTTTTGATCTTCTTGATGTCTGTTAATCTTCTTCTGTTTCACTTACACAACTAAGGGGCATATTAGCAAGACCGGCGATAAAATTATCGTCGTTTTAGCGGCAGGAAACTGCCGCTAAAACGGCGATAATGGGCTTGCTAATATGCGTTATAGAATCCAATAGAAGCCCAGGTTAGATGTGCAGGACATCTAACCTGGGCTTCTATTGAATTCTATAACGCATATTAGCAAGCCCATTATCGCCGTTTTAGCGGCAGTTTCCTGCCGCTAAAACGGCGATAATTTTATCGCCGGTCTTGCTAATATGCCCCTAGATTCTGTTTCTTTGATAATGGTTTGTGATATACGTTCAACTGGCACACATGATCTCAATTGCATCCTACCATTTGGCTAGTCCGATCTCCATATGGGATTTTCCCTTCTCACACTTGTTTCGTCACCTGGATCATTTGGCTGCTCTGATGATGATTCAACAGTTCCTTTATCCTCAGCTCTCAATTCTTGTTCTTCAGTGGGTATTTTCAAACCACTTTGTTAAATTTCAAGAACTTGCACCAGTGGGAGATGTTGCTGTACTTTACCCCCCTCTGGTCCTTTCGGACTTACTGGTACAGGAGATCTCGAACTTGGCTCAAAGAACACTACTTCTTCATATGGGCACCTTGCGCTCTGAGGGGCATATTCTCAAGGAACTATCGCCGAGTTGACGGCACTTTATCTCAGCCAAAGTCGCGATAAAATTATTTGCCCATTCACAAGCTGGTGCAAACAGCCGATATCACCAGTTTACCTGCAATAGCACCCGCAAAAAACATCGCCACAGATGAGCCCGGCAACTATCCCTAATGAGATGCAGAGTAGGCGTTCCCGAGCAAAAAGCCGCGACAACACCACAACCCAACATTCACAACGACCAGCCAGATCGGCGATAAGAACACAAAACAGGCGATACGGCAACCTAGTGCAAAGTCGGACGACAACCTGCACCAGAAAAGGGAGCCCAGCCCACAGTCACACCTGAAGAACAACAGATGCCATGGAGCTACTCATCATGCAGCTCGGAGCCCCAACAGGGCCACAACACCCACCGCCACCACCCCCAGGCCCGCCACCCCCCCTGGATCCCCCCGGCCCCCCCCCGGACCACCACAGAGGCAGCGCAGACAAAGACAGCGGACCTTCAGGAAACGCACCAACCTCACAGACTTAACCCCAGAGAATGTCATTGCCCACAACAGACTCAAAAGGCCAACCATCCTCCGCATCCTGAACATCATTGCCCACAGGCTGATGGTACCAACACAGCGGACAACGAACATCCCACCTCAGACAAAGCTGCTGGCTGTGCTGCACCTGTTGGCCTCAGGGACATTCCAACCAACAACCGCCAGAGTCGGAGGAGTCTCACAGCCAGCCCTATCCAAGTTCCTCAAACCTGTCCTGGATGCCATCATCAGCTTGGTACCCCAGTACCTATACTTCGCCCACACTGTGCAGGAACAGCTGGAGACCAAGCAAGGCTTCTACGCCATAGCTGGCTTCCCCCACGTGTTGGGGGCAATTGACTGCACACATCTCCTACTTGTGCCCCCTGCCGACACTGCACACAATTACTGCAACAGGAAGCACACGCATTACATCAATGAGCAGGCAATAGTGGACCAACGGGGACTCTTCACCAATGTCGTCGCCTACTACCCAGGCAGTGTGCATGATTCATACATGTTCCGACAGTTCATCATCAACCGGCGCTTCCAGGATGGCACCTACGGAAATGCAGTGCTCGTTGGTAAGTACCAAATGAACACACCCCACACCTCAACTCCACAATCATGCAACTCACAACTCTGGGAATGCACACGTTACAAACTCACATACGACATGCCCACCCACCACACACGACAGCACAACATACTGCGGTAACCTGGGCTAGCCATGTACATGAGCCATCAACGGCATGGCACCTCAGCCACACAATAGCAGTATGTGGGGAGAGGTGGGAACCAGGCATGTGCGAAGGAGGCAAGTGATCCATGAATGCGAATGCACACAATGCCAAGGGTGGCGTGGAAGTGCTGGACAGACTGCAGTATGCAGACCACAGACATATCCATGTCGACACATACTGCTGGTGGTGGTAGTGTTGTGGACAGTGGGCGCAACCATGTCACCCCAGCAAGTGGGGAAGTTCTCGGAAATGTAGCTTATTACGTCCCCCCTGTAAGCGTGTGCAGAGTGGGCTTGCCCGGCGTACGCCAGGCTAGCGTAGAGGTGTGAATAAAAAGCACGTAGCCCTGGGCGTGGTTCTCTTCCGGAATGGCCAACTTGGCTGCCAGGGCTGCGCCTCTCACCCCACCACAAGGCCGACGCGTGTGCGGCGGTGCCTGCGATCCTGTGCGCCTGCCGCAGCCTGGGCCGCTGGTCCCCGAACCAGTCTCGTCCGCCCCTGCGCATCCAGGCCTCACTGCTCACCTGCCGACACCGGCGTGTCTTCAAGAGGGCCCACCACATGCAGGTGCTAGCTCAAAGCCAGAGGCCCGCGACCTTGGCAGCCTCCTCAGACCATCACAGCCTCCGTGAGCAAGGCCCGCAGTACTCCTTTCACGTTAACGTACTCCACCGGCATACACAGCGGTCAAGTAGGTCACACATTTGGAACTAAGTCTTGATTCCACAATGGCAGAGTACATATTTATGGCATCGTTTATATCCCTATACTCCCTTCGATGTGGTGCCACCAACTCTGTGCATAGCATTCCGACCACACGTGTCTGTGGGCCCTTGCGGACTTCTGCCTTCGGCCTACACAGCGGTCCAGCAGGCCTCACACCAATCCAATACAGTCCGTAACAGGCAGGATACGGCATCGTCGCAGGGTGCACACCTGCTCAGCTCTGGTGCCTCCACCTCCGTCAACCATGAATCTTCTCCACATGCCATTTCAACGCTGTGTGTTAGAGATCCAGGAGGAGCTAGCTGCACAGCGGTTGCCCCGCGCTGACCGCTGCCTCCGGCACACACTGCGGTTGAGTAGGACACACAATTGGAACTGAGTCTTGATCTGTTCATTGCAGAGTTTATATCATTGTACAGGCCTCATCGCAGACTGCATCCCCATCCAGCTCTGGGGCCACTGACCCTGTGCCACGGGAGTCATGGACACTCTCTGGTTGAACATTGGTGGCATCTGAGTCTATGGCCTGGGGGTTGGCTTCATCATCATGTAGATGATACTGACATTGTGGGAAAAAGGGGACTGTAGCATTCAACTCCTCCATATTGCCTGTTTCTGCTTGCTTCTGCCCTCTGCATCATGCCCTGGATGGACACCTTCCACTGTCCCCGGTAACACTCCGTGACATTCTCCTTGGACATCAACGAGGACCCACTCAGCTCTCGTGGCCCTACCTCAGTGCATCGCAAGTCACCGTCCCGTGGCGGTGTGCCTGTGCCGGCCGCTGAGCATCTGGGGCCACCGACTCTGTGCAGCTTAAGTCATGGACCCTTGCTGTTTGTCATTTGAACTCCTGATTGTCTGATCACTGTTGTAGTTGTTGCCAGCACCAACCAACCGCTGAGGGGTGGCTTACATTGCCCAACACCCATCCAGCACAGGCGTCACTGGACGTGTGACCCCGGCAAGAAAAGGTGCCGGGCGCACGTGCCCGTAGCCAGTTCCACTAATTATCTCAGTGTGTCCGTGTGGTCATTCTGTATGCATGTGGGCCCCGGGCCATACCACATTACATTGTGCTGTGTACAGCGTGCGCAACCTTGTCACCTCAGGCAGTGGGGTGGACCTGGGACATGTATCTGTGTCGGACCCCCCTGTGAGCGTGAGGGAGTGGACCGGCGTATGGCAGTACGGCTTAGGGGTGTGGTCATTCAACACGTGGCTCTGGGCGTGATTGAGTTTAGGCCTTGCCAAGGCAGTAACTAATGTGTGTGTCTCAGGTGTAGTGTCAGTGCCACCCGTCACGCAATATACAATGTTGCTATGTAGCATGCCCCCGGAGTACGGGCTCGGCCGAGGGGTAAATGAGGGTGCGCAAGCCCGCTTGGGGTCAGGGATCAGACATGCCAACTGTTGTGTGTGTCGCTATTTCCGCAGCATAAGCCAAAGGTCTACCCTCAACCGCATGGTGAGTTCAGCCAGGCATGAACTCTACATCTGTGTCTGCCCTGTCCTTACCATAGGCCTGCACACACGTGTCCGTCCACCTTCAGCGCACGACATCACTGTGTCGTTGTTAGGCTTGTGGACATGTGCAGACAGGCATGACAATAGTGTGCCGTAGGGGTGCAAGTGATGCAACCGTGCTGCGCACAGTAGTGAATGGGCTCGGGGGGAGGGAGGAGCAGCAGTGGGGCCACGTAATTCACATTGATGCCGCTCATGTGCAACAAGCAGTACATGTAATGCAGAAATCACGAAGTCACACATATCACACACCAATGAACCACTGAGCCGGCCAACACATCATGCAGAACCAACTATTGACTCATGTCTCTCTGTACTGTCACAGGTGACCAAGGATATGCACTCTGCACTTGGATGATGACACCCCTCCGAGCCCCGAACACACAGGCCCAGAGGCAGTACAATGCGGCCCACAAACGCACCAGGGGCATCGTGGAACACACATTTGGCGTGTTGAAGTCACATTTCAGGTGCATGGACGTCACAGGTGGGAGGCTCCTGTACAGCCCAGGCATCGTGTGCAAGATGATCGTTGCATGTTGTGTGTTGCACAACAGATGTGTACGCAGCAAGGCCCCATGGATACAAGTGCCAGATGCACCTGAAGATGATGATGAGGATGAGGCAGGTGGACCACACCCCACTGCAGCCGCAGCAGGACTTGCCCGTAGGAACACCATCATTGACAATTTCTTCACATGAGCACGTCACATTGTGACTGTCCTTGGCAATCATGGGACAGTACAAAATGACCACAGGCAGAGCATGTGCTAATAAATGCATTCAAAATACACATTCCCTGAGTGCATGTCACTCATCTGTACAGGATCACTCAGACAAGTGTGAGTGCGACATGTATTGCTGACAATTTTCTGATTTGTTCTTGGATGGTGGGTGTGTCACCTCTGTGCAGAGGGGCTGTTTGGGGTGTCTCGTATTCGGACTGCCAGTTCTGTGTGTCGCAGTTCGTAGGGAATCCCACTCTTCGGCGTTTCACATGTGTCCAAAATCATTCCATTTTGGCTGCCATTTGTGTCCTACAGGTGACAACAGGGCTCCTTTTGGGGTCAGATATGTACCACCATGATGCAGGGATGCACCTTGTGGCTCAAGTACCACAACATGGGCAACATGTACGTAAGCGGGAGTCACTGCCCCTACATTCGTCCACGCTTTCATGGTGGATTGATCATGGTCATGACACGTCTGTGTGCAGGAGGGGTTGCTTGTCCCTCTTCAATGTGAAGGGAAGATGCGGTTTCAATGTGTGTTCCATGCATGTTTCAGCATTGGCGCAGTTTACATGCAGACTGCATGTCAATGTACATTGTGACTGTGAGGAGATGCCTATTTGATGTGGGACAATGGTCATTTGTTCTACGTCACGGATGTGTGGTTGTGCTCGTACATTGTCATCTCACCGTTTTTTTACTCTGCTTTTATGGTGCATTTTCCCGCATGACGCGTGGGAATTGCAGGCTTATCTCTGGTTATCGCTGAGTTTTGTATCGGGATTGGCATCATCGCTACTATTTTCGTGTTTCGCGTTTTTTAGGCGTTGCGTTGATTTTAACGCGTTCATTTGACGCGTTAGCGTGGGACTATCACATGGGGCCGCCGTGTTTTGAATACCACGTTAACACTGAGTTGTTTTCCCGCGATAGACTGCGATGTGAAGGGTTGCGTTAAGCTAAACTTGCGGTGGTTATCAGACGTTCTTGAGAATATGCCCCTGAGTGTGCAAAGCATGAACCCAATTAGGTATCCCGGCATATTTGACAGTAGTGTTCGTAATCAAGATGACTTGATGGGGCCTTTCTACCTCAGGTCCAGGCAAGATTTTCACATGTTTCTTCACCAAAACCCAGCCACGTGGGTTAAGGTCATTGCACTTCTCCTGATGTGGACTGGCAGTGGCAGCTCCAATCTGGTGAGAAACAGAAAGCACCACATCAGTTAACCCTTTCCAGTAATCGAGTATCATGTCATCTGTGATGTTGAAGAGTGCATTTGCAGGCAGAGCAGGGAGTCTCATGGCACAACCCATGGGTATTTCATGTGGAGATAATCCAGTTCTCCAGTCAGGGGGCTTCAAAGACTCATCAAAACCAGTGGTAAAGCATCTGGCCATTTCAAGGAAGTGGATGTATAGACCTTGGCCAATCGAGACTTCAGAGTCCAATTTAACTGTTCCGCTATTCCAGAAGCCTCGGGACAATAGCTACAGTGTAATCTCTGTTCCACTTGAAGAGCCACACGCAGCATTCTAAGGAAATCATTATTTAAATGGGTCTCTTGGTCTGAGGCCACAGAAACCGGAAGTCCGAAACATGTTTTATTTATTTAAACAGTTTTATATAGCGCTAGCTAGACCCAAAGGTATCAGAGTGCTTTACAAGGGTTGGGAGAGGAACCAATTGCAATATAACATTTGTACAAAAAGGAAAAGTGCAAGATAATAAGAACAATATGCAAAGAACAGTAAATACATGGACAAGAAAATAGGGAGTACAATTAGGCCATAACCAGAATTGGATAGTTGAGCTAGCGTGGATGGTCAGGGATGGGGGGGGAAGTATGGAGGTAGGGGGAACTGAGGAGGGTGATGGGAGAGGAGATAGCATGCAGGAGTAGGCAGTGATTATAAGAGAACTAGGAGGGGGAGGGTGGAAGTATATGTAAGAAAGAGAGGAGGGGGTAGTAAGTCAGGTATAATGTGGTGAGAACATAGCACCGTCATGGGCAGGTTTTGAAACCCTGTTAGGTGGCAGGATTAAGGACCCCAGTATTTGTTGAGTAGGTGCTGCTTGAGATCTTTTTTGAAGCTGAGGTAGGAGGGGTTGCAACGTAGATCTTTGGGGAGTGAGTTCCAGATAGTAGGCGCATTTCCGGAGAAAGAGCGTAACTGGGTAGATTTCTTGTTTACCAAGGGAGATACTAGCATGAGAGTATTTGTGCTCCTCATTTCTCTAGAGCTGCCCACTTTGTGGAGTTTGTCTGAGAGATACAATGGGGTATGATGATGCAAGGCTTTATGCGAAATGCAAGCATTCTTGTAGGTGGATCTGCCTTCGATGGGAAGCAATTTAAGATCTTTGAGGATGGGGGAGATGTGGTCAAACCGCTTACAATCAGAAATAAGCCTGGCCGCGAGGTTAAGGACTGATTTGATTGGGGCTAGGTGGACTTTCGGTGTTCCAGAGAGAATGGCATTACCATAGTCCAATCTAGAAAGTACTAGTGATTGAACAACTAATTTGAAGTCATCAGCAGGAATGAAGGGTTTGATTTTCTTGAGGTGATGTAGAGAGAAGAGAGCGCCTTTGGCAGCGTTTTTATGTGGGGAGAAAGGCTGAGGTTCTGGTCAATGCTTATTCCGAGGGATTTAACTGAGTTAGAGGTGAACAAAGAGCAGTTGAGAGCTTTGAGGTCAGAGATCCAGTGTTGAATGGGGAGCCGGTTGTTTTTAGGAGCGAAGAGAATGACTTCCGTTTTTTTAGGGTTGAGTTTAAGGTGATTGTGATGGAACCATTGTTGAATCTTAGTCAGGGCATCATTGAGGTGCAGAATGTCAGCTTGGGATTTGATCTTATAATACAGCTGGGTATCGTCAGCATAGAGGTGGTAGTTGATTCCTGCTTGCTTAAGAATGAGGGTGAGGGGTTCCATGAAGAGGTTAAATAGAGAGGGAGAGAGAATAGAACCCTGGGGAACACCCAGGGAGACAGGAATGGGTTTAGAGAGGCAATGGCTGATTTTAATTTGTTGGGTTCTGTGGTGAAAGAAGGAGGTGAACCATTCGAGGACAGGACCATTGAAGCCGAACCGATCTTTGAGGGTTCTGAGTAAGGCGGAGTGGTTAACAGTATCGAAAGCAGCAGAGAGGTCAAGAAGAATGAGAAGGGATGCCTCCCCCTTGTCGAGGGAGTGATGGTTGTCATCAACAATGTTGAGCATAGCAGTTTCAGTACTGCAGCCCTTTCTAAAGCCTGACTGTAATGTGTCCAAAAGGCTGAAAGAGTCAATGTGCTTGTCCAGTTGGAGCAAGGCGCATTTTTCGAGGGCCTTGGATAGAAGAGGAAGATTAGAGATAGGACGCAGGTTGTTAAGGTCGGTGGGGTCAGCAGTAGCATTTTTGAGGGTGGGAGTGATTTGGCCAAGCTGGAGGGAAACAGGGACACACCCTGTGGCCAAGGAGGAGTTGATGATGGTAGTCCAATAAGGTGCGATGATATGCTTTAAATCATGAACAAGGTTAGCGGGGAGAGGGTCCAAGGTATGAGAGGAGGGTTTAAGCTTAGTGATGATGTTGAGGACTTCCCGCTCTGTAACTGGGCTGAAGTTAAGCCAAGATGCATTATTTTTTAGCTGTGGGCTGGTGATGAAATGATCCGGAGGGGCGACGGCGGGAGGGAGATGAACAGAGTCAGGAGGGGGCGAAGGTGTGAAAGGAGACTTGGATGGGAGGTCATAGAGGGGTGATGAGCACTGTGGTGGGAGGGTTACGGCAAAGGATAGATCAATCTTGGCGATTTTATCGGAAAAGAAGTTCGCAATTTCTTCACATCTTTCGATAGAGGCCATCAATTTTGGGGGGGCAGAAGCTGTTTGATTTTTGATAATGCTGAATAGTTCCCTGGGTCTATTTTTAGCCCGGTCAAGTTGTGCGCGGAAGAAGGAGGCCTTTTCATTGAGGATATGTTTTTTGTAATTAGCCCTTGCGGTTCTGAGGAGGGCAAGATTTGGAGGGGAAGGGTGTTGTCTTCACGTGCGTTCGGTCAGCCTAAGCGAGCGTCTCTCGTTGTTGAGATCAGCATTAAACCAGGATTTGGCGGGGTTGTTTTTTTGTGGTTTTAATTTGGCTGGGGCGATTTGGTCAAGGACCTCGATGATGGATTTGTTGTAGTGTTCGGTAAGGTCATTATCATTTTGTGAGGGAGGAGAAAGTTGAAGTTTTGCTTTAATCTTAGTCTCCAGTACGCCTGGAGGAATAAGGTGAAGATTTCTGGTTAATTTCCTATGTTTGATGTTTTTAGGGGAAGGGGGAGGTACGGCGCTGTTGATCGTGAAAAGGATAAGGTGATGGTCCGACCAGTCAATGGGAACAATGTGGGAAAGGGAAGCCAGATCTTTGCTATTAATGATAGCGTCAAGAGTAGCCCCTTTGGAATGTGTTGGCGAATGGCAGAGTTGATTCAAGTCAGTAACGTCGAGGAGGTCATTGAGGATGTTAACCGAGGGATCATCCTTATTGTTCCAGTGAATATTAAAGTCTCAGAGGAAGAGGTTTTTGTAGTTGGAAATCGAGGCTTGGGAAAGCAGGTCAGACAATTCCTCCACAAAGGGCAAAGGGTCACCAGGGGGATGGTAGATATTATGTAGCCGAATAGGAGGGGAACCCTGAACTTTAAGTTCAGCTCCAATGTATTCGAAAGTAGCTTGATCGGGATTCTGAACAAGGGAGGGTTGGAGTTCATCTTTATAGATTATGGCTAGGCCCCCTCCAATTTTATCAAGCCTATCTTTTCTGAGGATGGAGTAACCCGGGGGAGAAAGCAGGTCAAGAATAGATGAAGAGTGAGCCTTGAGCCAGGTTTCCGTAAGAAAGGCGAAGTCAATGGCTTCACTAAGGATGGTTTCCGAGATTTCTGTTGCATGTTGTGCGGCCGATCGACAGTTGACCAGCATGCAGTTGAGGGGTTTAGGGTTGATTTTGGGGGGACAGCAGGAATGGATAGTGGTGAGTTGCGGAGGAGGTCTGGGCGAGCCAGGAGGTAGGGATACGGCTTCTCCCCAGGATCACCGGAATAGTGGAGTGAAGTGTAGGAGGGACAGTAGTCCTGGTGAGTTGCGGAGGAGGCCTGGGCGAGCCGGGGGAGGTAGGGATACGGCTTCTCCCCAGGATCACCGGAATGGTGGAGTGAAGTGTAGGAGGATCAGTAGTCATGGAGATAGGGGGATGGGTATTATTTAAGTCCCATGGGTCCGGGGAGGACAGATGGATCGGGGCTTGGGATGGTATAAGAGGACAGTTACCGGGAGGTCCATCGGCTGAAATACCGAGAGGAGCGGTACTCCCTTGTTGAGGTAAAGTAGTGTTAGTTTGTACGGAGCCCCTGGTAAAGGTATGATTGGCAAGATTAGTATCGGAGAGGGCGTTAAAGTTTTTCCTAAGAGATGAAAGTTCTAACGTCAGGATAGAGAGGTGGAGTTCTATGTTAAGAAGCGATTGGGTTAAAAGCGTGGAAGGTGAGGAGGCAAGGAGGTCGGGGGGGGAGAGGGGCAAGTTCCACATTAGACAGGGAGAGAGGAATAGGAAGTGGACGTGGACGTGGAGGGAACCCAGGTGGCGGGAAGTGAGGGGTGTTCCAGATGCTAGACTGAGGATGAATTGTAGAGTGAGAGTCAGCATACCCAGGGGCCTGATGGGTGCTATGAGAAGATGAGGGGGTATGGGGCGAGTGAGGAGGGGTGCCATCTTGTCTATGGGGGTGGGGGTCATTTAGATTGCAAGAGATTGGTGTCCCTAGTGGAGCAGTAGGGGGGTCGGTGAGAGGGGGTGCAGTGTGTAGGGGGATCGGAGTAGGGGGATCAGTCTGAAGGGGCTGGGAGGAATGAGAGGTAAGAAGGGAGTGATTAGGGTTGAGTGGGAGAGAGTCAGGAGGAGGGGGGAGGGTTTGGGTGGCCGAGTGGGATGACGGAATATCAGGAGAAGGTGGAGAGGCGGATGAGGCAAGGGGAGAGAGGTTTTGAGTGGCTAAGTATGATGTGGAAATGTCAAGCGAGGGAGAGGATGCTAAGGGGGCGGTGGGATCACAGGTCTGGGATTGGGAGACTTCATAGGTAGTTGCAGAATCAGAGAGCGGCGGGGTTGGCGTCAAAAGGGGCGAAGCAGGGAGGACTTCCTGTGATTGAGAGGCTGCAGAGATATGGGAAGGAGAAGATAGTAGATCGTATAAGGTGCTGAAGTGGTGCTCAAAGATGGTGAGGTGGTTTTCAGAGGCTTGTATGAGGATAGTTCCGGATTTAAAGATAGAGATGTCAATTTCGCCTAAAAAAGTGGAGGAAGGGGTGGTGGACAGTTTCAAACCATATGGGATTTTGCAAGATTTCGTTATGGGGAGGTTGTGGAGGAAGATACTTTTCCATTTGGAGGGGCGTCTGGAGTAAAAGATATAGTTAGTTTTGATAATGGATGTGAGTCTAAGATAATTATCAACAAATAAGGTTTCTTGGTGACGTATTAATAGTTTGTGTTTCAAGTTCTTCTTAGCATTTTTAGAGAGGTTGGGAGGGTAAAGGATGGCCCAAGAGTTGGGGCCACGCCTAGTGATGAGTGTATCCGGTGCTGTAAGGGTATGATTGAGGGGAGGCATGGTAATTCAGCAAGGATGATCAATTGTGCGGGCAGGAGATTGGAGGGAGGCGCAAGGATGGGGGAGAGTGGAAGAGGGGGGGAGGGAGAAAAGTCAGTGAATGGGAAATTAGCCCCAAAACCAGGGCAAGGGCCTTATATTGAGGTGGCTTGAGACGGGGAGGCGTTGGAAAAAAGGGGGGGTATCCAGAAGTTGAGACCGTAATCTAAGTCAGCACAATGGAGTAGGAGAGGATGAAATAGTGGTCTACCGGAAGGGGAGACCGCACAATAGAGACCAATGGGAGGAAGAAGTGCAAAGTAGGAGGGAGATCAGAATAATACTAAGAGGCAAAGTGCTATGTGCAATTGTGTGGCTAATTAAGGAGCCGGCAATGCAACATTCAAGGCAATTAAAATTCAGATGGGGTAGATCCGTTTGGGAGCATGAAGCACATTAGACAGAGAACATCAAGTCACAATTCCACATAAAATACAGATAGACTAGCTACAGGCAAAGCAACATTTGAAATATAAAGCATCAAAATGAGGTAGATAAATTTGAGTGCACTTAGAGCATAAGTTTAAAAATACTGATAACTTAGCAGCGGGCAACGAGACATTTGAAATATAAGAGCATCAAGTGGAGGTAGGTCAATTTGGATGCACAGATCGCAATAGGTTAAAAACATCTAGTGACAGATCAGGAGAAAAATTACAGGTTGTCAGGCAGCAGGTAGGGAAACATCTAACATATTAAAGCATCGACATGAGGTAGATAATAAAGGGAGCACATTGCACATTAAGTTGAAAGCATCTTGGAGCTTTCCGAATAAGGTAAAGATTGTTTAGCAGCAGGTAAAGAAACGTTTGTGATAAAGAAGCCTCCCTATGAGGTAGTTCAGTTTGAGTGCATGTAGCTCGATGGGTGACAAACGACTGGTTTAAATTGAGCATAAAATGTAGTTTGTCGAGCAGCCGGGAGAGAAGCCTTTAAAATATAAGATAAAATGAAAAATATTTGGGAGCGCCTAATGCAAAACGATGGAGATGATTAAGTTTGGGTACTCATAAGACTAAAGGTGCCAAAAATCTAGCCGCTGATCAGTTTTAATTATAGGGTGTCCTTTCAGCCCCAAAAAGTCATTAAATGAAATTAGGAGGGTACTACAATTAGTCCAAAGGGTAGTGTATGGGTATCATGACCATCAGAGATATACTGTACACTGGGAGAAGTGGGATAGCTGGAGCGGCACTTTGAGTGCAGCTTGGAGTTTCTAGCCGCAATACGGACTCACATAGTGGGGGCAGACATTTTGATGCATATGGAGTGTAGTAATGATAATATCCTGCCGCTGCTGAGGCTAAATAACGAAGGCAGAATGACTTATCCTATAGTAAAGGGCTCCACTCCAAGATGGCCCCCATAGGAGTACAGAGGAGCAAGTCCTTTTTCACTTTCCCCTCTATGCCGAGCCTCAGGTCCAGGGAAGGGGGGGCGGCATCTTCAAGCCTGATGGAGAGGTATAACATGGCGGTCAACCACCCAGCAAAGTGGGCGCCCAAGAGTGAAGCCCTCTGCCCAGTCAGAGCCTTCAGGATAGGCCAAAGTTTACAAAAACATTCACCAGTCAAGATCGAGCTGCTTTAAAGATGAGTTAGTTATAACCACGAACAGGCTGGTCTGCTCATTTCAGTCTGCTTCCAAAAACTGCCTCCGCTCTGGGCGTAAAATGCTGGCATGTTCAGCCGTGAAGACTAGCCAGCACAATTAGCATCAGGCAAACGGGACTTCGGGCAGGTCCCGAGGAGGTATGGCCAAGCCCGACTTCAGCTGAGGAGCTGGGGATAGGATGTCAGCGGCCCCTGAGTGGGACAGCAGCGCAGGGGTAGCAAGATGGGGTCCGAATCGGCATCGATGATCCTGGGTCAAGGGCTCTGCAATCTCTGTTGTTATGAGGCCACCAGTGGGTGTTAGATCAGTGGCAATCATCCGCTCGGTACTGCCACGCGATGATGGGATTCGGTGAGTGCAGCCATTAAGGGGTCAGGCAGTCCGGACTGGGACCCGACGCCTGTTTGTGACAGTGGCCATATTTAAGTCAGGCGGCCCGGGTCACGGCACCCCGAGTTGTTTAGAACACCCTGGAGGCAGAAACCTTCATCCCTAAAGCTCGCGGCGGCTGCATCTCGGGACCCCCGGTTCTCAGCGGGGTCGCCGGCGGCACCGCACACCATCCCTCTCACCGTCTCGATTGGCTGGGCCAAGGAAGGCGGGTGCTGGCTTCACCGCTGCTGTGCAGACTCACAGGACAGGTTGTCCGGTCTCGTAGCCCTCCTCACGTCGGCCCGTACGCAGTCGACTTGCTGCGAGATTGGAGCCGGACCTTGGGCGGTGGGCGCGGTGAGTGCCTAGGCAGAGACGGGCGTGCGCGTCGAGTCTGGGACGTCCAGCTCTTCAGGTGCAGGTAGGTGACTCCAAATTGGAGATTCGTGGTCCAGGAGTAGTTTGCAGCACAGTTTAATGTCAATGCGGAGTGGAATGAGTTCATGTAACAACAGTTTAGCTACAGTGAGACTGTCAACTCTCCTCATTGGGTAGGCTTCCACCCATCGAGAGAAAATGCATACTATAACCAGAACATACCTCAGCCCGTTGCAAACAGGCATTTTGATAAAGTCCAACTGAATTCTGTTAAAGAGTCCTCCTTATCTTCCAATGTGGCTGGCTAAGTGTTATAGGGGTTCTCCTCCCACATTCATCTGCTGACATGTAACACACCTATGACGTAGTTCTTCAGCTAAAACTCTGAATCAGGGATTAAACTAATTCTGCCTAAACAGTGTAACCATCCAATCCCATCCAATATGTGCAGGACCATGGAAATGTCGTGCCATAGGAAACAATAAACTGTTTGGCAACACTGGCCTTTCATCTGCTGAAACCTTAATGTCGTTTTCATTTTTAACACATCATGCTCTGATCAACCCCTGCTGTTCTGCCTCTGCAACTTCTCCCTATAGTCTCTTGGTTTCTTCCCAAGTATCATCTACTGACAACAACTAAGAAAAGGTAGTGTCCTCATCAGAATCATTTGTATATTCTCCAATAAATGTGCATGTCAAAATTGCACAATACCATGCAACTTTATCAGCATATCGATTTCAAACTGTGACATAGTCATTGCCACATATGTGAGCTTCACATTTACCTTCTGCAATCTCTTGGGGTTACGGCAAAGTTTCCAATAATTTCATTACATATTTCCCATTTCTGATTGGGGAGCCAGATGAAGTCATAAATCACCTTTGTGAACACAAGGAGATGATGGACGGAGTACTGAAACCTTTCAGACACTCACCCCCAGTCACAGATCTGGGTTGAATCCATCATTGTTCTTTAGCACACTTCTCCACCTCAGTTCAGACGCAGCTATATGCAAATCAGTCTTGGCCCTGTGCCTCATGGGAACAGTCCAGCTCGAACTGCCAAACCAGGTCTTCTCTCAACCGGAAACCAGCATCCTGGGACCGGTTTCAGGGTAACACCGCTCATCAGCCAGGCTAGCTTGAATCCAGCAGCAAAGTGAGCAAGGGACCCACGTCTGGGCATACCCTGCCAATTTAGCGCGAACAAAGCAAACACAAGGAGATGATGGACGGAGGGCTGAAACTTTTCAGACACTCACCCCCAGTCACAAATCTGAGAGTGACTATCTGTAAATATAGTCACTCTCAATTGAGCTAAAAACAGCAAGCTCTTGCAAGGGTAATTAATTCAGCCACTTATGCAAAGGTAGCACACCGAAGGAGGAGGCCTCTACCGCTTCTTCAATTGTGCAGACAGCATAAGCTGTTTTTAAAGTTCCCTCATTACAGCAGGAGCCGTCCACAAAGATTTCATAGTCTGGTTCATCAAGGTCTTCATCCTTAATGTCTGGTCTTGGCTTGGTGCACAAATCTGTAACATCCAGACAGGCATGTGAAATTATATTTTCATCAATTTCACTGTCAGCAACAATAGACCTGTAGCTGGATTAAGTGTTTGACATCTTTTCAAAACAACATTATCAGCAGCAAGTATTTTTTGTTCATACTTTGTAAGTCTGCTGTTTGTCAAATACTGAGTTTTTGTACAGATGAGCAGTATCTCCACCGAGTGAGGGACCATCACTGTAAGAGGGTCCCATCACCTTGCTCTCACATCTCACCAACTGACACTGACACCATCTGCCGCAACTGCTTTAAGGCAGATGGCCAGTCATGCAGCAACAGGGTCAGGTGTAGTTGAAAAATAAGCCACAGCTCCTCCAGAGCCTCCATGCAACTGAGTAAGCACTGAGAGAGTTGCATGCAATTTACAGTATCTCTCAAATCAGGTCCTCTACTGTTTTTGCAAGATATAATCCTACATTGTTTTCTTGTCAGGCCAGTTGAAACTCAACATCTTGATCATGTGTTTGAAATTCAACACCATCCAGTGTATAGTGCAATTTAATTTGCACAAAAGAACTCTTCCTAACAGATTTATAAGACTTGAACCGCATATCACACATTGATGGTCATCCTTAAATGAACCTATTTTTACAAGCACTTTCTTTGAAACAGGCCCACCAGCAGCATTTAATTTACTAGCCCTGGCCATAAGTAGTGCCACCTTACTAGGGACTTACAAGAAAATTAAATATGTCAATTGGGGACAAGCCAATCTTACCATGTTTTAAGGAGAGAGCGCAAGCACTTTAGCACTGGTCAGCAGTGGTAAAGTGCACCCTAGTGTGTTCTAAGGCCAGCAAAAACGAAGTCAGCAAAACAAGAGGTCTGAAGGCAAAAAGTTAGGGGGAAAACAATGCCAAGGATGCCAAGTCTAACAGCCAAACCATGGTCTCTTGTCACACAATAGTTTGGTACTAAAGGCCACCCCGCAAGAGGGACAGCAGATCTGAAGTTCTGTAAGGATTATATGGGGCTCAATTCAGTCAACAAGACTAATGCAGAACCGATAAATTCTTGATAAGAGAAAGAACTTCAGCATCAAAGAAAGTTAGAACTTAAACAAATTTTGATTATTGAATAACCAGAACAAAGTGGCAAGACTATCTGAGGCACATCACTTGCGAGCAAAGTTTTCTGCTTAGCCCAGCAAAATACATTTTGTCGTAGGGAAAGATGTTTTAGGAGAATTTCACACAGAATGTATCTTACCTTCTGGTATATCTCCCCATCTCTCCCAGAGGAAGGCTTTGAGCACCAGAACTTCTTCTAAGTTTGAAGTTAAAATCCAAGAACAAAGAAAGGTGGCAAAATGTTCTAAGCAATGAAGCCATGTTGGTAGCTATGTTTTTCTTATGTGTCCTACTCAAAGGTTTTGACACCTAAAATGAAGGTGTTGGTGACATTCCATATTTGTGGCAACCAATCTCATACAATCCTTTTCGGTTAAATCTTCCCTCTATGCCACACTTAACATTTTTGACTCTTATAATCTGTTTTAAATTAGAAAGTTCAACTTTTCAAGAGGGTGAATCACTGCACTTTATCTGACACACTGTTGGCCTGAAATGGCACATAAAGTCTGAACCCATTAATTATAATAGGCACCTTGTTGTTCTAGGGTTCTTTTTTACATGCAAACTTGAACATCAATATCTCTGGTTCCCCAGATCCAACTTTTGTCATTGTAATTTTTGTCTTGTTTCATTACACTTTTATTATTTTTACTAAATTGATTTGGGAATTTCAGTAATTGATTTCTTCCCTTCTAAACACAACTGGTACAGGAACCCACAAAAAGGGAGCAGGAAACCTGGGAGAAGGAGAACACTAGGGCCACTACTCAATATGAGGGGCAGAGACATCTGCCCTGAACGTGGCCTACACATGCCTACTTGCTCTCTGCTTGAGCCTTGGCCACCAGCATACTTTCATAATACATGTTTTTAGTAATAAATTGATGGGTTACTGAATTAACAATGTACTAGCCTAAAGTGCAATCATTACCTTAAGATACTGGCTCGAACCTGGTTATGGTGGCCCAAACCTCAGTAAATGCAGCAGGATGCAGAGGTTCTAATACTATAATCCACCCACTAACATTGCATTGGAATATTGCGATTATGGCTCAGTATATGGGCTCCTCGCTATAAGACAGGTTTTCAGGGGCAAATTTGATAGCTCTGCAGTAAACATGAATGACTAGTGCTTCCTCATTGCTTTGCCATTGGTGAAAGTGTGCAAGAAAAGGCATTATAAGGGGGCTGAACATACTAACTTTCAAAAAAGAGTTGATCTTTCTTCAAATGGTGGCGTAACTGTTGGCTAATTCTTTATCATTGCTTTTGGATAATGAAGAGATATGGAATGCAAATCTACCAAATGTCTCTCTTCTCCTTAGTGTCCATTGATTCTGCTTTGGTAGACATGGTGACAAAGTTGTTTGGAGAAGTGGACAAATGAATTTCCATGTTGTTGAAGAATTTCAGTCCAGTATATTCTCTCAGAATTGATAGCCGCCAATGAACTATGGAGTACTGTGCTGCTAATAGTGTGCAACCAGGAAACAAAAATGAGGGTTAAAACCACACTGAGCTGTGGGCATAGGCTAAACATTACTTTAGTAAATGGTATGGTCAGAAGGGATCGGCTTGTTAATCCCAACAGGTCCTATGTTAAGCAGGCCCAATCCTTGGCCACATCTTTGTGAGCCAATGACCATGGGACCTGGTGGGTTCACTGAAGGTCAGCCTATTTTTTGAGTGTGAGTAATCATAACTGTCTAAGGTTGCAAATGATTTTATCTCCCTGGGAGCATTTTCATGTAACTCTACCAGACAGTCATTGTTTATTGTGAAAGCAATATAGTTTAAAATGGGTACCCATGACAAAGAGTTCATGTGATGGATTGTGATTGTTTTTCTATACTGCTAAAGGGTGTTTGCAACCTAATATTTATGATATTGAAATGGAGTGAAAACACCCTTTCAGCAAAAGGCAGCTAGTTGCTGACATTCATTCAAGTTACATAACCTTTCGAGCATAAACAGCTGTCGGATCAAGGGAAGAAATAGTGGAACACGTACAATAGAAGCATTCAGGACAATAAACAAATAGCAGTTCACTTGACAAGGGGTTGTTAAAAAGAGGAAAAAGCAAAAAATGGGATGAAATAATAACTTCCATAACAGATTATGAGCTATGCCAGTTTTTGGCAATATTCTCACTGGGGTTTAGGAGAACAACTTTGTCCCAACACAGTTAAAATAGGTTCTGTCATGATAGATCCTGCCTCTTGGAAGTCTTGCCTATGTATATTATATATTGACTATGGAGTTAAGGAAGAAAGTGAGATTTTAAATTGAAGGTATTGGCTCAGCATACCCTAGCCATGATGGAATAGTTGTTAGGGGATACAATGCCCTGAAGAGAGGAAGGCCAGAAGGGATTCTTGTCTTGAAGGTGGATATAAAAGAGTTGGCAGGAATTTGCTCTTCTATCTATTCTATCTATTTTCCTTTGCATTTCTTCAAGGCAAATCCCCCATCTTGGCAGAATAGCCTGATATTCCCTGTGCATGCAAAGGACTTTATGGAGGATCCAATGAGTCATCTTTGGGTAGCTTCACTCCAATCTATAGGCAAACACTGCAAAAGAGTGGGCTGAGAATTGAGGCCTAATCCTGAGAGAACAAGTAGGTTTCCACAAATCATTTTCAACATTGGTAGTGCATTTGCGCAATGTGTGACCACCCAAAAATATGTGTTAAAAAAGGCCAAAAGTTTTACGAAGCCTGTATGGGGTTCTCTAATGTATTGGATCACATGGATGAGCTACTATGTGGCTAAAGCTTCATAAAATTGGTATGCCTAAACATCTCCTTGTGTTACCGGTGTAATCATATAAGGATAATTGGATAAGCATCTAAGTGGATAGTGCAAATAAATATTTGTATGAAAATAAAGTAGGCAATGGGTTAAATCAAGGTTAATCATTGTTACCATGCTGTTCACATTGCATATTTCAGAATTACCAAAAATACTGACTGCCTTTAGATCCTTTTCTCCCAATCTTGTGTCTAATGAGATCTTGGTACTGATATACACCTGTGTTATTACTGTGCTCGACCATAGTCCAATTGGCCTCCAGACACACTTAGGGCCTAATTACGAGTCTGGTGGTCCTCGGACCGCCAGACTCATGGTGGGCGGCTGTGGTGGTCTTACAACTGCCACATTATAACCTTAGTGGTCATGCCGCCTTGAGACCGCCAACTCCGCCAGGGAACCACCTATCCCTGGCGGTGGTGCGCCGGTCGATAGGTATCCATATATTTGGCGGGACCACTGTGGTCCCGCCAAGCATATTACGAGTTTCCTCTCTGCCAGGGCTTTTATGGCGGTTTCTCCTCCATGAAAACCCTGGCAGAGATAGGGCCCCATTGTGCCTAATGCCCTGTGGATGCACACAAGAGGGCATAATATGTGCCCTCCTGTGTGCATGCACAGAAGTTCCAGCACGGCATGGGCTTTCCAGTCCATGCTGTGCTGGAACTTTTTTTGACAGTCTCATTGCGGTGCCTATTTCATAGGCACCACTGTGGGAACGCCAAAGGAATCCCCCACCAATGACAAAAAAAGTCATTATATGGCGGGCAGTTCTCACAAGGGTTTGGCAGTGCAGTGGTGGTACGGTCCCACTGCCGCACCGTCAAACTCGTAATGGGCCCCTTAATACCTTCCAAACCTTTGTCTTCAAGAATTATTGGAACTCAAACAAATACAATTATGTTGCCTAATGGGAAACCAGTATCGAGAGTTCAAATGTTTTTGGTTGACCAATGTTCAGAAATTGTCCATTGATATAAGTATCTAGAATTAACCTACTCTACCAATTTTTCATGTATTACTGATAACATTATGAAAGGGGGCAGGGCTGTAGCTTTGTTGGGCAAAGAGTTTTTTTTTAAACTCAGTGTAAATTACAAAAGTTAAGGTGTTGAGAATTATTCACAAGGGAAAGAACCAACCTCTTCTGTTTTACAACGTGAAATGCCTCATACCTAGAAATTTGTCCTCCCTCAGTGCCATGAAGTGTAACTGTTGGAAGGCATTCCAGGGAAGAGGTGTGGCGCCGCGGCCAGGGCGACTGACGCTGGAATCTGGGGCTCACGGTTCGATCCCCAGCACCGGCGGCAGGTCAGCCTAGCACCATGTGACTCTGGGCAATAGCTTGCTTAATCTTCCCGACGGCCCCCAGCGCCGGGATGCCTTCGGGTAGCTGTTCGCGCTTTACAAATACTGGATTTACATTTTACAATCCATAAAATAGGGATGTCTTTTAAAGGCATTCACCTGAAATTAGGGATGTCTGGGGTGAAACTCTAAAACTACGGCTACATTTTGACATATTATCAATACTTGTAACTTGGCCCTCAAATATTATTGAGAGTCCTGACCTACACAGAAATGGATAAGGTTCAGGTCAAGTTCTTGGACTAAAATATCCTATTGAAAATTGCCTTATGTTAAATGAAATGGGTGCGATCTGAGTTGAAGACTTGTTCTTCCTTTGGAATGTTGAAAAATCTAATAAAAGGGGAGGTGCAAGGCAATTTTATGAGGCAGATCTGGCACACCAATACTCTAGCACTTTCGATTTGACCTTTTAACCAGTCAAGGTTGTCCACAATTTGAAGCCTTCCATGTAAGCAGAGGGGCATAGACTTTATTTGAATTTTAAATCAGAGGTTTACACTTGGTGGGGTGGTAGAGGGCCACGAAATTGTAAGGCTTGGGGAAAGAAGTTTTGTACCCTTTGCAAAGAACACAATTTATTTCATGCCTTCTTTATATGTGGTCTTTTAATTGCACTGGATCATTGATATAAAACTAATGTGTGTACAAGGAAACATAAGAACTTTAAATGAGACTTTGTTTTATTTATACTGATAAATGAGTTAAAGTTTGATACTTTTTAAATCTTTTCTTAATTTTGACCGTTGATAAGTTAAATGTTGTTACTGGCTATTGTGCATGTTTATGTTGTAGATAAATGATTTGAATGAAGGACATGTATGGTCATTAAGACCCCAGAGGTAATAAAAGGTGCAATAACATCTCTGTGCAAATAACATTAGCAGCATGCATTAAGTCTACTTTTTCACCATATTATGACCTCAGTGGTAAGTAGAAGGAAATAACATGAGCAAACCTTGTTTGCATCCTTTTGGCCAGTGTCATAATCCTGTGTGAACCATTTTGCATGGACAGTGATCACTAGCTTTAACCCGTTCGCTGCTTCTGTCGGCCAACGGCCGTCGCGAGCACTACCTCCGTAGTGCTGCGCACGTCCGTTGGCCGACGCGGCCCCGCCCACTCTTCAAAGCCGCCGCACCGCGGCGGAATTTCGGCCGCGGTAAAGGGGTTAAGTAATGCTAATGATGGCAAAACCCAGAGGCCCTCATTTATGGGATTTTGGCGTAGGGCAGCAGAGCAAGACACCTTGCTGGGCTGCCCTACTCCAAAGTGAAAGGGTAGGAATGCACCATATTTATGCAATACCTTGCATTCTTGTCCTTTCTCCCTAAGCTGGCACCATCTCGGCAGACTAGCACCAACGCAGGCACCCTTGCACCATGGTGCAAGGGTGCCTCCGTTGCATGCAGGATTTTTTGTGCAGGAAGAGACATCTTCCTGTACAAAAATAATCCTAAAATGTGTTTTCCTCTTTCTATATGTGCTGCACAATACAGCACATATAGACAGAGGAAAAAGCATAGAGAAATAAAAATATTTCTCCTCGTTATGCCTCACCTGGGTGCAAGGGTGCCTCCATTGAATGCGGGATTGTTTTTGTGCAGGAAGAGACACCTTCCTGCACAAAAATAATCCTAAAATGCATTTTCCTCTTTCTATATGTGCTGCAGAACGCAGCACATATAGAAAGAGGAAAAAGCGAAGAGAAATAAAAATATTTCTCCTTGTTACGCCTCACCTCGGAGTCATAAGGATTTGGCGCTTGCCCAGGTTTGCATGATTTTGTAAATCTGGGGCAGCGCCAAAGTCCAATGGTGTTGCGTGGGAAAACCCACCCCAATGCCTATGGAATGCCTCCTGTGTGCGCAGAGTAAGGCAATGCAGCGAATTGCACTGCTTTGCCTTACTCAAGATTTATGAGGCCACCCAAAGTCATGCAGGGTGGCTTTGTGTGGCTTCATAAATCGGATTGACAGCCCTGTGTCACGCATCTACCACTTTATGTGGTGCAAAAGCAAAGCAGGGCTCTCATAAATAAGCCCCAGAGCATTTTGCCATCAGCTTCAAATGGGAACAAGTTCTAAAACTAGGGAAAACGCTATTCACATAGGCAAGCTATTCACTAGAGCAAATAGCATTTCCCTAGTCATATATTAGATTTTTTCATTTGTATTTCTGTCTCTCCGTTGGAATATTTTTATATGTAAGCAACAAGTGATGGTTTGAGAATGACTAATTAGTAAGTTGGTTTCGGGGGACATATCCAAAGATAAGAATGGATTTCTGTTTTTTTTCCTTCAGAACAAGATTGTTAAAAGTTCAACAAAACATATTTTTTAACTTGATAAAAGTTCAACAAAACATATTTTTGACCTTCCTTGGATAACTGTTTGAAAGTAAAAAAAAAAAAATAGCAATTAGAACATAATTGGACTGGGTACACTCTCTAATTTCTGTTCTCCTACCCTATTAAGTAAATGAAAAAGTTTTCTACTTTACCTCCAGATAAACACATTTATTTGGTAACAAGTACTTTTGACTAAGCATGTATTTACTAGGAAATCTTTATGTGTGCCTCGGGAGGGGATGTGAGGATGCACTACAGGTGCTTTTTCTTGTTTATCTTCTTGCATCTAGAGATGAATCAATAATGAGCATGGAGATTAACTCCCCACAGCAATATTTTCTGTGGATCTTAGGAGCCAGAATGTTGCCTTTAAATTTCAAACAGCCAGCATGCAACTGACTGGAAACCATCTCTAACTTTTAATAACAATGTGCACCAGGCCACAGGATTACTAAATAGCCAAAAAGGAAAAAAGTACAAACAGGCAGGTTGCAAATAGTTGTTGCAAAGTTTGCACTAACTTTTACAACCTGCCTTTGATTTTGTGAAGTGACCTGTTTACTAATAGGTCGCATTGAAAAATACTCAAACAGTAGATCGCATAATTACCCCTTAATGAATATTAATTAGGTAGATTGCTATTTGCAACCCCCTATGCTTGGTTACCAATGCATGATTGTGACATGCAATAGACCTCTATTCCTGCTTTTGTATTCCCACACTGGAAACGTTTTTAAACACAGTCTGTATTCCTTAAAGGAACAATCACAGCTTTAATGTTTCCCATTTGAAAATTTTGCATGGGGAACAGGAAGTAGTCCCCAAAAAGGCCACCAACTTGATTGTTAAAGGGGAAGCTGTCACATGGGAACAGCTACCCCTTTTGAAACAGTTACCACCCCGTTTAAGGTGCTGGCAACACTTCAGTGGTTTGAAACCACTTTCACGGATACAAACCATTCACACAAACTGTGAAAAATTGGGTTGTTGGTTGACTGGTGTGAGCCTTGGTCAAGCAACAGCCACAGTCCCTGGCAGGGTGAACCACAAAAAGTCACTGAATTAACCTGTGCTTGACCCTCTGTAGCTTGGCACAAAAAGTAGTCAGTTTTAACTTAGAGGCAATGTGTGAAGTATTTATGCAGCACACAAACAGTAATAAAGCAAAAGCACAACACAAGAAAAATCCCACACTAATTTAGAATATATTTGAAAGCAAAATAACAGAAATTCAATCAGTAGAATAGGGGCTATGAATTTTTCAAGTTTTTAGTAAAAACGAGAGCTTAAAAGATCAACGCGCCAACCGCGGATATCTAGTCATGCAAGACCGGCTCAAAGTAAAAAAATATGGCCGAGCACGATGGAGCGCAGTTCGGATACAAAAATTGGATTGGGTCCAGTCGGTGCTTGCCTTTGGACTTACACATTTTTTCAAGAAAAATGTTCTAAGAAGGTTACGTTCATTGGGAAAGGCTGCAGGCGGTGTCCAAGGAAGGAGTGTCATCATTAATGAGCCTCTGGATTAAGTCACAGTGCAGATTTCTACATTTTGGACTTAGTACCTCTCCAGTGGAACAAGGTAGGAGGCTGAAGCTGAAGACAGTTCCAAGAGGTCAGATACCCCTTTGGCGAAGGACCACTGAAAAGTATTTGCTGCTGTAGAGAAGAATGTAGCAGGAGCAGCTGCAAAGTCAGGTCGACAGTCGATGCACCTTGGGCGGATCCAGAAGCAGGTTGGTCCTGGTCTTCCCCTTGTTCTCAGAGCAGTTTTTAGTCAAAAATGTCCCAAGTTTTGGATTTTGGTTATCTGGGCACCTTTAGCACCACAACCAAGGGTCCAGAACTGGTGGGGCACCACTTGGGGGTTCAGGACTCTCTCAGGTGCGGTACAGGTGTGGGTTCAAAATGGTGAGAGTTTTTTATGTTCCCCTGGCTCTTAGCAGGAGGTCAGCAAACTAGCTCTTGGAGTCATTCCAGTAGTCCTGGGTTCAGGTAAAAATGCAGGGTCAAACAGCAGGGCTAGCCTCTGAGGGTTCAAGGCAGGCTCCATGCAGCCTAAGCAGACTTTCATGGTGCAGCAAAGCAGTCTTGAGGAGTGCACAGCTGGCCACTGTGTATCCAACCTTTTCAGGTCCATTTAGAGTAATCAACATTTTTGTTTTGTTGTTTTGCCCAGAGGTTGCGTCCAGAAGGGGTGGGTACTGCCTCCTCACCAAGCTGATAGATAAATCATTGAATCTACCCCGGCAAATCTAGATAGTCACCTTGGAAGGCCCAAAAACTCCAGAGTCAAAACCAGTCCTGCAGAACTTCCCTTAACAAAGAACTGACCAAACTGTTTTTACTGCTTCAGTAGACTTAACCCTATATATGCCCAGTACATCTGTAAATGATTTCTACCCTGTACCTGATCAATTCAGATCTCTATAGACATTCTCTTTTGTGTTGTGCATGGATCATCCTCACAAAGGAGTGATCTTGCTAAGGATGTCTACATTGTGTCTCTTCAATGCACATCATGCATACCATTTGTAGAGTACTAAGAAGATGTACTCTATATAGGCTGGATGGAAGGTATATTCAAAGGTATACTGCACTCGCCAGCAGCAGACACAACTATGGCAATGCACTCTATGCCAGCACCACACAGAAACTCCTGAAGAAACTGCAGAACATTCAGAACGCCTCCGCCAGACTCCGCCAGACTCATCCTGAATATCCCACCCCGCAGCCACATCACCGGCCACATGAGAGACCTTCACTGGCTACCTATCAACAAAATAATTACCTTCAAGCTCCTCACCACGCTTGCAAAGCCCTCCACAATGCAGGACCTGATTACCTCAACCACCACCTCTCCTTCTACACTCCCACCAGATGTCTCCGCTCCACCTAACTGGCCACCATCCCACGGATTTGCAAGACAACTTCCAGGGGAAGAACTTTCTCCTACCTCGCTGCAAAGACCTGGAACTCCCTGCCTCTGCACCTCGGGCAATCACCATTGCTGCTGCAATTCAGGAAGGACCTCAAGACCTGGCTCTTTGACTGAAACGCAGATCCTCCCCCCCCCTGAGGGCCTTGAGACCCTTATGGGTGAGTAGTCGCACTTTATACACAACTTATTGAACTGATTGATTATATTTATGAGTGAGTGCACAGTTGCTCGTTTATCCATGACTTTCTGCATTACAATCTGGGAGAAACATCTGGCCTGTTACATGAGCCCATGTTCCTATTGTACTGAAGGTGAAGACCAGGTAAAGGACACTGAAGGAAACCCCCCTGCTATGTCTGCTACTTGGACAATGAGGAGGAGTTGTATCTGTGCGTAAAGAAACTGTTCTGGCCTGGAGGACAATCACAACACCAAGATGAATGAGGCCTGCATGGAGGACTACACAAAGAAGAAATATTGTTCTGCAGTTCTGAGGATCTGCAGTCAAGCTAGCCATTCTCAAACTGAACAACTGCTGCACCTTCTGGGGGCTAAATACATGCGGCAAATATAGAATAACTGAGCATATCATTGGGCTTGCACTGCCTCTAGATCCTCTTAACTGTGTGAAAATGTCTGTCACTCTTCCTTAACTCTGATAGAAATATGAAGGTGTACACCCTTTCAGCCTAGTGCCATGGAGTAGGTTCTTCTCTCTGAGACTTGGCACACTTCCATATCCAGAATCATTCAAGTCATTATCCTGCGACCTACACATACATTTACAGATATACTGAGATGTGATGTTCCAAGTGTCCGCTCCAGATCTCAATGGGATGGGCCAGTGTATATCTTGGTCCTGTGGGTGTTCCTGTGACTGGAAATATTTGAAGGAGACCAGCTGATACCAAGGCTGGGGTGAGTGATGTTTGCTATATATGTGTAGCTTACAAATGTGAGACACCATTTGGGCATAACTGGTAACCGAAATTTGTCCAATATGATATGCATGTGAGGCAAAGAAACTTTCCATTTTGTGCTTCATGGTTTCCATATTCTGGAGCAGGAAATGGAAACATGTAATATGTGCTGCTCCAGCCTCCCATGATCACAGCACACGTCATTGCAGTGTTGGGGGGCTGGAGGGCGGAGTAGATTTGTTGGTAGGCTGGTGTTGGGGGTGGGTAGGCAAGGTGCAGTTGAGTCTGAGCAGGTCACCTACGAGTCCTGCTCTTATGCAGAGGCCTCCTGAACCTCAGATTCGGTATGATGATTCCAGTATTTCCAGCATCTAAGTGGCACCTGTATACTACTGCCACTGCTCTGAGGACCCCTAAACATATATCTTGTTGAACTAAAGGCGCTATGCACCTTGCACAGTGCCTTTTATTAAAGCATTCCCTTGTAGTTACATATAGTGCGGCTACTACACTTCGCAGATCCGTAATATGAGTTCTTAAACACGCCAAGAGACCCAGTTGCCTGTCCCAAACCATGTAACAGCAGTAGTGTCTCCCTGATATATTGACAGTTGGCCAGATGGAATGGAGACTGGTGAGCCTCAACTGTGCTTGGTCCCTTCTAATAGACATCCTCACTTCTGTGGTGCTCTGTGTCTGGAAACACAAGTCCAGGCAACATGATCCAGAATACTTTGTGCCACTTACACTTGTGGGCCGGAATACACCTCACTTTTCTGTGGGCATCAATTGGGTTTGGAAACATGGGGCCTGATTTTCAAGGAATTTACTGTGCAGCACTGCGTTAATTCTGAAGCACAGGGATGCGTCATATCTACAACGATATGACGGATCCCTTTGCTCTCACCCGTGCTGGCGCACAATTTGCTGCCATGCACCAATCCAGGCACTCTTGCATCATAGTGCAAGGGTGCCTACGTTGAGGGGAGTGATTATGTATGTGCAGGAAGGGACACTTCCTGCACATAAACAACCTGAAATGGAGTTTTTAAACTTCTATGTGTTCTGCTTGATGCAGCACACATAGAAGTTAAAAAACTGCATTTTTTTCAATGATTGTTTTTGTGCAGGAAGGGACACCTTCCTGCACAAAAACAAGCACAAGAGGTGATTTCCTCTTCCTATGTGTGCTGCAGAATGCAGCACGCATAGAATGAGGAAAAAAACAAGGAGAAATGAAAACATTTCTCCTGGTTGCGCCTAGCTACGCCTCCCCTGGGGAGGCATAGCATTCAGACGCATTCTCAGGTGTACGATTTCTCATAAATCTGGGAATGTGTCAGGTTCCATGGGTGTTGCACAGGAACCCCCACAGCAACACCCCTTTCATGCAAAGTGCTGCGTGTAAAAGGGCCGTATTTGCAAGGACAGGAAAAGCCACGCAGGGTGGCTTTTTGTGTCCTTGTAAATATGGGGTAGCAAAATGCGCCACTGGTACGTCACAAAAAGTGACATACCGGCGGCGCAAGGGGCTTGTAAATAAGCCCCATGATCTTTGCAACTCTAGCTGACATGCAGTGAGCTACCACCCTTTAGTCCTGGGCTGCAAAAGTACCTGAGGTACAGTCAGAAACATATCATAGTGCAAGATTTGTATTAATGAAATAATAATAATAATAACTTTGTAAACTTCAGTTAAGTTGATGGAGGGAATTTTTTAACTTTAGTTAAGTTGGTGGAATCAAGTAGATGAATTGCAAAATGTATATCACTATGCAATAGACAAAAAGATCAGTCTATACACGAAATTGAAATTATGAATCACATTACACTGAAACATGTTCTTATAGATCAGTTATTAGCACAGTTTTTCCATTTTGAAATACTGTAGTTATAAAGTATTACAATGTCCTAATTGAATGGTACTCCATTTATAAACCTTCCAAGGAATGATATTCTAACTTTCCTTTGACTGGATACGAACTAGTGACCGGATAGTCATACCTGCTGTCCACAAGGAGTGCTTGATTAGCTGAGCAATCGTGCCACAGTCCATTGAATCAGTGGAAGGAGATACTTTTGATACAATCACGCGGATTACAGAGGACAGAATACTATACATTAAAAAAGCTGCACTGAATGAGTGCTTAATGTGTGCCGGTGTTTGCAATTGCTTGGCACCCTCACATATTCCTAAACATCCCCACTTATTTAAGGCAGTCTACCACATGGTGGTGCTGTCTGTCTATGTTTGGGCTGTATTCATCACTAAAGTGTTTAACATATTTCAAAAAAACATAAACCAGCGGGCCAGAGCATCCTTTCAGCCTGCAGTGAACTGAAATAATCCAACACATCACACATTTATTGTGTGATCCTCAGTCTTTGACAGTGCTGGCAGGAACAGCAGGCAGTGCCAACCAAGATGGCCTCCTGAGAAATACCTCGGGCTCTGGCACTTATACTCCTACAAATTAAGCACCTGCACTGTAAATTTGAAAGTTTGGGCCTAAGTTAATTACAGTTTGATGTGCTATCTACTTTATCAAAGATATCAGGTACGACTAGAGCTTCAGGCTGGAAAACTCCATTGCCTCCCTCGCCACCTTCGCTCCTCCTTCAACATCATCACTTGCAGTTGTGTCAATGTCACTTGTGATGGTACAGATGCCATCCTGATAGAACTGGACATGCCCATAGGTTGTTCCAAGTATCTGTGGAAGTGTTAACCGTTCCTGACCTGAACCCACCTTAAATATTCAATAATAAGAGAGTTAATAAGTGAAGCATCGAGCGAATAATGTTTATTCACAGAACAAAAGAAATAGAAACCCATTTCTGAGAACCCAGATAATTGAAAACTTATTTAGCAAAATACAAGTTAATAGAAATGATGTTAGGTTGAAATAATAGAAAGAAAATCTATGTACATTTAAATACTAATATTACATTACTAAGCAAAAAAAACTGTCGACCAGTTAGGGAACAACTTTTTTATATATATTATATATTAAAGCAGAAAAATAGAGGAGACAAAGGTAGAGGGTGGCAGAGTAAGGAAATTGTTAAGAAAAGAAATGAAGGTTTGAAAGTGTGCCACTGGAGGAAGGGGATGTGAAGGACGTGGCCCTCTAGGGCCACGTGGGTACTTATGACCACCTGCTATGCCTTCCCAAAATGAAGAGTCTGTCAGACAGTAGAGAATACAAACAAGAGTTTATTACCGTAACTCTGCAGAGGAGTCCGTCATAACCTGCACCCTGAGATGGCTGGAGAGGGACTAACTCCCCAACCCTCGCTAATACAAGATAAACCCTTCAGGAGACTTCAGCCACGCCTTCGGTGGAAACATACCGGCCGGATACAAACAAAGATGGCACAGAAAGATGGGCTAACACCTGCCAGATGGGTGCACTATCAGCAGCCCAAGGCCACTGTGCCGAGTCTCACCGTCTCTTAACGTGGGAGCAGAATGTAATGCAGAGCAAAATAATTATACTGTTAGCAAGTCGAGTTGCAGCCTTGAACATGAACAGAAAACATAACGAAATGCGATGTTCTGCTGAGGCAAGCAATTCTAAACTCCAAGGCCTAACATGAGCACGGCACAGGCAGTCTTATAAGGATTGCGAAAAACAAAATGGTGTTACTCTGGTTAATGAGGCCTGCATACTACGGAGAATACCTGATGGGCTACTGAACGTGAACATCCATGCATGTAATTTAGCCACACACTGCTAATCTAAAACAGCCCGGCAGAAACATCATAGGGAAGGGAATTTTAAATCTAACAGGTGTTGGTGGCTGTTCTCTCAAAAAAGGGAAGAAGAGGGTAAGGGGAGGAAAGGAAGACAGAAGGATTGCCACGGGAGGAAAAGCAATGGAAAGAGAAAATGGGGTTCATGGGTAGGCTCTGTAAATAAATTGAAAAAGTGTAATGACACACTGTAAAAAAGAATGATGAAGGTAAGTGGTTGAAGATAAAAAATACCTTTGGAAACTTTATAGAAGGACTCATATTTAAAGACAAATGACATTTACCCATTAAAGATAAATGCCTATTTCAAAGAAAACACAAAAGGTAAGTGCCAGTTATCTAGAAAATGTCAACAAAACTGTTCAAGTGAAATGGTTTCTCAGACGTGGGGTTCTATTAATTTGTTTTTCTATGAAACCATACAAAGCCACACAGAACCCCATGGCTGATCTAGAACCACATGAAAGTTACCTTCATACAGTATTATGAAACAAGTGATATTTTAAGGGGTACCCCATACATTTCATGATGAATCAATCAATCAGGGTTCTTATAGAGCACGGCTAATCACCTGTTAGGGTCTGAAAGGCGCTGGGGGGGTGGGTGTTCTGCAGTTCAGTCGAAGAGCCAGTTCAGTCGAAGAGCCAGGTCTTGAGGTCCTTCATGAATTGAGGCAGTGAGGGTGAGTGCTTGAGATGCAGAGGAAGAGAGTTTCAGGTCTTTGTGGAGAGGTAGGAGAAGGATCTTCCTCCGGCCGTGGTCTTGCAGATCCATGGGATAGTGGCCAGGGCAAGGTTGGCGGAGCAGAGGTGTCTGGTGGAAATGTAGAAGGAGAAGCAGTGGTTGAGGTATGCAGGTCCAATGTTGTGGAGGGCCTTGTAGGCATTTGTGATAAGTCTCTGCTTGGTCATTTTAGGTGGGTACCTAGAACTGAGAATTTCCATCCAACTTTGGCAGTCAGTCTGTGTCTCGAGCAAAATAACCTGGGTCATAATTGTCATGTGTTTTTGCGTTTCTTCATTTTGTGTGCCTTGTTGTGTGGCGCATTTTCAAATAGGCATTTACACCGAATGCAGTCTATCTTATATTTTGACCAAAGTTTCATGAACAGCTTGTGTAAAAATGTTGTGAATGACGGAATATTGCTTACCATGAGCCTTACCACCTGGCAATTTCAGGAGGAGTGTTAAGAAGGACCTCAATTTAATTGATCCAAAAAACATTTTAACACTACTTTCAAGAGAAATCTTAAAGAAATATGCCGGTCTAGAAGACTTCCCAGATTACGTATTAGTTATGTGGGGAAATCACTTTTTAAGTTTTAAGTCAGTTTGATCCGATAAATATACTCTTGATTTTCTTTTTAGGAGGTGGGGCATTGAGTGGCAAACATATGATAGTCATCCACTATTGAATTCTTTAACGACCTGGTACATATTGCTATGCTGATTCATCCTGCTTGGAGAAAGAGCAGGATGTCATCAAAGTAGGCCAGAAATTAAACATTGGAGAGATGTAAGATTTATGTTAAACAACACAGTCAAAAGATGGAGCTCAAGTTGGACTTCACACTCCACATTTAGGGTGTGTGAAGTGAGTGAGACTTTCACGGAAGTCACTATTCTAATATTTTCTATGTGGCACAGGAGGCCGACAAGTCAACAAAGTCAGAACTTCCTAAAACCGATGCTTGACTTGCTGTCAGGTACACAGTGGATTTTTGGGGCGAAACCAAGTGAGATTCTGGCTGGTCTCTACTCACAGTAAGAGGACGTAATCCACAAAATGTCATGTTCATCACTTATACCAAAAGAATGCTCATTGAGTCCCTCATGACCTAGAAACAGAAGGCTGAAAACGCATTAGGATTTAAGAAGTGCATACTTTTAGGGCAGTGATTTCAGAGGGGGGAGGCCCTGTTCTGTAATGCCTTTATGAACTTACTGTCTTGATGATACAAACTGATTATTCTTTCTCTGTAGGAACAGCTGGTGCTTTCTTTTCACCTTTTCCCAGTGACTTAGCATACCTTCCTGGCTGAAAGTGCGAGGCTCAATAATGAGATGTGAGTGGACCCAGCATTTAATATGCCCCGGTGTTGGATAACAGTTCTTTTTCCTTTTTTTGTTAGTTTGTTTGTTTGTTTCTTTCTTCTTTGTTTCTTATTTCTCTCACAGGCAGATGTGGGACTCAACGTAATTTAGAGAGCTGTGCAAGAAAATGTAATATAAATACACTTTATATAAAATGTATGCAGATTCCTAATATATTAATAAAATATGTTCACGAGGAATAGAGGGAAAAAAAGAAATAGTGAATCTAAAATGTAACGCATCCATTTTGATTGGACTCCTGAAAGATGGTATTTGCAGGGTACTGAAGGAAATAGGAATCAAATTGTAGGTACTCACTGTATGCAAGGGTACAAAACACACAATGTGTGAGAATTTATGAAACTTTGGAACTTTAAGGCAATGTTGCTCTTCTTTTGCTCTCAAGACCACCCTGAGATCCAGTACTTGGAGGCCAATTAGTTTAGGGGACTCACAGTGCTTATGTTGAGCCGGTGGTTGCAGGTGGGGCCAACCAGCTCTCATTTTTGGAGACTGGCACTTTTTTCATTAAGCAGACTTTGATCCAGAATAAGAGAGATAAATCATAAAAGGGGGACAGAAGGAGGAAGCGAAAGACAGAAACACAATGAAAGGGGGAGAAAACAAGGATGACAATGAATCTGCAAGAGTGAGATATAGAGGCCTTGAGTATCTGGTGGTGGATTAAAGAGGATTCAGGTGTGATGAAGGCTACATTCCTTGGTATTCGGCACCCCGACCTTCAATAATGCCAGCCACGGGCTTCTGAGGAAACCTTTGGGCCCAACACTTATTCTTTTACAAATAAAGCAATGCTGACCGAAGATGGAAAGCTTTGTAAATCAGACAGTTACAATTCAATTAACTAGAAATCCATAGATAATAAATGTTCCTTCATCGAGTCTACATGAAAAAGAGCACAGATGAGATGGTTTTATGAGAGCATTTGGTAAAACATAGGATACATAGTTTACCATTTGAGAAACGTCGTAGAAGACAAGAGTAAAAAATAATTCTCAGGCTAACTGGTGTTATGAAATTAAGTATTGTTGTTATTTAAGTTGTTTGCTGGCCATACTTTATGGCAGTCTTATACTGTTAACACTTCTACCTAAGAACAGAGTCATACTGTTGGAAGAGGGCCTTGAGTTGGACATGATGGGTTTGGGGTCTGACCCATGATACCTTCCCGTGGCTCAATATTTGGCTTGTACCCATAGCTAAGCTCCTTGGCCTTAGACACTGGGACATTATAGGTAGATCAAAATTAGAAGATGTCTAGGGGAAGGGTCATATGAAGTATTTTCCGGATTTGAGCAAGGATTCATACTGCATGTGTTACAGTTCTACAGGTATCTTCGAGTGCGACATGCCCTTGATGCCCAAGGTGATTTGTTGGGATTCCTCGCCAAGTTCAGCTCTTTTGAAGCTAAATTTGGGACTGGCCAATTGGACCAAAAGGGTTTTTTCTTATGTATTGTATATTGGTCTTCAATAATCCGGATCGATTTTCAGTCCTAGGAATGCTGTTGGAAGCACATTTGGGCCTACTAGAGGGGGAGGATTGAAGAAAGGCATACAACCTCATTCCCAGTTTGTCAGAATGAAGGTGCTGTTTATTTTACCTGATAATGATTGGGGTTCATTATTTATCAGATGCGATAAATAACACCTATCTCATGTTTGTGGCAATAACATGCATATTTTGGTGCTTACCTCACTATAACCACATAGTAGGGTAACACTTCCCCTGTTAAATTTTGGCATGTTTGAGCAGCCAAAATTAACAAAAGGTGATATATTTAACTCACTCTGTAATTACCTCATCTGCTAAATACCACCTAACTCTGAAATCCGATCCCTGGGTGAACAGGGGTTGTAAAGTTCAGACTAACATGTAATCAGTGCCTAATTTGACTATTTTAGTGATTAATGCTAAACATAAACTAATTCAATTCAAATATTCCAAAGAATATACTGTTCATCACACACCTTTGGAAAATAACTAAAAATGTATCCCTGATGTGTCCTGAACTCTAGACGTATCCTGGAATATTTTTCAGGTTGTATGGAAATGTAATAGGATCCAGGCATAAAGGCGTAGTGTTAGATGTTGGCTATCCAAAGTACTGGGTTGGCAGATTGAGCTATCGAACTTGCACTTCTAAGCATCATTGAGGATATGAGGCATGCAAGGAGCTATAGTTCCTTCGGTGTGTTGGGATTTCTGTTTGCTAAAAGGGACATTGCTAGCTACTGGCGTTCTAGTCGTGCCCTGCCTTTACTGAAATAGTTGAAGTGGTAGGGTTGATATTGTCTTGTAGAGGACTCGATATCCTGCTAGCATGTGTGCATGGAAAAATTCTAAAATTTAGGGAGCTTGGATGGAACATCTGCAGATTTCTATGTGACCCGGGAGTGCTGTAGTTGTTCTACTGTATTCCTTATACTGCTATTTATTTGCACTTTTTCTAACCTTCTTCACTGCTTTGAACAGCTGCTTGTTTTATTCACTGTAGACAAGGTTTGTACCAGAGCCTGTATTATGTTTACAATGGCTATAAAAAGGTATACATCTATAAAAAAAAACAGTTGTAGTTTTTATTCATGCTATTTGTGGATGCATGTGGGGCAATCTTCAATTTAACATAAAACAAGCTTTGATAAAGCCAATAGGTCTCTCTTTTCTCAAATAAACATTGTGAAAGCCAATATGTCTGACCCACATTTTCAGTTCTCAACTTTGTCAATGCTTGATCATATTGCAAGACCAGTCCATCTAATTACCAATGCCCACACTATATATCTCTTCTTGTTGTAATGTTTATAGTGCTCTTTATATGAGGTCTCCCTGTCATTCAGAGCACATCTCACCTGCACATATAATTGTAACATTATAAAGAACAGTTGAAAACCTGAATTTTGATGCAACAGATGGTTTACACCATGGATGACCAAAGTAGGTCCCAGAAGGCTGGATCAACGTCAGATTCTCAGAATAGCCACATAAGATAAATTTGCATAAAATGCATTCAAATGTAGAGTGCTCTTGAAAACCTTGCTTAAACTGTACCCTGAGGTGTCTCCTTTTGACATTTGTTGAGTTTAATTTACAGACTGGCAGCAGTCAGGTATGTAAGGCTAAGGATATCATATGTTCATGCATGTAGTTGCACATGCTTTGATCCCTTCTTCTTCCCCTGAGAGTAAACTCAAAGCAAATGTGTTGAGGGAGCGGGATGTTCTGAATCTTAATCTTCAGATATAATCATTAAATAAACCCTGCCACTGGTCGTATGGACCATTGTTCATCGACAAAGAGAAATAAGGAGTGATCATCTGCATACCAATCTATCATCTAAGACTTAAGCACAGTCAATACAGAGAATTGGTGTGAGTTTAAAAGTTTTATTTCTCAAATTCTCAAGTATCTCAATTTTATCAGTAAGGATTAATCTCTTAGGCATTAGTATTAGAAATGAACATATTCCAATACTTGATATTGCAGTATAAGCAAAAATAATACTTTAGTCATAATAATAGGAGTTATAGTTATGATGCAACAAGTGTTCCATAAAGGAAATTCCCAAATCTAGATTTAGTTAGAATTATATGAGAAAAAGGTGTCAGTTCAGATATCCAATAAAGAGTTCTAATGAGAGAATCAATGCACAAGCATAAAGCCTTTGCATATCAAATTGGAATATTTCTCGGACATAAATCAGCAGACACAAAGGAAATAGGCTGAATAACCTCTTATGTGGAGAAGTCTAAGAAACTCAGAGATGAGACTCTAATCACGGTGTCCGGAAAGGAACCCGGAATCTCCGCTAGTTACTCTCAGAAGACACACTAATATAAACACACAATATTCTTTGATGCAACATTTTTCTCTTTCATCTTCTGATTCCTCCAATAGAATTTCAACAAACTCTTGGGAATAAGCAACCCCTCCCCCCCCATTTTATCATAGGGTCACAATATGTGTTCAGACATTAAACCCTGAAAAGGTACATTGTAGATATTTTGCTGTCCACGCAGTTCTTTCCATGAATTATACTTCGGGTAATTGTGTGCAAACGACTATCCAATGTGAAAACCAAGCCTTCCAGTGTTAATGCATTATTTTTCAGTTAACATGGCATGGACAGTTAGGCTAACGTAAATCAGCACTTTTATCTATTTGCAGGCCTATAACATTTGATTATGATTACTTGCTACAAATTTTGCCTTTAGCATATGTTTTATTTAAATGTAAATATGGACATTATTAACCCCTTATCTGCTAGACCCCCAGTGCTGAGCCCTTTTGTAGGCAATTTGAGGCAGTTTGCGCTTAGGGCTCTTTAACCTTTTTCCACATAAGGTATCTACACCAAATTTGTGAACTTTTTTCCAGCATCCTGGGGATTCTAAAGATACCCAGGGTGTGGAGTCCCCTGGAAGAGACAGAGAAAATAGGCAAAATATAACTACATTTTGAGTTTTTGAGGAAAAGTAGGAAAAAGGAGCGCTGAACAAAAGTGTCTGTTTTCCTAAAAATGGCATCAATGGATGGCTTGCTTCGCTAAAGTCACCATCTTCTCAACGTTTAGGAACATACAGAGCTGAATAAAAAAAACGAATTTTTTACTACAGTTTTGGCATTTTTTCAAAGAGGTAGCCCATTTTTCCTATTTTTTGTCCTTTCAACCTACTTCCAGTTTGTGGTGGTACTAACATGAAAACAATGGTTGTTCCAGACAAGCTACACATTTCTTAAAAGTAGAAGCAATTCTGAATTCAGCAAGGGGTCATATAACTGTTGAAATCAAAAAATATTCAAAATGAGTAGGAATAATTGGCCATTTGTGACAACATTTTCATCTGCAACTTTTTGTCATATGGGCGATTTACAAAAGCAATATACTATTACATATACTATTACATCCACTAAATCCTTCTGATTGCGGGGATATATAGGTTTTGTAGGTTCTTCAATAACGCAAGGCACCCAAAGCCAACAACTGAGCTGCACCATACAATGGTTTTTCATAGTGTACCGAGTGTAGACCAATTCATGTGGTGAAATATGCAAAGTGAAAAATGGGTATCAGGGAAACCTATGCATTTCTGAAATGAGCATAAGATGTGGAGTTCAGGAGCAGTAGTTATTTGTACATCCCAAAATTTGTGGGTACCCCGTACTAGCATATTACCAAAATGTCTTTTTCTTAAACACTGGCTTACATCTGGAAGGCACAAATGGAGTGAAATGTAATTGTTAATAAGAAATGTCCTACTACTCTATACTCCCACATGTCTTCAAATACAAATGGTACCTCACTTGTGTGGGTAGGTTTAGTGCCCGTGACAGGAACCGGGTCAAAAATCAACATGGATGCACCACAATGTTCCACTCAAAACTGACCATTTTACCCAATGTGGGCAGATCTGCATTTTGGGCCCTAGATCAGCTGGCACCTAGGGAAACCAAGAAAACCTGTACATTTTTCAAAACTAGGGGGCATATTAGCAAGGGCCTTATCGCTGCTTTAGCGGCACTTTTTGCCGCTAAAGCGGCGATATTTCTATCGCCCTATTAGCAAGCTGTCGCTAACAGCTGTTAGCGACAGCTTTATTCCGAAAGCGACCGTTTTGGTGCCGCTTTGCATGTCAACGATATATATCGCTAATGACATGCAAAGTAGGCGTTCCCAACTAAAAGCGACTGAAAACAGTCACAAACACAACTTCCCCCTATTAGCAATGCCCGCGAAGCGATAAAAAAATCAGCGCTAACCGCGATTATCGCTGGAATCTAACACCTGCTAAAAACCTGACTTAACCATTCTAGTCAATGGGAGGTGCATTGTAAGGTTAAGTCCTCACCTGCCTATTAGCAAGCTTTTCATTAGCGCGTTTAATTTATCGCTGGATTTCTCGCGCTATTGCTGGGTTTCGCCGCTATCGCTGGATTTTTTATCGCCTTGGAGATATGCGTTGATAATAACGCGTTATCTCCGCGATGAAATCCAGCGATAGCCGGCGATAAAAAAAACAGCGCTAAGCACGCTTTGCGATAATTATTGCAATTCCTTGGTAATATCCCCCCAGGGGGCATATTCACAAGGACTTATCTCCGATTTATCTCCACCTTAACGCATCAAAAGTGGAGATAGATTTAACACCCCATTCACAAGCGGGTGCAAACTGCAGACATCACCAGTATTCCCGCGATAACTGCCCCAAAACTTAACACCACGGTGGACACCACCAACTAACCCTAATGAGATGCAGAGTAGGCGTTCCCGTGCAAAAACACATGAAAAAACCACAACACCACTTTCACAACGAACTGCCAGATCTACGATGCGAACCAAAAACAGGCGATAAGCCGCGGTAGCACCAGGGAATTAACACCTGCCTTTTGCTGCTGTAAAGCAGGACCACTACCTGCAGCATGAAAGGGAGCCCAGCCAAGAGCCACATCTGAAGACCCACAGATGCCATGGAGACAATGATCATGCAGGTCCGATACCCATGAGGGCCACAACACCCACCACCACCCCCCCAACCCCCCAACATACACATACCGTGCACGACACAAGAGCCACAAAAGCGCCAGATGACGCACATTGATAAAAAATAACACACATGTGTGGCCAGAAGAACGAGAAACAGTCACACAGCACTGAAGTAACAACCAAAAACTTTATTGAAGTACAACACAAAACACCAATGCGGAAGACTCCTGTCGGGTCCGTCAGGGACAATCTCGACGTCACAGCCTGGAAAATAAAGCACAAAATCAGAATGTGTGTCATGCGCACATCAAAGGAGCGAGACAAAGAGAAACAGAGAAGGAAAGAAAGAAAGGCAGAGAGAGAAAGAGAGAGAAGGAAAGGAAGAGAGAGAGAGAGTGAGAGAGAGAGGGAAGGAAAGGAAGGGAGAGAGAGAGAGAGTGAGAGAGAGAGGGAAGGAAGGAAGGAAAGGAAGGGAGAGAGAGAGTGAGAGAGAGAGGGAAGGAAAGGAAGGGAGAGAGAGAGTGAGAGAGAGAGGGAAGGAAGGAAGGAAGGGAGAGAGAGAGACACCGCCGCCCCTGCACACCCAGGCCCCACTGTTCACCTGCTGCCACCGGGATACACTGCAAGCCACAAGGTCTGCAACCTGCAATCGAGGCCAGAGTCAATCATGGCAGAGTCCATCACACAGCACACAGCAACAACCCCTGTCCGTCCCTGCGCACGCATGCAGCGGCACCCTACCCCCTCCTGCCGGCCAGCGCTGGCTGTCCGCAGTTGCGCACCCCAGGCCCACTGCTCACCTGCCGCCAATGGTGTGTCCACCAGTGGGCACACCACGTGCCCGTGCAAGCTCCAGGCCCCGGTCCCACCACTATGGCATGGTCCACATCATGCGGAGCTGCCCCGTGGCACAGCAGGTCCCACACATGACACTGAGTCCTGAGTCATTAAAGGCAGAGACCACATCAGTGCACACGTCATCATCGAAGGCTGCACACCCGCTCAGCTATTTCGGTGCCACTAACCCTGTGCAACCCCAGTCAGCGCCACGTGGTGGTAGGCCTGTGGTGGGCGCAAGGCTTTGGGTACGACCAACCCTGTGCGCAACAACTCATGGGCTCTTTATGATTGAGAACCGTGGAGCGTCCGTCATCCAGTCACCACCGGCAGTGGGGAATGTGACGTTGTCGGCCCCTTATATTGGTGGGGTCACATGGCCTGTGACGCCTGTGCCGAATGGGTGTGGTGTGTGTGCAAACCTGCCCTCAGGGAGTGGCCGTGACATGCTGACAACTAGACCAGTGACCTGCATACCACCAGCGTGTACGCCTGCGACATGTAGCTATGTGGGCCCCCCTCTGAGCGTAGGCGGAGTGGTCTGGCCTGGCATTCGCCGGACCAGCGCAGGGCTTGCAACAATGACTCGGGGGCTCAGGGCGTGGTTCAGTCCATGTCCGAACAAGGAAGTGACTAATGCGTGTGTCCCTGTTGTAGTGTCCACGGCAAGCGGCACACAATAGGCAATGTGGCACACTGTGACTGGCATCCCACTAGATGAGCATCATTGACGTGAGGGAAATCACTGTCCCTACATTCATCCACACATTCATACATGAGTGATGAAAGACATGACACAGCAGTGCGTTTCTGGATGTTTATTGCACATCCGGTGGAGTATTGCAGCTGGAGCAGTACAGGTCCATGCCAAGCACACTACACAATATGGTCCCGTGGAGGGCCAGCCAGAGTCCATCCGGGGATGACAAGTACTGCGGAAGAGGAAGGGTACAGTCCGCAGTCTGGTCGCCGTGTCATTGGTCATCGAACAGGATATGGCAGTCCATGTCGCGGTCCAAGGTGAGTGCAGCGGAGTGTATCAGGGGTCAGTGGCACGTCATGGGGCCATGTGCGGCACCAAGCAGAAACAGGCAAGGTGGTGGACATGAATGCTAGTGCCTCCTTCTGAACCCAAGCCCATCCACGTCCTCGTCCTTGTATGTGTGCTCTGCCCCACCTGTGGGTGTTGCAGTACCGGCTGTGGCACTGTGTGCCACTGACACATCAGGGGCCGGAGGAGGATTGTCGGCCGCACTGTGTGGCAGTGACACTTCAGGTGCCGGAGTGGATACGCCTGACGCACTGGGAGGCACTGACACACCAGGGGGCGGAGATGTGAATGGTGTGGGGGCAGCAGCATTCATCATCGCCACGCCTTGTGGCAGCAATGCCATGATGAGGACATGCAGGGCCTGGTAGATGCCAGCTACATTTCGCTGATGTGCAGCGGTGGCTGCCATCCTTTCCGCCTCCATCCGCACGATGTCCTCCATGAGCCTCCGTATGTTTGCCAGCTCACGGCTGGAATCGCTGGAGCCACTCAGCGGACAGGTGTTCTTGTCTCCGAGTCAGGACTCCAGCGATGTCAGTCATGGCTCGTTGGAGACCATGGAGCGGGCCGTGGGTGTCCGTTAGGGACTGGAGCTGGTCCCTGATGGGACCTAGACACCCATGGATTGCGTCCAGTTTGGTAGCCCTGAGGTCGAACCCCACCCGCACCTGCTCAGCCGTCTCCCTCTGGACCTCCATCACACGGCGTTGGAAGGCCATGTGTTGTTCCTGGGGGTCTTGGGAGACAGCCGGGGTTGTGGGTGCCTCCTGCTGGGTGGTTTGTGGAGTGGGTGGGGTCTCCTCGATGCAGCTGGGCTGCCCTGGTCCTGGAGGTGCTTGGCGGATGAGCTCAATGATGTCTTGGAGGGCTTGGGTGTCGATGCTGGTGGTGTCCTCCTCGTCATCAGTGCAGAGTGGCTGGGACTGCTCTGCAGGAGGTGTTGACGGTGCCCCTGCAATGTGAAGGGGAGATGGTGTATTACAATGTGTCCGCATGTATGTAGCCGCATGGTACAGGTTCACATTCAGGCAGCATGGCATTGTACATTGTGACAGTCTGTGGCTCAGGGCCATGATCCAGAATCATTGTGGGTGTGCACTGTGCCCTGCTTGATTGTGCATGTGTACCATTGTGGCCATCTCCCCCCGTCCCCCCAGTCGCTGGTGGTCACTCACCCTGTTGCGGTTGTGTTGTGTCCTGTCGAGCAGTGTCCGGTCCCCCGACTCCTGCCACGGTCTCCACACTGATGACTGTCGACACCAGCTCCTCCATATCATCCAGCTCCTGCTGTGGTGCAGGCCTCCCACCTCCAGTCTGCACTGCTGCCTTCCGGTTGGCTGCGAGTTTATCCTTGGTCTTGCGCTTGATGTCATTCCATCGCCTCTTGACCTCGTCCATTGACCTCCTGTACTCTCCGACGGCGTTCACCTTGTCCACGATGGGCCGCCATAATCCATTTCTGGTGCTCAATGACACATTGGAGGCGATGAACAGTTGTTGATGGTGTTCTATCACCTCTGTGACCAGGATCCGATTCTCCTTCAGACTGTACTTCGTCTTCCTCTTCTTCTTGTCCTTGCCCTTCCCTGTCACCTTGGTCCCGGGCTGGTCGTCCGGGGTACTTGTGGGGTTGCGCTCGTCCTCTGCGCCTGCTCCGGCTGCCTCCATGGTGCTTGGGTGTTGGTCATTTTGTGTTTCTGTGTTTTTTCTCCTTTTGTAGTGATTTTCCCGCCTGCCGGGTGTGTATGGCAGGCCTGGCGCTGCTTATCGCTGCTTTCCTCATCGCGATTGGCCTCATCGCATGTTTTTTGGTGTTGGTGTTTGTGTTTTTATCGCCTTCGAGGTGGTTGTATCGCGGACATTGTCCACGGTTTCAGGAGACTATCGCATGGTACCGCCGTGTTGTGAATTCCACGTTAATACGGGGTTATTTTCCTGCGATGTGTGAAGTTGCGTTAACATTTTTGGGTGATTTTTAGCACACGTTCTTGTGAATATACCCCAAGGTATCTAGGGGAATCCAGGGTGGGTGACTTGTGTGGATCTCACCAGGTTTTGTTACCCTGAAGTCCTTGCAAATCTCAAACTTTAACTAAAAAAACATTTTTTCCTCACATTTCTGTGAGGGAAAGTTCCGTAATCTGTGGGGAGCTACACATTTCCTTCTAGCCAGCATTTCCCCAAGTCTTCCGATAAAAGTGGCACCTCACGGGTGTGGTTAGACTTAATGCCTGCTACAGGAAATGGCCCAAAACGCAACATAGATATATCCCATTTTTCCACTCAAAACTGATTCTTTTTTTGCAAGGTGGGTAGCTGTGGATTTTGGGTCCTAGCTCAGCTGGCACCTAAGGAAACCTAGCACACTTGTACATTTTGGAAAACTAGACACCTAGGGAAATACAGGGTAGGTTGACTTGTGTGGCTCTCACGAGATTTTTTACTGAGAATTCCTTGCAAACTTCACCCTTTGACAAAAAAAACACATTTTTCTCATACTTCTGTGATGGAAAGTTCTGAAATCTGAAGGGAGCCATAAATGTCCTTTTGCCCAGCATTCCACCAAGTCTCTAGGTAAAAATGGTTACATTACTTGTGTGGGTAGGCTGAGTGCCCAAAACAAGAAATGGCTCAAAAAGCAACATGGACACATCACATTTTCCACTCAAAATTGACCCTTTTTTGCAAAGTGGGTTGCTGTTGATTTTGGGCTCTAGCTCAGCTGGCACTTTTGGAAACCTAGCAAACCTGCACATTTTTGAAAACTAGACAACCAGGAAATTCCAGGGTGGTATGCATTGCGTGAATCCTAGGAGGATTTTTTACCCACAATGCCCTGCAGGCCACAAACATTAGCTGAAATCACGTATTATAATTCTGTACTGGAAACTTCTGGAAGTGGCTGGAATCAACAAAATTCCTAGCACCCAGCATTCACCCACTTGTACTGATTAAAACATTGCACCACTACTGTGGCTCGGCCTAGTGCCCATGATAGGAACAGATCAAACCAAGGTCAATGGGAGCCCTTGTGGCTCTTATTGACCTAGGTTTGATCTGTTCTTGTTGTGGACACTAGGCCCAACTACACAAGTGGCACAGCATTTTTATCAGCACAAGTGGGGCAAATCCCCTGGTTGTCTAGTTTTCAAAAATGTCTGTGGTTGGTAGGTTTCTATGGGTGGCGGCCGAGCATGACCTCAAATCCAGCAGCTACCTCTATTGCTGATCTCTCCACATAGCATTTTAGGGACTTTTGTGTCAAGTTTTCTTGGCCCACCCACACAAGTGAGGTACTATTTTTTAGCAAGAGACTTGACTGCTGTGTGGTAGGAAAGTTGTGGCTCCCTACACATTCCAGAGGTTTTCTTCACATAAATGTGAGGAAAATTTGTGTTTTTAGTCATGGTTTCAGGATAGCAGGACATTATAAACCCCACTATGGCAGGGGTATGGCTCGATGCCCCACTATTTTGTTGATTGTGGCATCATTTTGAAATCTCTGGTGTCTAGTGGGGTTTCTGCCCCCCAGGAGGGGGTTCGCAGATTGGGGTGACTATCCTATCCACCCCCTTAGGAGGGGAAGAAAGTCTATTTGGGGCAAGTGTGGGGGGAGCAGAGGACCATGACCAGTGGACGGCTTCCCGCAAACATTGTTTGAGTGAATTCAGCCCCTAGTGTCTAGTGCAATTACCCTATCCCCCCGGGGACAGAAAGACTGTCGCCCCACTTAGTAGGGGTGGGGAAATACCCATTCCCATGTAGGCAGCCCCAACCCCTATATTAAAAAATAATAAACTTTCCCCAGTATCTAAGGGGCTTTCTTACCCCCCAGGGGGCATATCACGGGTAATTACCCCCATCTGCCCCCAGGGGGAGCAGATCGGGGGTACTTACACCATCTGCCCCCCAGGGGGGGAAGAAAAACTGTTGGCCCATTTAGTTAGGCTTGGGCATAGCCATGCCCATGGTGGCCGCCCCAACCCTATATATTTTTTTTTACTTTACCTGGTGCCCTGTGGGCTTCCTGTCCCCTCTGGGGCGGAATATCAGGGGTGATTATCCCATCTACCTACCAGGAGGAGAAGAAAGACTGTTTCCCCATTTACTTGGTGTGGGGATATGGCCAAGCCCATGCTGGGTAGCCCCACCCCTATATTTTTATTGAGAAAGGAATTCCTGGTGTCTAGTGTGCTCTCTGCCCTCATGGGGAGGCAGATCGGGGGTAATTAATCCTGATCTGCCTCCTGGGGGGGCAGAAAGTGTGTTAAAATATACATTTGGGGTGGAGGCATGGCCATGCCCTGGTGGGAGCGCCCACCCTTATATTTCTAGAAAAAGAAATAATCCCTGCTGTCTAGTGGGATTTCTGCCCCTAGCAGTGCCGAGTTGGGATGGGGGGCATGACCATGCCCTGGTGGGCAACCCCCACCCCTATATTTTTATAAAAAGAAATAAGTCCCTTGTGTCTACTGGGCTTTCTCCCCCCGTCCCCAGGAGGGGCAGAAAGACTGACAATTTCAAGGGGATTGGGGGAGCACGAGCCCTTGCCTTTGGGGCATTCCCCCCCATCCCTGGTGTCTAGTGGGTGGATCCCTGCTTTGGGATAGCTCTTCTGCTGTGATCCTCAAGCAGGGATCCACTGGGCAGAGCTACAGTTGGAAAGGGGAGATTCTCTTGTGAGAGAATCAGTACTTGGGGGGCTGAGATATTCCCGGAGCACTGAATCAGTGGATGTAAAACGAGCCCATCAGCTTGTTTTACTTTCACTTTCAGGAGCAATGACATCCAGCACGCCCTGCACGCTGACCCTCATTACAAATACAAAAAAACTTAGCCTGCTCAGAAAACTCTTCCTGAGCAGACTGAGCTGCAGAAAAAATAGAACCTATCTGGTGCTTTGCACCAGAGGGCCCTTTCTAACTCTCCCAAGTGTCAGCCATTGGCCAACATATGCACTGGGGAGGGAGTGCAGCCATCAGCCATTCGCAGACGGCTGCGATTAAGGGGTAAATAAAAGCATTTTGTCAGCGAATAAAATGTGCGTCAACAGTGTTCAACAAACAAGAGAATACAACTGGACTGAAAGAGTCTTGTCTGAGTGAGAGAGCTGTTTTGATTAAAAAGCACTAGCAGCTGTTACAAGACAAACAATATTGCATTCAACACGTGTTTTACAACTTGTCAGATACATTGGAAAGATACAAAAACATTTAAGAATTGAGTCATTGTAAAACCACACTAATAAGTTATTATTTTTATTATTATTATTTATTGTCAAAAAAGCATACAATATAGGTACAGAGGTGGTTTGTTCACACAGGAAGGGACGATCTTCTACTGTGAAAAAACATCAAATGTTACTGACAAGGTGCAGAATACTGTGAAGTAATTTTATAAAAATGTAATCACATTACTTAACATTCCTCTGGTTATTTTTTCTGTATTCTTTTTGTTGTATTTGGTAGAAAACATATTTTTTGCAGCTCCAAATTTTAACTCTTCAGTTGTGTCGAGGGGTATGTTAACCCTATTGTAAATGTAGCATTCGTCTCTTTTTTATACTTTTGATTTACCTAAATGTACTCATCTATGAAGTCAGGTGTTCTAAACTGATGTGCACTCGCAACCAGCTAAGGCCTCTCTTGTGTGATGGCCCTTAAGGTATCTTCATGGTAATGCTCCATGAAGCATTGCACTCAGTGGAGCAGGGAATACACATGAGTAATTTAAATATATTTAAATAGTCAATGGCATTGATTTTACATATCCATGCTTTCCACACCACAAGCCCTAGTCATCAGCATTGTAGATGAGGCAGTCGAGCAGGATAGATTGAAAAATCACGCCTGCTAGATATCCGCAGTGGCTAGAAAGTCATGGAACCTGGGACAGCCATGCTGTGCAGCACATACCACCTGAAGTGTGTCACAGGGGTCACAACAACATGAAAAAACGAGTAAGTAGAAGTGAACACAAGAGTTACAAGTGCTGCACATTAAATATGATAAAGGCTGGTTTTCTTCCTGGGCAAAGTTTATTAAAGAACCATTGGTGAAATTGAGTCCAGAATAAACATGTTCTGAAAAATTGTCTTCTTATAAATATACATGTATAATATGTGTACTACATGCATAGTAAAAGAGAATAATTTAATCTGAACAGTTTCAAATGGACACAATCTGATATGCTGTGAAATACTAGCAGTCAGATAAAGAACACTTCAAAAGGAATTTACAACAGCATTCAACAGGGGACAGGAACTGATAAAGCATGGAATGTGGCCTGTGTTCACATCTGGCACAAAAAGTCTGCATTTACCTCAGGCTCTAAACGCAAAGAGCCTGATTATGAGACAGTCGTTGTTTTGCGACCCATGGTTAAACCCCAGTTCGAAATTATGGGTTGAGTTTTTTTTAACCTGTCAAATGATTATCAGATGCGTTAAATACCTCAACATTCATTACATTTCGATGGGGCAAACCTGCCAAAATTTAATAGGGGAAAATCATATGGTAATTACTGTATCATGTGGATTTTGGTGTGTTAAACACCAAAATCCTCATGTTTTTACCCAGAAACTCATAATAAGTGCTATTTATCACACCTGATAAATAACGAACCCTGTGGTACTGTTATCTACCAAGTGCGATAAATAGCACCTGTACTTGTAATCAGTCCCATAGGCAACACTAAAGTAATTATAAAGTAAAAAAACACTGGCACTGAAAGGAACCTTGTGTGCAGAAGTGTTCATTGTGAAAGAGCAAAATGCAGTCACTCAATGTGAAGTTAACCAGTAGCTGCAGTAGCCTAACCCATTGCCCCATGCTGTATGCTGTAGTGAATGGAAGCTAAATGTAAATGACACAACAACAGACCAATGGATGAAGAAAGGTGCATCAAGCATCTTTAAGCAAATATATTATACATATAATTTTATCAAAATCAAAAGGCCTTGGCTAATGCCAGACCTAAACATTGTGATGTTAGCATGCTCATTAACAAATACTCCCTAGATAGATGGGAACCCAGATAAAAGCGTGCTTGTTGCATTGACTGTTTTGCTCATAGAGTTTTCACTGGTTAGTAGTTCTGATCAAAGCTACCGCAGAGTTTAGCACCAATGGCTAACACAGAACGATGGGTCAAAAAGCAGCAATTGCTTTGGACAAAAACATAAGAGATGACATTTTAATGCCAGTGGAGCTTTGGCTTAAGGACAAGATGATCTTATGTAGGTTTGTGTATCCCTCTTGAACAGGTGTCACATAACACGAACATTCTCAGGGCTCTGCTTTAGACATGTAAAAATACAGTGTTACATTATGCACTTACATTTATCGCACTACAGACCATCGTACTAAACCTATGCACAATTCTCTTAAAATATACTATCAACTGTTTAAAAAAAATGTATTTCATTTTCTGACAATTTATATTTGTGTCTAAAATAATGCACTCTACTTTTCCCATATTGATGTTTTCAGTTGTCCCCTGAAAGATGGGTTATGCATTGTTCTTAAAGAAACAGTGAGTAAATTCCAGGTACAGGTGCCTTCTGTGAGAGCAAACAATTTTTGAGGAATTTGTAACATTGAGGGCTTCAAGACAAATATGGTCTTTATTTGTTAAATCTCATATATATTCTCAGAACCTGAAATTTCAGTCCAGGTAGCATGGGAAAAATGAGACATAAGTGAAATAGGCAAAACTAACTAGACGCTGGCCACAAGGGAAAGCCAGTGTGAATGTTTAAGCATGATGCCACATCTACTTAGGACCCGAAACTAGGGTAAATGTCTCATATAGAATTCAGGGAAGAAGAATGTATTAGTGGCACTCAAACAGAAATGGCATTTTTGGAATTTCTATTTGAAATCACTCTAAACTGAAGTCCATGGGTGGTAAAATTGCATCCTCCGAGCCAAGTCTGAAAAGATTTGAAAGAGGAGACATTTTCACCAGAGAATCTGCCAAAACAATTGCTGCATGACTCGCTCTTTTTATGTGGAGCAGTAGCTAAAAAACATTCACAAGACGGTAAGGAGCACTCATTGCACTAGGTGAGGTCTTTAGGGTTAAGGGATGCCCGTAGGAGCGGAAGAAAAGAGGATATTTTCACTAATTTGGCAATTTAAAATATTGCAAATTATGTGCACCTGGCATCTGAAACAACAATCATAATAGAACTAGATGGATGTTTAGTCTTTTCAGAAAGGAAAGGTAAGGCATTGGTTTATTCTTAAAAAACAAGGTAGGGAGTGAAGAGGTGCACCTCAAGGGTGCTGGAGGTGGATACGTCCTCCTCAGATAAACATATATAACAAAAAGAGATCCACCTCAAAGGGGTTGTTACAAGGAGATGTGTTTCAAATCATGGTAGGAAACACACAATGTTTGCTAAAATACCCCTCACACACCAAAAGGGCCCTTGGTGTCATGCTTCATCATGGGGGTCTTCCCGCCCCGCTGCGGGGGTGAATGCAAAAAAGTGAGTTAAAAAGAACCTGGCCCCATGTACTAAGGAAATTTTAATAGGTCATAGAGGCTGGTACTATTAAAAAGGTGGTTCGGAGATGTCCTGCGGGATGGCGTTATCGGAAGCGAGGAGCTGTTGACCTTTACCAGACGTGGCAACACCCTTCCCAACCGTTTAAAGGCCCATGGAGCATTATCTCCTGCTGTCTCTAGCTTACATTTCAGAAATACTGAGCGAGCTCACACTATGTTTTTTGGGTACTGTATAGTGCATTTTGCCCTTTTTAGCTTGTAAACACATATCTATTGATAGCAATATAGTGAGTACTGAAGGGATCATTCCAGTCCTGATGAAGAAGCCTTGTTGCTTCGAAACATGTTGACACAACCAGGAGTATCCGCACATTATACGCAGGACATCTCCCGAACCACCTTTTAATAGTACCAGCCTCTATGACCTATTAAAATTTCCTTAGTACATGGGGCCAGGTTCTTTTTAACTCACTTTTTCGCATTCACCCCCGACCCTTCCACTCACTACCTCTACACCACACTTAGCACTTCAAATATCAGTGCTCCCACGTAGTCGCTGGTCGTAGCACGCCCCGTCCCGCAGCGGGGCGGGAAGACCCCCATGATGAAGCATGACACCAAGGGCCCTTTTGGTGTGTGAGGGGTATTTTAGCAAACATTGTGTGTTTCCTACCATGATTTGAAACACATCTCCTTGTAACAACCCTTTTGAGGTGGATCTCTTTTTGTTATATTGGTTTATTCTTTGCCAGGTTCAACAACTAAGGCAATAATCTTCTTCGCGCAGTCTGTAAGCCTGGCCTTGCTAGATGGGCCAGTTTGAAAGGGTCAGACTGTGTGCTGTTTTTTTTACAATTTATCTCTACGTTGAATTCAGTGCTTGGTAGAGAAGAACGATTGCCTATCTCTGGTCCATGCTGGGTTGAGGAGTGGATACTGAGTATTAAATAAATGCTCTGTTGGTATTGGATACTGGTGAAATATGTGTTCATAAAAATTAAATATTTATATAAGGCCTTCAGGGTTCTAAGAGACATCTGCAAACATTATGGATGGTTAGATATCATTTAACAATCTTAATGACACAGGCTTGGATCTCGATCTAGTACAACCAATTTGGGTTTTACATTAAAATAATTTATCAGGAGTATAAATTGAAATATGGAGTCCATAGATATTATCCTGGTACACTTTGGGGTATGTTGTTATACAACATCTTCATACCTCATGTAGATGTTACATTGCAAACTTGGAAAGCTAACACATATTTGTGGTGCAATAAATGATGCAGCTATTTTTAGGTCGAGTCCAGGTAGTGCGCATTGGCTGTCTCTCAACATGCTGTATTTCCTCTGTGGGCTGAAACCACGGCCATCGTTTTCTATTTGTTCTTTCGTGTGCACTTAGAAAATCCTTGCTTTTCAATGGTTAATTGCCTCTATGTGTCCCTCCTCTTAGGCCCTTTTACTTGCGGACTTTGACTTCTCTCTATGTATGTGGTTTTGACACACTATTGTTTTTTAAGAGGAGCCGACTTCCGAGCTTCAAAGTTGATCGCTCTCATGGTTTCCTGCTTGTCTCTTGCTTCGGCGCCCGTCACTGCTCGCAGTTCCCTTAATGTCCACTTAATCTCCCCATGCAGTGCCGTCCCCACACCATCACCTTCCACCGTCGCTGTTTGTGTTTGTTTGGCTATTGAATATGGTAGTGGATGCAGTGTCAAACTGCTGACTTGGAGCTCGGTAATCAGGTTCGAGTCTTGGCCATAGAGCGAAAACCCTGCTGGCCTGTAGTTGCACGGGTGAAGAAGGGGTTAAAGGTGGAATCGACAGAGGCATTAAGCAAGCTGTTAAATAAAAAGTAAGGGGCATATTTACAAGCCCCTTGCGCCACTTTTGCGCCGCCGTTGCATCACGCATGTGACGCAGCGGCGACGCAAACCATGCGCCGCGTTGCGCTATATTTACAACGTGACGCATCTAGGGAGATGCATCACGTAGTAAACTCCCTGCGCCACATGAAACCTGCGCCAGGTTTCATGTGGGCGTTCAGGCGCAGGACGCCGGAAAAGTGATGTAGTGAAATCTACAAGATTTCACGCAGTCACTTTTTCCGACGCTGGTGCGTCCAAATCCTTACGCCTGCTTCAAGCAGGCGTAAGGATTGACGCACTATATTAGGGATAGGGAAGGTTGGAACAGTGCTGGAGTTAGCGCCGCGCTTGCGACACAACTTCAGCACTGCGCCAACCTTCCGCCGGCAGATGCGTCACGCATCTGCTTATCTCATGCGCACGATGCGCCGCATTGTAAATGCGGCGCATCGGACGTGGCGCAAGGGTAAACTTGCGTGACGCATTTCTGGCGCATCCCTGCTGATATGCAGGGATGCGCCAGGAAGGTAAATATGCCCCTAAGTGCATTACAAAATGCTGAGCTCAGTCGCCTGGATCCTTGCCAAGCCGTAGCTGTCTTCACTACAGTTGAGGGCTTTCTAAGTTTCCCACCAGTGGGTTTGTCTGAACTATTTAGGAAAGCTGGCACATCACCAGCTGACATCAGCACAGGGCCAGGCCAAACTAGCAGCACTGACAGGAAAGGCCCTGGAAGTGGTTCTGTGCGTGTGGGAGGCCGGGGAGGCAGTCCGTGTGTATAGAAATAGGCTGCACTACAGATTTATTTAGTGATTCCTACTTCTCTGCATTGAGTGAAGGGGGTGATCCTTTTACTTCAGCTTTTTCAGTGCCAGAATTGTGCCACATTGATTGTCTTTGTGCTTGGTGTGTGTAATTAGTAGAGATTTTAACTATTTGTAACTCCAAATTATAATATTATAGCACCGGCTGAGGAGTATTTGCACACACCTGTTTCTACATCTAGGCTTGCAGTTGCCTTCGCAGGGCCTCAGATGTTTCCTTGCCGTGAGTGGAGGTAGTAGCCTCTGACTGCTTTGCTTGGGAGGGGTCGGGGAAAAGCAAGAAGGTTTCTAATTTTGCTAAATGGCAAATCATTTGGGGTATGCCTGCTGCTTTCTAAAGGAAAACTGTTTGCTTTAGAACAGTTGCCAACAGGATTTTAAAGCCAGCAGCCCAGATGTCTGTAAACCTCTGAAAACACAAATGAGAGCTTAAACCGAATAACCTGTAGTTTTAGAAGCGTGTTTTTTTTTCCAGACCGAACTCTTTTCGCTTGCCTGAAATTTAGCTGTAAACGGTGCTGTGGCTGAAGACCTGATTTTGTCTCACCAATCACACTCCAACACTTTTACATGGACAAGGATCCCTGCTTCCTCTAGACTTGCAGTGCTCTGAAGTAACTGAAAGGAGACAAATAGTACTTCATTTTAAGCGCTAGCTTTTAGATTTACAGAGCCTTGGAGCAGCAGAGCTGGGAGCCGAGCACAAGAAGCAGGAGCTCGCTTTGCTTTCTATCGGTTGCTTTTTTTTGCAGCAGTACTCGGTGCCATGGGTCGGTGCCTGCAGCCAGCTCGGGGAGGAGCAGAGGCGCGTGGCAAACACTTGGTGCTTCCTCAGGAGGAGCTACAGAGTGTTTCACTCCAAGAACACAGACTTCAGGCATGGAGCAGGAAGCTGGGCTCATCCTGCTGCTGACACTGCTGCTGGGCTATGCTGGTGAGTCACTGGTCTTCTTGTGTGGTGCTACCCGCTGCCTGTATAGCAAACGTCTGCCATGTGATAGCAGCCTATTGTATCGCTTACACTGCTCATAGTCCTATTCAAGGTGCTGAGTGGGATGAGAAGGAATGAAAGTACACTGCTTGTTATGTTATTTGTTTTTGCACAATGGACTTATGCCCCTGGTGTGGGGACATTTTATCCTCACATTATGTCATTGTCATGTTGTTTGTGTAGCACTAAAAATGCTAATGGTACTAAGGGAGTAAAGAAGGGGTAAAAGTGCACTGCTTGCTATGTTACTCAATTTTTGGTTAATGCACTTCTGTGAATGTTATGGCCTCGTAGCATTAGTAACTGTTGCCTCTTGTTATATATGTGCTCTGCATGCATCTTGTACCCTAGTGTGTGAATTAATACAACATACTGAAAATTGTAGACTTTTGTGGAAGGGAAGGTAAATGCTATAAACTACAATATTTGATATACTTTCGTATTTCCAAACTATGCTTAGGTGCTCACGCATACAGTCGGCTGTTCTACACGGATCTATGCTCACAACAAACCAAAAACTTAAATTGAAGCCATAACACAACTTACTAATAATCTCCATGAGCCCTGTCATAATAGTTACCTGGCCCACTGGGATTCCGACTAATACGGAACACTACAGGCTTGTATAGTTTTCCCAGGGAACTTCAGCTGCTGAATGCAGCCGAAATCTTTGGGTAAAAATGTAGGTGTGAATGAAGAATAACTGATGTACATGTCGTAAATCTGATCCCCAATTATTTCCCATTTCATAGTGCATCCTTAGGGTCCAACTTGTAATGGTGTGGTTTTTCTGGATCTCAGCGTTAACAAACTAGTTGAAAGAAACAACTTCCAGGTACGGATTTACCAGTCCCATTACTGGAGACCTCATCATGAAGCCCTAATTGGTGGTCCCTTATGCAGCCTTATTCACTGCACTGAAAGACAAACAACTACTCATTTGTGCAAACTTTTTCACTTGTAAATGCACACAAGTGATGTGTAACAGCTTTCACGAGAGAACTGATACCCTATGATGTTTTGCAGAACCCAAAACATGACCTTAGATGATGTTGGAAGCATGCTTCCTGCCAAAAGAAATCCTAAAAAAAATCCTAGGGAGGAGGAGTGACCTAACAGATAGAGCTGTGGACTTTGGGGCATATTTACAAGGGCATAGCGCCACTGGAGTGTCACTTTTACCAACGCTCCGGTGGCGCTATGCCCTGCTCCATATTTACAAAGTGGCACTAAGCCACTTTTAGTGGCTTAACACCACCTTATAAATACGGCCCCTTTTGACACATCACTTTGCTTGAAAGTGCATGCAATGGATGTTGATGTGGGCGTTTCTGTGCAACACTCATTGCATTTTGACACTGCCCCAGATTTACAAGAATTTGTAACTCTGAGGCAGCGGCAAAAACTAACACCAGTGAAAACCAGGTGTTAGAGTAACGCAATGAGGAGAAATACTTTTATTTCTCCCCGTTGTTTGCTTTTTCTATGAGTGCTACATTTCGTAGCTCACATAGAAGGAGCACAACGCCATCAATCTTTTTATGCAGGTTCCCTTCCTGGACAAAAACAATCATTAAATGATAGCGATTTGCTACTTCCATGTGTGCTGCATACTGCAGTACACACAGAAGTAGCAAATCGCCATTATTGATTGTTTATGTGCAATGCACACCTTCCTGCACATAATCACACAATCATTCCTGCAACAAAGGCACCCATGCAAAGTGGCGCCGGGCTGTCTGCGCTGGCGATAGACAGCTATTTTTAGCGCCGGCGAAAAGGAAAACACAGGGGTGTGCTGTATTCTTGTGAATACTGCACATCCCTACGTTTTTTAAATGATGCAGCATGGTGTTGCAAAATTGCTCCCAGCACTGCGACATTTTCTAGTAAATATACCCCTTTGTTTCTAAGGAACTGGGGGGCATATTTACAAAGAAATGGTGCAGCGCTGAGCTGCAAGCAATTTAGCAGCACCATACTCCGTCATTTTGAAAGTGCAGGGATGTGCCGTATTCACAAGAATACAGTGCACCCCTGCATTTTCCCTTGGGCTGGTGCTAAAAAAAGCTGCCTAGCACCAACACAGACACCCTTACACCATGGTGCAAGGGTGCCTGCATTGCAGGAAATCATCCCTGCAATGCAGGTACCCTTGCACCGTATTGCAAGGGTGTCTGTGTTGCAGGGATGATTGTTTATGTGCAGGAAGTGATACCTCCCTGCACATAAACAATCTTTAAAGGCATTGCAACACACATAGAACGAGCAAAAACAAGGAGAAATAAAAGTATTTCGCCCCGTTACGCCAATCTAACGCCTGCTATTCAGTGGCGTTAGTTTTTGGTGCTGCCTGAGATTTAAACATCCTTCTAAATCTGGGGCAACGTCAAAAAGCAATGGGTGTTGCTGTGGAACGCCCACAGCAACACCTATTGTAAGCTCCTTTCACGCAGATACCTGCATTAAAGGGTATGATATTTACAAAGCAGCATTAATTCACGCAAAGTGGCTTAACACTGTGTTGTAAATAATGAGCAGGGGGTTGCGCCACCGGAGTTTCCTAAAAAGTGACCCTCCGGTGGAGCAATGCCCTTGTAAATATACCCCTGGGTTCATGTCCTAATGTTAGCACAACATCGTGTGATTCTAGGCGAATTACCTAATATCCCTAAAACCCATAATGAATCTGACCTTGTGTAATGTAATCTGTGTAAAGCATTCTAACACATTTAGACCAAGTTCATGCAATGCAAAATGGAAATTCCTAATGGCAATGGCTAATGCTGCCCGCCTCTGCACTTGCAGAGAAGAAAATGAGTTTCAGGGGTTAAAGGGAGCAATGCTTGCAGGAAAGAATTATTCATATTTCATTTTCTATAAAATGAATAATATTTTAATGATAACATGGTTACCACATTCATTGTAGTAGGCTCAATTAATAAATGGAATCTCAGCTAAACAGAAATGACTCTCTGCTGTTCCTTGTTACTCTCGAAGCACCCGCTGATTAGTCATTTAGACTAAGCTGCAAGAGTTCAGCGAGGTACACAGCAAGGTTTTTAAAAGACTGCAGGGTATAGTTACAACAGAATGGCAAGGCGTGGCGTTAAGCAAAAATTCCTAACGCCATGCTTCGCCATTCTGAAAGCGCAGGGATGCGCCGTATTCACAAGATGCGGCGCACCCCTGTTTTTCCACTAGCACTGGTGCTAAATCTAGCTTGCTAGCGCCAACACTGGCACCCTTGCATCATGGTGTAAGGGTATCTGCCTTAGGGGGAATGATTGTGCATGTGAGGGAAGGTGTCCCAGAAAACTCCTATGTGTGCTGCATTGTGCAAGCACACATAGAAGTAGCAAATCGCCATTTTTTACGATTGTTTATTTGCAGGAAGGGACACCTTCCTGCAAACAAACACTCATTCATGGTGATTTGCTGTTTCTATGTGTACTGTACAATGCAGCACACATAGAAACAGCAAAAACGAGGAGAAATTAACCATTCCTCAATTTCGCCATGCTAAGACAAGGTTTTCCCTGGTCCTAATTTTTGGTGCTGCTTCCTATTTGCACCACCCTTGTAAATCGGGGGGCAGCATCAAAATCAATGGGTGTTGGGGCAGAACGCCCACCACAACACCCATTGCACGCCCCTTCATGCTCTGCTGTTTCACTATACACGGTCGGTTACCAATGACCAGTTACCAAAATCCGTAAAATAATAAAAGCCTACATATAGTTCTCTTGACGTTTTCTAGAATTATTTTAATACAATTTATTGACCTTTTACACTTTAGTGGAATGTCTTCGAAACTGTGTGACTTTTTCTTAGCTTTTAAATGTTACAGAGAGCAAAAGAAAACATTTATTTCAGTACGGTTTTCACTTTTAAAATGATACATGATACTTCACGTCCATTCAATCGAGGTAAAGAAGTTGATGTTAAGACTGAAAATTAGGTAAGTCCTACTGCAGATTGTGTGGAAACTGCGAAAAAAGAAAACAATAGCAATAAGACTGAGGTCACTAATTAGCTTGATTATATTTTACAGCTGCTGGGAAGGGACTATTGCTTCCCATTTTTAGAGGTCTACTGATAAGATGTGCAAATTAACTGTTTTTAATTATTATGAAATATGAAAACTACGTGTTTTACTGTAAAGTGAGTAAATTTGTTTTATCTATATGGAAAATTCGTTACATCAAGGAGTTTAGTAATGTCGATTTTACTTGGTAATTGTATGTTTCTTTTTAATGTAACTAATGTTCGTGTTGACAGTGTGGCAAACAAAGAACAATAAAATTAAACTTGAAGCAAACTTCAAATAAGGCTTGGATTTGTTCCGTAGTGATAAGCACAAATGTTACAATTTCAGTAAAGAGACCAGATTCACAATGTGGTCAAGCAAGCAATTCAACACAATTCAAGATGATGAAAATCCTTGAAGGAATCTGTCCAGAAGAAATCCCAGGACAATTGGGATCTGTCATAAATTGGGGGCCTCATTTATGAGGTTTTGGCTTAGGGCAGCACCACAAGGAATCTTTCTGCGCTGCCCTACGTCAAAAACAAAAGGGCAGGAGTTTGCCCTATCTATGCGATACTGTGCATTCCTGTCCTTTTTCCAAAAGCCACGTAAAGTGGCTTTACATGGCCTTGTAAATATGCCGGGGCACATTGTGTCACCGTAACGTCAAAAAAGTGACATTCCGGTGGCACAAAAGTGCTCATAAATGAGGCACTGGTTTTCTGTTTGACAGAGGTATGCACCCTGTTCAAGCAGGAACCACAGCCCTAGTCAGACTAAGTCACAAATGCACCCTAAAGTAACCGGTGCTCACCCACTGGTAGCTTGGCACTGAGCAATCAGGCTTAACTTAAGAGGTAATGTGTAAAGTATTTGTGCAACACTTCAAACAGTAAAACAGTGAAAGCACCACACAGGAGGATTCCACACCAAGTTAGAAAAGATAGCCCTTAATTTAATAACTAAAACAAGATCAAAAAGACAAAAATCCAATAAGTAGAACTTGAGATATGAATGTATAAAGAATACACTGCAAAATAGTGCTTAGAAGCAATAAGCGCCTATTTGGGATATATGGTCGCTCTGGACAGGGACATAGTCAAAACGTCAGACCGACCACGATGGATAAAGTACCTTGATCCTGGTTGTGTCAAGGATGGTGCGGGGTGCAGCTATGGCAATGTGTCAGTTCCGATCTCGCAACAGGAGGAGATGCGTCAGTTTTCTATGCGCAAAGTTGGTGATGCGTTGGTTCCTAAGCCCATGTGCTTGTTCCAAATGTGATGCATCGGTTTTGCTCCCATAGCAGAGGATGCATCGATTCCGAGGGCGATTCGCTGGTTCTGAAGGCGATGCGCTGGGCATCCTCCATTCAAAGGCGAAGTAGCTCCGGTTCCGATCCACGCAATGAAGAAGATGCGCCGGTTCTGCTCCACCCAAAGTTAAAGGTGTGCCAGTTCCAATGTAGATGCGTGGGTTGGCTGAAGAAGCACCTTAGGCCTCACTCCCAAGGGCCCAGGACTTAAGTGGCACCACTTGGCAGTGCAGCCTTAGAGATGGCAGAATAATGGAGCAGATGCAGGTAAGTTGGAAGTCTTTTATGTCCCTGAGACTTCAGATCAGGAGGGAAGCCAGCAAGCCCTTGGAGTCACTCTGGGTTCAAGTGATGTAGGCCCAGTCCTTCTCAGTCAGATCAGACAGCAGGCAGTAGGAGAACACAGTAAAGAATCAGTCCTTCCAGAGCAGCAGTCCAGCAGAGTAGCAGTCCTTAATCCTGGCAAAGTCCTCATAGGTACAGAAGTGTACTGAAGTGGTTGGGCCAGAGATCCAAATCTTATACCCAGTGGTGCCTTTGAAGTGGGGAAAACTTCAAAGGCTTTGAAGTGCACAGAGGTCCTCTCTTCCTGCCCTAGCTCCATACTCACTGCAGGGGTTTAAGCAGTCCTTTGTGTGAAGACAGGACACAGCCTATTCAGTCATAAGTGTGAGGCTGTGCCCAGCTCCTCCCTCCCATTCTGCCCGGGATGGCCCATCAGGATGTGGATGGCCCTTCAAGTCACACCTAAGGTCCCTTTGTGTGTGCCTGTCGAGAGAGAATGCACACAGTCCAGCTGTCACCCACCCCAGACTGTATGGAATGCAGGCCCACAGGGCTAAGAGCAGAAAAATGCCAACTTTCTAAAAGTGTCATTTTTAAAATTGTAATGATAAATTCAACTTTACTATTAAAGAGGCTTTATCATTACAATTCCAGAGGTACTAAACATGATAGCTCTACCTCCTTCCAATTGGGAATTACAGCTTATTAAGTGTAATAAGAAATCCCAATGTTAATCTATGGGAGGGGTAGACCTTACAGTAGTGAAAAATGAATTTGGGAGTATTTCACTAACAGGACATGTAAAACCTAAAAGTGCATGTCCTACCCTTTAATTACACAGCATCCTGCCATATGGGCTACCTAGGGCCTACCTTAGTGAGGCCTTATATGTAATACAATGGGTGTTTAAGGCATGGCAAGGGGTTGTAAATGCCAAATTGACAGGGCAGTGTAAACTGCACATACAGGCTGTGCAGTGGAAGGCCTAGAACATGTTTTAAAGGGCTTCTTAAGTGGGTGGCACAATCAGTGCTACAGGCCCAAATGTAGCATTTAATATACTGGCCCTGGGTATATGGTATACCACTCTATAAGGGACTTACCAGTAAATCAAATATGCAACACAGGTGTAAACCAATTATACAATGTTTTAGGTAGAGAGCACAAGGACTTTACCACTAGTTAGCAGTGGTAAAGTGCACAGAGCCCTAAAGCCAACAAAAAAAAAATCAGCAAAAAGGGGAGGAGGAAGGCAAAAGGTTTGGGGTGACCCTGCAGAAAAGGCCATTTCCAACAGGATCTGCAAAGTCTTAAAGATAATTGTACAAGGTATTCTTCCAACCTTCACCATATTTCCTTTCACTTCTGTGTATTACTCACCTGCTGGATGCATAAGTGTAGGATGCTGTACTGTATGGTCATGTGCAGCGCTGAGTCATCTATGGTGACATAGGTAGTTCCACGATGGAATGTTTATGCTCAATTGTATAGTTGGTGTTTGAGCAGGTATTCTCCAGGGATCTCTAGAGTTGGCAGTCAAATAAACCTGTGTCTGTCTCCCTTACTCATCTATCTTTGAGCCATCAGTACAAAATTAACAACGGGTTTGACTGCAATTCCACCCCTGTGTGTTAACGAGGGGTATTCGGCCATCAGTAGAACCACTGTGCATTTTTACGAATTCAGGAAAACGCACCTTCTACTCTTCATTTCTCATTGGATTACCGTTGATGGTGTTAAGTGGAATGTGGAAGTACCTATAACTAGGAGCGGAGATCTTGCCATCGTCTCCTGAGCGCTGAGCACTGGCATTCTTCTATTTTTGGAGAGCTGAGATCCGTTTGGTGTATTGCTGTTGCATTAATGGTGACATCGCCATCAGACTAACGCCGTGCTAGGAAGAGCATTGTTCCTAGATCTGGATGTCATAACGCTCCCCCAAAGTGACTTGAAACGCACTGCGTGTCAGGTCTGGAGCACAACCCCATGGAACCTAAGGGAGGTTGGAAGCCCATTGCATTAGAATGCTCAACAGAGCATGGATACGGGTGCTCATTGAAGCATGGAGACAAGTGAAGTGAAGAGCAACGGGGAGTGAGGAAAAAATATGCACTCGACGGATACACTGCCAGTGTGTGTGTGTGTGCTGTGCAGACATACTATTTCAGCTTAGGCAGGTGTAACTCTGTCACATCGGGTGTGCCAATTTATAACTGGACCAGCAGAGTAAGTACTGGGTACAGTGTGCACAGCTTATATTGTGAACAAAGTACAGTATGGGCAGATTCTCTATCATTGAATGGTTTGCAGCAGGAGTGGTTGAGTGAGTACATAGTCGTTACCAGGCTGCATTTCCCAGAATTATTTGTTGAGTAAAAGTTTATTTACTGCATATTTTGGTAAATTTTATCTCTAGGCCAGCTAAAATGTATATAGAATGCACAGTTTGCAAAATCATGTGTAATGTACAATGTGTTATTGTTAACAAAGGAGGTCTCACAGTGTGTTTAAGAGTTAGTAGTTTATACAGCGTATAGGGTGCAATTGCTACTGGCAAAACATTGCATACTTTTAGAGGATTTCGAAACAGTATTGCCATGTTCCTGTGTACATTGTGCTATTTATATAACTTATATAAAAAGGAAAAAAGGGGTCTTGTTGCAGCTAAATGGACAATATGCAAAGTGTACATCCACCCCCAGCATTTTTACATCTCCCAGGAGACCCACAAGTTAAGTGGAAAGTATGGTACATGGCTTTAACTAAATATTTGGGTGCAGTGGGTGGAAACAGATTTGGTGCTGAACGCAAGAGATATATTCTGGAACACAATCTAGGATTCTCGAACATTTGCCACTACTGGAAATTGGTGAAGGAGAAGATGTGTTAGTTGAATTTGAAGTCACTGTAGCCAGATTAGAAAAACTATTTCATGTACAGGATAGCAAAGTAGTGTCAAGGCATAAGTTTGTTACTAGAGAACAACAATCTAATCGAAAGTATTGATGTATATGTGGCAGTGTTACACATATTGGCGTCTGAATGTGAGCTTGAAACATTTACCTCAGAACTAACACAAGACCAAATTGTTGTAAGATGTTGAGATTTAAAAAAAGTGAAAGAGAAACTGCTTACTTAAAAAAAATCCTTCGTTACTAGAGACTATTAGCATAGTCAAAAGTATAGAACTATCCCCAGTGGTGTCTAAAGAATTAGTGAAGGCTGATAGAATTGTTGTGGGAATAATTAAGGAACGAATAGTAAACAAAGTAATTCTATTAAGTTAGACAAAAGTTTGGTATCAACAAAACTGGAGAAAAAGAGTAGTTTTCAAAAGAATGTATGTTCTAAATGTAGGTTTGCATCACATTTTTCCCATGGATGCCTATGTCCACTAAGGAATGCCTCATGTTGCAAGTGTAGCAAACAAGGGCACTTTAAAAAGGTATGCAAAACTAAAGACAAGGTGAATATGGACTATGAGAATAAGGTTACCTAAGATATGATAAGCTCTTTGAATGATCTGGAGTTAGTTGTGTAAGATGAATCAGATAGGTATGTGGATTCATATGTTGATATTGTTGTCGATGGCAAAGGTTTGATGTTATTAATAGAATCAGGTGCGCATATGACTATGATAACAGAAGAATTATTTGGCCAAAAGTGAGGTAACAGACAGCTTGAAGCACGTAATAGAAATTCTGTATCTTATTAAGGCAGGAAAATAGAGCTAAAAGGGTACTTTGAGATGCATTTGAATTTTAAGGATCACTGTATTCAGGGTAAGGTGTATGTGGCCAAGAAAGGTCTTAATATTTTAGGGTGGCACCAGCAGGGATTGATCAGAATGGCTTTAGGACCGGGAACCAAAGAACTAGTATCCATTGTGAGTGATGAAAGCAAAAGTGGTGCAGGAGTTTAGGCCCACATGTTAAACGATGTGTTTACTGATAAACTTTTTTCATATTAAAGGCTTCAAACACATGACCAAAGTTAAGGAACAAACTACTCCTGTCAAACATAAATTGCGTAACGTGCCAGTCAGTCTGAGAGATGACCTAGCTAGTGAATTAAAAAGAATTTGTGAGACAGGGGTGATTGAACCTCTCGAGTCATCTTTATGGCTTTCGCCATTGGTAGTAGAATGGAAGAAGAATGGAAGTTTAAGAGTATGTGTAGATTTACGCAGACTAAATAAAGAGACATGGGTGGTTTCCCATCCCTTACATAGAATTGATGACATACTATACAAGTTTTCTGGGGCCAATATATTTTCAAACATTTTTCTAGCATCAGCATACCACCAGGTGGAGTAAGATAGTAGTTCAAGATATTTGACTGCTTTTGTATCCCCTGTAGGCACTTTCCAGTTTAAGAGAATGCCATCTGGATTGGCCTCAGTGGCTGCTGTGTTTCAGTGTATCATGGGAAAAGTTTTGGAAGGGGTGGGAAACACTGTCATTTTTTCAAGATGACATTTTGGTGTCTGGCAAAACTAGAGAACAGCATGGCAAACATCCAAAGGTTGCATTGAATAGATAACAGGAGATGGGCATTGTTGCAAACAAACAAAAATGTGTGGTTGGAGAAGGTTCCATTGATTACCTCTGACATCTCATTTTGCAGGATGGAGTTGAGCCACATCTTGGTTTGATTGAGGTAATTCTTAAAGCACCTAGTCCTACCAGCAAAGATCAGGTATATTCTTTCCTTGATGTATGTGAGTTTTATTCTGAATTCATACAGAATTTTTCTGCCAAAACTGAACACATGAGAGGGTTGATAAGAAGAACTTTTTTTGTGGGATGAGGAGTGTCAGAAAGAATTTGAGCAAGTCAAAGGTGAACTTATTGCCATATGATCCCTCCAAGGAATGCATTGTTTCAGTCGATGCCAGTTTGTGTGGTTTGGGTGGTATGATTACCCAAATGAAGCAAGGCAAAGAATGTACTGTAGGTTTTGCCTCGCGAGCGCTACGTCCAAGTAAGAAAAACTACTCGGTAATCGAACAAGAGTTGTTGGCCTGCAGTTGGGCAGTTGAAAGATTTAAAAGCTTTTTGCAGGGCAGGTCGTTAAAATTATATTAACAGATCACAAACCACTCATTTACATTCTTAGTGGTTATATAGTTAAAGATCACACTCCAAGAATCACCAGACCAAGTTCCAAACTACTCCAATACAACTTTAGAACCGAATATACACCAGGAGGAAAAAATATCAAGGCATATTTTTTGTCTGGGTCACCATTGCCTTTAGGAGTAGAGGAAACTGCCATGCCTGATGATGATGAAGAATGTTTGGTCGCAGCTATAGATGCATGTTCCAGTGGGGGGTTCTCTGAAAACGACTGTTTTGATGAATTGAGATCAGATAAAGTGCTCTACACTGTAGTTGAGTACGTAATACATTTATAGCCCAAAGAAACTTATCAGGAGAAATAGAACCATATGCCAAGGTTGCAGATGAATTATCCTTGGAAGAGAAAAAACGTGATTATGCGGGGTGAAAAGGTCTTTCCACCAGAGAAGTTGAGGGCTCACATAATTGAATTAGGGCATGAGGGCCAACTTAGTCCAACTAACACTAAAAGGAGGATTTGTGAAATCTTTTGGTGGCCATCAATGGACATTCAGATGTCTGAAGTAGTTAAGGAGTGTGTAATAAGTTGCACCAGTGACAAAATGGTTAAAACATTCACTCCTCCTTCTCAAGTGGTAGAATTGCCAGAAGTCCCTGGATGAAACTTGCCGTGGATTTTATTGGGCTGTACCACCTCTTACCTAACAAATATAAATATGCTGTGGTTGTTGAAGATTATTATAGTAAGTGGTCGGAAGTACAGTTCATGACAGATCCTAACACAGAAGGTGTCATAAAGTTTTGCCAAAACGTTTTTGCAACAGAAGAATTCCCTAAAGATATTGTTTCAGATAATGGAGTTCAGTTCAGGTAAAAAAAGATGAGTGAATTTTTGTAACAATCTAAAATTCTGCATCATAGAATAGCTCTTTAACACCCCCAGGTCAATGGATTTATTGAGCATATGAACTGCATGTTGGTGGAGTGTATACAGAAGGTAGGGAGCAACAGGATAGAGGCTATGAAGGCGATACAGAGTATGTTGTGGGCACATCGGACTACACCTAACCGTTTGTCTGGGAAGAGTCCATGTGAGATGTTGAGGGGGAGGGTAGCAACATTTGAAATATGTCCTGCTTAGATGAGGAAGGGGGTTTGTGCGTTTTGCCTGCAGGCAACATTGAACCTAAAATTGAATCCAAGGTAGTGGTGGATGGTAAAAAAGTAAAGGAAGGGTAGCAATATTGTGCTGGAATTCAGAAGAAAGGACCCAAGGTGCAAGTGGATGATTGGGTTAGAATCAAGCATCCCCACATGGTCTCGAAGGGGTTGTCTAAATTTGTTTCACCATTAAGAGTTGATGCTGTGTCCCGCTATGCTTTGAGAGTTAATGAGGATTGGTGGAATATAGCTAGAGTGTACAAGTTGCCTAATCAAATATCTTTCAAGATAAATGACCAGTGACAAAGATGAAGGTAAGCTGAATGAACCACGTAAAAGTAGCAGTAGAGTGAATCTACCGAAGAGATTTGGATAGTAGTGGTTTCCCCCTGTGGGAAGATGAATTCATATGTTTTGGAGGGTAGTTTGTTCTTGCTGTAAACCTGTGTTTCTGTCAAGTAAAATATTTTGTTTTAGTTTTGTATATATTTTAGTGTATTTCTATTATGCTTTCTTTTGTGTCATTTCGCGCTTTCAGTGTCTTTGGTCTGCTATATATATTTGTCATATTGTTAAGTTGTCATATAGGTATTTTAATTAAATAATAAGTTGTTAAATAGCATTATATATATAGTGATGTGTAAGATAACACATTCTTTATTGTTTTAAAGAAATGAGATGTTGTAGTATGCTATACTCTATGGTCATGTGCAGCTCTGTGTCATCTATGGTGACATAGGGTGTTCTATAATAGAATGTTTATGCTTAATTGTACAGTTGATGTTTGAGAAGTTATTCTCTAGGGAGCTGTGGAGTTGGCAGGAAATAAACGTGTGTCTCCCATACACATGTGTCTCTGAGTCATCACTACAATAAGAAACTGACAACCAAACGACAACCAAAAGATAAACAAACGTTTTGTTCCCTGAATAAAATTACCTGAATACTTACTTTACCCCTCATTGCTGTATAATCATGGTTTAGCCACACCAACCAGTGCACTGCCCTTCTTACTGAACCTAATAATTTTGACTTCTGCCCTACTTTTTTCTGTGAAAGCTCTACATTGCTAACCCCTGCCACCCAATTGGTGCATAGCATTTGCTTGGACTGATATCCTCTTGTGACTTTTGCCTATCCACTGAAGATCCAGGCGGATGGAGGCCCTAATTCTGGCCTGTTCTTGTCCTCTGAGGCTGCCAGACCCTGATAGGATGTGAGCTTTAGCCCTCAGACCTTCTGTGTACCCTGATCTCTTGTGAATACTGATGTCAGCCGGGTTGAGGAAGAACCGGATCTTCCATGACAGATAACACCCTTTCCTGTGCCTCCACTCTTGAGAAGCACAAACCCTGAGAAATGGTGCATGCAACCTGACAACTGAATATACTATCCCACATGACCTGTATTTCTTCTAATATTGCTCAAAGTACCTAGTTGTCCGACCTGACACAAATACGAGCAAGTTGACACATTTACATATTATTTATTTTCTAACAAACAAATAAAAAATAAATAAGATGTAAATGTGTCAACTAGTTTGTATTTTTTTTCAGGCTAGACCACTAGGTACTTTGAGCGATAGTAGAAGAAATACAGGTCAGGTGGGATACTATGTTCAGTTTATAGATTTAACTTTACCCCTGATCCAAGACCTAAAATTAAACAGTAGGGGGTACCTTGGTTTCAGGTGTCATGCAAACTGACACTCACACATTGGCAGAGATTTTTTCTCGGTCCCCACCCACATACAAGCTCCGACCATAGGTTTACTTGTCCCGCATGAGGCTGCATCCTCCACCTACTAAAGCCACTTGTGCAAATGATCCTCTTGGGGAGACACATTAGAAGCAACCCAATGAAATGTATGCCTTAAGTTTGATCCCAAAATTAAGTGTTACAGCAGTTCTGACCATCAGATTGGGCTTGAACTCTGAACTGGCAATGTCTCTTCCCAGAGCCTCTTTTGGAAATCTAAAGCTCCATTATGGTGTTTCATTCCAGCTTCACTTCACTGTCCACTACTTAAAGCTTAGTTACACCACTACTGGACATCTTCATATTCCTACACAATGTAACTTAAGTTGAGTGAGCCTCTGGCTCCTTCTCCTCATTCGAAGAAAATATTACTTGGTCCAAGTGAGCTTAGGCTGAGGGACTTAGGTTGAGCTGTTTCCACTGGCTCTCTTCTGTTTGTTAGTCCAAGTGAGATTAGCACACAGTCAATGTGAATCAACATGCATTAGAAGCAGAAATAGGACCTAAATCACTTACTCAGCCATGCTCAAGAGCGTCCACATAAATAACCATTTGATCTTCGTCCACTGCATACTGTCAGTGATGAGTGGCACAGTTCATTTTGTATTTTGCCTGCATAAATGCCCAAAAATTAAAACAATTTAGCCTATGGGAAGGAGGTAGACATTTTTTTCATTTTTACTACCACCCCATATCCACAAGATTACTTCCTTCTTAGCATGTCCCAAGGTGGGACATCTGGACTCAAAAACTGCACCCTCTTGTCTGGTAGCAAGGTGTGGTAGGCAAAACTATGCAGGGGATCGTTGTGCGGGAGTATCCGTAAAGGATAGGAGCAGGTGGTTTAGGCATGTATTGTGGCAGACTGAGTGGTGGTGTGGTAGAGGCTGCATGTAGGGCAAAGCTTTAGAAACTTTGCTCATGAGAGGGTAGAGGGCTCTGAGCTTGGGAACCGAGGCAGCTACCAACCAGTGTCAAGCCTCCATTGCCTTTAGCGGCCTCTCCTAGCAACAGGAACCGTTTCCACTGTTTCAAAGGCACTCGTCCTGCCCCTCATTTCTTTTTGAACTACAACTCTCTGAGATTTAGATAAAATACACTAAGGTGGAAGTCTTTGAACTTTACAACTTTGAACACCAATATTGGTCATTTTACAAACCTAGCAGCAATACTTTCTCACACATTTATGGACATACAGAGATAATATTTCCGTCAATTCATTATGATATTCATAGAGTTTTCAGCCTAAAAGAACATATTCAGAAAAAACGAATTATTTCATTGTAGCTACATTTGCTCCTGTAATGCATATCTTCTTAACACTAACAGTCCCTGTCAGCTTTCTTGCAGTTTTTGCCCATTGACTTGTCATCTCTTGTATATCTAAATGTCATATTATTATATGTGGATCTTACATCAGCATCAAACTCAAAGTAGAGACCTAACCGCTGCATCTGAAATACTACTTGTTTCAATCATAGCCTCCTCAATAACTTTGCATCAACGCTAGATAGCTATTACGCTACATACAAGATACATAAATCTTGTAGTTAACTATCGTTTAATGACTGTAATGATCTCTTTGAATTGTTTACTACTATTCCTACTCCACCTTTCACCCACTGCAAAAGATTTATCGGAGTGTTACTGCAGACCAGAATCATCCCATTCAACTCAATGGCGTAGCTCAGCATCAGAAAATCAGGATATATTTGTCTCTTTGATTAAAATAGTGGGTTTCTCATAAGCACCCCTTAACCTTAACAGAATAGAGAAATTTCAAAAGGAGAGTATCTTTCTCACCAACATCATGCTATTAAAAACTATCAAATGGGCTGCTGCCTCAGAGCTCTCTGTTATCAGTCACTTGACGCATCTGCCCACCTAACAGATACATACAAACTCCTGAATCCAACCGGCTGACCTCTGGGATAAGGAATGTTAGGTCAAGCATCAACAAAGTTGCAACTGTGAGCAACATCATCGTGTCCCACAATCTCAAAATCCTCGGGATTCCTGAATTTCTAATTCCTGATTCACATCTCAAAAAGTCAGCATCCTCAATGATCTCACTTCGACCAGCCTCAATTTGATGCATATCAATAGAACTGCAAAATAAGAACATGTGATCCTATCAATGTTTAATCTACCTGTTGTCTGAATACCTGCCTCTCAAAGTGGTTTACATCCCATAGTATTGCTAAATGCAAACCCCCCTAATCACAGACCACCTGTCACCAGTTAAAAGTCACCTCTCATTCGTCCATACACTCTTCTCCCAAGTAAAGGAAATACATTCTCTCTCTTTGTATCTGCTGTTACTAAAGATTTCAAAGTCAACGCTTCTCCTACCACTGCTCTGGCTCCACAAAGAGCAAAGGACATTCTCTTGACTTCATCCTCACTAATGGTAGGCAGAATCTGCATACCACCTGTGAGTTTTGAAAAGCTTACAAATGTCACACGTTTTAGATGTTACAAACATAGACCAAGGGTGAAGAACTCTTGCAAAAAGATTGTACTAGAGAATTCTCTCACTCCAAGTAGGATTTGCTGAGATTTTTCACTACCAGCTACTTTGGTAGAGTTTTTGTCACAATGAAACTTTGCAACGGTCATGCAGTATCAGAAGCATGCAGAGCTTGGAAAGTTGTGAAAGACAATCACAAAGTTTGCTGTGTAAGTTCACATCATTCTAATCTTTACCAAAAATCTGAACATCGAAAATTGTGAACAAATCTTGAGATCTGATTTTGGTCATCCTCTTCTGACAGCAAGCAAACATTTGTGGCACAGGAGAAGTAGTGATAATCTGACACAGTATCCCCAATAACAAATGGCTATTTTAAATCCTATATATTCAGGTAATTGCAGGTGAGATCAATATATTGTTACTTGATCGCATTACTTTGACTAGGTGATGAAAATGAACAATGACTATATTTTGATCTATAGATGTCACAGAAAGTTTGTGAGTAGAAGCCAGGTAGCATGGTCTTCCTCAAATCACATACTTGCATGTACCAAAACTTACGGTTTACCCAAAAGTAACCAGGTCAAAACACTGTAGACACCATGTGAGGTTTGAACACTAGTAATGTAGTTATATATTCATCGATTTACATAATACATGGTTAAGCCTTCTTTATCAGTGGCTTCAAAATCCCTATTTAACAGTAAGAGGACTAACTTTTAATTATGCCCTACATCTCACTGTGATGGATTCATTCTCAGTGTGTTTAGCTTCCCTAAACAAGCAAAAAAACGTTAAGCCCAGCACTGTTTTTCAGTATTGGTTAAGAAAAAGTTTTCACAATAGCAGCCTTGCTCTTAGAAACATTAATCAGTACACCTGACAAATTCATCTTTGCAGGTCCACCCTTGGTGCAAGCATCTACAAATGAATCCTCCTCAAGGTGTGAAAATAAACATTGTAAATGCAGAACACATTATAATTCATCATTTGCAGGATATTTAGCTTCCCTAAACAAGTAAAAAAGTTAAGCACAGCATTTCCTCTCTCTTTCGCTGATAATTAAAAATCTTTCAATTATAGTGTTGCTCTTAGAACAGTAATCAGCACACCTGACAAGTTCACCCTTACAGGCCAGCCTTGATGCAAGCATCTACCAAGAATGTCATTCGCAGTGTGTGAAAATAAAGATTGTAAATGTGGAATGCATTTTAATTGCTTTTCTTTCTTTATATAGGTCTTGTTAAACCTACTTCATAGTGCCAATGTACTACAAAGCACACACACATTGCATGTTTTTAATTTCCTTACAATGAACTTTGCATTTGAAATCTGAACTATAATACTCATTTTCATATAAAATACATTTCAAATATTAGCACATTATCCTAAAAAATCAAACAAATTCTCCAAACATTCTCAGACATGTTGCATTCTCAGGCAAACAATGAAAAACCAGGGCTTAAACTTCAATGCTCGAACTCTTTCAAAAATGTACTAAAGTCAATTAATAAATCATGTAATATAAAAATACATAATGAGTAACATGTAATATGCCAATCATTTATAAACCACTCAGCCTTCGGCTTGGTGGTTTGTGGATGTCATCAGAACACCTCCATAGCAATTAAGACCCATATTACACATCTATAAATTATGTATTCCCAGGTTTTTTATGCATTTGTTTGTTTTCTCAAAGATAGGCAGTGGACATTGGACACAATCTGAACTGGAGCATTGCACAGCATCATATAAAATACCAGCCTATTTCATGTAAGCCATATTCAGTTAAATATTAAACAAACTACAGTGCAAAGTAAATTTTCCAAACTCTTTTGGGTTTCGGTGATCTAATGAAAGCAAGGGTCGCCATAGTTCTGAAGGAAATAGAAAGCTTTCCTTGAAAAATAGAAGGTAGTGTTTGGGGCTTTATAAAATTTCAAGTCCTGAAGTTGAAATTACTTTTTACACTTTTACATCTAAAACATCCAGAAATGTTGACTCTAATGGCCATGTGGACGGGCAAACTGGAACTGGCAATAGGGCACTGGGAGATGCCAGTGTGAATCGTTTCCTGAACGTGCCTGGCAGCAAGAGTCTGACCTTCAAATGGGTGAGAGGTCTGTAGCACATTAGCAAGTATGACGTTTACTGAATCCCTACTTCAAATGATAAAGGCCGGAAATGCTTTGATCTTTGAGGCAAGAAAAACAAGCAATGTCAAAGGTATGGGCTATTTTACTTGAATACGCTGTATTATTGATAGTATATTAGATTGAGTCTTCGCCTGATAAGCTAGGTTATTAGAAATATAGAGGGCTAGCCTAAATTGCAAAAGCGGCGATGCAGACAGGACTTCTAATTATTAGTAAAAAGTGAAACATAAAACATGATGGGCGGATATGCCGACGTTACTGTAGACTTCCTACAGATCGTACCTTTTCCTCAAGCCGCACTGTCCATTTGATCCGTATACTTAGGGTGAGCATGGGAAAGATGGCAGGGGAGTAAAAAATAGGAAGTGATGAGGACTGGAAAGATGGCAGGACAGTAAAAAATAGGAAGGGGTGAGCCAGCTCATATGACCCACTGTGATCCACCATCTTTAGTTTGTTTCCTTGATGCATTGTGCCGGTTTGGGAATGCAGGAAGAGGCCTCAGTCTTTCTGGGGTCAGGCAAAGCCCAAGAATGATTTTATAAATGTTCAAAGCTGGTGACAGACGCAGAGGTCTATTCTGTGTGCTTAGATCTATTGGGATTTCATTAGCTGTAGCAGTTAAATGAACATATCCATATGTGGACTGGGACAGAAAAAAGGCTGGGCAACAAAATAAAAGTGCCCACCATTAGTGAAATAGATACTTAAAAACGTGGCCCATGCTTCCAAATCTGGGCAGTTTTGAACTTGTAAAGACACTCTATTTAAGTGTTTTGCAAGTTATTGAAGACTGCATAGATTTGAGCTTGCTACTGCAATGTTTTTTTAATATCAGGGAAATCAACAGTAAAAACCGGCCCAGCAGACCATAAAACAGATCCACAAACAGAAGACAAGAATTGGCACAGCCAATTGGTCTCACCTTTTGGACCTTATAAGTGTTTAGCCATGCAGCTCATTATCCTGGGTGCTACAACATTTACTGTTAGAAGTCTCCATTATTGTATAGGAGGTGGCAGTGTATACCTCACACATTGCGGGGCACTCCCACTTCAAACTGGTCAATGGGCATAGGCTTGCCTGCTTACTGGCAAAAGTGCCACAAAGAAAAACTAGATCACACTGGAAGCAATAATGAAATGCGCATTTACCTATAAAGAAATGCACGTTCAAAAAAGTGAAAGCATGTAATTAAATAGGCAGTAGCATAGAAAGACTAAACCGTGATTATGCAAAAATACAGTTGTGCAATAAGCTTGCAACTCATAACCGCAGAGCACAGACACTTTAAAAGAATTATAAAAATTGTGAAAAGGATATTTTTTTGACCGTAGAGCACAGACACTTTAAAAGAATTATAAAAATTGTGAAAAGGATATTTTTTTGATTGCTGAATCCGCGAGGCTTGGGGCACCACGATTTAACAGTTGCCTTCATTTGAAATTATTTTACACAAATGCTTACGAAGTCAACAAGGTGACAAGCATGAACCGAATATGTTTCCAGCGAAATATTAACCAAAATATCAAAAGCACACTGGAGATCCCCAGACTGCTGTATCTGTCCACACCCACACAAAACTTTGCATTCCAGGGAGCAGTTCATTTGGAATGGTTACCGTAGCAAGACCTCTGTTTGCTATATACACAAATAAATGAAGGCGCCACTAAGTGCACAGTGTTATCGTAGACAGGTGCTGTACAAAGAAAGTTTGCATCCTTGACTGTGCATCAGGACCCCTACAGTTTACAGCCCAATCCTCGGCTACCCTCCTGGACCCCCAACCCCTTCAAATGATGGCTACAAGAATTACTTTAAAACGCACCCTGCATTCGAGCTTATCAGAAGATTAAACATGTTTCCAGCATTACATAGCACTAATACAGCTGCAAAGACGACTTCTTTTATTGGCTCCCAGTTGCCCCGGCCACCAGATAACATTATAACCTCTGAAATTCCCCAGGGACCGCTTCAAAGACACCAGGAACCAGCAGGAGTCTGGGGAAAGCAGACACTGCTCCCGCCCTGCCCACAAACAATAACTCAAGGGACGTACATGAACCAGGACGCTAGGAGAAAAGTGACTTCCGCTGTTGACAAGGTGATAAAAACAGTAATCACATTTCACTGCCAGGGCCGGACTGGCCGTAGCGGGCACCGGGCATTTCCCCGGTGGGCCACCAGGTAGGGGGCTGGTTTTTGGCCCCTGGGGGGCCGTTTTTGTTACAGGGCCGTTTTTGCAGCATAGCTGCAATATCGGCCCCTGTAACAAAATCGTCCGAAACCGGCCCTGGCAAATAGCCCGGCCGCACCCCCAACCCCCCGGGGGGCCGGCCGAGCACTTTTCCAGGGCCGATTTTGGTTCCCAGTCCAGCCCTGTTCACCGCGGATCACATGTGGTGTCGGTACGGTGTATACAAATAATTATAGGTTCCAAAGAACTCAGCCCACAGAAATCACAATCAACCCGAAGCAACCTGATGAGCTTCAGCACTACGTACAGCAGCAAAAGGGGAGGAGTTGCACTGCACTGCGCAGTGCAGAGCGCAGCGCTCAGCTCTGCTTCTTAAATGTAAAGTTAAAGTGACGCAGTTTATAAATAAATAAAGGCACGCGTAAAATGTTAAACAATTAATAACAGATGCTTCCGAAGCGGCAAGCATGACGTGTTGGTGGAAGGCACAGAGAGATTAAGGGAACAGGGTCTGGAGCAGTGGTCGTAGTGGGGTAAAAAAAGTAGGGGAACTGTGGGTGGAGAATCAGAGGGCGGGAATAACCCGTGGATTGGGTCAGTGGGCGGAGTCAGAGGTGTGACAGAAAGAGCAAAATATCCCAACTTTTAGTATTTGTTTCCCATCTCACTAATCGGTTACAGCTTATTATGTTATTTAATTTAACCAATGGATACACATGTTTATTTAAGGTTAAATATGAGTTATTGACATTAAAATGCGTTCGCAAAGTGGGATACGTTTCAAATCACAGAATGTCCCAAATATCCTTAAAAGTGGAATCGCAAGCCATTTGTCTCCCAGCCATGGAGTTTGTCATCAGCACTTCTCCCTTTTTCCACAAGAGCAGTTCAAATATGAATGGCAAAATATCCTAGTTTGCAAATGTTTTCCACATAATTATGGCTCTGCTATATTTGCCACATAATACATCATCTGCTGCATAATCTGACGATTTTAACTAGTAAATTGTTTATAGCTCAAACGGATCAAAAGTTCCTAAAAATGTGACTTGTGCTGCTGTGAAGTGGAGGGCCCTTTGCAAAGGTTGACTGGTCACCTTTCTCACTGTTGCAGTTGTATGTTCCACTGGTACTAATAAGGAAAAATATTTGCAGAGACTGTTAGCATGTGTAAAAATGTCAAAATAATAAAGTATCAGAAAATTTACAGCACCACTAATACCAGTGTAGGGTGTCAGAGCACTTTACATCACACATATTACACAGAGACAATCAAACATACGTGTGTAAATCACTGTATAGGAAATGTTACATAAGACAAAGGAATACAAGGTGTAATAGTCACATGACAACCATACTAGTAGGCAGCATAGTTTAATAGTAATTGGTCTGGAGAAACACAAACTCAGAATTTAAAACGTAATACCATGGTTGGTGGTTCTCTTTAATAATCAGAATTGATTTCTACCCAAATGAACCCTTTTTCTGCAACATTAGGATAATCAAAGACTGGGGAAAAAACCATAACCCTCTAATTTATACCTTGCAGTTTGCATGCAGCTCTTACATGACAGTTAAGAGCTCACTGTTGTATGTTAGGATTTTAACTTATTAACTGCAAGTAACAATAGGGTCTCTCTGACAAAAACAGTAACCCACTGACCTATTTACATTATGTGCACTTTGTGATCTGCATGGTACATGTTCTTAGCAGCAGGCACATTACCCCTCTGCACTTCCTTTCCATGAGTCAAAACGTCCACTAGACAAAACACCATCTCTCTCTACTAAGAACATTAATCACTGGAGTTATCATGACATTTTTATTGTTGCCAAAAATTGTTGGAGGCCAGGAAGGAGGCAGCAAGTGCTTTTAAAACCATATTATACTTGCAAACACGACGACCCCACCTGAAGTCAGTGCCAGCCGCGGTCCATGCAGGTAACAGCGGTGGGGCAGTGGGCCGGGTAAGGGGGATTTCGAGGACGATGCAGAGGGAAAATTAGATATTTATTTAATTTTCCCTTTACATCGTCCCTCGAAATCCCCCCTTACCCGGCCCCTCTGCCCCACCGCTGTTAGCTGCATGGACCGTCGCTGGTCAGCGCCTGGTGCGGTCGCACTGCCTTAGAGACACTCTGCTCAAGGGTCCTGTGACCTCAGTGACAGAGTCACTGTCACTCTATGGTGTGCTGCTTCATAGGCCTGCCTGCAAGACTGGAGGTGAACTTCAGAATGAATTGTGACGGACAGGCCTTTAAGGTTAACCCACACTTGCCACTGCTAGGGTCCACCTGCTGGTGCTAAGACACCAGGGCTTTTAAGATCTTGCGGGGCCTTCTAAGGTCTAGCATGGGAATGTGCTCCCTCAGGGGGAGTGGTCTGGTGGACTGGTCATGAAGGCTGAACCTGGTTCCCCAGTTCCAAATTCAGCAGCTCTGACCATAGTGCCACATCCTCACCCCCACTGAACACCATATTGCCCCACTGAGAGAAAGTTGCACTGCACTGACCCGCTATAAACACCTGGATGTGACTCAATTCAAATTACGCACTAGACAATATGCTGCCTAAAAAAAAATTAACAACATCCTAGAAAAAGCAAACACTCATAGGGAATGCAAGATTAAGTAAAGCATGTGAAATGTAAGCAGGACCAACATGGTTACCTTTTTCTTTTTACACTCATTATTCAGAAATTAGTGAGTGCGTTTGCCTGAAAAGTTAAGGCCATGACTACAGGACCCTGAAGGTACTCGTTTCAATGCCAATTGCTTATATCCTTACAAAACGTAAGCAGTATGGGTTAAAAAGACCACATTTGTGAATACAGAGCAGCGGTATGCATTTTGTTTTTCAATTCACCCATCAAGCAGGTATTTCAGTACCTCCAGGAATAGTGCACTTTCCCACCCAGGGAAAACAATGTTGTTCAAAGAGTGGCGAGAAAACAAAAGTAGCACTTCACTGTCAAACACTGTAAAGTGGCGCTAATGTGTTTAGGTGTGAATAAATCAATCTGGCCACCTTGCAACCACTCTGTCTTGCTTTAGTTAGTTAGTTATTTTTCATATTTTGAATGTTTTATTTCTCTCCACCCTGAGGCTGCACTTAGAAATTGAAAAATGTCAGAAAAAGACGTTTCCAGCAAACGTTTTGTAGTATTTTCATGTTATGCTGTAATGTTCCATTTCACCTTGTTCCTAGCTGCTCAGCCAGTGTGAGTGTTCTGTGTAGAATGTTGGCGTGATTGACATGAGTGGAATGCTTGGGTGCCTGGTGTGAGTGTTGTCAGTTGGAAGATGGGCTGAGCAGCTAGCAGGCTGCTCCTGGTGGGGTTTGCTGTAAATACTTCTTAAGGACTTAATAAACTACATGAAATACATCTCGGCTACATCTACTATGTCACCTGATCACATGGGGCCAGCCCACGACTTGACAACGTGAGGCGCAGGGCGACTTACACACAAAATGGCGAGGTGAGGCGCGGGGCGGCTTACACAACACACTGAACACAACAGGATGAGGCGCGGGGCGGCTTACACACATGACACAAAACGAGGTGGTGGGACTAACACCCAAAAACACACCCGAAAAGTAAAGATGAATCCAAAATACGCAAATGGGGAAAAACACCCCATAACCCAAACGGCGTAAGGGTTAACAACAAAAATGTAGAGAGACAAATGACATGGAAATGGGGCTAAAACCCATACCAAACGTAGCAAGGGAATACACCCCTTAAGTCAACACCTAGAGTCAAGGTACAAAGGCTTTGCAAATCTGTAACAAAAATGTAAAGAGGGGACATGGGACAGAGACCCACTCCCATCCCCAAAGTAGGGATACGATGTCAGAAAGAAGAACATGAGAGATCTAATGCCAACAAAACATGTACGTGTGAAATGCAAAACAACAATGTTGGCATACAACAATAGCAACAATGATGGAATATAGCAATAGAAAGTCACTGTAAACTCATAGGTTTCTTTTTCCTGTGAAAGATTACATTTTATGTTAAACCTAAAAGACAAGCACCACAAACTAAAATTGCAAAAATGTCGATGGTGTGCCTGTCACCGCGATGATAGGGGACAGGCGCTCCTGGGACCCAAACAGTACAACGTAGAGATGAAACAGATCCAGGAGACTTGCAAAAAGGTAGTACTTTGCAGCAGATACATCGCCCACTGAAGATAGAAAGGCACCAAGTCTTGTAAGGAATAGGAAGTCACCAAATGAACAGCCAGAAGAAACGATCTTCACACTTCAACGCATGGGCTGAGTTTAAACATCGGCAAGACTTTATAGGTGTGTCCCAAAGCATAGAAAAGTGAAAATCACCGCCCAAACGTAGAGACTATATTTGCGCCTTCTGATAAAGCGTTGCAGCGAAAACCATGTGGAGCGAAACGAACCTCACACTGCGACGCTGGTGCTGCCTTTCAACAAGTGATAAACTTTATTTGACGAACACAACGTGGTTGGCAGATAACAGGAGGAAGGGCACATCCCGGTCCGTAACAGGCAACATGGAAAACTTGCAACCACCAACTCAAAGATGGCGGCACGCACAGGAGACGCACGCCGGGTGGCTACAGGCACGCTCCTGCTCCAAAGCGTTCAACAGCAGCATTAAAGACTGCCTAGCAACGGAAACGTCATGAAGAATTCTACAGCTGCTCTGCGCGACCCCATCGACAAGGTAAGGTGTGCGAGCTGTAATTAAAATTAAAACCGCAGCGTAACAGTTTTTTTTTAGCCTCACTGTAGGGAAGACAATATAGTCGTTTAAACAAGTTAAAAACTGAATATTTCTCACCTCCATGGTCCCCTCTTGCGGAAGACAGGGAGACCAGGCCATAAAAGTAACTTTCAGACAACTCACGATAGAGATGTCATCAATCAATGTAAACAGGCACATGTAAAGTAAACTAGTACAAGTTGAGCTTCACAAGTCCTGCGTTGACACGGAGGCACGATGAGCAAGAAACACCTTCCAAAACCCACGCATAAATGAGACTGTAGTTTGTTGAAAGTCACAGAAGTGGAGCTTGAACTTAAACAGCATGTCGTCAAGCAAAAACACTGCATTACGCACTGTATGCACAAACCTAGGCAGCCACTGTTAACTTTACATCTTGACGCACTGTAGATGCTTTTGAAGTGTGAGATTTGCAGCAAGATGTAGGCTGCCTTGATAACACATTTCCAGGTGATGAAAATGCATGCATCAGAGCACAGCACGCCTGTCTTGGTGCTGTCCGGTGTGATGGACACTGGTGGGGCTGCGAGGCGTGCTACTCCTGTTTCCTTTGTTTCTTTGTTTTGCTCCTTTGTTTCCACACTTTCTCCCTGAAGTCTACTGGTGCTGTCTGTGCATCCTTTGTGACCACTTACTGCTGCAGGTTTCTCGTGTGGTGTCTTCGCTAGTAAATGTAGTAGGTCCTTTCCAACACGTAGTCCTGCTGTACTCCTCATCCTTAGTTGGCACAAAACCACCTGTAGTGCGTGAGATGAGCTCCAGATCGTCGCCAAAATGTAGTAATGCTTGGGTGCCTGGTGTGAGTGTTGTCAGTTGGAAGATGGGCTGAGCAGCTAGCAGGCTGCTCCTGGTGGGGTTTGCTGTAAATACTTCTTAAGGACTTAATAAACTACATGAAATACATCTCGGCTACGTCTACTATGTCACCTGAACACTTGGGGCCAGCCCACTACAGTGTTTTTCTTTTTTGGATCCATTTCACAGGGGAGCAAATAAACGAAAGGAGGAAATAGATGGTAATACCTGTTTCTTGATGTCTCGGTTTTCACTAAATGAGGAGTGAGACAGAAAGAGAGGGAAGAGGGGGAACAAAGAAGGGGGGCAGCTGTCAGCGCAGGAGAACTGGACACTGTCCTTGTCTTCTCTGGGCACGAAGGAAAAGACAGAGTCCTTTTCCTTCTCTGCCCGTTCCGCCCGTCCCCAAAAGCCGAGCCTTATCTATCGGCCTTGGCGATTTCTGCCGTCTGGGAGGCATGTTTAAAATAAGAAAGTAGGGGAACGGACTCTATGAAATTAAAGAAGTAGGGGCATGCCGTGCCCTGCCGATCCCGCCCACTTCGACCACTGGTCTGGAGGCAGTGCTGTGCACTTACGAGTTGCGTGGAGACTGCGGAGAGAAAAAGTGCTGCAGCAAAAGAAAACATATGGCCACTAGTAAAAGGAGCCATTTAGCAGGGCCAGTCGCCTGGGCAGTAACAAAAGAGCCACAAGGTGGGACAAAACACTGTTCACCATTGAAAGCAACATAATTTTTAACGGCAGACCAAGCAACCAATCAAAAAGGGGGGCGTGTTCAATGCCCCCGAGAGGAATTACAGCATGCCTCGCAGAGCAGCGCATGCACGCTATCTCTAGGTTCGACCTAAAACACGGCCCACACGCTGACCTTTCAGACCAGTTGGGCACTGTCTGATTGCCCTATAGCCCAGTCCAACCCTGAACATGCCTTTGAAGTAACCCAGTCGGCAAATGCATAAGTGCAGGACTTCTGTCTATCATTTTAACATCATCATGGTTTAGCAACAGAGTTCTTGCTTATGCTAACACTCTCAACACAGGCTGCAGAACTGAAAACTGAGAGTACAGCGTTTCTGATGGCAGTTTCCCATGTTTTAAAAGAAAGAAACTGCAATTATTTCACCAGTACACTGTGTAATGCACCTCACTGTCATGCCTCAGCTCTGGCATTGTAAATGTACAACCCTTATGCTGACAAAAAGCATAGTTTGGGATCATATCCAGCAACCCATATTGTGTTCTTAATATTTAAAAGACAGCATAGCATCTGGCATTAAATGAAAGCCTCCATCGATGACCGTGGGAGGTCCAGAACAGACGTAAATTTGGTAACACGAGTACAGCCCGGCTGGCAGGGTGCAGTGGAATGCACCTCAAATGCTGCTACTGTCAGTGTCTGAGTGAAGAAGCTGTGACTTGACCCAGCCTCGCCATCTCATGAACGTCCAGTTCTCCAGCCTCCCGGCTCCTTGGAGTGCTGGAGTGCAGAAGAACATGATGCTTTTTTAGGAATGCATTCTTCCGTACATAGAGTGGTGAGGTGATGTTCCGGAGAGGACCTCCTTTCTCTCCCAGTGCTTAACCACCAGCTATATGGCTGGGAAGTAAAGAGGCAAAATCTCTTCACACATAAAGCCTTCCACTCCAAATTCCCAATGGCTGTCCCATGGAATGGCCAAAATGTGGTTGACACTTTGAATTAAGCAGTGGTTGGTGCCTGTGGGCTGATGCAAAGTGAGAATGATTCTCCAACAAAGCACGACTAAAGGGGCACACCTGAAACCTCTATCTATGTGCCATTATATTTTTACTGTGCATTATTTACCAAGCCTGGAAAGGCAGCTAAAGCTGTCTCTAGCTCAGACCTAAAAATATAAGTCGAGATGTTTTCAAAGAGCAGCTGGAAAAAGTGGTTGAACAGCTCCCCATTTTAGTGTTACGTAGTATTGAAGAATGACCTACAGAAAACAAGAGGAAAAAAATCATCCAATTGGTGAAGTCTTTAGGGTGAAGGGATGCGCCACAAGATGAACTATTTTTTCTGAACTGGGGAATTTTACAAGAAAAAAGGTTGAACATTCTGTGCATCTGGCTTACCAATGTTTTTTTGTATCATAGATGGATGAAGTGTGTTTTTGCCTTCAGTAATTAAAACGTGAATTTTGGTGACTTCTGAGTCAAAGTTCAAGTACTAGGGATGACAATCAGCTTTAGCCACAACAATAGTTAGATGTATGTTTTTAGGGGACAAGGCGCTGTGAGGTCATCATGCCTGCCACTGTCTTTAGCTTCTACCTCTGGGCTTCAAAAAAGCTGAAAAAACTAAGAAAACATGAAAGGCCAACCAATCTTACTGAGGGGAAATTGGCTAATGAATCATAAAGGAGCCAATATTTGAGCATCATTAGCCATCATTATTACCGTACTGATACTGCAAAGTGTGGTAATTAACAGGTACAATATTACCTCCTCATTGTGAGTTCCATTCCTCCGAATGGGGGCATGATATAGTAATGCCACGTGTTTCCATTCTTAGCTGTAAAACTAGGAATGTTCTGGTACTGATGTGCACAAGGTCTGCCAGATATGTGTGCACTACTTACATTTTTGCACTACTTGTGAACCTGATTTGAGTACAAATTCTTATAGCCTTGACTATGATGTCACATAATGTTCAACCACACAATTTTTAGACCAGTACGGCGCAAACGTCAATTCACCCTAGATAAATCACTATGCAGAACACTGACAGGCCAGTCTAAATTAAATATATCTGAAATATTTAATAATGCATGGGTTAGTGTGTACATCAAGTATATTGCCACTAGCATGTGGGAGCACCAACACCTTTATTTTACCTTCTGAACACGAGGGAAATTGTGTAAATATAATAAACATTTTTGCAAAGAAGATAGAAAGAATGAACATTGAAATCAGATCAGTGAATAAAATCATCTGATGTAGCACACAATTGAATTCTGAACTACAGTATCATCTCTGAACCATCAAGAGAATGTCATTGGCAATGCACCTCAAAATTTGAACTGAGGGCGTGAGATACAATCTAAGAGCCAGGTGTAAATATTTCATAACCTTTTCAGTAAAATCTATATACAATAAAAGCAATCATTTCATACATCACAGTTTTCACCTAGCGAACATTTAAATGAGGCTAAACAAATTATTGGGACATCTTACAAGGTATACGATTAACTTTGGCAGGAAAAACTAGCACATGAAGTGCAGCCAATGAGAACCGGTCTAAAATATGGCATAGAAGAAGATCAGGCATTTTAGCTCGGTGTAGTTCTGCTGACTTAACATTCAACTGGACACAGTTCTCCTTTTGGCTAATACTGCTGGTCCTATTGCCAAATGAAGAAGTGCACAGAACTGCAATAATTGACAGGCTTTGAAGTCACATTAGAGACCCAGGGCCTTCAACAACCATTGTAGCCCAAGGCAGCCAGCTATAATGCTTAATTAACAGGGAAAATGTATTAACCAGTGTAAGAGCAGTGCTTGAATCAGAATATCGCAGAATCACTTGACTTCAAGAGTAAGTCCAGTATCAAGATCTGCCCTTATCTGTAAAAGCAAGGGTCGTCATTGTTCAATTCTCTGTCCTGGTAGCCTGGTAGCACCTTAAAGAAGACAAAGATAAAATCATGAAACCAATTGTTTGACCAGTTTGGTGCACTAACCTGTAAATTTGGGACTTGAAAGATCGCAATTCACTGATTAAAAATGTGACAGTTATATTTTTTTATTAACAAAGCCAAGAACATTGTTCATGATGCACAAAAGAGTGTACATTTTCAGTTTTGAGAGACTAATCTTGAGCAAGAAAGAGTTGTGATAAAGACAAAACCCAAGCAAGGGCATAGTGAAAATTCCGATAAATTAATAGAGAGTTATTTGTTTGTTGTAACCTTGCACAAGGGGAGCCTCAAAGAAAAATGAGCAACCGTCTTTCCTTTGAAGTCAGCCGATGAGTTAAATTACTACAGGAAATTATTGGTCAAAGAACTATTGAGTATGAACTTGATTTGATTTGTGGAATGTTCATCCATGCCATTTTCTTTTGTTTAGGGAGCCAGATTGTGTAACAGAGAGGTCGAATTTAAAAAAGCAGTTAGTTATAGAAAGAAGCCAGAAGGTTGTAAGTTTCTATTTCAATCTCTTTCTCTACTTCCCGCCCCTTCCATCTAAGCTAAACTTCATCATGCTGTTAGTCATGGTGTTGGGGACTGCCCTGGTTACTTACCGGTAATATTCATTACTCAGAGTCCAAGTCTTCCTCACCACAGTAATTCACACATGAACTTTAGCCTCCCACAGAAACCCCAAAGTAAATGTCAGCATACTAGTCATCCATCCTTCCAATATGGCTGCCTCCTATATCCACCATTCATTAAAAGGAGCGACCACCCCCCAGGAAAACCTGCAACCAAAGTCACATAAATACATGAAGCCCCCCACAACAGGGCCGGGAGGAATGGGAAACTATACTGTGGCGAGGATCACTAGGACTCGGAGTACTGAAGATTACGAGTAAGTAACCAGGGCATTACCTCCTCGTCCATCTTCCTCGCCACAGTACTTCACGCATGAGCAGATACCAAAGCAAGCATCGGCTTCATGAATATCAACACTCAGGAAAGATTGCAACACCCTGTTTAATACACACACTACAGAAGTACACAAACAGAAACTTCAAGGTGCAACAGCATCCAGCACAGAAGTAGCAAAAGAAACAGAGGCACCTCCCCCAATCTCCAGCCTGTAATGCTCCATAAATGTATGATGAGTAGTCCAACTGGCCGCCTTGCAAATATCCTCCATGGAAACACCCTCAAAAGCGGCCCAAGACACAGCCACTGATCTTGTAGAGCGGCCCTGAATCGGGTTCTCCACCACCATGGCCTGCGACTCATATGCCACCAGAATGGCCTGTTTGAGCCAACGACTAAAGGTAGAATTGGAGGACATGAAGCCATGCCTGCCCTGACCAAATGTGACAAAGAGACTGTCCCTTTTACAGAATGACCTTGTCCGTGTCAAGTACACCAACAACGCCATCTTAATATCCAAGAGATGTAAGAGAGACTCCTCATCAGAATGAGGCTCAGGAAATAAAACAGGCAGCACCACCTCAGTAGACCTGTGAAAAAATGAAGCCACCTTAGGCACAAAAGTAGGGTGAGTTCTCAACACCACCCTATCATCCAGAAACTGCATAAATGGGGCAGACTACAAAAAAGAAACCAACTTACCAATCCTCCTGGCCGATGCAATTGCCACCAAAAAGACAACCCTCAAAGTCAGGAACTTCAAGTCCACGGAACTGAGAGATTCAAACGGACACCTCTGCAACACCCTCAGTACCAACTGCAAATCCCAAAGCGGGGCAGACAACATCGGCCAGGGCCGTCACAAAGCCAGAGACCGCAACAAACGAGACACCAGAGAATCCACTAAATCCAGGACCCTGACAAGATCCACATCCTCAACAAGAAACCCCTTTCTCAAACATCAAGCAGAAAAATTAGACCAATGCTTGGCATAAGCCCGCAAAGTAGAAGGGCGCTAAGACTGTTGAATCAGGATGGCCACCACCTGGGAACAACACCTACTCATCAGACTTCTTCATTCAAGAACCAAGCCTGAAGATGCATTGACTGGAACACCTGGAAAGGGACATGGGGACCCATCAACGGATAAGGCTGATAAGGAATCGCCTAGCACGGCCGAACCGCAAACAAGAGGGGGAACCAAGGGCGTTGCCTTAACCCTGGAACCACTAGAATAAACAAGGCCTTGTGCAGTTTGATCTTCTGCAACACCACCAGAATCAGGGAAACCAGGGGAAAGGCATACAAGAGATCCCGAGGCCATTGAAAGGACATTGCATCCACCCTCAACGCCCGCTGGCAAGGCATAATTGTGCAAAAACAAGGGAGCTGTGCATTTACCAGGGAGGCAAACAAGTCCACCCTCGGAGACCCAAACCTGCTCCTTAAACTCATTAACACCTCCGGGGTCAAGGACAGGGAACTTATGGATTGAAACACCCTGCTGAGCCTGTCCCCCACAACATTCTCCCTGCCCGTCAAGTAGATGGTAGACAGGGACCTCAATTGCTCCCAGGAGCAAATGACCCGAATGAGACAACTGAGGGACTTCACCCGGCACCCCCTTGATGATTCAAGTAACTCATGACAACCTGCTTGTCCGTCCAGACCTGCACATGCTGATCCACCAGCTGTGGAGCATAAGCGATGAGACCCAAGTGAACTGCCCTCATATCCCTGTAGTTGGAAGAACAAGCCGCCAGAATATGGGACCACTTGCCCTGTACCTACAAATCCCCCAGGGTAGCACGCCAGCCCAACAGACTGGCATCAGTTGTCACAATATGGGTAGGAACCACCTGAAAATTCCGACCCCGGGACAGATTTACCTTGTTCAACCATCAACCCAGATCCTCCCTGACCTGGTGAGTCACAGGTACCCCTGGTGATAATCCTGACCACTCGGAAGCCAGTGGGACAACATATGGTTGATTACCTGAAACATACAGGGAAGAACCATCATTCAAGCAGTCATAAGCCCCTGAACCCTCAACCAACGGCTCACAGGAGGACAGTCCAGAGACAACAATTCCTGAATCTCCGATACCAGAGTCATATTTCTGGACTGGGGCAGGAACACCTTCCCCAACAAAGTCCTGAACCTGGCCCCAATGTAAGTCAGATCCTGAGTTGGGATGAGGCAGGACTTGTCCAGATTCACCAAAAATCCATGGTTCCCCAACATTTTGCAGACCTCCAAAACATGTCATTCCGCCTTTGGAAACAAAGAGGCAGAAATCAAGAGATCATCCAAATACGGTAAAATCATAATCTCCCTACCATGCAAAACACCAATCAAGGGAGCCAACACCTTAGTAAAGACCCTTGGAGATGAACAAAGACCAAACGCAATCCTTGAACTAGTAATGTCGACCCAGGACACAGAAGCGCATTAAACGCTTCAAAAGCCTGATAAACCGGGACATAGAGATAGGCATCTTGCAGGTCCAGGGAAGCCAAAAAGTCCCCTGATTGATCAAGGGCAGAATGTGTTGAAGAGAGACCATCTTGAACTTGACATCTGGACTGAACTGATTCAGCCACATCAGATCCAACACAGGCCTGAGATCACCCGTATGTTTCTCGACCAGAAAGAGAATTGAATAAGCAGCTTCTCCTTCCTGCAAAGGAGGTACTGGAATAATGGCCCCTTTGTACAAGAGACTGTAAACCCCTTCAAGAGTGCCTGTCACTTTAAACCTTCCCGAGGACAAGGCGTGACCAGAAAAACATCAGAGGGGAGTTCTCCTAAAAAATAATTTGTAACTCCTCTGTCACCACCTGAAGCACCCACTGGTCGGATACAGTCTGCTGATACATCCTGGAAAAGAGAGAAAGGCGACCCCCCACTAGAGCTTGCATCACAGCCATATAGTCAGGACTTGGAGACGGCTGAGGAAGAGGATGCAGATGAAGGGAACCTGGATTTGTCAGTGGAAGGATCAACCTGTCTACACCCCCTGCCACGAAAGGGCTGGTGAGATTTCCGTTGACGGCCCGGACCAAATGCCTGCCTGGAACTAAAGAATTTAGGACAGACTGTCTTTTCAGGGGCCAGCAGTTTGCGATCCTCTGCAGACTTCTTCACCATATCCTCCAAAGGAGGACCAAACAATTTCACCCCAGAAAAAGGGATATCCCTCAGTAACCCCTTCTGGGCTGCATCATCCTTCTATGACCTTAACCACATCTGGTGCTGAGCAGCAACAGATGATCCAGCCATAGAAGCAGCCGCACCCAAGGAGTCAAAAGATATGTCAGACAAGAATGCATTAATGACCAGAACAAACCCGACCTGGACTGTTGCAAGACATCAATGATCTAGTGGTGTGGATATAGTGGAAACTCATTCTGCTCCCATCATTTTATGTGTGGTGTAACTGAATGCATGAAAATGCTCATCTTCCATCCATGGCCAGGGCTATGGGTTGTGCAAGATGGAGGCGGCCCCTAACTGACCTACTAGCCAGCAGGTCTTTCCGCTTCCACTTACCGGCCACAAACGCATCATCCACCACTGTTATATGTAGAATTAGCCTCTCTATTGCTGCAGTGATATTCAGTTTCGCCTTCCTGGTCAACCACTGCTCCTCCCTCAGTCTGTACACTCCCTTCAAGCAACAGCAGTGACTGCATCCAGAAAACCACTTGCCAGAGTGTTCCCCCTACCACCGCAGCTAATCACCGTCCAAGCAACCAGATTCCGGAAGGTGAAACAACCAATAGGGAAGTAAAGGTTTCCAATTCTAAACTGGTGTGTCACTATAGAAATAGAGGAAGGAAAAAGTCCTTACCACGCTTCCAAATAAATGCAGTGGCCATTTTAAAGTAGTCAGAAATCACATGGTATCTGCCAAAAATGATCAATTACAGAGAAAAAATGGGCAAAGTAACATCTTTTTCTACAAATTCAACCTTTTTACTTCAATTAACGCATGTGTGGAAAACAATACTTTTATCAAAAAATTGAAAATATAATTTTAATAGCACTCAGAAGCGCTCACATTTCTGTCTTTCAATAACATTACCACGGAAACGATTAACATGTTTTGCTGTTAATAGCAGTTGTGTTGTCACCTCTCCATAGGCAAAGGTCTTTCTAGCAAAAAAAACATGACTCCAATTTCAAAACAGTCACCAAGATTACCAATCTGACAGAGATAGCAATCCTTGTAAACAAGTAACAGGGGCAACAAGAAACAAAGTGGGAGGTATGGGAAGGATGGTAGCAACAACAGGGGAAGGGATGGAAGATGCAATAAAATACGGCCCAAACCTGAACATTCACCCACAATGTAACACAAGCAGGGAAGAAATAAAAAAATAGTCCCCAAACGAACAGATAAACAGCCAAAGCGTAAGGATACATTACTTGGTCCCAGCTCCATGGGAGGAAATGAAAAACAAAAAGGAGAGACAAAGAGGAAGGATTGACAACTAGAAAGCAAGGATCTTTTAAAGGACACTGAAACAAACAAATGAAAAACAGTGGGCAGGCTGTAAGCCCACAAAGAAGTATATTCTAAAGTATACAGAAGAGGTGTTGAAAGCTCGACCTAAAAAAGAAGAGAAGGGTGGAGAATTAAGTCAGTAAAAACGGGATCCAAGGATCTACAACTATGGAGATTTGTCAACGCCCAGCATTCTTTGATTCCTTATTTCTTTATTCCCCAAAGTAGCATGAATATTCTCCATAATACTGTCTGCATGGGGGAAGACAGTCAGCTGATTTATGCACTCCAAATTTTGGGTTTTCTCCAGAAAGTGGAGATTTTTATTTCCCTCCAAACTTTAAATGAGTCTCTGTGTGTTACACACTTATCTATCAAACGTTTGACATCGCCTAAACATTTTTATGGAAAATGAGCATGCAACATACAAGATGTTAACAAAATATTTCAGCTTACTCACTTATTCATCACCCACTCTTGTAGTCACTCAGCCATTCTTTTTCCTGGAATCGAAATGAAAAATAAATCTCGGAGTTATGTTGCTCTTAATATTTTAATGTAATTCAACTTTATGTGCATGGGGGCCTCAGGTGAAAGGACTGGGGGCTTGGCGTAGGGCAGTGCAGCAAGGCACCTTGCTACACTGCCCTACGCCAAAGTGAAAGGGCAGGAATGCACTGTATTTAAGCAATAAGGTGCATTCCTGTCCTTTCTCCATGTGCTGGTGCTATTTCTGCAGCCTAGCGTCAACACAGGCACCCTTGCACCATGGTGCAAGGGTGGCTTTCTTGCATGCAGGATTGTTTTTGTGCAGTAAGGGTCACCTTCCTGCACAAAAACAATCCTAAGAGGCATTTTCCTCTTTCTATGTGTGCTTCAGAATGCAGCACACATGGAATGAGGAAAAACGAGGAGAAATGAACATATTTCTTCTGGTTAAACCTCACCTTGGGAGTAGTACAGATTTGGCGCTTCCCCAGGTTTACATCACTTTATAAATTTGGGGCAGCGTCAAATTCCATGGGTGATGCATGGGTAAACTCACCGCAATGCCCATGGAACGCCTCCCGGGTGCAGAGTAAAGGGATGCAGAAATTTTCACTGCGTCACCTTACTCGTGATTTATGAGGCCACTCAGAGCCACACAGGGTGGATTTGCATGGCTTCATAAATTGAAATTAGAGACCTGCATCATGCGTGTACCACTTTACGTGGTGCAAAAGTGATGCAGGGCTCTTATAAATAAGCTCCTGAGTGTGTTGCTCTGCGAACTTTGTGTTGCCTACTGTATAAACAGTAACTACACTTTGCATCCTACTACTCGTAGTTTTATATTGATTATCTAAAGAGTAAAACAGCAAGTAGCCAAATGCAGGTGATTGTTGGCTAAACACTGTCATGTACCAGACTGAGAGCTCTATGCTCATGCTGCTCACCTGGACTTGCACCATTCGTACCATCAGCAAATCCTTGTGACATGCTTGCTTTAGGGTCATTACGGCCAATCAGAATGGGCAGAGCTTCTTTTTAGGTGGCCATTGGAGGTTTTCAACTCTTGAAGGACTTTCGAGCTGTGCGGAACGCACCCAGCACCTTCGGTGGTGTCCCTTCAGGGATCAACAGCTCCGTGCTCACAGCTCCGGGTATTCTGCTTGAGTCACAGAGCCCACAGCAGTGGCATGATGACTCTCTTAACTCACCCTTTGGGTAAGTATCACAATACTTTCTCAATCTGGTTTTCACTGCCTTCAGCATTTTTCTGTATTTGGCTAATTTAGCTGCTCAGTGCTTTTATCAACCTTATCTGTTGCTGCTTCCAGCACTTCTCTGTACTTGGTTGTTTGTGCCTTTAGCATTATTGTTCCATACAATTTATAGCTCCCTGTTGCGTAATGATGCAGTATCTCTTTCACAACCTTAGTAGCAGATTTCTGTCCAATGAAGAGTAAACTTCTAAGTGAGGCTTTCGTTATCGTCAAATGCTTCACAGTGGCTGGATTGTGCTTTGACACCACGTACGACAAACGTCGATCGTCACTTCGACTGAGCCACATGCACAAGCAGGACCACAGCAAACTTTTTCTGGGAAAGCACTGTCGATCTTTGGGTTACATATCCCCTATCTCATTGCAAGTTGTAGTGTCCTCCCCAGGCTGGGTACTAGTAAATTAATATGCCACATGCAGAGCTTAGAATTACATGTATTTATTCCTGTGTGTGTAACTGCAAACTCAACATTCTAAACATGAACTCTATTCACCACAACCGAACACATACGTCATAGTTCTACGGAGTCCATCAGGAATCATTGCTAACTCACAAGACACCACAGCGAGCAGCAGCACAGATGGGTTTCCACTTCTGCAATGAGCTGATTTGGTGGCCTTCGGTTTTAAAATGTAACCAGATTCACACTTTAAAAAAACAACTAGGCAAACTTGTGGCACACTTCTGTTCTTGATCATGGGCTGAAGACTTAAATTAGCCAAAATAGTCTTCCAACAACTAACAAACATGTCGAATTGATTTGAAGTTGCTATGCGCACCTAGGGGGACCACTCTTGGGTCTCCAAAACGTGCAAACATTAGCTATCTTTGGGGATCCGTTTTTTTTTCTAGAGTAACATTATAGTCTATGATGATCTCCGGTATTTATTCATTTAGTTACGGGCATTTATTAGAGTGCAACATATGCTCTCAAGGAGGCTCTTGTCACTCTTAAAATATGAAAGGGAACTTGGGGGCACATACATCAAGCTATTTTGCGATCGCAAACAGTGCGATTCGCAAAAATTGGCCGTTTGCAATTGCAAAATGGCCTTTGCCAATGCATGAAAGGTTTTTGGATTCGCAAGGTAGGTAATCGCAATTTTTGGCGATTCCCTAAATTGCAAATGCAAATAGGGAATCTCAATTTGCGATTACCTATTTTACATGCAGGAAGCCTTTCCTAAATGCAAACTGTGCATTTAGTAAACGCTAATTAACATCAACTTCAAGTTGATGTTAACCATGTGCATACTATGAAAAATGCACAAAACTGCATTTTCAAAGTGCCATGTGGTGCATGTGTGTGCCTTACATGTGCACCTTTTTTTGTTGGGGGCGCCTCAAGGGGGCCTTAGGCACCCGGGCACCCTTGTCTTTGCATTACCTAATTTGCTATTACCAATTAGGTAATCGCAATTTAGGTAATGCAAGACCACTCTCGCCTATGGGCCTATGGGCCTTGAGGCCCATAGGAAAGAATGGAGTCGCAATTGCAAATAGCGATTCCCTAATTACGTTTGCGATTAGAGAATCGCGATTTGCTGTATGCTTTGTTGCATTGCATTTTGCGATTACCAAATAGATATTTCTTAAAAAATTGCTATTTGGTATTCACAAAATGAAACTTTCATGCATGTGCCCCTTAATGCGCACTTCTCACAGTAGCTAGGTGGTAAATAGTAACGTTTTAACCTGTTTCCTGAATCTCTTGTGAACTAGGATGGAATCTAGGGGGAGTGGCAGACTGTTCCAAGTCAGGACACTTAGAACATGAAACGCCCTGTGTTCCCATTTCCTATTTGTGTCCTTAGGCACTTGAAATTGGAGTAGCTGCCTAGGGGATCTACGGTTATGGGCAGTATTTAATAACAATCTCGAAATGTATTTCTCTTTTATACATCTTAGTAGAGTCCGCAGGTCAGCTATGACACCTCTGAAAGGCTTCCCTTTTGGTGAAGTTAAATAGAGCACCAAAAGTCTGAATGTCTGTGATGCTGAGAGAGCCCTAAAGAGGAGCATCAGTCAAAGAAGAGTGTAGAATTGTTTCCATATTAACATGGATGCAGAGGACTGCTCTATTGCCAGAGAAGAAATAAACAGTGGTGGATATTTCATTTATTGGAATGGAAGAGAAGTGCCTACTAGTCAAGCAATATAGTAGGTCCCTTTGATAAATGTGCACACTCAAGGCATTGTGCAGATGCTTGTAGATAGGATTTTCAGATATAAAAAATCAATGATGAATAATGACAGGCAATGTAGTGAGAATAGCAAATATCATTGCTCTACGCATAGCTAACAAAAAATGTATTCCAGGTATTCAACGGTCAAAGAGAGCACTGTTTGATAACTTAACAAATTCTTGGTCAATTGAGATAAAAATTATCAAAAATGTAAGATAGGAGCGATGATGCCATCACTGGCAATGCATTGCAAACACTTTATTTTTTCAAAACCACAGCTTGCTATTGTTTCATGTTTACACAATATATCTGCATTTCTTGATACAGATGAGTAAGTACTTAATGGTAAATGTAAAAAAATCAATTTTAATTTGCTGTGCTTGTTTTCACAAACCCATTTGGGAAAATATTGAAGGTTAATATGCTTATTATTTTATGCTGTAATGGTAAATGCATGCCCGCCTTAAAGATCCGCTTCTCTGCTGTTTTATGTGGCTAACGCAGTCATCACTTTTTAGAGGTGGTTGGCATAGATAGATGGCACAGAAATATGGATAGGTAAACAAAAAGAGTGTGCAACAATGTCTATCATAAGAGACCCCTTTCGATACCAGGGAAGCTACTTGTTTGTCCCTGTTGAACAGGTGTCGTATAGCAGGAACATTCTGAAGAACTCTGCTGATTGTGCTAATATCATGGTGTCAAGTTTATCAAGTTTATTTTAAATTTGATATAGGCCTCAACTGAGGTCAACAAATACACAAATATAATTTTAAAACATTTATCATGGTACCCGAGGCATCAGCTTTAAGCATTTATAATGTATACACATTATCATCATTGGTTAAAACAGCTTTAAGATAAAAGAAAAAAAAACTTGTTTAAGACTTTTTAGAGCTTAGTTAAATCTTTATGAAAAAGTGACGTTGTATCTGAGCTTTAGGTATTTATAATTTTAAAACATTATCATCATAGACTTTAAAACAACTTTAAAAAACTCTTTAAAAATGTATACAGTTGATAACAGGCAAATTCATCCGGTGGTGATTTACGAAGCTTAATTAAACTTTGTGTACACAAGATTTTATATCTAATACTAATAGGCCTTAAATACCTCAGACGGGCTTCTACTAGGGTTGGATTAGGGCAGACAGATAGTACATGAATTAGATCTTGTATTCTTCCCTTACACAAGTCACAGAGCCCTGTTGTGTTTTCAGAGTTATTCCACTTTGCTATGTAAACTTTCAAAGGGAGGATTTCCAACCTCAGTAAAAGAATACAGCACCGTACCCTGTAATCTAATGAAAAATAAGTGTATTTCTCAGGGGATTTATAGTCTATGGTTTTTGTGTATCCTGTATAGTGTTTTAAGTGAAGACAATGTTCTACGGCCATGTCAAAGCTTAATCTTGGGGTCAGATTCTTTAAAAAGAGCTTTAAAAGTGCTGGTGTCCAAGTTTGTAAAAGTGATACTGTGCAGTGTGACAGATTAAAAGCTGCATTAAGATTTATATTAAAAGTGTACCGCGACGACTCATCTCTGAAAGTTTCCAGTTTTAAAATGTGCCTTAAAGAACCAGAGTCAGCATGTAAAAGATGATATGCCCATCTTAATATATTCGAGATAGCTCTTGCATATATACTAGCTAAGGAGAGTTTGAGGCGTATTACTTGGGCCGGAACAGCTTACTCTTACCAGTTTCCGTAGAGAATTTCCTTCTCTCTCAAATTGCCAAGTTTTTATGTGTGTATACTCTAAACCATACGTTAGACTGGGAGGGATTTCCATACGCTAGACATCTAACAAAGGTTGGAAGTGTCTGTTTCCGGGAGGAGGAGTATAGCCTCAACAGTGCTCCTACGTGGGCATCTGCCTTTCGACCTATGTGATGTAGGTGGGAGGAGTTGTGTAATGTTTGGGTAAAAATCTGACCTTAGTAAGTGTATTCTTTGATGGTTTCTAGTGGTTTTCCCCCAATGTCCAATAAAAAGGTCGGAATCGCTTTTTTCCCCTAAAAGGTCAAATTTGGGTTTTCGAGATGTTTGGGACTAAAACGTTGTCTTCTGCATAGCCACTTAGTGCATTTAAGTTTCTTTGGAGTCCTATGGGTGTAAGATCTAATATCACAATGTCATCAGCGTACATTAAAATATGTATGTCAGTCAGTGCTAATTTCGGTGGAAATTGTTTTTACTTGGGTGAAGTACTCTGGTAGGTCGCTTAAATAAAGAGAGAATAACAAGGGGGCAAGGAGACAGCCTTGTTTTAGACCGTTTGACATGGAGATTGGTCTAGTTAAACCCTTTTCTCCCCCCATTTGGACTCTGCACCAGGTTTCTGTATGAAGGGATATAATTATTGTGAGTAAATTTTGTTGGATCCCTAGCCTCACCAGTTTATTCCAGAGTGTTGGCCTGTCCACCCTATCAAAAGCCGTGGTAAAATCAATAAAAGCACAGTATACAATTTGCAATTTTGACATGACATATTTGTCCAGTATCGTTTGTAAAATAGCGATATTGTCTGTTACTGAGTGTTTTGGGCGGAATCCTGCCTGGGACATAGGAATTGCTCCACTGGAAAAGGCCCAGTCCTTAAGATGGTCCAGGACACAGGCTGCAAAGACCTTTCCCGTTGCGTTGAGTAGGGCAATTTGCCGATAGTTCTTAGGGTCTGTTCTAAAACCTTTCTTGGGTCTGTTCTAGAACCTTTTTTTAAGATAGGGACCACAATACTCCCACGCCATGATTTCGGGATATCTCCTGTTGCAAAACAGTAGAGAAATAGGGGGGATAGAAATTTGCTCCACTTGTCCGGATTTGCTTGAAGAGCCTTAATCGGGATCTTGCCCGGTCCCATTGCTGCTGTAGATCTTGTGGCCTTTATAAAGTGAGCTATTTGTATAGTTGTTGAGGCTACTGCGACAGCATTTAACTGATCCTTCCCTTGAATCTGCTGATCCCATTTTCCCGCCTTCGGTGAGTTAAGTTTATACAAATTATGGATATGTTTTTCCCAGGCCGATGCTGACACTGGGAGTGCTTGTATTGTTTTCCTGATACCCATTTCTTTGGCAGCTAGGCTCCAAAATGCTTTGCTGTTTTTACTTTTTACTGCCAATTGAATGTCTATCCAGTTTTTGTCTTTTTCCTCTTGCTGTTTTTTCGCTTTTTTCCGTTGTCGTAATTTTTTCAGCTTTTTTATTTCTTTCTGTCTTATCCCCGAGAAGTTTAGAAATTGTGATCTAATCAGACTATTTAATTTTACTGATTCGTAATCTTTGTTCATTCCTTTAGAGTGGCTCTTTCTCTTTTCGTGCCTGTTTGAGTGTTCCTGAAGAGATGCGACGACCGAGGACACTGTTTCTTCATAATTCATTATCGGGTTTACTTCTTTATTGAACGGGTCTGAGAGCATAGCAGAGATTACGTTGTTCATTCTCTCAATTGTGTTAGAATTCCAGATGATCCTACCGTTTTTATGATCTACATTAGCATGACCATTCAGAGAACCTAATGACCATGGCGTAGTAGACTCCAGTGTGAGTTCTATTTCCAGAGACAAGGGTGCGTGATCACTTTCATGTATTTCCTGTACGTTTAATGATTGCACTTTCTGAAAAAAGTCTATGCTACAGATTACATAGTCTAAAATAGATAGACTGTTAGTACCCGATCTGGTATAGGCGGCCGGAATATCCCCTTCTACTCTACCATTCAAATTTACTCCGTTCATTGCGGTAACATGAGAGAGTAGTAGTTTCCCTTGTTTATTAGCTTTTATCTTTGTTGGGAATAGTGGCTTTGGAATAAAACAGGCTTCCTCTTTTTCACATTTTCCCTCTTTATCCAGTAAAGTATTAGAGATTTTCTCATTAAAGTCTCCAACAATTAATACTGGTGGGTAATCTTCTCAAATATTTTTGCTAGCAGACAGTCGTTGCGGGGTCCCGGCGGTATGTAAACATTGAAAATTAGAAAATCCTGGATGGTATTCAAACTTTTGTTCTGATGCTTAATCTTAATGCATTGAGCATTTTGGAGATGCAAGTCAATGATTTTTAGGTCCCGATAGATTTCTTCTTTAAGGAGAATTGCAAGGCCTCCTTTTGCTTGACCCCTTTTTGTGGCCTCAGCTGCGATGTCGAATACAAAGTAATTTTTTTGAGTGAAAGTGTCTATGGACCAGGGGGCATATTCTCAAGAACGTGTGATAACTACCGCAAATCCAGCTTAACGCAACACTTCACATCGCAGTCCATCGCGGGAAAAAAACGCTGTGTCAACGTGGTATTCCCAACACGGCGGTACCATGCGATAGTCACACGATAATGCGTCAAATGAACGGGTTTAAAATCAACGCAACACCGCAAAAACGCGAAACCCCAACACGAAAATAGTAGCGATGACGCCAATCGCGATACAAAAATCTGCGAAAACCTGCAATTCCCACGCGTCATGCGGGAAAATGCACTATAAAAGTAGAAAGAAAACATACAAACAAAAGCCAAACAACAGCGAAGCACAATGGAGGCATCCGGAGCAAGTACAGAGGACAGCCAGAACCCCACAAGCCCCCCGGAGGACCAGCCTGGGACCTCGGGGTCAGGGAAGGGCAAGGACAAGAAGAGTAGGAAGAAGCGGTTCAGTCCGCAGGAAAACAGGATCCTGATAACGGAGGTGATAGAACACCATCAACCACTGTTCGTCACCTCCACTGTGTCACTGGCAACCAAAAATGAAATATGGCAGACCATCGTGGACAAGGTGAATGCAGTCGGAGTGCTGAGGAGGAAAATGGACGAGGTCAAGAGGCGCTGGAAAGATGTGAAGCGCAAAACCAAGCTGAAACTCGCAAACAACCGGAAGGCAGCAATGCAGACTGGAGGTGGCAGTCCAGTGCAACAGGAGGAGCTGGACGAGATGGAGGAAATGGTGTCCACAGTCATCAGTGGGGAGACGGTGGCAGGAGTTGGGGGACCGGACACTGCTCAACATGACCGGACACAACAGCAACAAGGTGAGTAATGACCAGGGACTGGGGGGACGGGGGGAGATGGGCACAATGGCACACATGCACAATTAAGCATAGCACATCAGCGGACAAACCATGCCCCAGACCCCCAACTCCCACCAAGAGACCAATGCACACAGGTATGCAACATCTCAGCACCACATAAGCACAGAAGCCCGAGGCACAGCGCATATAAGGGATAAGGGGCAGCTACATCCGAGCTGCAGGGGCGACTCCCCCAAAATGCGGCACACACACATTACATGCAGAGCACATCAACATTGACAATGATGTGGTACAAACCGCAACACGTCCACAACAGAACAGAGGACACAACTGGTGCCGCATGTGCGTACAAACTGGCCAATCACATTTGGCATTGCAGGGAAATGTTAGTTGACAATGTACACAGTGCTGGAAACAGAACACCACCACCCACATGTGAGGCACATGCAACAACAGAGGACGAAGATGCGGATGAATCTGCCTTCGTGGTCAGAAGGACGCAGTAGCATTCATCTCCGCCATGTGGCCTGTTTCTGCTTGGTTATGCCCTCTGCATCATCACCTTCCACTGTCCCCCAAAGCACTCTGCGTAAACTCACCTTGGACCTCGACATGGACTGCCATATTCTGTTTGGTCACCAATGACACAGCTATCAGACTGTGGACTGAACTCCTCCTCTCCTGATGTACCTGTCATTCCCTGAAGGACTCTGGCAGGCCCTTCATGGGCCAACAATGTAAAGTGGGGTTGGCATGGCCCTGTACTGCTCCAGCTGCAACACTCCACTGAATGTGCAATAAACATTCATATTCACACAGATGTGTCATGTCTATGATCTTTCAAGTGTGGAAGTATGGATGAATGTAGGGTCAGTGATTCCCCTTTACGTCCATGTTGCTCATGTTGTGGGACTTTTGTCACAGGGTGACAGATTGCTGATTGCGGTCCGGGTGACGCCGACACTACAACAGAGACACATCCATTAGTCACTTCCTTGTCCAGCCCAGGACGGAACCACGCCCAGAGCTCCGGGGGCATTGTTCATACCCGTACGCTGGACTGGCATACGCCAGGACAGCCCACTCCGCTTACGCACACAGGGGGGGACGACAACGTCACATGTCCCAGGTCTTCACTGTAGGGATCTGCAGCTCACAGGTCTAGTTGTCAGCATGCCACAGCCACTCCCTCACGGCTGGTGTACACCCACACCACACCCATCCAGCACAGGCGTCACAGGACATGTTACCCTGCCAATAAAAAGGGCCTGGCGCACGTGCTGGACGCCATTTCCACTCTCTAACTGGGTGTCTCCGTGTACTTCTCATGTATGCATGAGGGCCTAGGGCCCTGTCACCTCACATCGCCCAGTGCCGGGGGTGACATGATGGCGTCCACACCACGGAACTCAATCATTAAGGGTCCATGGCTAGCGGTGCACAGACTTGGTGGCACCGGATGCACTGCAGCAGGCACAGGCACACCGCCACGGGACGGTGTCTTGTGGTGCAGTGAGATGGGGCACCTAAAGTGCTGAGCGGGTGTGCAGCCTGCGATGATACCGTGTGCACTGATGTGGTCTCTGCCATTGCGAAATCAAGACCCAGAGTCAGGTGTGTGACCTGGTGGCCCGCGGTGAGGGGCTGCATGATGTGGAGGGTGCCATGGTCGCGGGTCCCGGGCTTGGAGATCCCACCGGAACGTGGTGGGCCCTCTTGGAGACACGCCGGTGGCGGAAGGTGAGCAGTGAGGCCTGGTTGCGCAGGGGCGGGAAATCACCGCTGGGTGGCGGGAGGGGCTGGGGTGCAGCAGCCTGTGTGCGCAGGGGCGGGCAAGCGATGATGGCGTGTGCAACTGTATGGACTCTGCCATTCATGTCTCTGGACACTGTTTCAGATAAGGGACCTGGGGGACTGCAGTGCATACCGGCACGTGGTTGAAGACACACCGGTGGCAGCAGGTGAGCAGTGAGGCCTAGGTCCGCAGTGTCGGCACTCTCTCACCCTCTCTTTCTCTCTCCCTCTCTCTCTCTCTCTTTCTCTCTCCCTCTCTCCCTCCCTCTCTCTCTCTCTCTTTCTCTCTCCCTCTCTCCCTCTCTCTCTCTCTCTCTCTTTCTCTCTCCCTCTCTCCCTCTCTCTCTCTCTCTCTTTCTCTCTCACCCTCTCTTTCTCTCTCCCTCTCTCCCTCTCTCCCTCTCTCTCTCTCTCTATTTCGCTCTCTCTCTCTGTACTTTGATGGGCGCATGGCACACCTTCTTATCCAGATTTCTGTTTTGCAGGCTGTGACTTAGAGAATGTCCTGAGAAGACCCGCCATGCCTCTTCAGAATTGTTGTTTTTGGTTTATTCTGTAATAAACGTATTATTTGGATATTATGATATGAATGTATGATTTCCCTTTTCTGACCACACATGTATGTTAGGCGTTGTGATTGTGCGACTTCAGGCGATTTGTTTGGTTCATGATTTCGTGGAGTTGATGTGCAATATCTTTGTCCAAAGGGGGGGTGTGGGGGGTGCCTGGGGGGGGCCCGGGGGGGGGTTGGGGTGGGGGGGTGGTGGGGTCTTGGGGGTGGTGGCGGTGGGTGTTGTTGGCCTATTGGGGCTCCGGGCTGCATGATCGGTTGCTCCAGGGCATCTGTTGTTCTTCATGTGTGGCTATGGGCTGTGCTCCCTTGTCTGGTGCTGGTTGTCATCCGACTTTACACCAGGTAAGAGCAGGTGTTAATTTCCTGCTGCTTACGCGCCTTATCGCATGTTTTGTAATCTTATCGCCGATCTGGCTGGTCGTTGAGAATGTTGTGGAGTGGTGTTGTCGCGAATTTTTGCACGGGAACGCCTACTCTGCACATCATTAGCGTTAGTTGCCGGGGTCATCTGTGGCGATGTTTTTTGCGACTGCTTTCGCAGGTAAACTGGTGTTATGGGCTGTTAGCGCCAGCTTGTGAATGGGGCGATGAATTTATCGTGACTTTGGCTGTGATAAAGTGCTGATAACTCGGCGATAGATCCTTGAGAATATGCCCCCAGGTTTCTTGTAATAAGAGAATCAATGGAGATTTTTCTAGAATATGGGCTAGCTTTTCTCAGCTTTTCCCAGCGATGTTCCAGGAGATAATTGTTAAACTTCTGCTAAAAAGGAAGTGTTAGTGTGTTTCCCTGTTTATTGCTGTTCAAATTTTCAGATATCCAAGACCAGGAGTTTTCTTTTAGTTGCAGCTCGACTTTTGGAGGAGCCTGATTGCAGATTCGTCGCTCGCCTTCGCTGATCGATATTATTAAGGATCCTTCTGGTATGCTTATTTGAGTTTTTGGAGACCAATTTGCGTGGTTATGCCGGGAGTAAATCTTACTCTCGTTGTTATCTTTTAACCTGTTGTACTGTGTAGCCTTTACTTTGACTTCAGCCACGTCGAAACCATTTTTGTGAAGGATGTCTCTCTCTTTTAAAATGATAGATGCAATAACGTTGGATCAAAACTCCACATTTGCCACTGTTAGATTCGATTTATTCGGGAACACTACAAATTTTTTTTCTAGTGTTGTGAGTGAGTGGAGTTGATGAATCTTATGAAGTAAGTTTATTCTCCCACGATTTAGAGGAATTATATCGCAGGGGAATAGATCTATTAATTCCAAAGTACAAGAGACAGTTTGGTCTCCCTTTCCATGCGTGTTTTTAGTAGAAAAATTGATTTCTTTTTCCCCTGAATTTTTTTTGTCCTGGCATTCCTTTGTCTGTTATGCTGAAAAATGTGGTGCCAGTAGGTTTAATTTTTTTTCTCTGTGCCCCTTTGATTTCATATGGGAGGGAATATTCATCTATATTTTGGGTTGTCTCTAGATTTTTTATGATTGGTTCATTGCTCTGAACTGTTTGTTCTGGTTTTTGTGGAAATTTTACTTTCCTAGTCGATCGTCTCGTGATTTTTCGCTTTGCTCTTTTTTTGCTTTTCTTCCCCTTTATGATGTATCTCTTTTCCTTTGGCTTTAACGTAAGCTTGGATTCTTCCATTATTGGGGGATTTATAGAGACCTGTTCCTGATTCTTTTGTATTTGAGTAGGCATTCCTTGCTGATTCTTCTGTTTAAAAGTAGGAAACAAAGGTATCACGGGTTGAGGGGTGCTTTCTATCTTGATTTCCTCGAATAATTTGAATAGAGAGTAAACTTCTTCATCATTTATGAGCTTATTTTTCACTTTTTGTGAGGTGAATCCCTTTGTTTGTGTTGCCTTTTGCATTTTTCCAGTGAGATGGTCAGCAAATGGTGTATTTGGGCATTCTTCTTCCCGAGTCGCAGATTTTCCTGGACCACTTAGTATAGTTTGGGAATTTTGATTAAGTTGTTCTTTCCTTTTATTGTCCACTAGATATTGTAGAATTCCAGTTTGCGTTTCGAGAATCATGTCCAAGTTTTCTATGTTCTTCTCAAGGAGGGCCAATATAGATTCCAAAATTCTCTGTAGTGAGAAGAAGGCGCTAGATATAAGTTCTCGCCTGTTTGGGGATTGCGATACGTTGAAGAATGGGAGTTCTGGTGATCGTGAGCAGTTTTCCGTGTAAACTGTGGCATTAGTTGGAGTACTGTTGAGTGGTTGTGGTGTCTCTTTAGGTACTGTAGGAGATAGTTGATGTAAATCTAGTGAAAAGTTTATATCCGGTAAAGTAAAGTCGGTTTCTAAAATCGCAGGAGGAACCTCCAATGCTATATTTGATTTTTGATGGGGTTGTTCTGATCCCCCCCATTGACCGCATCTTTTTTGTAGTCCGTTGGCTGTTTACTTTCTTGTTTGATTGCCATTTGCTGGCCATTGATTGTGCTTGAGCACAATCCCTTTCCTTTGCCTTGGATATTTCTTCCTGTTGCATTCCCTGCTCTACTGGTGCTGTTTGATCGTCTATTCTAGAGGAGGCAATGAAAAATGTTGTTATATCTACTGTTCCTGGGACCGGTCCAATCTGAGATGCTTTGTGTATACTCTTTCTCGTAGATTGAGCCGTACCCAGACTTTTCATATGTACTGTTCGAGATCTAAGTTTTTTGTAAGCCATGAAAGTCGATTGATGGAATGAGCAAAGGGGTCGCCTGGTTAGTTAAGCGGTGCTCTTGCCCGCTATCTCGCTTTCTTGGCCTGCTCCCAGCTTCAACGGCGACAATTTCATTGTTTTCCTGCTCAGGAGTAGTTTAGCGTATGCTTGACGCGTGTATCTGGAGGCCAGACAGCCCCGAAAACTATAGACGACGGCCTTAAGAACAGTTTCCTCTGTATTGTTACCCACCAATTTCCTGGTGTCGTGAGTAGCTGTAATTCTGGCCTCGCTAGCTTCTTTACCTCCTTGCCTCCTCACCTCATAAATTGTTGTGGCCTTGCAGCCACTTACTACCCCTTCACGCCCCTACAGCGGCCCTTGTTGCAATGGTAGCAGGTTCCTACGCATTTAGCGCAGATCATTAGGTGAGGGGTGGTCTTCCTCGGCTGCGCTCTGCAGCCATGTGCCAAGCAAGTGGGGCACTCCTAGGTGGACCGCAGGCCACACCTGGACCTAGCCGGGCTGCCTCTGCGGTCCCCCGGGGGCACGCTCTCAACAGGAGCCGGCTACGGTTCCTGCACTTGCGGCACTCGCAATAAGAAAATATTGGAGAATAGCTGAAAGATAATTGGGCCGAAGTTGGGCTAGTGGTGAAAAGCAGTGGTAGAGGATATTTCAGGAGCTGGCTGTAATGCTGTAGTGCTGTGTGAGGCTATACAAAGTTTTTTAAGGTGACCTGGCAACTCGGCAACCCTCTTGTACCTGCTGGTAATCACGGCAGTCATGACGTGGTCCGCTGGTAGACTCTCCACACCTCTCCTTGTTCCTTGCTCACCGCTGACCCCTGCAGCTCTTTTTCGCTGTTAAATGTGGCACACAGCGGCTTCGCTGCTCCACAGCCACAGTGGCTCTCACCTCCTCTCTCTTGCTCTGGAAGACCGCTATAGCTCCTCCTCTTCCTGTGTCCAACCAGTAGCCGGAAAAAATATCATGGTGAGTTTTGTGTTTATGTAGTCAACACGTATCAGATAGCATAAAAAAGTTTAAAAAAATCTTATCTACCTCATACCGTGTCGACTAGTGAATAGTACTGATGCTAAACTTTATGTAGAAAATCGCTGGCTTCAAAATTTGCTCTTCTAAGCAATTTAACATAATTGTAACGACTGAACAAAAGTAGTTCCACATTCAACAAAGCGAGCATAGCAAGCAAACGAAAGCCCATGCAGGTGGGCTTAGAGAACTTTGGAAAAATTGATGCCAAAATATTGTAATTATAGCAACATTTCCAGATATATTTTTCAGTGCGGATGCAGACTGTGCATAGTGAGGCGTAAAACCCTTACATCGCCACATTGCTTCAGAAGAACACGCAAGCTCTCATTGAGTTGCACTGTACTGGTGGGATGCAAACTCCGCACACAAAATTAGCATTACAGTGCAGTAGTACTCACTCAGTAGCGTGCACTTACAAACTATTTCCCCATAATGGGCAATAACTGTGTGGACTCTGCTTTACCTGGTGGAAATCCACATGATTTTCCCTGTTCCAGAAGGATTAACACTCAAAATTACCACCTGGAAGACAAATAGAGTATTAGTTGAGGGGGTGGGAAACCACCTCAAATAATCATCACAATCTTTGTCAGGGTGAGTCACTTAAATTACTAAATAAGCATGTGCTTAACCTTCTCGTAGCTTGGCACAAATCAGTCAGACTTAAGTTAGAGGCAATTTATAAAGTATTTATGCAGTACTCAAACAGTAATAGAGTGAAATCATAACACAAGAAAAATCCCAATAAAAAAATTTGAAAATATTTTAATTTATAAAATGAAACTAAAACAACAAAAATCCAAAAGGTAGAACTGGACACATACATTTTTTAAGTTTGAATTAAAAATAGCACCAAAAAGCACAAAACACAAACCATGGGTATCTGGTCACACTAGACTGAGTCAAAGTCAAAAGTTAAGACCGACCGCAAGGGAGTGCAGGACAGATACAGGGACTAGGTTTGTCCCGGTAAAGAGTTTACCTTCTGACTTCTAAACTTTTATAGAGAAAAAGTGGTCGCTGATGAGTCATCGATGGGGCAAGCTACAACCTGGATCTGAAGTGGGGCTCAACAACGGCGGGTTGCTGAAGAGCGATGTCCCAGTGCGGTCGTCGATGAAAGCAGAAAAGCTCTGAGCCAAAGTCTGTGTCCAGGAAGGCCTCGACATTGATCAGATGCTGCTCGGTGTCGCTCCCAAAGAAGCCCTCTATGCTCATACTTAAAACTTTTCTGAAAGTCAGATCTCCTTCAATGTGGCACATTGGCAATTTGCAGCCGACCGGCAATTCAATGTCGACGGCTGTGGCTTCAACAGCGACCCCAGTCCCCTCAGGCAGAAAGTTGGCAAAAGGTTTTTAAGTCCCACGTCTTGCAGTTTGTGGACAGGAGGAGTATATTCTAACACCAGCCAAGGGTCTAGGACCTGAGGGGAACCACCTGGGTGTTAGGACCACTCTACAGACACCAACAGCAGGCCCAGGGCTAGTCCAGTTGAAATTGGTCAAGTGGGCTGTTGCAGGGAGAGAGGCCTCTGAAAGATTGTTGTGTCCCTGTAGCTCAAACAGGATGTCAGTCAACTGGCCCTTGGAATCACTTTTGGGGTCCAGGTTTCAAGGCAAACAGGTCCAGTCTTCCTTCAGGTTCTTCAGACAGCGTGGCAGGCAGTCCTTCCTCTGATTCTTCGCAGGTCTAGGAGTGTTCTGAGGAGAGGTCTGTATGGTCCACCTTTATGTCCAGTGTCAGCCAGCGGGTGGTGGGCAGGCCTTTGTCCACCCCTTAAACCAGTTCTGGTAAGTACTTCTTCTCCCGCTAGGTTTAGAGACACCCTGTTTAGAGAGACAAAAAGGAGGCAGGCATAGGTGTGAGCTTTATCTGTCAGTGATATGGTAGGAATCCTTTGAAGCTCAGATGAGGCTGGGCACAGCCCCCAGGCCATCCTGACAAGGGTCAAGCACATCTTCCCACATCCACAACCCTTAGTCCACTGTCTGGGAGCAACATGCAACTCTCCACTAGGAGCAATCAGGGGCAAGGTGCTTGCTAGACACTGGCAGGAAAGTCTTTTGGTTTCAGGAAGTACATTTACAAATTTCTAAAAGTGCAGTTTCCAAAACAGTATTTTAAAATTCAACTTGACCATTAAGCTGGATTATAAATTGCTATTAAATTCAGTTTTCGAACCATTCTTCTACTCCCAAACTGGATTTAACGCTTAATAAAGATAATAGTGTAAATCAGTGTTAGCCTTTGGGAGAGCCAGCCTTGCCACAGTGAAAAACCACTACGGAGGTTTCTCACTGTCATGACATGTTAAAAATATAAATATGCATGCCCTACTTTTTAAATACCATGCACCCTGCCCTATGGGCTTTTAAGGCCAACCTCGGGAAGGACTTATATGTAATAAAAAGGAAGGTTTAGGACTGGCAAAAGGTTTATTTTGCCAGGTCTAAATGACAGTTTAAAATTGCACACTCAGGTTGCAGTGGCCAGCCTGGAGATATTTTTTACCATGTTACTGTAATGGGTGGCACAAAGAGTGATGCAACCCATTAGAAGTTTTTTAATTTGCAGGCCTTGGGTAGAGGTGGTACCACATACTAGGGACTTACAAGAAAATTAAATGTGCCAATCAAGTGTATGCCAATTTAAACAGGTTTGATAAAGGAGAGCACAAGCACTTTACCTCTGGTTATCAGGGGTAAAGTGCACAGAGCCCAGTGGTTAACAAAACGGGTTCAGCAACAGAAGGCAAAAATCTGGGGGCAAACTACACAAAAAACGCTAATTTCCAACACCACCTGTTCTGAGCAGGTGTTACATGTGAGGTGGGGGGGGGTAGTAGAGTAGAGGAGGGAAGAGTGAAAAGGTGCCCTGGCCCTTTTTATGCTCCCCTCTGGTTGAAAAAAACCTAGAACAGGGACGAACACAGAGGCTTGGCTGCAGTTGCAGCTAAAACCTCTTGTGATTTTATCAGCTGGAGTTACGGCCCAGTAAAATCGTGTCTGGCGTTCTAGAAAATCAGGATCATAATGAACGCAGAAATCTGATATTTTAGCAGTCACATCTGGGTCCCCATGAGATGTTTGCAGTGTATATCATGCATCTTGCAGCTGTCTGCATGCACAATTTTTATGTGGCATTCTTATTCACTCTTTTAGGCTTAAACAGTCATCACTAACCCGTTATCAAGAATCAAACTGACCTCAGGGACTAAAGTTTTCACACACAGTTTTAATTGATGAGGAAACTAACTTAGGTTCCATTTATGTTTCTGCCATCAGGATCTGATCAGGAACCATGGCCCCTGAATATCTGGCTACTTGGATAAAATAGTTTATCACACTTCGTGAAAGAGTCCGAAGAACAAAGAGGCTGCAAAGGTTCTCTGTTCCATGGAGATCAGACACCAAAGCTTCTCCCTAACGGACACCATAAAGATCCAATAAAGTTTTTGATTTTTTTTGTTTCTCCTTCCTTGAATCATTCTTTGTCTGAATTTCGGCTCCTGTGCCTAAGCTTCTAAAAGATCTGGTAGCAAAGGATAGTTCATTGATCAACTTCACTGGTCCAATTTGAAGTGACAGTGCAATTTTCTTCACAAAATAACATCTTTTAATGAGATTACACTGGCAGAAGACTTGGGGGCCGATTCCGATCTCGGCCGGTAGGGCTCCGAATCGGATTTGGCATTACCGGATCCGATTCGGAGCCCTATTTCCCGACCGATTCATACGCGCGTCCGGACGAGCGAGTACGATGCGAAATCGCCGACCGACTCGTTTGGGCGTCCCAACCACTCCGACCGACTCGTTCCCGGGTCGAACCGCACCGACCGACTCGCTCGGACACGACTCGCACCGCGCAATGGAGACGTTCCCCGGCCGGGTAAGTACAATGCGCGCCGCGAGCAGTCCGACCGACACGCGCCGCCCGGCTCGAAAGAGCAGTCGGAGCCGTACTTCGGGGGTCCGTGTCGGACCCCCCTGTACGCGTAGCCGCGCGAGTCGCACACAGGGGGGACCCATGGGTCCCCCCTACCTGTGCATGTACGGCGCGAGTCGCTTCGCCGCGTACCCGCTGTAGGGGGCGCCCTTGTTCGCCTCGCACCCATTGAGGCAATGGGAGCCCGCGTACGCGTTGTACGACCGGGTCCCATTGACTTCAATGGGAGTCCGACCGACTCGAGTCCGATAGCATACAGACGCATCGTACTCGTTCGGTCGGGCTGCACGGGTCCGATTCGGTCGGAAATCTCTCTGGGTCCGGCTCGGTCGGAGAGATTTCCGGCCCGAATCGGAATCGGCCCCTTCATCTTTACTTTTGTTTTTCCTCTGGATGATTTTTGCTTGAACTTTGGGTGACCTTCCTGGAATGCTGCACTATACAATAGTTTTTTTCCTCTTAGGCCCTCAAATCTTATAAATAAGAATCTGAAACTACTAGAGCACGTACTTGAAATTGAGATGGATCTATTTAAACTTGCTCATTGTGAGCAGACAGTGTGTTTGGACTGCTACTGGTTTTAGCAGAGCTAATGACATTGAGCAGGATTACTAATGGATTTTCTAAATTATTGTTTGAGTTTTTGCAGCAGACATATTATAGAGGATAATACTCTTTGTTATACTACAGAAAGCTGGCTCTCTATATAGTGCACTAAAAAGAAGTACACTGTGTAGAGAGTCCAGTGGGCCCCCAATTGTCTTACAGAGCTAAAGTGGAAAATACTAACGCTCTCTTTTGTGGTAATGTGGTCGAGCAGTTAGGCTTATCAGAGGGTAGTGCTAAGCATTTATTGTACCCACAGAGGCAATAAAGACACACACTCAAAGAATAAATCCAAGGCCAAATTAGAAAAATAACACTTCTTTTTTATAGATGTTTCAAAACCAAGAACTTTGTTCAAAGTTAAGTACTGTTTTCAATAGAAATATTCACAGGTAAGTTAAGCGTTAAGGGGATTTTAGCGTCAAAGGTTTCCTCTCTGTTGCTAGGTATTATGTTTCTGCCACCATTCGTGGGTGCTAAACCCATGTCTGCCCTTTCCCTTACTGTGGCTAGTATTGTGTCCTGCAGGGCATGCAATCTCTCCAGAAGGACCCCCTCCTCTAAGAGATCTTCAGTGTACCTTGAGCGACCTGAGCCATGCTCACTAGAGGCAGGGGCCTCTTGGCACATTGGATCGGTCGTGACCTAGAGGTGCTGAATCCTCTCCTTCGAGTGGGGGCATGTCTGGGTCTTCCTCTTCACTCGTTCCACCCTGATTCTCAGGGTTGGCAGTCTTTTCCGAAAGATGGGCCAGATCATACTCTGCCAACAGCTTCTGAAGCATTGCAGAGGTAGGGTGTGAGGCAGATTTTATTTTGTACCCTTTACAGAGGGTCCTTAACTGAGCATATTTCAGCTGCAGATAAGGCGTAAGGTTGAGCTCCTTAGCTGCATCTTCTGTGGTACTCATCATCCTACTAAAGTTGGGACTTTTTTAGAGCTAAATTCTAACAGTTTTTAACTTCAGGGACCTTACCAAGGCCCTAACAGTTAATTTTTAGAATTTGGAAAAAATCGAGCAATTGAGAAAAAATGCAATTTTAACTAAAGCCAATTTTTGGAATTTCTCGTGCCATCACTTATTGACCAAGTGGTATCAGCAAATACATAGCCATAGACCCGGCCGCTGATCCACCAATGTAGGAAGATCGCTCTCTTTTTAGTGCACTAAAACAAGTACACTGTGTAGAGAGTCAAGTGGGTCCCCAATTGGCTTACAGAGGCTAAAGTACATAATACTAATGCTCTCTTTTGTGGTAGTGTGGTAATGCTGACATCCCTCAATGGCTGCTTGGTTGTGGTGCAGTGGGAATACGGACTGGACTCTAATTGTTGGTGTTTGGTGCAGGGCGTCCGGTGCCCCCGGGCCAGTACTGCATGGCTCCAGCTGGTCCTGGTGTCTTCACACTCGGTGGGGGAGACAGATCTGACCTTCCAGAGCTTAAGCACCTTCCCCTGGTTGTCTGCATCATTGGTTGGGCCGGGGAGCTGCAACCTGGTGGACCATAATCTGCTTGTTGGTGCTGTGAACTGCAGGGGAGTAGCTCCTCTACTCCAAGGGAGACTGTAGATGACTTTCCAAGGGCTGGCAGGTTACCCAGGTCTTTGGTAGTTTTCCAACTCGCAGGACTAGTCACTCTGTTGTGATTGTTGAGAGAGGGCTGAGGACGGGCAGGGTTTTGCACACACAGGTCTGCTGCAGTTCTCACCAAGTAGTGACTCTTCTTCGTCCTTCTTCTCTTGATCCATCAAATCTGAGTTATTGGGTTCAGGGGTGCCACCTAAATACTCAATTTAGGGGCATTTAAGGGGAGTGACAGGTAGTAGCCAATAGGATACCTACCTTAAGGGTGTTGATACCATCTATATGACCACTTCCTGTGGGAAGTGGGCATAATCCTGACCCTAGAATGCTAATTCCATCCAAAACTAGATGGAGGAATCTGAAAAGTGGGGTCCATATCAGCTGGCCCACCTCAGGGGTGGTGCTGGCTGAATATGGCCACACCTCCTGATCTTACTAATTTTTCCACCTGTCATGATGCCAAGAAGTGGGGTTAGGACAGGGGGCTGGGCATCTCCACTATCTGGATAGCCCTGTGTTGCATAACGAAGGCAGCAGGGTCTTTGAAGCTTCCCGCCCTGGAATGCACATCCTGTGTGGAGGAGATGTGTACACCTCCACCCACAGCAGGCTTTGTTCCTAGCATTCGAGAGCGAAGGCTCTCTCCTCAGGAGGACAGAAACCTGGTCTATGGTGGCTGGCTGTTTAAGACTGGTCAGACAACACACTAGTAATCGGCAGGTTGTCAGGGGGCACCTCTAAGGTGCTCTCTGGGTGCATTTAATAATGAATCCAACACTGGCATCAGTGTGAGTTTATCTAGAAGAGGTGTTTGGTACCAAACACCTTGGGGTACAGTGAAACCATCATGTAGCTGGGGAACTCATAATCACGAGTGTCCAGACCATGTAGTTGTCATGGCTTCCCTTTGCACTAGTAATATCTAAGGGTGAGCTTAGATATCGCAGGGACATGTCCACTCCCCACAGATATGTCCACACAAGGGTATTGCATCCTGCTTTAGGACTGCAAGGCCTGCTGTAGCGGTGACTTACCTACACCACATGCACCGCTGGGTAGGCATGGCACACAGGGATATGTGTCATGTCAACTCTTCATTTTTCTCTGAACCAAGACACGCATGCTGCAATGGCAGTTTGAATGAGCTGGATGAGAGCCCCCTTAATGTGGCACAATTCCTGCTCCAGTCCTCAGGGACCCTCTTTAGTTCAAAGGCCCTAGGTACAAGAGGTACTACTTACTAGGGACTTACAGAGATCCTAAAGGGATGCTAATAATGGAACAATGGTACAGTTTAGGGAAAGAACACTGGTGCTGGGGACATTTTTAGCAGGAACCCAGTACACTTTCAGTCAAAGTTGCACCAGATACCAGGCAAAAAGTGGGGAGTAACCATGCTAAAAGGGGCACTTTTCTCCAAATGCCAAAAGGGCTTCAGAGTATTGAACATAGCCACAAGCCAAGTTGAAGGAACTTTCAAGTGGCAAATTGGAAGTTATTGCAAGGTCAGTATCTATTACAGATTTACATCAAACTATTGAATAGATTGAGAGTTCCTTTTCTGATTGACCATCTGGTGCCCTTTATTCTAGATTAATAAACTAGATCAATTGCCTTTGTCATAATGGTTCATGATAAGCATACCAGATCTACTGCATCAGACATAATGTTTCCAGTCCACCAAATAGGCATATAGCGTGCCACCCAATCCAATTTAGGCTTACAGATTTGAGCATAAACATTTTCCACAAGGCTACTATTAGACACACAGTCATAAAATTAGAAAGGTATACAAAGTCACAGTTGTCTAAGCAAAATATTTTCTCTCCTAAGACAGCCTGACAAGGGTTCAGACAGAGCAAACCTTCTATAGCCACAGTTTGATACACTAAACTAATCTGTGAGATTCCTTGTAACAAAATAGCTATCTGTAGACTTTAATGTAGGGCAGTAATTATCCACCCTTAAATGCTTATCAACGTTAACATAAGCTCTCCACAATAAATAAGTCGGGCTGAGTACCTGTATCATAACATTTCATAATAAACAGATCAGGTTTAAATCCATGATCATTGACTTACCACCATATCCACTATACTCAGACCTGCTGTATAAAGTATAAACATTGCCATAAGCTAAAAAGCACAATGCAAGCAGGCTTTTAGTGAAAGCATACAGAACTTTGCCATAAGCCAAAAAGTGCAATGCAAGCAGGCTTTTAGTGAAAGCACAGAAATTCAGCCCAATCAAACCCTGTACTTGTGGCAACCAGCATATGGTTGCAGCTTAGTCCCTCTCTCAGTAGGACTCTGAAAGCTCTATTTTGTGAATCACATAAGGTGTGGTGACAGTTACACTCTCAAGCCAGACCAATAAATCCATGTAGATTAGCATAGACCTGGTCTCTCAAACACAAAACTGCACTCTGAAGTCAAAGGTTAATGAATTCCTTCTCCAATCTGTGCTGCTGCTATTAAAAAACAAACACAGTAAATTATCTGGTTATCTAAAGACACTTTAATAACATTATAATGTTGAGTGCCCTTGAAAGTTCAAGCTTAGACATACTGCTGCTGGCACAGGCAGATGGATACATAAACAAAATGATGACAGTTGCGTGGAAGGCAATCACTTTTTTTGTGGAAGCACACAACGTATGTGCAATCAAAACATGTACTCTTGGCTAGCACTCATGGGCAAAGTCCCTCTCCTGGTAGTGCTGCTTAAAGCCATTTTTAGTTTGAAAACATAGGGCCATATTTATGAAATTTGTGGGTCAGGGCAATGCAGCAAGTCCCCTTGCTGTACTGTATCACAGGAAAGGGCAGGAATGATCCATATTTAGCCAATAAAGCTCATTCCTGTCCTTTCCCCCTGCTCTGGCACCATTTTGGCAGCCTAGCGCCAAGGCAGGCACCCCTGCACCATGGTGCAAGGGTGCCTGTGTTGTAGGCAGGATTGTTTTTGTGCAGGAAGGGGCACCTTCTTACACAAAAACAATCCTGAGAGGCATTTTCCTCTTTCCACACATAAAGAGAGGAAAAAATAAGGAGAAATAAAGATTTTTCTCTGCGCTACACCTCCCCTGGGGAGGCGTATCTTTTTGGCACCTTCCCAGGTTTAGAAGGTCTTGTAAATCTGGGAATGCATCAAAGTCATGGGAGTTGTGTGGGAGCACCCACGTAACACCCATGGAATGCCTCCCTTGTGCAGAGTAAGGCAACACAGCGATTTGCGCTGCATTGCCTTACTTAAGATTTTTTAAGCCATTCAAAGCCACGAAAAGTGGCTTGGCGTGGCTTCATAAATGTGACTTAGATGTTTGCATCATGCATGTACCACATTGCATGGTGCAAGCAGGACGTAAAGCTCTCATAAATATGCCCCATTATGTCTTGCAACAGCTGCGCTATCCAGCGAGATCTATAAATGGCTGTCGAACTGACCTGGGCCGCAGTAATAAAATGCAGAGTACTAGAATGAGTAATGAACAAAGACAGGAATCACCTACCTAGTGGACAAGTCGCCAATCGGAAACTAGAGGCAAGATTTTAATTTGATGTATTTAGCAGACTGATGATGTAAAAGTCCTAATAAGCATTCACAATTAATACAACTAGGGAAATTGGGCTGGGAGTGTACTGCTCTGTTATACAGATTCAGCATCAAATGGATTTTTAAATCAGCTAAGGGCAGGGACACTTTAATAATGCAGCAGGGAAAAACCAAATTATGTGGCAGGGTTGACTATATTATGTGGCAACAGAAGGCATATTAAGTGGCATAATGCGGCACATTTGGTGACTGTATTACTACATTATTTTGTTATTTTTACCCATTTTAACACCGTATGGGCGAAAAGTGTCATCTCAGTAGTACCAGTTTAACACTCAAGCGAATCAATAAGCAACTGAAAGGTGACCAGTCAGTCTTTGTGAAGGACCTTTCTCTGTGCTGCAATACATGTTGCTGTGTTTTAGTAACTTTTGATCCGTTTGAGCAAGAAACAGTTTTTCTTCCTAAACTCTACAGATTATGCAGCAGATTATGGATTATATGGCAAATATGGCAAATCCATAATTATTGAGAAACCTCTTTGGCCACAGAATTGCATAATTCCAGTGGCCCTGGCCGTGGGGTAGGTAGGCCCCAGACCGACAGCCTAGAATGGTGCAGGAGACTCACCAACAATCCCTCCCCTGCCATAGGTTCTACCCTGTGTTGATACTTACCTATTTTAAATTCGATTGTCCTGTTCATATGATTCATGTTTTCTGGAAATTGTACTTTTTGGTGGCTATTGCAGCTGGACTATTTGTAAGATTTAGAAACCTGCAGCACCGAAACAAAAATGCTATAGTTTTGTAGATGCATCAGTGTTAAAAGCACCTCATCTTTGCTCCTGGACAAAAAATGGCGGAGGAAACATTCTTGTACTGAAAGTGGTGAAATTGTATTTACTTAGACTGCATGAGTGTGCTCAGCCTTGAGAACAGAGGCATTTCTCGTCTCTGCATTCTGGCTCACATGTAACCCATTTACATGCTTTTTAAAGTACTTTTCCTATAGAGAGAAGATAATGGGGCAATTCTGAGATATAGATATTCCTACAGACTGTCCTTGCATTACGTTAAAGAAGTGCTGTTGAGGTCAACCTTTCGTAACACACAATTGCTTGATTATGGATTCCCTCGCAATATTGAGCGGTGGGTTTTAATGGCATTGCATGAAGACTGCATGGTAACAAACAATGCAGCCGGCTAATGATGATTAATGAGCAGGACGCCTACTCCATCATATAGAGTGCTTACAAGGAGACAAAACCAATGATTAATGCTTTCTCCACCACAACGCCCCTTTTCATATCCATAAGCGCTTTTCCGGTATTTTTTGACGTTGCTAATATGCAATATACATGTTACAGTTCTAATAGTACAGTCATTATTTTTAATGATATAACAAATGTCCCTGAGAAGAAACCCCAAGGTTGTGCAATCTGTAGGCAACAGATTAGGAATTGTATTAGTGTCTCAAGTCATTCGAGGCAGAATGCATAAATAATGAGAACAATGTAACTCCAAAGGTGAAATCATAAGGGGCTAATCACATATGCGAGAATTTAAATGGGATGACAGAGGCCAAATTATTTACTATGGCATGAATTAATTATGACCCATCCCTGACCTGATTTTTTTCTCAGAATCGCATTTTCTTATTTCTTTCATGTTAGCACATACTATCATGGCTGTTTTGCAAATAAATGAATACAGGGAATGATGCATTGCGAAAAGGTAGCTTTAATTTCCTGTAATTGCTTTCACATAACCGTTTTGGAAGATGTAGAAGGTCAACCTGTTTTATATTTCATGCTGCTATTAGGTTGGAATCCATTTACAAGACTTATGTGTTGTGCTGGCTTTGCTGCTGGTGCAGCATTCATCTCTGGATAACATTCCTGAATTCTGCAGTGGAGGTAGTGACAACGGCATGGCTTTCATCAAGATATTTTAGAAAAGAAAAGCATTGTGGTGTCTGGTACGATATAGGGCCTCATTAGGATGTCGGTCGGAAAGCCTCCGACTGACATCCCTGGTTTGACTTCCGACCGCCTAATTACGAAGTAGGCTGTCGGAAGTCAAACCGGCCGGTCATTTCAGCTGGCTTCCGACAGACTCAAGGAGCCCGTCGGACAGCCGGAAACCGCAACATAATCCCTACACACGGTGTTTCCGTCGCTGGGATTATGATGTCAGTTTTGAACAGGCTTTCCATCTTGGGCTTTCCATCTTGGGCTTTTCCCTAGCAGGGCCCCCTTCTCCCTGCGGCCTCAGGTTGGGGGCTGAGGAAAATCCCTGCACTGTGTGGTAGGCACTGTGAGGTGCCTGCCACATGGTGCAGGGATTTACACAAACTCCCATTTCTCTATGGGAGCTTGTGCTGCAGGCGGAAACCGCCTGCAACACAAGCTCCCATAGAGAAATAGGAGTTTGCGACCGCACAATGTGCGGTCGCATTGTAATAGTGTGTTCGGAACCGCCGACCTATGGTCGGTCGGTTCCTACAACGAAACGGTGTCAGGTTAACTTAAGTAGTTAGGGCCTGTTACAAATGGGGGTCTCTAGTTGGCAGAGGTAGGTACCTTTGTCCAAATAGGGACCCTTGCTTCTAGTCAGGGTAAGGGGAATACACTTCTAAAATAACCCCTGCTCACCCCCTTGGTAGCCTGGCACGAGCAGACAGGCTTATCTCAGAGGCAGTTTGCAAAGCATTTGTGAACGCATACAGTAATACAGTGAAAACACTACAAATGGACACCACACCAGTTTAGAAAAATAAGTAATCTTTATCCAAACCAAGACGAGACTAAATGACAAAAATCCACAATACAGTAATAAAAATATGACTTTCAGATGGTAGAAATAGTTCAGTTCAAAGCAAATTGCAGATGCAACACTTTTCACACAAAGTACCTGGGATGCGTCACGCAAACAAGCAAAACGAGCCGCTGGGAAGGTGATGCGTCGGTTCCTTGCTCCGGGGGAGGTGATGCGTCGGTTCCTTACTGCTGCGCAGGGGAGGTGATGCGTCAGTTCCTTACCAGAGAGGAGGTGATGCGTCGGTTTCTTACTGCGTGGGGAGGTGATGCGTCGGTTTCTTACTGCGTCCCCCAAAGATGCGACAAATTTGGCGCCGCGATGCGACGATCCGGGACGATGCGTGGATTCTTCCAGCTCCCAGCGGAAAACAGTCTCTAGAGGTCCAAAACAACAGCAGGCACCTCTTTGCAGGTCAGAACTCCCAGCAAGGAAGTTCAGGGGAGCTGGTGGTGAAGTCTTTGTGTCCCTGAGACTTCAGAACAGGAGGCAAGCTCAGTTTCAAGCCCTTAGGGATCTTTTCTTCAAGCAGGTGACAAAGCAAACAGCAAAGTCCTTTTTCTCCTTTCCTTGGCAGCAAGCAGCCACTGCAGGCCAACCCCAGACAGCAAACAGCACACGGTCAGTATTCCTCCTCAGCATATCCGGCTCTTCTCCTTGGCAAAGGTTCCTCTTGATTTCCCAGAAGTGATCTAAAAGTCTGGGGTCAGGGCCCCTCTTTTTATACACAAAAATCCTTTGTTCTCTGAAGGCAGAGAGTGTCTGTACCCAGCCAAAACCTGTTCTGTGGGGCACTTTGCAAGTGCACAACAACCTCCATTGTCAGTGTGAGCCCTGGCTCCAGACACACCACAGGGGAGCGGGGCCGTCATTGTGGAAGGCAGGTACAGCCCTATTCAGGTGAAGGTGCTACTCCTCCCACCACTCCAAATGCAGACCAAGCCTATTCAGCCCAGCCCTGACTCATCAGACTTCTGGAGCTGCTGCCCCTCTCCAGCCCCTGTAATCCAAAAGCCAGACATGCAATACACAAACCTAGCAGAGGCACACTGGATGGCTAGGCAAGAAAATACCTACTTTCTAAAAGTGGTATTTTCAAACAGAGAATGTAAAAATCACCCTCAGTAAAAGATGCACTTTAACATTCTGAGTTCAGGCATACTACACTTTACTTTTCTATCTTGTTCCTAGGGTCAGTTATGTTTATAAGATGTTATAAACAAACTCCCCATTCTGTCCTATGGGAACAGATAGCCTTGCAATAGTGAAAAACGAAATTGGCAGTATTTCACTATCATCATCATCATTACTTTATTTCGATCACTATCAGGACATGCCACATTCATCAGGGCATGTCCTAACTTTCACATACAATGCACCCTGCCCACAGGGGTACCTTGGGCCTACCTTAAGGGTGACTAATATGTAGAAAAGGGAAGGTTTAGGGACTGGCAAGTGTGTGCACTTGCCAAGTCGACATGGCAGTCCCAGACTGCACACAGGCTCTGCAATGGCAGGCCTGAGTCACATTTTACAAGCTGCTTCTGTGGGTGGCCCAATCAGTGCTGCAAGCCCACCAGCAGCATTTGATTTACAGGCCCTGGGCACACATAGTGCACTGTACTAGGGTCTGACAAGTAAATCAAATAAGCCAATAATGGAATCACTAATCCATAACAATAATTTACAAAGGGAGCACTTGCACTTTGGCATTGAACAGCAGTGGCAAAGTGCCCAAAGCATCTAGACCAGCAAAAATGGAGTCCAACAAACAGAAAAACACAGGAGGTAAAGGCAAAAAATAAAAGGGAGACCCACCCAATGGTGCCAGGTCTAACAGGGCCATTGTGTTAAGAACACATGATGTCCTACCGCTGAACTTGTGTCTCACTTTAACAGTGTTTTGTTGACAGAGTACTGTTAATAGTCAGTGCATAGTACATTCTCAGATGAAAGGCTTTCCTCTCCTGAGTTTTTTTGCATTTAAAAACTTCTCTTTAACTCTTTCCCAACCTGGAAATAGTCAGAAATGTAGTCCAGCAAAGTGCTGGAGTAAATCCTCTTTCAGTGTGGGAAGTGGAATGGAACACCCCAAACTTCCTGCGAGTGTAGGGACAGATGTTTCCCCACCAGGAAAAATGTTTCTACAATGAAACAAAAATTAAGGAGAAAAAATGTGTGCTTCCACAGCAGGCTGCATTTTCCAGATGTGGATGTATTCCATGCATATTGGGGATATAGCAGATGTTGCACGACATTCCCAGTAGAATGTCTGCAACAGCCCATCCATTCTTTAAATCTTTTTATTCCGATGTTATGATTGGCTTTGTCATATGCGACAGCTACGTCTAGCAATACTAGTGCTCCTCTATTGCCTGAGTAAACAGTAGTGAGCAGCTTTCCAGACATAGTACTGGGAATGTTTGTGCATTTCAAAAGTTGTACAATTACACCCATGTATAGCAGAGCATCTAGGGGTGTAAAAGTACATCACTTCAGAATCAGAACCTCGGGTGCACAACTGAGCCTGTAGACAGGTTAACGAAGTCCACTAGTTAGCAGATTTTACAGTTTCAGAAAACTGCATTTGAATCTCTTAAAATGTCTGAGTTGTACTACATGATGCCACCATTCTGTAGTTTTTAAAATGGACATTCCACTTTATCATAATTCATATTTTCCAGTGCAATCTCTGATGTTATTTAAACGTTTTCCCCTGCTTCTCGTTTTACTCTCTGGACGCCTAAGAACTGGTTTGCCTCTATTTTACTGAGACTTTTCAAAAACGAAAGGGGTTATTTTAGAGTATGGCAGACACATACTCCTTCACAAATGTGAAAGATATCCTGTCTGCATATTGCAAGCGCCATAGGATATTATGCACTTTTAATAAGGCAAAGGGAATATCAATCAAATTGGTGATGGAGCAATCCCTACACCAAAATTTATATCAGGACCAAAGTCTGCCATGTTGTCCAAGGGTTAAATAAACTCAGACAGATAAATACAATGGCCACAAATAGTAATCTGACTTTTCAAATTAGTCTCTTCACAAACTCTGTAGTTTTATCCCCAGGAAGCATACCTATGCTGAGTATTTTCATCAGAAAATTACGATGTAAGACCACATGTGTGTTACATAAAAGCCAACAGAATGGTGATGAATGAGTTTGGCATTTCAGTCTGGTTTGTTCTTGCTGGAGCAGTACTAAGGTTGATTTGTGTAAAGCTGGGTCCTGTCTGAGGTGATATGGTGGACAAAAAAACGATGGCTGGGAAAGTAACAGTGGCTGAGATTAATTTAAGCAATCCACCCATTACCTTTTTGTTTTCCAGAGACTCACTTTTTTGTTTTTCTCAGTGCAACGCCCTACGTGTGACAGTTATCCCTAGACATGGTTGCGTCTCCACCATGCTATAGGGCTAAAGCTTCACCCTACCTATTGTTATATTACCAAGTTTGGTCCATGTAACGAAGCAGCTTATTTCTTACGTTGTCCTATTTTTTCAGCAGTAATCTTTTGCACATATTTGCGTGCGGAACAATGTTGGATTAGTTTCCCTGACACTAAACCTGTTTACACATCTAGCTTCTCACAACATTATCACAATGCCCTGAACATCATGTACAAGGTCTGTTTTCACACTATGTGCAAATGGCATCTCTATCTTCATCTACGGCGTGACAGGGCTATCCACATATCCATAACATCCCTAATCTATACTCATATTGCAAGGCTGCTTTCTATTATAAAAGATGAGCATCCCGATAGATTAGCAGAGGAGGCACTTCAGCTCACACTAAAGGTCCATGCATGCTGAGAATTCACCACACAGTAGTCTGACATCTTGTGAGGGTGTCCAGTTCGTGACCAAGATGGGGTCCTTCATTTTCTCCCACCAGGTAATGGGGTTGGAACATCACTTGGGAGGATTCTTGGCTCTACATCTACACACACTCTAGGTACTCTTAGAGTAAGGCTCGCATAGTAGGAGTACTTTCAATTACTGTCTTGTTTTATATTTCACAAATAGGTTCTGTCGAGAAAAAAACAATTGCTTTAAAAAATAAAGTTTGTCCTGTGCAGCTAGGATGACCAGTCGATGGTCTACAATCAATGCTAATAACCACAATGACAATAAAGATGAGACTGACGCTGTGAGCTCAAATTTTGACCGATATATTATTAAATTATATATTGTGTAAAACAATACATATACCAATATTTATGAACACAGGACTGTTCCACAACATATAGAATTACATACATATATAAGTGCCATATACATTACATTACATAGAACACAATTCAAAAAATATAAGACAATTGAAAATATCAACACACATAAAAGATAACTTAATTGGGTGTCCGTGTAGCCTTATTTTACAAATTCAAACATATGGCCTTATTCTTTGGCGTGGATATGTCAGATATTAGAACTGAACGCCTATTCTTTACGTCGATGTTTTAACCCCCAATGTAGTGTGTTTATACAGAACATCACCTAGGGTCTTCTTCAGGACTATGAACATATTTCTGAACAGCCTGTATGATAAAAATACTGTGGTTCAGTGTGGTAGCGAGCCTATTGTACGTAAAAATCCCTGGTGGAGACATATGTGTCAATCTCACCTGTTACAAAGGCTTCCTGGTTAATATAGGGAAGGTGGGATCACACAATCTTGTCACTTCTCAGTAAATGCCTGTATTGAGGGAAACAGTATTGACTACATATCAGAGATATAAGCCATGTGTGAAACAGAGCGTGTGTGAGTCTCAGACGTTTAGTATCCATACCTTCAAATCAAATGGTCCAATACATGGAACGGGACCTTTCCGTCTGGTTGGGACTGTAGCAAGGAGCCAGTTAGTGCTTCCTGAATAGCAAATACATTCTATGGAAAAAAGAGGTAAGGAGCTCAATACTAATTCTATAGATCCAGCAGAGCAGTGTGCTAAAAAATGGGGCAGTCCTACGTTAGTGGTCTATGTAGAGCATATATATTGGGAAGGATGCCACAGAACTTGTTCCTTCATCTGTGCTGGTGTTGGGTTACAGGAGCTGTTAGTGCTTCCTGTAAGGCAGGAGCCGATAATACTTAATGCGTCTCACTGTTCAAATTATTTCTATTGAGTACAAAAAAGAAAACAGATTGTACCTGATCGTGAGATGTAATAAATAGCAGATGGAATGTTTGTTCATATAAAATACTTTCCATTTTAAAACCACGTGTAAGGCCTACCTTCAAAGGCCGTACTGAAAAATCAGTCTGTCTCAGCGGTGTGTCCAGGGTCTAATGAGCAGAAACGGGCTGGCAGAGTGTAGATAAAAGGGACGGCCGATATGTAAGCGTGCTCGTCTCTGTCAGTGATCGTGCTTATAATCACCTGCTTATTGGCTCTGGATGACATGGGGGCCATCATACCAGAGCGTGCTGGTGGTCATGAGAACATGACGCCGGCGGAGGTCTGAATCCAGAGAGGGAAGGACCGGGCGCTGCATAACGCAAGTCCGTGTCAGTGAACGTGCTGTGTAACACCTGCTAGATGACTCAGGATGACATAGGGACCGTCATGCCAGAGCGTGCTGGTAGCCATGGCAACATAGTGCCGGCAGAGATCTAAAACCTAAACTTACCGCTAGCTCAATCATTCCGGGTGGCAGGAGATTTACGGTGGTAATGCGGTGAGGACAGCGGTTATATTCGGACTCGACGGGATAAGAAAACCTCTGTTAGCCATAATCAGCAAAGAACAGCTGGAGAAAACAGTGCTTCACCAACTGTTGGTCCGCGTTGGAGGAAATGGATAAAGGTGTATCACAATTATTTCAGTATATGTCAGTGAAGATTCTTTTGGTGCAATACCTCAACATAATACATTATACATTATAGACATAGTGAGCTTAGATCATCTGAACCCATTTATAAAGATGGCACGCAATAAACTTTATGATAAGATCAACATTGTCAAGCTTCCACATTATTTGTGAAGTACTTTATTCATGTGAATAACTTAGGTTATGTAATAAACTAATATAGAAGACATGACTTATGTACAATACAACAGCTATTTACTCCAGTTATGCAAATTGAAGTACAGATAATAGCGGCAGCTGGCTCAGGTAAGCTCAGTGGGGCAGTGGGGCGGGGCAGGTGTGAGGGGGGAAGTCGACAGACAATGGAATAGGTATAATCAAATAAATAAATAATACCTATTCCGTCATCTGTCAGCGTCCCCCCTGCCGCGCCCTGCCCCGCCTCACCGCACTTACCTGAGCCGACCGCCACTGGATAATATGCTGATACACGTGTCAGATAGAGTGCATGCTAAAACATATGGGGGCAGATTTACAAGCCCCTTGAGCCACTTTTGCGTCACTTTTCCCATGCTAAAAGTGACGCAAAAGTGGCGCAAGGGGCTTGTAAATCTGCCCCATTGTGCTCATTCTTAGGCTGATCTGAAACTGGCAACCAGAGTCACAAAAAGTTTGGCCCATGCATAGTAAGGAAACCTGTCTAGATATCTCCTCAGATTCATTTAACCCATTGTTGACTGTATCAAGCAAGTGTATCCATTTGTACTCACGCAAGTTTAGAGCGGATGTCAAATCCCCTCCTCTAGGGTTCTGAATAACCTTTTTCAGTACCCACCATCTTATACTGTCAGCTGTATGTTGTAAGCGATTGCAGTGTTCAACCAGGGCTGCACCCTGTGTCTTGCAAGGGATCCTTGAGCAATGTTGTAGGATCCTGGTTTTGACTTTCTGCCTGGTCTGCCCTACATATAGCATGTTGCAGGGACATGTGATGACATAAATGACATCTTTAGAATTAAAATTAGTGTGATATTTGTGTATGTAATTGTGATTTAAGTACATAAATTCTTTTCTGTCCAAAGCAAGGTCACAGGCCTTACAGGATGTAACAATAATTGGGCCCTGAGGTCCGGAGCTGGTGATGTCCTCAAATATGACCTAACCATAAAGTCCCATACTTTTCTTCCTCTTTGAAAGCAAAAAGTTGTTTCTCAATGGTGTCAATCTCATAAGAGATAAGAGCCCTATGATGGTTAATTTTCTTTTTAATCTCATTGCTTCTATTGCTGAATGTGGATGCACATACTATCCTGTTGTTAGCTCCACTACGGTTGTTATTAACTTCAAGTAACATTTCTCGGTGGCAATACCATGCTCTTTTTCTAGCTCTTTTCAATAAGCCCTTAGGATAGCCCCGTTCTCTCAGTCGTGTTATGAGGTGATCAGTTTCTTTGAAGAAGTTAGACCTATGTGTACAGTTTCTACGAAGCCATAGAAACTGACCATAGGGTAAGTTATCTCGCAGGTTCCTCAGGTGATCGCTGAAATACCTGAGTAATGTGTTACGTTCCATTGGTTTCCTGAAAAGTGTGGTGTATAATGTGTCATCCAAAATCTTTTCTCTGTTTCCTCCTCTTACATGTTGTTCCACTATTTCAATTTATGCGTCGTAGTGATTTGTATGTCCGAAGACATAGTATTCAACCATAAGAAAAACTCTTGCAGCTTATCTTGTTCTCCTGTCCAAATCATCAGAACATCATCACTGTATCTTTTCCAAAAGGTAATGTTACCAAAAAAGCCTCTTCCTACAGCATACTAGTGTGAAGAGAGGCTACGTCCAATGTCACTAACAGTTGTTTATCTCTGTCAAAGGGCTGGTTCTCAACTAGTTTAATAACCTCCATGGCATCTCGAACGTAGGATCTCGTCTTTGAAACTCATGGTTGTAAAAAAGGTCAATATATTTGCATAATGGTTCAAAGATGGACCCACAGCCTGAAACTGTGGGCCTCCCTGGTGGTTTCTCCCTGTTTTTATGCACCTTCGGTAGGGTATATATGGTTGGGATGCGGGGTCCTTCTTGTTCTGGAAGCCAAATTCCAATTCACTGAGGTACCCCTCATTGAGTCCTTCCAGAGTGAGTTGGTGTATAAGTTTATCAACCTCTTTGGTGGGATCACCCTGCATCTTTTTGTAACTGTCCGCTACCTGCAGCTGTGTCGTGATCTCTGTGATATAATCCTCAGTGTCCTGAATCACGATTGCCCCCCTCCCCCTTGTCGGCTGGTTTGATTATTTCTTTTAAGGGATTCTAGGCTTAGTCTCTCATCTTTGCTTATATTGTGCTTAATGTATTTCTTGTCATCAGAGAGTTTCATCACATCTCTCGGGACTACTTGCTCAAAGGCCAGTATCTTAGTGGACATGAAATGTGTGAGAGGTGTGAAAGTGGAAAGTGTTCTAAATCCTGTGGCCGAGACCCTCCTGGCCTGTGTGGGATTAGGGTTCTTATAGAAATAGTAGTGTAGGCGTACCTTTCTGAAAAATTGATGTAATTCAACCTTAGTATTGAAGCAACTGGTGGGTGCTGTGGGTACAAAGGATAATCCTTTTGCTAAAACCATTTGTTCAGCAGGGGTCAATCTATGCTTAGATAAATTGATGATAGGATCTCTCAAATCTTCAGTTTGTTCCATCAAAGGGACGTCTTTTTTCTGTTGGACTCCACCCTGTGTTTCTGCCCCAAATTACCTTCACTCTCAGATGTGTTTCCTGGGTTTACCACCTGTATGTCTGTCGCCTGGTTTGAATCTCCCCATGTAATGCCAATAGGCCACTTCAAATGTGGAGGATGTAAGGCTTGTGACCTATGAAGTATTTATGTACTCAAATCACAATTACATAATTAAACATCACACTAATTGTAATTCTAAAGATGTCATTTATGTCATCACATGCCCCTGCGACATGCTATATGTAGGGCAGACCAAGCAGAAAGTCAAAACCAGAATCCTACAACATTGCTCAAGGGTCCGTTGCAAGACACAGGGTGCACCCCTGGCTGAGCACTGCAATCGCTTGCAACATACAGCTGACAGTCTAAGATGATGGGTACTGGAAAAAGTTATTCAGAACCCTAGAGGAGGGGATTTGATGTCCATTCTAAACTTGCGTGAGTGCAAATGGATGCACTTGCTTGAAACAGTGAACAAGGGGTTAAATGAATCTGAGGAGATATCTAGACAGGTTTCCCTACTATGCATGGGCTAAACTTATATTGACTCTAGTTGCCAGTTTCAGATCAGCCTAAGAATGAGCATGATATGTTTTAGCATGCACTCTATCTGACATGTGTATCAGCATATTATCCTGTGGCGGTCGGCTCAGTTAAGCGCGGTGAGGCGGGGCAGGGCGCGGCAGGGGGAAAGCTGACAGACGACGGAATAGGTATTATTTATTTATTTAATTATACCTATTTCGTCGTCTATCGACTTCCCATCTCCCACCCGCCCCACCGCCCCACTACGCTTACCTGAGCCGGCCACCGCTGAATATTATCTGTACTTCAATTTGCATTACTGGAGTAAATCGCTGTTGTATTGTACATAAGTCATGTCATTTATATTAGTTTTTTTACATAACCTAAGTTATTCACATGAATAAATTCTTCCCAAATAATGTGGACGCTTGACAATGTTTATCTGATCATAAAGTTTATTGCGTGCCATCTTTATAAATGGGTTCAGATGATCTAAGCTCAATATATCTATAATGTATAATGTATTATGTTGAGGTACTGCATCAGTAGCATCTTCACTAACACATACATAAATAATTGCGATACACCTTGATCCATTTCCTCCAACGCTGACCAACAGTTGGCGAGGCGCTATTTTCTGCAGTTGTTCTTTGCCGATTACGGCTAACAGAGGTTTTCTTAGCCGATCGAGACGAAATATAACCGCTGTCCTCCCCTCATTACCACCGGAAAGCTCCTACCATCTGGATTGATTGAACTAGTGGTTAGTTTAGGTTTTAGATCTCCGCCGGCACCATTTTGCCATGACTACCAGCACACTCTGGCATGACGGTCACTACATCATCCAGAGCCATCTAGCGGGTGTTTCACAGCACGATCACTGAAACAGACATGCCCGCTTACGCAACATCCGGTCCTTCCTTCTTTGGATTCAGACCTCTGCTGGCGTCATGTTCTCATGACCTCCAGCAAGCTCTGGTATGATGGCCCCCATGTCATCCAGAGCCATTAAGCAGGTGATTATCAGCACGATCACTGACACAGATGTGCACGCTTACATAGCGGCCGTCCCTTTTATCTGCACTCTGCCAGCCCGCATCTGCTCATTAGACCTCGGACACGCCGCTGAGACAGACTGATTTTTCAGTATGGCCTTTGAAGGTAGGCCTTACATGTTGTTGTAAAATGGAAAGTATTTTATATGAACAAACTTTCCATCTGCTATTTATTACATCTCACGATCAGGTACAATCTGTTTTCTTTTTTGTACTCAATAGAAATAATTTGAACAGTAGACACAGGAAGCATTATCGGCTCCTGCCTTACAGGAAGCACTAACAGCTCCTGTAACCCAACGCCAGCACAGATGAAGGAACAAGTTCTGTGGCATCCTTCCCAATATATATGCGCTACATAGACCACTAACGTAGGACTGCCCCATTTTTGAGCACACTGCTCTGCTGGATCTATAGAATTAGTATTGATCTCCTTACTTCTCTTTTCCATAGAATTTATTTGCTATTCCAGAAGCACTTACTGGTTCCTTGCTACAGTCCCAACCAGACGGAAAGGTCCCATTCCATGTATTGGACCATCTGATTTGAAGGTATGGATACTAACAGTCTGAGCGCCATACACGCTCTGTTTCACACATGGCTTATATCTCTGATATGTAGTCAATACTGTTTCCCTCAATACAGGCATTTATGGAGAAGTGACGAGATTGTGTGATCCTACCTTCCCTTTACTAAGCAAGAAGCCTTCGTAACAGGCGAGAGTGACACATATGTCTTCACCAGGTATTTTTCGTGCAATAGGCTCGCTACCACACTGACACGCAGTATTCTTATTGCTCTGGCAGTTCAGAAATATGTTTATAGTCCTGAAGAAGATCCTAAGGTGATGTTCTGTAAAAACACTCTACATTGGGGGTTGAAACGCCGATTTAAAGTATAAGCATTCCATTCTAATATCTGACATATCCACGCCAAATAATAAGGCCATATGTTTGAATATGTAAAATAAGGATACACGGACGCCCAATCTAGTTATCATCTTTTATGTGTGCTGATATTGTCAATTGTCTTTTATTTTTTGGATTGTGTTCTATGTAATGTAATGTATATGGAACTTATATATGTATGTAATCCTATATGTTGTGGAACAGCCCTGTGTTCTTAAATCTTGATATATATATATTGTTTTACACGATCTATGATTTTATACAGGCTAGCCGAACAGGACAAACTTAATTTTTCAAAGCAATTGCTTCTTTCTCGACAGGACCTATTTGTATTATACACTGTCATATGTCCTCGGGTTCTGTGAGATACTGGGATAACCCATTGATATTAATTGTTTTATATGCAAGCATATATACATTGTTTTAGCGTCATGGTAGAACTATATCTACTATTCATGCTTTTGGTGCCTGTAATCACTTTCATCTGCTTCTGTCTATTATTCATTGCAGCACTTGTATTCTATACAAGAATAACACTGGTTGAATAAATATACTGAAACCGTCCCACTGTGTATTATCTGTATACTTCCCTGAGAATAAGTAAGCATGAGTGACTGAGCAAAAGGTTCTGTACTGTTTCTACGATCCTTGAGGGGTCAGGGTTGTCATGATCAGTGGTTGCCAGAAACCATTAGCTTCCTGGTAGGTAAGGGGGGCTTACGGTGGCACTGATTGCTAGCTGGTTTGTAGGCCAACATATACTGCGGGGGGGTCCGGAATCAGTCTCATCACCAAGCCCCTAGTTTATTTTGTCCAAACAAAAGCCCCTAGTTTATTTTGTCCAAACAATGCGCAGATCCTACAGATTAGTAGGAACTACATGACACTATGAGGCCCAAATAGTCTAAAAGTGGCCTCCGCAAAAAGTGGCCTCTGGTGTTTGTGGTTTTGTTCAGAGGACAATTGATCATGCAGCTTGCACTTGATGATTTCTATTGGACCAGAACCATGGCTGATTTGCATATGGCTGGTTCTAATCTGAGGTGGCATGGTCGGCGCACAAATGAGGGAGTGGATTGCAGCCCAGAGTAAAAACTAGTGGCTGAGATTAACTACTTGACTGCTAAACCTTTCACTCCTGGTGCTAAGCCTATTTTTAGATGTTTGGGGTAGTTCATGCTTAAACCTTCATAAGTTTTTTCCACAAAAGGTATACATGCCAAATGTGCATCCCTTTTTTCCAACATCCTTGGTATTCCAAAGATACTCAGGGAAATTAGAAAATAGCTAAAAGATTATAGCTAATATTTGTTTTTCAGAGAAAGTGGGAAAAAATGCTCTACCAGACAGATTTGCTGTGCTAGGATCACAATCTCCCAGCTTTTAGGAACAAGCAGAGATGTATCAAAAATACATTTTTACCACAGTTTTTGCATTTTTTAAGTGGTAGTCCAGTTTTCAATTTTTTTGGGTTAAAACCTACTTGCAGTTTGAGGTGGAAACAGGTGTGAAACCAACTGGTGATCCGGGATAGCTAAACATTTCTTAAAAGCAGATGTAATTCTGAATTAAGCAAGAGCCATTTCTGTAGATCCCTCAAGGTTTCTCAAGGAAACTATTCATTGAAATAAAAAAGAAAATAATGAAAATGAGGAATAAAATAGCTATTGGTGAAAAAAGCTTTCATCTGTAATTTTTTACCGAGAATCCCTGGCTTCCTCTAATGTTGGCTAAAAACACACACACATTTCCCTTATTTCTGTGAGTGAAAGTTCTGAAATCATTGGGTATCCACAAATTTCTTACCATAAAGCGTTCCCACATGTCCTTATAAAAACAGTGCCTCACTTTTGAAGGTGGGCTTAGCTCGTGTGACTGGAAAGACCCCAAAACGCAACATGAATGGATCCAATGTTTCCACTCAAAATCAGGCCTTTTATACAATGTGAGTAACTGTGGATTTTGGGCCTGGGCTCAGCCGCCACTTAAGTAAACATACCAAACCCAGACATTTAGTAAAACTAGACACCAAGAAGAGTCAAGTGTGGTGTACTTTGTATGGATCTCATGATATTTTTACCCTTCTAACCTCAAACGTTGGCAAAAAAGCCACCTTTATCTCATATTTCTGTGATAAAAAAATTCCAGAATCTATGTTGATCCACAAATTTCTTATGAGCTTCTGTTCTCATGCTTATACCTCTAAAAATGGTACCTCACTTATGTGAGTGGGCCTAATGCCCATGACAGGCACCCCGGGGAAGGGGACAGAAAGACTATGAACTCCTTCTGGAATGGCATCTAGTATGCTTTCCACCTCTCTAGGAGGCAGAAAGACTGTTTGTGATTGGGTGGGATGCAGAGGGGTCCACCACTCCTCATAAAAATATCTCGCTGGGTCTGGTGGAATGGATCCCTGCTTGGGAGTTGCTCTTTGCTATTTGAGGACAAGCCCCAAGTGGGGATGCACTAGGGAGAGATACCCCTAGAAAGAGATATTTGTCGCTTTCCAAAAATACCTTTCCCATCAGAATGAGTGCTGGGGGGAGCTAAATATTTCCTCAAGCACTGATGCAAGTGAAAGTAAATGAGCCTATTACTTTTACAGTTCTAACATCAGTGCACTATACACGGAGGTGTGGCTGGTGCCCAACAAGATGGCAGCGTCCTGCTAGCTCTCTGCAGAGCCACATGAGAAATCTTTATTATGGTGGAAGTTTCCTTAAGACAAACAGTTGTTTTCAATTTCAGAGGAAATGTGAAGCTTGGGAGCAATCCTAGGATAATCTGCGTGGCCTTTCTGAGTCACATGTCAGCATTTCTCTACATAACGCACTCTCCTTGGACTCAATGCGCATCTTCAGTCAGAAAGGCAGCAATGGAACTTTCATGAGGGGCCAGTTCCTGCCTTCAAATGAGGCTCAATGAAGGTTTAAATTTGACATTTGTCAACTTTTTCTAGCACAGTTCTCTTCTCAACACATCCTTTTTACACCATTTGTCAAAAGCCACCTACCTGGATCCCAGATAATTCCAATGGGGCGGCAACATTAGCTCCTGAATATTCCTGAGAATTGCCCTCAGTTTACAGGAGGAGACACTGCTCCTGTGGCAAATCCCAGGAGAAAGAGGTTGGGATGGAGAGAGAGTGTAGAGTCAAAAATGCTGTGGCTCGCCTACTCAACAGCAACACTGCAGCAGGCATTCACACCAGTCTGATGAATGGTACCAGCATATATGGTACCTATAAACAAACAAATAATAAGGCTTTAGTCTAGTATTAACTCTATCTCTTAAAGTAGCAACTCACGAAAGCTTTTCAAACCTCAACAAACCTTTAGTTTTGTTGTTGTTTTGTATTCATTTAGATTGTCCGTAGAGGCTCTTTTATCAAAAAAATTTAAACTGTTGGGAGTATGATTTCAGCATCAAATTCACAAGCAAATTTAGACTGGGTTAACTTCACCCAAGTCGTCTCTGGCAGATCCCGGCCAACAGTATGCACACGTTAAACAAAAACACTGGTTACCTTTGTTTTCAGCACAATGTTGCAACTGAGCTCAGCACGTAGTAATATCAATTCTGTTAATGAATCTCTCCTTTTCTTCTTGTTCTTTTTTCCATCCAGGTGTGAGACTAATGTAAGACGTTCTTTACGATGAGGTCCAAGTGAGAGGATCAAGGGAGCTGGCAAGACAGAGTACTGGAAGCCGGGAAACAGGTAAGTGGCAGGCAAAGAGGGTAAACGAAGAGGTGGAGTGTGGATGGCCTTTAAATAAGACTGCTTTAGAACATTCATTTTTTTTTTTTAAACATACTTTATTGAGTTTTTACATCAACATTATACATATTTCAATGTGTATATCAACAGTGAAACATAAAGGATCAAAATAATAGTCCTGCCAAAGTAACATCTCAACCAATATCGGAGTACAGATATCTGTACATGTACATATATCGCATAAAATGACTTGCCTGTAAAATAAGCCAAAAGTGATAGCAACAATAGTAATGATAAAATTTGGGTGAGTGACATAGGCATACAGTCGTGAAGTGCATAAAACAGCAAAAACTCCTGATTATTTATTTAACTTCTAATTACTATTTTATAACTCAACTACAAACTCCCTCCCACCCCCCTGGTCGTTGGTCCATTGTGTACACAATAACTTATTAAGAGAATGTAGTCCCATAAGCAACATGAAATAGTATCAAGCATATGCATCCATATACACATGTATACTGGTACATATTTATAGTTGTGTTTCCCTTTGACATTAAAACAGGTGTAATAATATAATGCTATACAGCTACGTTCGGGTGGATCAGCGAAGGTATAGGAGAAATGGTTAGCTCAGGCCCAGCTTGAGATGTCGGGGAGTCAAGGACTCCAGGGCTTTAAAGGCCTCTAACATTTGATCCCATTCCATTGAAATAGGGATTCTGCGCAGACCCCGGAGTTCTTCTTGTCTAATTATTACACTCTCCGCAGTGCCCCATCTGATCATCTCTGTCTGCCATGTAAGTGGTGTAGGGGGGGAAATGGATTTCCACCTCATTGTAATTGCACGTTTAGCTATGAGCATAGCTAGGTCCGCAAATCTGTATTGGACCTTCTGTGTCTTAGGGCGCCTGTACAAACCCAGCAAGCAGCTGTCCGGAACTGACCACCCGGCCGTGTTGGTGACCTTCTGCACAATGTAGCCAACTGTTTTCCAGAACACTCGCAGACGCGGGCAGCCCCACAGCATATGGAGTAGGTCCGCATCCGCCTCCCGACATCTGGGACAAGCGAGCCGCGCATCAGGGTATATGTTGTTAATACGATGGGATGTGAGATAGGCTCTGTGTAAAATCATGTACTGTATATATTTGAATTTGGCATTGTGGGAAACTTTTTGGGGAAATTCTAATATCAAGGCCCACTCTTTATCAGTAAGCTCCCTTTCCATCTCCAATGACCACTTAGCTCGAAGTGAAGCTAACTGTATGCCAGCGTGTGCCCGAATACCCTTATATAGCCATTAAATGCCCTCTTTAGAACATTCATAAAGGTCGCATTCTATTTGTTTGTAACAAGGAACAGTTGCAGATAATTAACTTGATGAGGCTGTCTTCTAGTAGGTGCTTTAGAATGTTCACAAAGGTCATGTTCTAAATGCTTATAGCAATGAACAGGTGCAGATTATTAATTTAAGGAGGCTGTCTTCTAGAAGGTGCTTTAGAATGTTCACAAAGGTCACATTCTAATTGCTTATAGCAAGGAGCAGATGCAGGGGATTAATTTGATGATGGCTGTTTTACGGAATGTTCACGTTGAGGTCATCTTTGCCGGTTGCTTGATGCTTATTCTGATGGATTTTCTTGATGTTTCCCTGGCACCTGAAAGCTGACCTTGCATATGCATGGTAAAACATTTGTAAAAGCTATTAAGCCTTTTCAAACAAACCCGGAAGCCCCTACTGCAGCTAGCTATTATAGTGATAGTCAAGAGAGGTGAGCTGTGGCAGTAATCCTGACACCATTTCAGGTGTTTATGACTCTAATTACATGTTGCCTACATTTTAGGTACATTTGAGCACTGCAATGTAATACATATTAGGAAAAAGACTCTTGCATAAAATATGGTTATTACGGAGACTTGAACTTGAAGTTATTCTGCACTCATAAGTAATTTCTCCTCCTTAGCTTCTCCACTGAGACCAATACAGGAATTACGTTCCCTAAAATAGCATTACTTAAGTAATTTGGCTCAATTTAAATCTACAACGAGGCGCCTGTCAGGAAATGGCTGTGCTCTTATTTGGCCGCAACAAGGGTTTTAACCTATAATTTCTTAGCTTATGCTATTATTGCGGTTCTTTCTTTAGTCAGCGCGCCATTGAGCAATTTGTACGGGTAGACTAAGAAGTTTTCAACGTCATACTAAAGCATTCACTGGTTTTGCTAAACCTTCTGTTTCTACATTCTCCTCTTGGCCACTACCACTTGAGATGGAGTACACAACTGCATTGACCACTCATGGTTCCTCCTCACCCACATCCTCAGGTGGCATCACTGCTGGCAAACCTTCGACTAAAAGGTTAAAAAAGGACCTTCCTTCTGTTACAAAATCTGCTTCTTCGTTTTCTATGGATCTTATTTTAGAACAGATTAGAGCATTATGTCCTTGCATTGAGGAGACCAATGCAAAGCTTCAAAATCTAGATGAAAAGTGGTCTACATTGGAGGAGAGGATGGGGTTAGCTGAGCAGCACATATCAGACCTCACCAACACAGTTCATAAAGTTTCACATCTTCAATCTCAGATCTCCATACTTCAAAAGCAGGTTGAAGATTTAGAAAACAGATATTGCCTGAATAATTTACGCATTTATGGTTTGCCAGAAGGTATGGATGATTCTGATCCCGTCTCATTTTTACGAACCTTTCTTCTTAAACTACTACACGTCGGAATCACCTTCTTTGAACATCCAGCATATTTTATGATTGTTATACGCATGCTGTTACATTAATCTTTTTACTTCGCTTTAATAACCATATATATATTGTTATATGATACTTGCCTTACTCTTCTCTTTGCAGATTTTTGTTTCCATTATCTTTTAATTACCCCAGTACATCTCCTACATCATCATCTCTTGTCGTCTCCTGGAGCCCGGATGTGTTATTCTTCCTTGTGGACACCATGTCTTCCTTGAATATATCTGTAGGTATGTTCTTTACCACTCGTATCCTTCATTCTATTTCTACATTCTTTTGCCTTTCTGTGTTCTTAAGTGTGTCTACCATCGCATTCTCTTTGTGCATACTTCTCTTCCCTATTGTGAGATATTTTTGCCTTCCCTCCTCCTATGTTCTTTCCCTTGTTGTCTCCTATTGCTTCCAATTTGGGCCATTGCTTCTGTTCTTCCTTCATGCGCAAATAACCTTCTTCAACTTTTTATTTTATGACATTAAAAATGATATCTTGGAACGGCAAGGGCTTGGGTTCACCAATTAAACGTTAGAGGGTTTTGTCCCATTTATCAGATTTTAATGCTGATATTGCTCTTATCCAAGAAATGCACCTCACAGAAGCTGAATCTATAAAAGTGAAGAGAGGGTGGGTGGGTAATGTTTTCTTTTTACCAGGCAATGGTAAGAAAAATGCTGTGGCTAAGTTATTTCATAAATCCCTTAGTATTGATTTAATTTCACAGGAATGTGATTCCGAGGAGAGATGGTAACTAACTGGTTTTTGGATTAATAATATCCGATTTAAATGTTTTAATTTATACAGCCCTACTAGTTCTGCTAGTCAATTTTGGTCTGACAGCACTAAAAAAGTTTTACAATGTCCTGATGAACATTTTATATTTGCATGAGGTTGTGCTCAGATTGTTGATCTTTTTATTGGCAGAGTCCCTTTCTCTGCCTTTGTACCAAATAAATCTCAGTAACTATTCACCCAAGCAATTTCACAATGCACATTGATAGATGCTCTCCAATCTCACCTTGCGTGATTGCACTTACTTTTCTCCCACGCCCCATTCTCAATCACAAATCGATTATATATTTATTTCACACTCCCTATCACAAAATGTACATTCCGCTGACATAGGCTCCATTCTAATTTTACACCATACCCCTATTTCTATTCATTGGATATTTTACGCAACACTATCAAATGTATCAGATGGAGATTTAATGGTGCACTACTCCTAGACACTTCTTTTTTACTTTTGCTTCTTCACTTTTTCTCATGACTTCTTTGAATTGAATCACACATACAAACTTGATCTTCACTACAGTTGGGACACTTTCAAAGCTGCTGCCCATGATTTTATTATCAGATATGCTTCCAAAAAAAAAAAAGAACTTTCTCTTAAAAAACCACTGAACTGCTTCATCATATCAAACAATTAGAACATTCATAACCTCTAAATCCAAAGATTGCCTTCAAGGTCTCATTAAAGCCAAACCAGCATAACAAATTATCCACCAATGTCGCCTCCTCCTTTCTTCTGAAGTCCAGTGCCAAGTATTATGGCGGGTAAAACAAATCTGGCAAATTATTAGCCAATTATCACAAAACGAAAAAGAATTGGAACAAAATTGATTCTATTACTGATAATCACTCTAATTTATTAGACAAAGATAAAGAAATCTTAGAACAGTTTGTACAATTCTACAAACAACTATATACCCCTGATCACCCTCCTCTGACACCGATATTATTAATTACCTTTCTAACTCACACAAAGAGTTTGACAAAACTCAGGATTTCACTGAACTAGAAATGGATATTACCTTGTGTGAACTTTGCACTGCCTTATCTTCCCTTAAATTGGACAAATCACCAGGGCTTCAATGCTGAACCTTTCTTACATTTCTCCAAATTACTCATTACTCAACTATGTCTTCTTATCACAGCTTTCCTCCAATCAGGTAAATCATCTGTCTCTTTCTCAAATGCCCTTATTTGTTTCATTCCGAAAGAAGGCAAAGATCTACATCAATGCAAAAATTACAGGCCAATTTCTCTTGTGAATATTGATTATAAAATATTTTCTAAAACTTTAGCTCACGCCTGTAATCCCTCTTACCTAACTTACTTGGAGAAGAACAATCTGGCTTTGTTAAGGGCCGCTATATAACTGACAACTCTTGTCTATTTTTTGACATCCTCTTTAAATCTCAGCAATCACTTAATCCTTTAGCAGCTGTTACCATAGATGCTGACAAGGCCTTTGACCATATAAATGTGTCCTTTCTTTTTCATACTTTAAAAAGGTTTGGCTTTGGGCCAAAAACAAATTTCCCGTATTTCTCTTATTTATTCCTTCCCCCAAGTAGCCATCTTCGCTAATGGTCATACTTCCTTTTATTTCCCCAAGGCTGTCCTCTTTCACCCTTTTTCTTTAATCTAGCTCTAGAACCTTTCCTCTCCAGAATTAGACACATTCCCAGTATACATGGTTTCTCATGGAATACTCAACAAATTAACACAGCAGTATGTGCAGACAATATTCTTTTATTTATATCCCAACCTCACACTTCACTTCCTGTCTTTCTTTCAGAAGTTTCCTGTTATTCTATCATCTCAGACTATAAATGAAATCATGACCAGTGCAAAATCTTACCTCTAAACAAATTTACTTTCAGACCAATTTTCAGCGACTGATTTTTCCTGGTGTGCATCCAAACTTAAATACTTAAGCTATGGTTCTCACATTTGCTTAAACCTCCATCTCTCTGATTCTGGAGGTGTGCAAAATTAAGATAACTACCCTGGTCAATCATTGGCATCCCTTAAATCCTTCCTGTTGGGGTCATTTACATACCATTAAAATACTGATAGTACCTATTGTTCTCGATTCTATTTCCAATATCCCCCTTTCTATTCCTCTAAACATTTTTAAGCAAATCAATTCCATACTGTCTCCTTTCTTAGGGAATAGGAAGAAATCTCTCTAACAAAATTAAAATTACTTAAACCAGATGGTGGTGTTAATTTCCTGGATTTCCAGAAATATCATGCAGCTTTCATATTGAGACAATCTGTTCACTGGATCCAAGAGTCCAACAACTACACTCCTTTATGGGTACAATTGGAAAAATCTTTTCTCTCTCTCTTTTCTTTCCGTGAATATTTGTTTTCTCAAAAAATCCTCAAAACCTATATTCACTCATTTATAAACATATTTGCTCTCTATTAAATCCTTTGAAACTGAATGATCCTATTGACATTTCCTCTTTTCTTAACTCTCCCATTTGGTATAACTCTGCCATATTGTGAAATAATTGCTCCATTTATAGGAAACTTTGGAAGAAACCTGGACTAAGCTGGGTAAATGAACTCTTTATTTATTACTCTTCTTACTTTTTCTCAGGCTCAATCTCTTTTAATTTTCCAGCATCTTTTCCACATAAAGTTCACCTCTTGCAATCCATTATATTAGAAGCTCTCACCAATTTTACCTCCATCCCAGTGCAAACTTCCACACTCTCTTCTATTCTAGGCAATCATTTACACAATAATCCTGAAGCTTCTGTCATATAACATGTCTTACGCCATCCTTCCACTGATAGATTTAAATCAGATAATAGGATAGCGTGGGAAAGTGATTTGGGAACAGATTGGAATGTTTAATTCTAGAGACGAATTTGGACAGAAATACGGTCCTCATCCCAGGACGGCAATACTACATAGACGTTATTCCATATTTACAATAGGCTTCTTTTTTCTCCAGTTTGTTTGCATCACATCTACCCAGATCAATCTGATAGTTGTTGGCCATGTCACTCACAGCATGCAGATTGCATCACATGCTTTTCACGTGTCCGCTTGTACATTCCTTCTGGAAACAAATTTGGAATCAAATCAACACAATTTTTGACACCTTGGTACCCTTCTCATTCACTAACATCTTCCTCAGTAGTTTATCTATTGGGAACATGTTTCATCTCATGTAAATATATTTGATCTTCTATTAGCAGTTGCATTTCAACAACTCACCAAAAATTAGAAGGATTTTTCCAAGTTGTCTTTCCAGTTTGCGGTTTGTTACAACCACAGACTCGACACAGCATACATTCACCCTATTTTACTTGCTTTTAAATGTTCTATCTAATTGAGTCCAATTACAAATTTCATAGATAGTCACGCTAAATCCTCGCTTAAAAGCCAGTCAATCAAAGATGAGGTTTCTAAACCCCCTGCTTTTTCTCTCATTACTAATGTATTAATTTTCATAACCTTACTTTGTTTGTAATTATTTATGAGCATGTATTCTACTATCTGTAAATTTTTATCATGACTTTGAACGTTATTCCTTTTTCCCTCCCTCTCCTCCTTTTCTTTAACCTCTGTATTAATTTTAATGCATTGTTTTATCTGTGCTTATTTCAGCCTAATAAAATTATTTTAAACAAAAAAAAAAAAGCATAACAACCTCAGTCTGCTGGGGAATGTTTTACCCAGCAGGTCAACCTCAAATAAAAAGGGATTCACTCTGGTGCTAACACCAGAGAGCTACCCCACTCTTGGCATTTTGAAGTGATCTCCACATCAATCATGCCTGGCTTGGAGCGCTCCTCACATGTAGATCATGGTGTCATAGTGTCCCAAAGACTAACATTCAACAGGCGTCTCTGAGACTGTTTTTTACTTTAAATAGATTGTTGTTGCAATTATCGGAACAAACATAAGAGATACCCGCACCGCAGAACTCAAGAACAAAAGCTTCAGCTCCAGTAGTGCTAAAATTGAGGTAAACTTCTCCCAGGATCAGGGAATAAATCCCCTGGTAGAGGATGGGTCAGTTTCTTAAACAAATTCCTGGGGGCTGCTGCACCTCCTGCAGCCCCCCACACATATACAAAATGTTAGTGCTGTCCCTGCCCATTTTGGGGTATCACCAAAGCATACTGGTATGCAGATTATCCGATACTTCTATGCTCCAGGCATCAATTTTAGCTGAATGGCTTAACTGCTTGTTTGTTTTCCTTCTGGTGGTCTTGCTTTTCATATTGAATCCCGGGTGCTCCCTTTTGGTTGGGGATTTTGTGGGGGAGCCCCAAGATCCTCGCAGCCCCTGCCAGCTCACAACCTGCATTGCACTGAGTAAGCGGAGAGTGGGAGTCAGCCATACTGTGCAGTTTATTTTCTGCTCTCGCTCATGGGTGGCAGTGGTTCAGTCCCAGCCTCCAAGCAATGTGGGCACGGAGAAGAGAGGCTGTAGCAACCTCCCCCGAGACACAGGTGCAGGCAATGCACCTGGCAGAGGTTGCTGCTATCCTGGGAGATGGGGTCCCCAGAACCTTTCCTTGTTCTGTCATTAATTCCCGGGAGATGGGCTCCCAGGGCGAGGAGTAGCTTGGGTGAAGGGGGCCCCATGCACAATCCCTCCCCCAGAAAGGGGGATATCAATACACTAAAAATGTGGTCTGCATTGCCCTCCAGAGATTTTACCCTCCCCAGGGAAAATCTGCTCCGGGTCACGAAGCTCCATGCGCTTTGTTCTCTGCCTGGTCCCCACAGTGGACCAGACAGTATCTCAGTTCTCCTAGTGCCTATTTTCTCGAGTGAGGTGCCATTTTGCTCCTGTTGGTGAGCTTTATACTCCAGAGACATCCTCTTCAAGCCTCCTAGCCTCTAATGGTGGACTTTTCATAGGGATCTGGATTGTCTGACTCCTTGCAGGAGTTTGGCTCCCTCTGACTGTCTCCAAGTTGTGTGGGCGTCTTGCACAGCCAAAGCAAAACAACCTCCCTGCTGTTCTCCCCAGGTCCTGGGTTCTTTAGGTGACATAAAGGGGCCAGCGTCACTAGCCCTGTAGAGATCCAGTTTAGTCAAGGGAACAGCAGGAGTCAAAGTCCTAAAGTCCATCCTTGCAGGGCAAAAGGTGGCTTCTCCTTCCAGCTGGGCATTCTTTCACAGCTGTTGCTCCCAGGTCCAGTGCCTTCTCATCTGTCTCTCCATCATGCAGGGGCATTTATGTAGGGGTGGAATTATCTAGAAGACAAGCACTGCTGGCCAATCCTGGGATGCCACATCATCACTCGACCCCTGTCACAGCGCTAACGAGCAGCATTCTGTGTTGGCCTGGGCAAAATATATATATTACATTGCTGTAATTTTCACAATTTTGGGAATTTCATGTTTCGCTTGGAACACACAATTGATAAAAGTACAACATTATGCCACTTTACTTAATTTTGAGCGATTTGGGGAACAAATTTACAGCGAACGCACAACTCGCAGTAAAAAATTACAGCGATCGCATGGGAACAACAGAACTTGAGTAGCAGTTGTTCGCTGTGCTTTTGTTTAAATGCATCTTGATGCCAAAATGATGCTAGGATGAATTTTGAACTGAAATATAGCTGGATACCGTCCTGCACAAAAACTATCCTTTGAGGCTATTTCCTCTTTATATGTGTACTGTCACCCCATATCAGTTCTGCACTCACTGATGCCCCATATCTTCCCCAGTCACTTTTCTTCATCCCCTTACTCTGGCACTTTGCCTCCTTTATCTTGTTACCACATCCCTACACCAGCCTCAACGCTGGTCCCATGGACTGCCTCACTACATTATCACCCAGAAGCTGCCTCTGCATGCCTCCACAAGAAGGTATCCTTGTGCAGCTTCTTTTATGAGTTGTCTCACTGAATCAGCCCCAGGCAGCTTCTCTCAAAGACGGCTGCACCAAGCCAGTGTCTAAGCCTTCATAAATTCCCTGGGATAGGCAACACAGGCAATGCATGGCTTCTTAGTAGTAATGGTACGAAAAAGGGTGGAAGAAGCTGTCCGTGCAAACACATTGAGAGAGACATAGCAGTGCATGCAAGTCAGACTGCAATATTTGGCTATGATAGAAATATCTTTAAGCAAGTCAGTTTCTTTTCAACTCTTGTTGGAGACATGCATCCGCATAGCAATTGTTCTTTGATTTCCCCAAATGATAGTTGGATTATTACCTACTCATATCATGAAGAACAGACCTAAAAAAGGGAAAGACAATGAAAGCAATGAATGGAGGGAAGGAACAATATTATAAAAATGTCTTATACATTTTTTTTCCAGCTCAGTGCATTTCCACTTTCAAATTAACACCAGCTTTGAAGTCTCAAAATAGATGAGCAATTACAAAATACAGAAAATTGTGGATACTAAGAAATTAACAACAGGGATATTCTTCATTGGTTTTTTCAAGTCTGTCAATACATTGAAATACTTGTCTCTCAAATCCCCTTTTTCTACCTGCATCATGCTGCTTCTCTGATCACGCTTACACCACAACATACTTTCCTCCAATCCCCATCCAAATAAAAATCACCTTTCTAACCACAGACCAAAAAAATAATAGCTGACGTTCTGCTTCTATTTCTAGATCCCAGTTTACCCAGACATCCCCTCTTTCACTCTTCCTGTATCTCTTTCTCTCTCTCTCACACACACACGCACACACTCTTGTGACCACATGCACACTTCATCAGAAACACAAACACACATCTTGTGTCTTCTGCCTCAAATTCTTCTGTTACGTTACTTCTCCTTGCCATTGCTGCAGCCTTGTGCTTTCTTTACTGCAAAGGACATCAGTATTGGACTTGATTTTTCTGTGCCTATGGAGAGGCAAAGGCAAACCATTTTACTCTGTGGTCATGCCAAACCTGTTGGAATGGAGAAATAAAGCTGTTATATTCATGAGAGCGGAATCATAAACCACACATGCAACAAAATCATTAAGAGGCAAAATCTCACCATTCATGGTATTAAAGGAATCTTTTATTTAGTTAAGGCACAGAAACAGACAAGAAGACGCCTAGTAATCATTAAGAGGAAGAATACTGTCACCTGTATCCAGAGTAGAATACCTCAATGGAGTATTCAGAATCTCTGCCACAAAGTGGATGATTTTCTATTACCACCTACTTCTGAATCCCCCTCTATCACATAAACAGCACTGTAGATTATCAATAGTAACAACAATTAACTGTTAGAATCTAGAAAGTTCAGAAAACTTTGGGCCTAAAGTACCTAACCCATTTGCAGTCTCTAACCCTGCGATTTAGAAAATGACATGGTAGAAAATGACAGGGTTTGCCACCACAAAATTACTTTACAACAATATAGTAAATACCTTTTGAGATTCGGAAAAGCCTTTTTCAATCTTAAAAGGGGCTTTATGACTCACTTTGAATAACAATTAGGAGGCTGCGTGAAATGGACATGCCTTCCTGTTTGCAATGAGGTGTATCAATGGTTTGTGACTGCATTTGTTGTTACAAACCATTGAAAAGTTACTGACACCTCACAATTTACAAAGGAGAAGCTCTCCCAATTGGATAGCATCCTTTTTGTGAATTGTTGCAGGAGGCGTGGGGGGGGGGAGGAGCAGGCAGTGATCTGAAAGACCATTGACTGCTCCCCAAAAGGTCTTCCTAAAAAGGAAACTTCTTTAAAGCTGCACCTCTTCCTCTAAGGAACACATTTTCCTTTTAAAAACTCTTTTTGGTAATGTAAGTGCAGGGATGGAGGCAAATCACAAGGGGTCACAAATAGCAATAATTATTGGACAGGTTGTTCTGCAACCTCTTGCAAATGGGAATTTTACCATGCAACTTATTTATAAAGAGGTTTTCACCTGAAACTAATAGGCAGGACGCAAAAAGTCAATAAGCTATTTGCAGCTACTAGTTTCAACTTGTCTGTTCATAAATAAGGCTCTATTTTAATAATACCTAAAAAAAAATATTGAAATTATTCACAAGAAACAACCCCTAATGTAATAGAGGGCTGGGTTACATTGACATGACGCTGAGAGTTCAATTTACAGTGATATATAAGGCTGTGAAAACTGTGCAGATGTACAGAACAGGGATGTGCAAGTAGCTTAAAGGGATGAATGCAAACAGCACCTAACAAAAGCACAACAATCCATGAGTGTATTTAGGTATATCCAAGGAGGAAAAAAGAAGGGCAGGGATTTAAAGAGCCAGACCCTGAACACTGCCATCCTCTTACTGACAAGGCTGCTGGCAGTATTCCAAGCTTCATTCTCTTGCTATTTTCAAGTCGCTGGTGACATTGTGAATGACATATAATAGCTTACACTTGCTACATATTGAAGCAAGTATCAAAGGTGACACATAACCACCATCACTGGTAAATCCAGGACATGCAGCGTTTTTTTAAAGGATAAGAGGATAAAAGGTGAATGAAATCTCTGCAGTTTTATAGTGGCATAGCTTTCATATTCCGTTGGTGACATTATTTTAGTTCAGACAGAAGTTCTGAACACAGTGTCCTGAAAAAAGGATATTCATGGATTTCGTTCCTAAACACATATGAGTATTAAACCAACATAACTGTCTTTCTTTCTCAATTAACCATATTATAGTGCATTTCAACAAAGATTGGAATTGCTAGTTTAAAATGTTATAAATGTATTAAGCAGTTTGAAAAGTGTAATTGGTAATTGTAATGTTGTAAAAGCTGTTTCAGAATTCATGTCCCTTCCTGAGAAAGGAAAATCCCTCACTTTTTATTCAGAAGAATGTGAAAAATTACAAACAATTTTTTACGCATTACATGGGAGAGCATAATTACCAGTATTCATAGCTTCATAAAGCTGAAGTAGATGAAGTTTCAAGTTTTATAATTTCGGACGTCACTTTAAAATATATTGAAGCTAGTTTTTTAAATGATTTTTAATCTCTTTCTGGGTTCTGACATGCTATTCAAAATCATCTCTCATTCAGAGAGGGCCACGTTTTTTTCGATCCTCCAGCGAAGAAATGGGAAAGATTGTGCCATAGTTAGCAACTTTGTTCAACAAATTTACAATTCTTCAGCGCAACTGATTTTGGCCACTGAAAAAAACCAGAAACCAAATCTGAGAGTAATAAACCAGTGGGCATATTTATGGGGAAATGGCGCAGGGCAGCACAGCAAGTTACCCTGCTGCGCTGCCCTGCGTCAAAGTGAAAGGTCAGGAATGCACATTATCAATGGCATACAATGCATTCCTGTTCTTTCCCTCTACTCTGAAGCCATTTCTGCAGCCTAGCGCCAATGCAAGCACCCTTGCACCATGGTGCAAAGGTGCCTGCATTGCATGCAGGCTTGATTTTGTGCAGGAAGGGGCACAAAAACAATCCTGGGAGGCATTCTGCAGCAAACATAGAAAGAGGAAAGAACAAGGAGAAATAAAGGGCCTGATTATGTCAGTCAGATTGCCACCAACAGGCTGTCGGTGGCGGTTCGACCGACCGACAGCCCTAAAATCCAACCGCCAGATTACAATCCAGGCGGCCGGACCATAAACGATCGAGGGGAAGAGTGGCACCTCCAACAGGATCAGTGATCCAGTCAAGGCTGCGGTTGGAATCGCAATCCAGAATGGAGGCGGTGCCGAGACAGACACCGCCATCGGGATTACGATATCCCTTTCCAGTAGCCTTTTCATGTCAGAAAGAACACAATGAAAAGGCTGTCAGAAACAGATTTTGAGGGCCCCCTTCCATCGTGGACCACTGTAAAGTGGCAGAGGTGGTGCATCTAGTGCCTCCACGCATCTTCATGCACCGTAGGCCATATGCCAAGCACCACATGGTGCATGATACATGGCACACGGTGTATGGAGGTGCATGAAATACTCCTTTACATGGCGGCTTGTGCTGCAGCCCTTTTTCTGGGCCACAGCACAAGCTGCCGTGTATAGGAGTACTTTGTGACCTCCAGCCCTGCTGTCACATCGTAATGTGGCGGTCGGACCACCGACTGCTTGTCGACGGTCTCCTCACTGCCACTATAGCGGTCAGCGGTCTGAAAGACCGCCATCATAATAAGGCCTAAAGTTATTTCTCCTTGTTGTGCCTCCCCTGGGGAGTTGTAAGGCTTTGACACATCCCCAGGTTTACATGGTCTTGTAAATCTGGGAATGTGTCAAAATCCATGTGTGTTGTTTAGAAACACCCACCGCAGCACACATGGAATGCCTCCCTAGCACAGAGTAAGGCAACGCAGCGATTTGCACTGCTTTGCCTTACTCCATATCTATGAGGACTTTCAAAGCAGCGCAAAGTAGCTTTGTGTGGCCTCATAAATATGATTTGGTGGTTTGTTCTGCTGTTTTGTCACAAAAAGCGATGCATTGGCAGTGCAAGGGGCTCGTAAATATGCCCCCCAGATATTGATCCCTCCTTTGTGGTCCCCTCGATCCCTCAAAGGGCCCAGTGAAAAACCTAAATAACAGCTTGCCACCCAGTGTCATCATACCCACCAAATTCCTCAAAATATCCAGAGAGACTTTCATTTATTTATTTGCAGCAGTTTGAAAGGAAAACCTACACCCTGAGGGTTTCATAATTCTAATAAAAAACACTGAACCCAAAAGCAAAGGAACCTATCAAGCAGACAGGTTTTCAGCTTCGGTTTAAACAACAGTATATGGGTAATGGACAATTACACTGTGGTTGGAGCATTCCAGCACTTCTGAGCCAAGACTTAATGCTCACTACCGAGCGGAGCGTTAGCAAATTTAAGAGGGGATGATAACCAAACGCTTAAACTTTGAATGCAACAGTGAAATTGAGACAAGTCAACTTAAAGGAAATAGCTGCATTTTAATAGCAACAAGCGATGAAACAAAGCCAGATTTTGAGAGATTAACTAATTACTCTTTCAGTTTATGTAAAGCAGACCTTTCAGATTTTCTATGATACATTGTCAAGTTTATATTGCAACTACTGTTACAGAAATTGGTTTTAATTGAAATAATGTTTAAATCTTATTCAGTCAGTCAATATAACTTTATGAGGCAAACTCGCCATAAAGTACAGAAAAAATGCAGAATTAACATCACATTAATCAATTATAGACAATAATTAAATAGAAGAAAATTGATGTTATTACATATGTGTCGCACAAAAAAACAAAAAAACTCAATCAATGATTCGTTCCTAGCTAAAAAAACACATTAATCAATTAAAACATTCACCCATTTCAGAAACCTGTTATAAGAGCTGCTAAATTAAGTAGCAACTAGAATCACAAAACTATCACCCGTTCGAAAATAAAAAAAATGAATATCTTTTTCTCATGTTTAACGAGCATCTAATATAACTGGTTAGCACATGGCAGACTTCTGCCGAGCCTAACAGAAGTAAATGGAGCATTCTCACCCTGTGCTTTCTAATATTTGCAGAACGAAGAATCGGGGCTAAAAAGTGTAAACGCCATGTTTGATATAAAGTGTAAAAAAGCAAAACAATCTATGTAGGAAACTATTTTGAAACTTTTGGAGGATCTCAGAATTGGACTAACCCCATACGCCTGCCCCATAAGTGGCAACTGAGATGCATTTGGACTTAAAAAGAATTATCATCTCTCTAACGGACCTATGTCCCAATTTTGAGGTGAAGTGGAATAGCACTTCGATTTATATAGAAAATTGTTGGGATCTCAAGATCAACAATGGGCCCCAATTACGGTTTGAATCAAAAACAATTCCTAGGTAGTTAAAATTTGTTCCTTTGGCTACTGGGAGACCTTTTCCATGCTAATCTTCTTTGCATCATTCCAATCTTAGTATATGTTCTGCCGAAGCGAATCTTATTCTTTTTAACGTTTCTTTTTATCATTCAAATTATAAACCCATAGGGAGCTACCTCCTCTTTACCCATCATTTATAAAGTAGTACTTGCCATGATCCTCCTTACAAAGTTTGCATTCTGTAGCATGATGCAAAAAAAGTTTGCTTCCTTGATGGACATCTCACTTCTGAATGTTGCAGAATCTCCTACAGATTTGATGGGGGTACCAAAAAGTCTAGGTTCCTCTGCTAACCAGATTCTCGGAAAAGTTTAAAGGGTTTCTGAAATACGCCCTATGTATTTTCCAGAAATAAAGGTTCCTGCACTTTTGTGCAGAATACTTTTACTCACCCCACTGTTTACTTAGACATTGTGGCTATTCCTTTAAAAAAAACTCTCATGGCTCGCCAATGCATTCTCATCCTCAGAGAACATTTCTAACTTCTTTACTGAGTATGGTGATCTTTACACTCAGCAGATTCAGAAACACAAGTTGGCAAACACTTACAAAAAAGCAATATTTGGCACAACACATGAAATCTTACACTGCTTACAAAATCCATGCATATTAATAAAGTATGAATGAGAGTTGGGAAAGAAGAGATAGGAGGCAGGAGATAAAATAGGAGAGGGGATGAGGCATATGTTTCAGGAAAATTGGACAAGGGGGCAGCTCATGTAATGTGGCTGGAAGGTCTGCAGTGTGAGTATTGTCCTAATATCCTTGAGACTTGGGTGAAAATCATTGATTGAAGTGCTCCCAAATGCCTTAATCTTCGGTCAAAGGGCCTGACCTCCTACTACTGTTCATGAGGAAGAGAACTGTGCACAGTCATGTATGCTGTGGGACCTTGGTGTTAAACCTTGTCATTTGGAAGCCTTCTTCTATGGTAGGTACAACTAACTCCTGTCTTGCAATGGACTCCGTGTAGATTTCCCAGATTTGAAGTCTGTTCAAGCACTAACTCTTCCAGCTACCTATGTTTACATTTATTTCTTATTGGGCTGGTGCTTCGTAGGTGAGTTAGACTTGCTTTGTCAGATCGCTTAGACAGAGATGCCTGGGAGCTTACAAACTCACCAGGCATCCACAGATTGATGAGACTATTCTTTGACTGAACAAGTAACATAGCCTGCAATCAGCAGTCCAACAGAACTACTCGAAAAATGCGAAGCTGTAAGTGGCATTCTCATTGCCTACACTTGTGCCTCACGAGATATGTTCTTTATCATAGGATCCAGCTGCATGATCTCAGGGAGTACTCTAAAAGAATACTGAGTATTTAACATCATCCTACCAAAATATCATGGCCAAAATATCAGCTGCCACAACACTGTAAAGATAATTGTATATGAAAGGTATGTATCGATTCTATATATAAAGGTTCACATAAACTTACATTGAAAACATGTATCTTGAAATTAGATAAATGTGGAATTAAGAATAGCAAATCTCTACTTGCCTATATACACATACCTTCATGATTCTGTGGTAGTTGATAGTTGCGCCGCAATATTTTTCACCTTGATATTTTGATACACAACCTCTTTGGGCCCTACGCACACCTTCTGTCTGTTGTTCTTAGCAGCCCTGCTACTAGACGAGTGTTGTGAATGCGTTGCTTTTAGTTCACTCCAGTTTTAAGCAGGCACGGCCGGCACAGGTAGGAGCGTTGGGCAGGGCCAGGTAGGGGGGTGGGGGGGGGGGAGTCAACAGATGATGGGATAGGTAAAATAAATAAATAAAACCACTCACCTTTTGCTCGCCTCATCGGCGTACCGGATTCGGATGAGGCGTCCTAGGGGTTTGATCGAGGTGCGACAAAGGATGTGGCCACTTGAAAGCTGGGACAATGACTGGTCTATGTTGATACACATGAGTGACACAGTTAAGTGAAAGTGAGAGAGGAGATGCTGCAAGGGACACAACAGAGGGGGATGGTTCCTCCACTATGCAGTAAAATATTGTGAGCGGGGGGGGGTTTCTCCCCAGTGGTTGATACCCAGACGGGGGCTAGAGGCCTGCCTCGCACCCCACTGGTGATCCACCCACTAGTGAAGCAGTTTTGTGTGGGGATTCTTGAGCTACATTTACATATCGAACTAAACACATGACTTGTAATGATGATCTGGTTCACAGTTCCTTTTTCTTTGGGATTCGGGTGGGCAATGAGGCGGCACATGCAAATCCTTACTCTCGTTGGTATCATTGGGGGGACTAGCGGTACTGCCCAGAGGCAAGGGGGTGTTGGGTTTGTGCATGAGGTTCTTGTTTTTATCTGGGTGGGGTGGTATTTGAAGCCTTCGTGTCCGACTACCACTGTCTGCATTGAAGGTGGGGTTCCAGTGGGAATTGAAGATACGAGAGATGATGGGGAGGGTATGGACAGACTGGCAATCATCATATGAATCATGGCTTCACTAGTAACAAAGATACTGATCCAGCGCGACACTTAATCAGGAATCAATACTCATCAATAATTCATACAATGGCCCATACACATTCACCCAAATCCCTGATGCGCTGGGGGTCAAGTTTTAAAGACGTGAAAATTGTTTCCTTCACAGATTCATATTTAACTATTCTAAATACATAACTAGACCTGTATATCAACTCTCTTTCCTCTCGGTCGATGGACCAATTAGCTGAGTAGTTGATGGTAATAATAGAACTAACTGACTATCTAATCAACTAAATAATCACAGACTCTCGGTAAGGTTTATAAAGTTTATATCAAATCAATGATTATACTCATTGTATACAGGTCACAATGCAAACAAAGAATCTCACATAAGGGAGAGAAAATCAATCAGCAATGCAAATAGTGTCAAATTCATCAACAATTAACAATATGCATATGAGGGAGTGGATAGATGAAGAGACATACGTTTCAGCAAAAATAATGCGAAACAATATACTTATGACGGAGTGGATAGATGAAGAGACATAAGTTTCAGCAAAAATAATGCGAAACAATATACTTATGACGGAGTGGATAGATGAAGAGAAATACGTTTCAGAGACAAAAATTACGTTTGCAAATGAATTATGCAAAGTACGAGTCAGCAAGATAATACAAGCCCAAAGATCAATGAAATACCACCCCCCCTGCCAAGGGAGTAGTGGGGGTCTCCTGAGATAGAGTCAAGAGACAAAGATTTCAGGAACGGGACAGGACAAGGTCAAGAACAGCTAGGCCTCTCTGCAAACCGACGGACAGCGACGCATCACCCCTCTCTCCTCTGCACTCGATCAGAGCTCAGGCTAAGGCTATAAACCACACCCCTAAAGGCACCCCAGTTATACCCTAAAACCTACATGTCCAACCCACATTAGTTGAAACAATTTATAAAACTCGACAGTTTATTGGTCAATTTGGGAGGTGGTCTGTCACACCACCAGGTTCCCATTCACAATTTCTTTGTACTCATTGTTCTATATCCTCTCCCATATGACTCGTTCAGTTATTCCGACATTGAAACATTTCTCCATTTTCTCATATATTATTTCATTCACGTTCCGCAGAAGAAGTCTTGGATCCTAAGGTCAGGCTCATCTGTTTGCCAGTCATACAATGTTCTCTGTGCTGCATAGCCAGTCAATCAGTCAAAAATCTTTATTCGGCTGTGTGCCAGCCATAAAAGAAAACATCATAAAAAACATTTCATAAAATAAGATGCAGATAATTCATAATAAAATAAAATGCAAACAATTAGTGATAAATCCATAGCGATAGTGGTTACAAGTAACCAGATGCCAATCTTTTACAAGGAACCGTTCGCTAAAAGTTATAATGCCTAGATAAAACAGCATTTCAATCTAATTGATACCAAACACAGAGAAGACATTGGTATACAAATTCCATATGAATATTAACTGCACTTTCTAAAGTTAAACAATATCATATTATATATCCTCACAAGAAGTCTTAAATCATAGTCATGATGATGTAATCAGTATACAAGATGATCATTTTCCAACAATATTCCGTTGCCGAACAGCCGTGGAAATATACTTATACACCATTAAACAAATGAATTCATCGTTTAGCAGTTGAAGATAATGTAACGCAGCCCGACACTTTCGAATGTTTAAAAATAGTAAAAGCGGTTTCAAAAAGGCACATCTCGCTTCTGTGTAAAGTTTACAAAAAAACATAAAATGCAAGGTGCACTGGACTGACTTTGAGTCGCATGGGCACAGTTCCAAGTTAGCATCACAATGTGCATCACGTGGGTATGAAACCAGTAAGTAAGAAGTACCCATCCTAAATCTTATCAAATAAAACATTTTAGTATGACTAAAATAAAAGGAGAGGTACGGCGCAATACCTGGTGTGCAAATTAATAGTGAATGGTCAGCAACCCATTTTTTACCCCTCTCCAGGTTATCTCTAACCGAATACAAGTAGGTTAGGAATTCTTTTTTCAGCCTGGCTCTCGATATTTTAACTATATTACCAGGACTTTCAAGGCAGTCTGGCAGTCCCAATTTCTCAAACTGATCACTAATGTAAGAAATCCAGGGGATTTTTTTTAAAATAATCCAATTTTAAACAATCTGCATAGCCTTGAACCTTTACACTTTCTCTGCAGTGCTCAGCACTTCTGTCTGCTTTAGCATGTCATTCTCGCTCGTTCTCCTGCCCCTCATTTATCTTGTCAACTTTAATAATTTCAGTCCCATTCAACTCACTGCGGCCAATAGAACATAAACATTCATTAATTACATGGTAAAGCATTTTTCACTGTGTACCACCCACTTTTGCACTATCTTCTGTTAATATTCTTCCTAGCTTAAGCTTCATGCAAAGTGGCATTATTTATTATCGTTTAAAGCAAAATGCAAGATGCGAATGCGAGATGCGGCCTAGACATGCATTAGTTTTGTTTCTTTAGAAGCGCAATGTAAAGTGCGGCCTAGTTCTTTCATGCATTTTAGTTCACATTAGGGTACGCATAGGCAAAGCGGTTTCCCACGTGTTCATGTGATTTGCATTGTTAATTTTACACTGCACACTGTTAATAAGTATTACGGGGGTGTCAATCCGAGCAGGTTTCTTTTTGCGAAATCCTGCTCCATCAATCCCCCCTCTGATGGCTTCCTGGAGCCATCATAAAATACCCACCATACCAAGTGCCATCTTTATTTATCTAAAGATCAGTATTCTTTTCTCCTTTCATCATCTTCTCATCTAACTCCTTCATCGCGTCATAGTAATCTCCTTTCATATCTTCTAGTTCTATTTCATCCCTTTTTCTCTTCTTTGCTTTTCGTTTGTTGTTTGTTTCTGTCATCTCTTTTCTTCCACACTTACACTTGTAACATTTATATATTGTTGTCATTACTAATGCTACTCCGGCTACTGAAATGATTGGCATTATTATTTTTCCTAATAAACTACTTCCAAAGATAGAAAACCATTTACCTACAGAAGAGAAACTCTTACCAAGTCTCTCCCAGACACTGTCAACCTCCAGTTGGGTCAAGTCTTCATGTAATTTCATAATATTCTTAATATATCCCTCAATACCTTTACTTTTATCAGGGTATACGTACAGCAGTGTTGAATTTTCAACATGCCACAGACTTCACCCTCTTTTGCCAATAAGATATCAAGGGCAAGTCGATTTTGCAAAACCATTGATCTGATCGCAACCATTTCGCTGTCAATCACCAAGAACCCACCAGCAGTATCTGTCGATAAACGATCAACCACTGTGGACAATTTTCGGATTTTGTGCGAATTCAGAACGACTCCAACTGATGGTATCAGTGCACCGAAAATATCACCTACTATTTCTGAGAAACTAGCTCTCTTCTTACGTGTTAGTCCTTGTTTTATTTCATTGATTCTGTTATTACTTTTGTCTACATGGCAGACCTTTGGAAAAACAATTGCAAAATAACAACTACCATACCAATGTGCAGGTAGCCTGTAATAGGCTTTCTTACCACACACATAATAGACTCCTGGGAAAACAGTATCAGTTCCACCCTTCAATCTCCAACCTCCAGTAATTTGTTAAGTATGTTCACATTCACTAGAACCAATGAAATAATTATTATAGTTAGTTTTCATTCTAAGCAAACAGATTTTCCCCTTTTTATACCAGTCCAGGGACATTGCAGCGTACGTCTAGCCTTTCTCATAATTTCCTTCAATAAATGCCCATGGTGGTACCTGTGACTTCTGTTCAGCAGCTTTTCTTTGGAAAATGTCTCTTCTATATTCTACCATATCTATGAATACTTTTTCTTCAACCCTCAAACTACATGTTAGATTATTTTTATAAGCATATTTGATATCTAATGTCTTGGTAATATGGAAGAATTCTCCCATATACCGTGCATCTTTACTACTTAAAACCTTATTCAGCTCCTTTATAATAGGTATCTCTGAAAATACTAAATCTATATTAGAATAATGGTACTCCAGCTTTCCCGTCACATAGAATAGGCTGGTTAAGACACTGCATGACACACCATAGGTTAAAGGAAGGTGGTGATAAGTCACCCCTTCTGAGACAGACAAAGGTAATTGCATGCACACATAACAATCACTCACATTCATTGTATTAACATACTCATATAACAATTTAGTAAAAATATTTATTGAGAAATCACTAATTGATTTATCATGATGGAGAATACTCCCATCCATCTGTTCTATGTTAGTATTAGGGGTTTCTTTAGTAACATCACTCATTCTTTCACTTATTACATCATTAGTATTGTTTCCATTATTAGTTACCATTAGAATAGGTACAATGACAGTTAATAATATCCACATAAATGTCAGTAAAAAGACACTACATAAGCAAGCTTTAATACATCTACGTTTTAGGCTAGATTTTGGATGTTCAGTCACTTTTGCTTCGGCCATTTTTGTATTCTACTAAAAAATAAAAATCTAAATCTATAAAAAAATTCTAAACTTACAAAAAAAAGAAAAAGAAATTCTGAAAAATAGTGTAATCCTACACTTCAAGGCTTTCTTCTTTTACCCCTTTACTTTATTTCTTTTTCTTTTAAGTCTTCTGAGTCTTTCCATTCATTTCGTCTGGCAAAGTTTCACCTTAAAATTTCTCACAGTTCTTTTAAGGTGGTCTTAATTTGCTTTCATCCACTTGCTCAGTGTCAGTACCGTCTTTTTCTTCACTTGGATCTGAGCTTTCAATTTCTTCCAAGATCACGTACGTCCATTCCGGTGCTGTGTACTTTCTGCTTGGAATTCTTACTCTCTTTGTTTTTCGTACTGACTCTTCTTCTGACTCTTCTTGTTCTGTTTGACTTGTGACCTCATTGATTTACTCTGGTCTTCTTTTTGATTTTCTCCTCACAAGAGTGTATTTCAGTCTTTTCACTCCACTTGGCCAATTGTCGCCTTTTCTTGACCTTTTAACTTGAACTACTTTTTCACCTTCTCCATCTGGTTCACAGGTTCTCTTGTTTGACCTTTCTTCTAACTGTTCTTCTTCTTGACTTTCAGTAACTTCTCTTTCTTCTGGTTCAACAGCAGTCTCGTGAGACCCAGTAACTGGTGCCCACTCTACTTGACTTGTGCTTGGCTGTTCATCATCTGTTTGTTCTTCAGAATCTGTTATTCTAGATTCTTCAGCTTCACACACTTCAGCCTCTGGTCTTTGGCTTTGGTTTACCAGTTGCTGCTCTTCTTGTCTTTCAAGTGGACTTGGGACTCGTCTGGTATGGCTGGCATGGATCCAATTTGGCAAACCACCACACTTTACTGCTGTTGTCGTCACCAGAATCACCTGGTAGGGTCCGTTCCACCTGGGTTGAAAACACGATTCCTCACGTGTTTCTTGACAAGAACCCACTCACCAGGACTCAGATCATGAGCTTGATTCGGCTGTGTTGCAGTGGCATCTTCTCCAACCTGGCGAGACACAGAACATACCAGATCAGCCAATCCTCTGCAATAATCAAGCACTAGATCATCAGATATATTCATCAGTTTGTTTGCTAGTATAAATTCTTGTCTCATTGCTCTTCCCATCAGGACTTCATGTGGACTCAAACCCGTCTTTTTGTCAGGAATGCTTCTAAGACTCATTAATACAAGGGGTAAAGCATCAGGCCATTTCAGTGTTGTGGATGCACACACCTTTCCTAATCTAGATTGTATAGTGCCATTAATCTGTTCAACCACTCCAGAAGCTTCGGGTCGATAGGCACAATGCAGCTTCTGCTCAATCTGTAATGCTGCACAAATCATCCAAATTATCTCATTATTAAAATGGGTTCCTTTATCTGTTTCCAAAGTGACTGGAAATCCAAATCTAGGAATCAGTTCTCTTAGAGGCAGCTTTGCGACTGTCAAGCTGTCATTCCTTCTCGTTGGATAGGCTTCCACCCAGCGAGAAAACAAGCAGGCAACAACCAACACATATTTCAGCCCATTGCACGGGGTAAGCTCTATAAAGTCCAACTGAAGTCGAGTGAATTGACCCACTGCTTTTCCAATTCGTCCTCCATTAGCAACTGTCTTCCTGCCTGGATTCTGTTGCTGGCAGGTGACACACCTCTGGCAAAGAATCTCTGCAATGACCCTGAACTTTGGATTATACCATGACTGCTTGAAGAGCCTGATCATTGCATCTCTTCCAACATGTGCAATTCCATGGTATATGCTTGCCATATGGGATAGTAAACTATCTGGAATGACTGGTCTTTAGTCTATATACACCCACACTTCGTCCTCAGCTCTCTTTCTGTAGCCTGAATTTTTCCAGATTTCTTTTTCCTCATCACTTGCCTCGTCCTGTAACTGCCTAATCTCATCCCAAGTTTCAAAAGAAGAAAACATAAGATGGCAATTGGTATTTTCTTTTTCAATCCCTCTGTTTAGGGCAATTAAATTTCGTGCACAGAAATGCGCTACTTGATCTGCGTATCTGTTGCCCCTCGTCACATAGTCATCTCCTGACTTATGTGCGGAACATTTGACCACTGCAATTCTTTTGGGCAATTGTAAAGCATCCAATAGATCTTTTACAGTTTTGCTGTTCCTTATAGGGGAACCTGAGTAAGTCAGAAATCCCCTTTGCATCCATAGTTGCCCAAAATCATGGACAACCCCGAATCCATATTGGCTATCAGTAAATATGGTTACCCGCAGGCTTTTGGCAATTTTGCACGCTCTAATCAGAGCTATCAATTCAGAAATTTGAGCAGAGTTTACCCCTTTTAGACAGGATGCTTCTAAAACTCCCGCTATGGTGCAAACAGCATAGGCAGAACATAATTCTCCTTTTTCATTTCTTAAACATGATCCGTCAACAAACATCTCACAGTCTGATTCCTCTAATGGGACGTCCTCAATATCGGGACTGGGTTTTGTGCACAACTCTGTCGCATCCAAACAATCATGATCTGCCTCTTCTCTCACTTCCTCACAATATGAATTCGGCAACAGAGTTGCCAGATTTACTGTAGTGCACTTTACCATGGTCACATTTTCAGCACCCAAGATCACTCTTTCATACTTAGTCAGCCAACTAGAGGTCATGTCCTGCGTCCTCGTGCGTGTCAAAAGAATCTCAACTGAATGGGGCACATACACCTTGACTGGATGTGCCATCACAATTGCTTCACTCTGTTCCAGACTCACACAAGTAGCAGCAACTGCTTTTAAACAGCCTGGCAATGCTGCAGCCACTGAATCCAAAGTAGCAGAAAAATATGCTACTGGACGTCGTGTCATTCCATGTTTTTGGTTTAAAACTGAAAGTGCACACCCATCTCTTTCACAACAGTACAATGCAAAATCCTTTGCATAATCTGGCATTCCCAATGCAGGTGCTCGACAAAGACTGTTTCGCAGTTTAGTAGAAGTTTCCATACTTTCATCATCCAACACAATGGGATCTTTCACATCTTTTCGTGTCAACCTCTGTAGAGGTTTTGCAATCAGTGAGAAACCACTGATCCACTGCCTACAGTATCCAACCATTCCCAAAAACATTCAGACTTCTTTCTGAGTGGTAGGTGGGCTCATTTGTTTAATCACACTAATTCTTTCTGGTGTCACCTTTCTGACTCCCTTTTCTATTTTGTGTCCTAGGTATTGGACTTCCTGTTTACAAAATTGTAATTTTGCTGGTGACACTTTGTGTCCTCCTTCTGCCAAATGGTTCAGTAAGGCAATGGTATCTGTCACACATGCCTCTCGGGTCTTTGATGCCACAAGTAGGTCATCAATGTACTGAACCAAGACTGAATTTCCTGGCATGACCAAGGTCTCCAGACACCCTTTTCAGAATCTGATTAAAGATTGAAAGACTCTCTATGTGCCCTTGAGGAACTCTGCACCATGCCAAAACACGGTCTCCGAACCAGAATGCAAAAAGATATTGGCTTTCCGGATGTAAAGGAATCGAGAAAAATGCTTGGCACAAATCAATCACTGTGTGCCATTCAGAATCGCATGGAATTTGGTAAAGGATTACTGCTGGATTTGGTACTACTGGACAACAGGGTACTACAATTTTATTAATCTTTCTTAAATCCTGTACTATTCTATATTTTCCACTTGGCTTTTTAATTCCTATAATGGGCGAATTACAAGGACTACTCATTATTTCTTTCAAAATTCCCTGTTCAATCACTTGGTTGATCACAGGAGTGACTCCTGAAATTACTTCTGGACTCATTTTGTACTGGGGTGTGTTTGGATACACAGCACCCTCTTTCACTGTAACCTGAATCGGATCTACATTTGTCATTAGGCCAATCTCCTTTCCCGTAAAGTCCCATACATCCAACCTCACTGTACTTTTTAATTCTTCGGGCAAACTCTCTTCTGTGAGAAGTGAAAACAACTCATCCACTTCTGTCCCTTGTTTCGCTAACATCATCTTGAATTCAACATCCTCATCAGGTGTCTGAAATGCAATACCATCTGGTGTACAATAGATGGTACAATTCATTTTGCACAATATATCTCTTCCCAGGAGATTTACTGGACTTGAGTCACATACTACGAAACGATGCATGTCTCTGAAACTCCCAATATGAACTTCTATTGGATTTGTGACTGGTGTTCTAATATGCTTATTTGAGACTCCTACAACTTGGATAGTTTCTCCCGAGAGGGGTAGGTTTGGAATTTCTGCTGCTCTCACAGTAGAACGGGTAGCACCAGTGTCCACCAAGAATGTAATATCATTACCTTCCACTTTTCCGTCAACAAATGGACCTGACTGATCTACCGCTAAAGATGCGCCAAGTACGCACTCTTCCTCCCCCCTCAGGCACTGACATTGAGATGAGTCTGAATCACTCTCATTGCACTGCAACCAGTATTGCGGAACCATTTGCACATTTTGATTCTTATCAACTTGATGACCTCCGTGAAATCCAGTGTTCGCACCGTACCTCTGTACTTGAGCATTCACATTATTGGGCATGGGAGCTTGTGGCACCTGTAACTGTGGCACAACTACCTGCTGCTGCTGTTGATTCACCCCCACCTCATTCTGCATCTGTGGATTTAAATTTTGATTTACCCCATTATTCCTTTGAGCGGATCTATACTCGTTCTTCCAATGTCCATACTTTCCGCACGCATGACAAGGACATTTCTTCCTAGCCTCTTCTTTCCTCATTTTTCCTCTACCTTTACCTCCACTGGGTAGCTGACTATTTTGATTCTGACCATTCATCTGGTAACCTGTCTGAGAATTATTATTTACTTCTTGTTGCTCTGCTACCTTCACTTGCGCCCACATCATTTTCTCCTTCAATTTTTTATGTCTTGATTCAATGTCATCACTACAATACTTTGCATACCTCAAACTTTCATCAATAGTTTTGCTCTGCCAACAAATCAAATGTTCCTGAATCATATTACTAATCTCCGGTTTCAATCCAAACACAAAACGATACACAAAATGTCCCATATCTTTGTCTCCAATGTTCTCAAACCCACTGTACTGTTTAAATACATGTAACAACCTTTCATAATAAGCATGCACTGACTCCTTTGGTTCTTGGGTCGTTCTGTCAATCTTTACCCAATCTGATTCCTTAGGGGAAATTTTTCCTTTCAAAAAGGTGATTACCTGAATATACTTTTTCATCACCTCATCAGATGGTGCACCTGTTTTAGAATCTCTAGGATATTCTTCTTTTGGCCAATCGACAGTAATTTTACATTCTGTCCACAAATCAACTGGAACGACAATCTCAAACAAACCATCTAAATCTTTTAACAAAACCTTTGAAACTTTCACAAATCTCTCTACCTGTTTATACCACTCATCCGGTTTCTCCCTTAACCTGGGAAAATCATTCGTAAAGGACAATATATCCTGTCTTGTCCAGGGAACGTGCACATATCCACAACCTGGGACTTCTCTCATCGGACACGCCCTTTCAACTTGTTCTGTCTCTCTTAATGGAAACATTGACGTTCCTCTGCCAGCTGCCTCTTCTTTCTTTTTCGTCCATCTACCTTTCCACCGTTCTACATCTCCCCATTGTTTCAAAATATTCATCAACTCTTTTATCTGTAATCTTTTTTCTGACTCATTCAAACTCTCCAAATCCTTTTCAGTAAAGGCCAATCTGTACAATTTCTGCAACACTTTTGACTTCTCTATATCTATTCCATAATCACTAGAAGCCTCTGCTATTTTCTCATGAAGATTCCTCGCTCTCCAAGTGATACTTTTACACAAAAACAACAGCTCTTCATCTCGGTAAGTCCCTAGTCTGTCTGAACTTATTGTTCCAACAATCATCTCTTCCAGATCTACTTTCAACTGGCTCACATTTATACTCTGTGGCTGAGTTTTTTGCTTTTCCATTTCCTTTATCCAATCATTTAATTCCTCTGGTGAAGGACCTGCTGAACTTCCTGTCGCTGAAACAACATTCGGCCCTATTCTCCTTGGATCTATTTTCATACTTCTTCTAGGGGTTTATGTTATCATCTCACAAACCGGAAGATCTAACAAAGTAGTATTCGTGTCAGCCTGTCCATCTTCATCCGCTACCATCACTATTCCATTCCTGACGCTACTCCTAGGAACTGCTAATGTATGTACTTTTGATACATTCTGTTTTTCTCCATACAATGGAACTACGGGACCAATTGTTACCGGTACCGTCAATGCCTCTGCATTTAGACTCAACTGATTTAATTTCTGGGTCTGCTCTACTCTTGCCTTATTTAATATGTCCATTTGTTTTTCTCACACTACTCCAGCCATGTCCGTAATCTCTGGAGTTAATGGAGTTCCCATTTGTGGTGCACTCAGAGTCACCTCAATTGAATTTTCTTGATATGGCGGAGGTCTTTTGGTCATAATGTCTTCTAACAACTCTTCATCAGATTCGCTCACGTCCTGTCTTAAACTTGAAGTTTCTACATTTTTATTTTTCTATTTACGTTCGCCTCCTGTCTGGTCGTCAGCAACTAAAACTGGGTACAAACCCTCCGTTACCACAGCTCTCCTCCATCGTTTCATTGTGTCCTCTCTTCTCTCAAAAGGGTATCTAGTCATTAAATTTTTGTATCTCCTACCACCTCGATATTTCTCTCTTTCTAATGCTTCTACTTCCCATTCCTCTAGCGCTTCATACTGGGTAGGACTTGGCTCTAACGAATTCATTCGACTTCTCATATTCTGCAAAATCCTTACATTAAACGAACCATGCTGTGGGAAAGCTATAACACCATCATCTCTTGCGTATTCCACCCAATTCTCTAACCAAGTACATGTGTGATATCCTCTCTCTAACATCATATAGGAAGCAGGCGTACTCGGCGGTGGAATAGGAATTCCCTCTCTAGTCACTACTGTTTTGTCCTTTTTAAAGAAATTCTTTATTTTCATAAACAGCTTAAATTTTCTGACCCTTTACGCTAATGTCTCTCAGTAAGACAACAAGGAAACCTTTCCGTAATTCTACGTATTCTATTTGTCAGTTCTTGTCCAATAGCAGCGTGACTCACACCAACCGTCCAAACACAGCTCTCTACGTATCCGCTATCTCAACCAATACCAGCGCGGCTCACACCAACCGGCCAATCAGAGCTTACTTCACATTCGCTGCCTGACCAATGCCAGCGCAGTCTTTTGTGACGTCAGTATTACTCTTTCTACTGACCCTCCCTTTACAAAATAATACGGCAATGTATTTCTACATTTTTCTTAATCAAAATTCTTGTAAGTACCAACACAAAACAATGCTACCTTGTCTGTTCCTCTAAAAAGAGATAGTTCTTCACTTCAAAAAACGAGAAATTCTTTCACTTCCAGTAAAACAACGACCAGCGTTATTTTACACCCAAAAAAGCTACAGGTGGACTTGGTACTTCTCTAGGGATAAGGCCAAAGTTTCGCAAGAGGACTTTTTGGTGTAAAAGAGGTCTTGGTACTCCTCTGGGGATAAGGCCAGAGTTTCGAAAGTGGACCCTTTGCTATTTCAGATACTCTACTCACATACGAAATTGTCCCTAAATATAACACCTACAGCCTTCTACCGTACAGTATTATAACAACAGACAAAATACTTCTGCAGTGTGATTTTATTATCCACACTCTTCCTCTGCCTACTTCAGGCTAAATTTCCATCCCCAGGTTTCCTCAGGTACCTCCGTACCTGTACTTCTAGACAACATAGAACAGGCCACTAACTTTTCTTGTTAAAAACATATAATCAATAATCAATAATCAATAATTATTACCAAACTAATTAATAATTTAACCGTCCTCTGCTACCAGAAAACTGATCCAGTGCGACACTTAATCAGGAATCAATACTCATCAATAATTCATACAATGGCCCATACACATTCACCCAAATCCCTGATGCACTGGGGGTCAAGTTTTAAAGACGTGAAAATTGTTTCCTTCACAAATTCATATTTAACTATTCTAAATACATAACTAGACCTGTATATCAACTCTCTTTCCTCTCGGTTGATGGACCAATTAGCTGAGTAGTTGATTGTAATAATAGAACTAACTGACTATCTAATCAACTAAATAATCACAGACCCTCAGTAAGGTTTATAAAGTTTATCTCAAATCAATGATTATGCTCATCGTATACAGGTCACAATGCAAACAAAGAATCTCACATAAGGGAGAGAAAATCAATCAGCAATGCAAATAGTGTCAAACTCATCAACAATTAACAATATGCATATGAGGGAGTGGATAGATGAAGAGACATACGTTTCAGCAAAAATAATGCGAAACAATATACTTATGACGGAGTGGATAGATGAAGAGACATAAGTTTCAGCAAAAATAATGCGAAACAATATACTTATGACGGAGTGGATAGATGAAGAGACATAAGTTTCAGAGACAAAAATTACGTTTGCAAATGAATTATGCAAAGTACAAGTCAGCAAGATAATACAAACCCAAAGATCAATGAAATACCACCCCCCTGGCCAAGGGAGTAGTGGGGTCTCCTGAGATAGAGTCAAGAGACAAAGATTTCAGGAACGGGACAGGACAAGGTCAGGAACAGCTAGGCCTCTCTGCAAACCGACGGACAGCGACGCATCACCCCTCTCTCCTCTGCACTCGATCAGAGCTCAGGCTAAGGCTATAAACCACACCCCTAAAGGCACCCCAGTTATACCCTAAAACCTACATGTCCAACCCACATTAGTTGAAACAATTTATGAAACTCGACAGTTCATTGGTCAATTTGGGAGGTGGTCTGTCACACCACCGGGTTCCCATTCACAATTTCTTTGTACTCATTGTTCTATATCCTCTCCCATATGACTCGTTCAGTTATTCCGACATTGAAACATTTCTCCATTTTCTCATATATTTTTTCATTCACGTTCCGCAGAAGAAGTCTTGGATCCCACGGTCAGGCTCATCCGTTTGGCAGTCATACAATGTTCTCTGTGCTGCATAGCCTTGAACCTTTACACTTTCTCTGCAGCGCTCAGCACTTCTGTCTGCTTTAGCATGTCATTCTCGCTCGTTCTCCTGCCCCTCATTTATCTTGTCAACTTTAATAATTTCAGGCCCATTCGACTCACTACGGCAAATAGAACATAAACATTCATTAATTACATGGTAAAGCATTTTTCACTGTGTACCACCCACTTTTGCACTATCCCCTGTTAATATTCTTCCTAGCTTAAGCTTCATGCACTCGTTTATTATCGTTTAAAGCAAAATGCGAGATGCGAATGCGAGATGCGGCCTAGACATGCATTAGTTTTGTTTCTTTAGAAGCGCAATGTAAAGATGCGGCCTAGTTCTTTCATGCATTTTAGTTCACATTAGGGCATGCGCAAAGCGGTTTCCCATGTGTTCATGTGATTTGCGTTGTTAATTTTACACTGCACACTGTTAATAAGTATTACGGGGGTGTCAATCCGAGCAGGTTTCTTTTTGCGAAATCCTGCTCCATCAATACTTACCTGGAATGTCCGTGGAATGGCCACAGTTGAAAAACAAAGTGGGGTGTTTGCTTATGTGAAACTCTATGGGGTGGCGATTGCATGCCTGCAAGAGATACATGTTTGGGGGGATTTGTTACTGTGTCTGTGGCAGAGATGGAGGGATCAACTTTATGCGACTTCTTATTCAGGCTTTGCATGGGGGGCTCTCATATGGGTGGCCTCAGGGACTCCCTTCCAGTGCTTGCACCATGTTGTGGATGCCGAGGGGAGATATATTATCCTGCACAGTAAGCTGGAGGGGAAGGAAATATGTATTCTTAATGTCTATGCTCCTAATACTGACTGCCCTACATTTTTTCCTGCCGTGATCGCGGGAACCGCCCCTTATCTAGGTATAGCAACTATACTGGTGGGTGACATCAGCTGTGTTCTGGATGGGACGATGGATAGAGAGCCCCCCGAGCGCATACTAAACCTCGAATGACAGGTGCCTTAAAAGATATCATGCAGGGTCTGCATCTACGTGATGTATGGAGGGACCGCTACCCCACTGAAAAGGTGTTCTCATGTCATTCCCCGGCGTCTGGTACCTTCAGTCAATTAGACTACTGTTTCCTCTCAACTGAGCTATCCCCTGATGTGCAAGGGATTACTTTTTTGCCCAGATACCTATCAGATCATTCACCTGTTTTGCTGAGCTTGGGGGGAGCCCACAACCGATCAGCTTTACCATTATGGCACCTTAGTGCGGTGGCACTAACTGACCACCCTTTTGCGGCTACGATCTCAGAAACCTTGTCGCGTTATTTTGATGAAAATTGGGGATCTGCTTTGAGCCATGCGCTCGAGTGGGAGGCCATGAAAGTGGTCCTCAGAGGGGTATGCATTAAAACGACCTACGGGTGCGCTGGCAGCTGGAATGAGATATAAAAACACAAGAAAAGGTATTAGGCAGGTTAGAGGCGGTGCTTCCTACGACCCCCCCCACACACTGGTGGAGTGGTGCAACACCCGAGAGGCCCTACTAGAAAAATGGCGTAGATTAGAAGAATTCACCTACACCACGTTCCAGCAACACCTGCATATGGAGGGGGACAACACAGGAGCCTTACTTGCCCGCTTGGCCAAGCGGGAGATGCCTGTGATGACTATTCTACAGATTAAGGATGGTAGGGGGGAAACAGTATGTACACAGCGGGCAATCCTCGCGGTCCTGGCGACACAGTTAGCTAAGGTTTACACACAACAGGAGACCCACCAGGAAGAGGCCATACAGAACTTCCTGACATCTGTAATGTTACCCAATCTGGATCCAGAAGTGGCGGCGGCACTCGATGTCCCAATCACTAAAGAAGAACTCTTTGAGGCCATTCGGCGTCTTAAGCTGGTGAAGAGCCCCGGGAGTGAATGGCCTGCTGGCAAAGTTCTATCTGAGACATGCCCACCTGCTAGCCGACCGCCTCTTAGAGGTATACAGAGAGGTACTGGAGGGCGGTCTCTTCCGGCATCCATGCGGGAGGCAGTGGTGGAAATGATACTGAAGCCTGATAGGGACCCCTTAATGGCCAATTCCTCCAGACCGATCTTGCTCCTGAATTTGGATGTAAAAATCCTTAGCGGGATCCTGGCGTCCCGTCTTCACCCACGTATACCTTACCTCATATAATCAGACCAGTCCGGGTTTGTCCCAAGGCGTAGCACTCATAATCTGTGATGTCTAGCGCATGTCTGGCCTGCTCTATGCCTGAGGGAGGAGGATTACGCTCTGGCATTGCTTGACATAGAGCAAGCCTTCGACTCAGTGGACTGGTTGTATATTTGACAGGTTGTACTCAGGGTGGGCTCCAATCTCCTTTGGTGGATGCAACTGCTTTGCACTGCCCCTAGGGCCAGAGTACAGGCTGGGAGACTGGGCATTGAGATGGGGCACCCGACAGGGTTGTCCCTTATTGACGCTCATATTTGCGATTGCGATGGAGCCTATGGCGGTGGCTCTGCTGGGAGAGATGGATGCCTGGGTAATAACTCTTAGGAAGACGAATCATGTGGTGTCTTTATGTGCTGATGATACGTTGGCATATCTTCGCCAGCCGACAAACTCCGTGCTCATTCGAAGTCCACACAGTGCCAGACGTACTAACGCTTGGATTGGGAGTCCCTACCCATCTCCCATACATTATACGTTCAGTGGCTGCTGTGTGAGAATCCACGGTCCGGAGAGTGGTGGGCACGTGCCTTATACTCCGGACATGCCATTATGGGTGGTGAGGCCCTTCTCCCGCATTGCTGCCTCAAACTCGTTGAAGAGATGGAGGGACGGTGGATGCCTGCTGATGGGAGATTTATACGAAAATGGGCACTTCTAATCGAAAGAGGAGGCCGAGACCAGCTATGTGCTGGGAGCGGGGCAGTTTCTGCAATATGAAAAAATCTCGAGAGTGGCCCGGGAGGTGTGGCCATTTTTCCCTGAGAAACCACCCTGTACCAATTTCCTGACAGTGACACTTTATATGGCTCGGGGACGACGACTGGTCTCACATCTGTACCATGTGCTCCGAGATGATTATCTAGGTGGGACTCTGCCGGTGCAGAGGAAATGGGATGCTATAATGGAGAAACCATTAAAAGAATGGCTGAGAGTGCATGAGGGTGTGTGAGAGGTGAGCTCTAACTCCCGTTTTAAACTTAACCAATATAATTTTATCCACCAGACATACCCGACGCTCCTTATGATATACCCGGGCTGCTCTGGAGTATGCCCCCAGGGTGGGTCAATGGAAGCAGAGTTGTTACAAATGATATGGACCTGTCCACCCCATACACTGTATTGGGACACTATACTGGCTCACTTGAAGAGACGTATGGGATAGGCGGTTCCCAGAGAGATTAGGTCAGTGGTACTAGGCCTTCTCCCCGCTCCCAAAAACAAGAAATTAAGCAGAAGGTTCGTTCTTCTAGTGATAGCATGGATGGGCCCTAAGCCCCCGTTACCTGGGGCCTGGTTGAAAGACGTGTGTGAGTGGGTGACCACTGAGATGATGAGAATGAAACACATCAGGAGAGATGAAAAACTTGAAGGTGATATACATGCATGGGAAACTATGCTAGCTGATCTCCGAAACTTCCTGGGAGAGGATGAGCTGGGAGGACTGAGTGTGGGCGGAACACAGATACAACACAGCACCGATAAGGGACTAGAGGGTGGTAAACACTAATCGCGGACACCTTGGTCCATCTCGGATGTTCGTAGATAACCCATCCTGCTTAGAATGAGAGCTGATTGACACGGAGGCTGGGGAGGGGGTGGGAAAAGGGGGGGTTCATAAGTTTAATGTTGGCATGAGAGATAGTAAGAAAGCGAAAATGAAGGTTCCTTGATATGTGGTAATTTGGAAACGGGGGAACCTGGAGGGGGGATAGACATATCCTTGAGGATTTCCTGTACTGTAATTTTGCCTGTTTATGAATCTTAAATGCGAATAAAGTTATTTCAAAACAAAAAAAAGGAAAACAAAGTGCAATGTGGAGAGCATAAATTTGTGCTAACAGGGTTCTCCCTGCACAAAGGTTATTTTCACACACTGGGGAGGGTTCATTAGTCGATGCTTGCATCAAGGCTTGAACCGCATGGGTGAGTTTGTTAGGTGTGCTGATTTATTGTCATAGAGTAGCACTGTCATTGTGATAGTGCTTTTTTTACCAGCAACAAAAGAAAGGCAAAAGCTATGTTTAACTTTTTTTCTTTATGCAATATGGCTTGGCAAGATGCTCCACAGCACCCGTTAGTCCTCGGTTCCGGGCCCTCATCAATAAATCCTACAGCATCCTGATGTTACTGGGGCATTTTATGTGCAAAGACACAGCAACTGCAAATGTCTGAGCTATGCTAATCAAAATGATCTGAAATTTGCAAAATGGAGACTCTAATCCCTATGCTGGGGGTTTGGGCTGACGGAGAAACTAAGAACCCCCCCTGCAGCATGCTAGGCCTTGAACTGCTGGGAGCCGAGGTGACGAGAAAGGCTTGGCTAGTGGACCATCGAGCGGCGGGCTGCACCTGCAGCGAGGAGTGGTGGGAGCTTAGGCCTGGAGAACACTAAAGACGCACCAAGCTGGGAGGCTTGGCCAAACTGGCATTTTATCCTGGAGCACTGGTGAGCTAAGTGACTGTCCTGTGGAATGCGCTGTTGGGAACTAGAGACCATGGACCGGCTACTCGATCTCTGGAGATCTGCAGTTGTTTCACTGCCTTGCTGCTACCGGAGGTCAGTGAATAAATAAAGACCTAGGCCTTGCTGGGGCCTTCTGCAATGATAAGAGGTCCATGTAGTTGTGGCGCTCTGCCATTGGATGTTGTAAATGATGTTATCTGCTTGCTGAGACCCACCATGGGCCTCAGGGACAATGGGTCATGCCCCTCTGTTATCGCAGAGGCTGGGCAGTCATTTAGTGACCCACTGAGCCTTTAGTTACAGACAGAGGAGAGATGTGAACTGGACCAGGGCTGGCAGGGGTGATTTTGGTTCTGTGCTGTTGACAGTGACCCTGAACTAGATTGAATAGGGGTTGGCTCCCTGCCACACTCTAGTGACACAAGAGATGTTGCCCCTTCTCTTCCCCTCAAGAGGTGTTCGATGCTGAGATGCAGAGGCATTAGCTTTGAAGAGGAACACTGAGCAATTCTGCCAGTACCTGTGTCCTCTGACATGGGGAAAGACTGAGCATCGAAATCATCCAATACTCAGGGGGGTTCTGGTCCTCGGTCAAGCGGAAAGCAGGTGCTGAGATGATGGATTCTGCTCTGGCCTCAGAGCATAACAGAGATCAGATTTTGCTGGCAATCACCCAAATGCATCAGGCACCAGGGATGAAAATTGACACCATCTTCATTGAGGTCAACCTAGTACGAGTCAATCTTAGCAAAATCCACGAGAGGAGAACAGAACTTGAAAATGCATCCGAAGGGCTAAAATCTGACATGAGGGTGGTCATACCTAAGCTCTGTTCACTGACTGATAAAATACAGTGGCTAGAGGCTTGGCTAGAAAATGTGGAGCAATTTCCAGAACTCGCTGAAGGGTGGAGCAGTCTGAAGAGTTCCTTGAGATATGGATGAAAAAGTCCCTCCATCCTTTGGATCTGTCCCCTCTGTTTAATATTGACTGGTTGCATAGGGCTCTAGTGCCACACACTAATGATTGCCGAAGTTCTTAATTATTGAGACAGAGACTGTATGCTGCAAAGAGTATGCTAAGCAGGGAATCAGACCTATGACATCTGCAAGGTCAGAATCTTTCCGGATTGCATGCAAAATGTTCAAAATAGATGGAAATCTTTTGCGGGGTTTAAACAAAAGCTCAGGGTCATGGGCCTCCAGTACATGCTGTTATATCTGGAAAAGCTTCACGATGGGCAAGCACATTTATTCATTGACCCTGAGGATGTTTGGGACTAGCTGGAGGTGGCCAGTGGGCCCCAGACATGAACTAGCCCAAGCATCTGGCAGGAGGGGCGGATTACGGGGTCATTCTCCCCCAATCTGGTGCTTTTAAGGCAGGGTGGTGGTGACAGTGGTCATGGAAATCCGAGAGGCAACCTCAGTGACTGGCTGGGACAAAGAAAGCGTCATCAGTGACGCTACAGCTTCATCTTTGGATGTTACAGAACCAGGGGCCTCAGAGGCAGCCTTTGGAGAGGCAGCTATGACATCCTCTAGTGTAGGGGATGAGGAATGCAGTCTGCTGAACATAAACCTTGAGACTAGGGCCACTGGAGGCTTGATATTCAGGGTGGTGTCCTACAATTCATGTGCTTTATGCTTTATATCCAAGATAAGGTTTTGTGTTGCAACTATACTCCAATACATCATAACATGTGTCGGATGCCTTTGATGGGGGCTGGGAGGTCTGAACCCACAAGTAAAGGGTGGTTGGCCCTACTCACTCTGGACCGGTGAGACCCTTGGGCCAACTTAGGTTTTCTCAATCACATTTGTCGGGAGGCGGTGCCTGAGAGGGGCAGCACTGCTCACTGCAGTGGGTGGATACCTAACACAGGTTCTACTTCCCTCCCTATAGAAAAATATGTATGTCAGTTTTGTTGTTCTTAGTAGTGTTTATGCATGTAAAGTATGTCTGTAAGAGGCTTACTCATAGGGTAAATGGGGAGACACAAGTTGCTGAGTTGTGTTGGTGTATTCCCGGGGGACAGAGGGTTGGGAGTATGTTGGAATCAGTTATGGTATGTTCTATGCACATTATTACAGTGCAACACTGACAGAATAGGAATTGTAAACAAGTAGAAATACACACACAATAATGGCACCCTGCCTTCGACCTCTTGCTCAAGATGGGACCGTACTTAAAGAAAACACATTGACCATTGCAGTGGGGGGCCACTACAATAAGTTTCTTACATGGAGGGTTCGAGGGCTTAACAGCTTCATAAAGCAATATAGAGTTCAACATTTCTTAAGAGGTATTCTATTGATATTGCGTCCCTTCAGGACACACATTTAATTGAGGATGAAGTACAGAAGCTTCACAATAAATAGAGAAGGCAAAAAAAAAATTCAGCTACCTACCTATCCTATGGCGGAGGGGAGCTCATATGGAGGACCCCTAGGTGTTCCTTTTCAGCATTGTTACCCAAGTCCCAATTTAGAGAAATGCTATGTTCTGGTCCACGGCCTACTGGATGGGACTTATATCTGCTTGTTAATTAATAAAGGACATAACACAGACAACAGGGCGTATTTCCATTCTCTTCTTGATGTGATTTCTCCTGCTGCCAGGGTGACTATAACTTATTGACAGATGAGCACCAGGACATATTCCTGTTAAGACCCGGCCCCAAAGTGGGTATGACTGAAGCACTACTGGGAGGGATGACAAATTTGAACAGTGTAGATATATGGCGTGTAATGCATCCTGAAGCTTGAGAGTATTCCTACCATTTCACTCTCTATAACCCATACAGCAGGCTGTACAGATTTGCAATCACATCCAGCTTAGTTACTGGGATTGAATCTGTACAGTACCTCTGCTGTTTCTGTTGGACCACTCCCTTGCATATTGCATGATGCCTGAGCAAATAACAGTCCCTACATGTGGTGCCTTTCAGCGCAGGCTCTACAGGATCCTGGGTTTTTACTCGCATAGGCTTAGCCATTAGTACTTATCTGGAAAATAACTGAAATAAGACGACCATTAGAGCTAATGAGTGGGATGCTTTAAAAGTTCTATTGCGTGGGTATGACATATGGAATAAGGAAGCAACTATAGCATGATTTAAAAAATTGGAGGAAACTCTGTCGACTCTCCGGGTGAGACAGTCTGTCGACTCCCCCGAGAGACACTAGCTGGTGATCACACAATGGAGGGTGGGAAATAAATGGGAGGCCCTAGATAGATTTATCACACAAAACATTAGGCAATGAGTTTACACAGATGGTGATAGACTGGGAAAAAAACTTGAGGGGCTTTTGCAGAGGAAGAACCCCTCCACTAATATTTTTTCCCTGATTGGCCCAGATAGCTCACTGGTTAACATATGGGCAGCTATGAACTCTTATTGATGGCAGTGTCTGTGATCACTTTGTACAAAAACCACATAGGCCCAGCAGACTAAATAGCGAATTACCTTAGTGCTATAAGTATGCCCACCCTGACTCGGGAATGAGCTGTTGAGTTGGAACAACCTCTCACCAAGTCAGAGCTCCTAGTTGGTCTCGAGGGTATGCCAGCAGTCAACACTCCTAGCTTGATTAGCTTCCCACTCTAGTTTTACTTCTGTTGCCAGACCAACCCTAGTGAAAAACTCCTAGAGGTCTTTGAGGAGTCATTTCACCAACACAGGCTCCTAGACTCCATGAGAGAAACCTCGGTCCTGATGATGTTTAAGCCAGACAGGGTCCCACAGGATCTGGGTGCCTACAGACCTCTCTCGATGATCAACGTTGGCGTAAAAATATTGGCCAAGACATTGGTGAATAGACTCATGCCGGTGGTAGCCTTGTTGTCCATTCAGATCAGTGTGGCTTTATTTACAGTAGGCAAATGAACGCACGCAGACTCCATCATGCCATGAATGTGGTGGCGCCGACTGACCTTGAAGCAGCTTTAGTTGCTCTGGACATTGAAAAGGTTTTTGACACATTAGACTGGGACTATATGCATCCGGTGTTGGTGGGAATGGGATCCTGACCAAAGTTTGGGGCTGGTTTAAATTGTTATATACTGCTCCAGTGGCTAGAGCCAAGGAGTGGTGCTTCAGAACAATGGGCCATAGAGAGGCAGGAGACAAGACTGCCCACTTTCGCCTCTATTATTCACATTGGCAGTGGAACCCATAGCCATTAGACTTTCAGAAAATGTGAGAGACTGGGGCATAATGGTGGGGACCACTACACACATAGTATCAATGTACACATACTTTACTAAACTTGGCTCACAAAAGAGAAGCGATCCTAGCTCTACTTCATGAGTTACATTTTTTTGGGGGGTCTATCAGGCCTGCAGCCTAATGCATGTTAGACGGTACTGTTCCCATTGGCGGCTTATGCAAGACTGCCCATCAGGAGAGTTGCTGGATGTCGGACTGACATGGGAAATAGACAAATTACGTTACCTGAGGATCCAGACAGTGGCAATATGCATACAACATGGGGAGGGTACTCGAGGGGTTGGAGAAATCTCTCAAATTCTGGAATAAACTCCCAGTTTCAGTAATAGGAGAGGTAGCGCTTGTGAATATGGTCTTCCTCCCTCAATGTATTTATACTCTCCAGAATTCTATTCACACAGTTCCACTGTCGACCTTTAAAACACTGGATAAACTACTGATCTCCTTGGTATGGGCTGTTAGGAGGAGTAGAGTACAGCTGGTGTAGATCAAATGAAACAAGACAGAGGGCAGCCAAGACCTTCCAGACTTGGAGTTATACTACATAGTAGCACAGCTCCAGCATGCAAGAGGCCGGTGGTTATGGATCTGCAATGTATGTATACTCGTTTTAAACCACGGCTATCAAGTGATATGCCATAGGACTGTGAGTTATTTTTGGTCTTTTCTCCTATAAATAACTTTTTTTTATTTGGAAAGCTAAATAGCCTAAACATGTGTTCTCCACTGTGAATTACAGGAAATAGTTCACAGACTTCTTTTCTGTGAAATACAAACTTTGGAACCACTGGCAAAGATTTAATATGAAGGCCACGTAATAACTATAAAGATATTTATATATAATTCACAGAAAAAAACAAAGGTCACAGGGACATTGTAGTTAGGAAATGGAATTTTAAAAAAACTTAGAAATTCACTTAAAAAAACATAGGTTACAGGGACATTATAGTTAGGCTCAGGTTTGTCTCATTCAAAACCAGTGAAATTCAGCAGTTATAGTTAGCTCAGCTAACTATAACTCACACCCCTGCAATGCACTGCTTATGACCTCACATATTACATCACTCATTAATTCACTGATGACATTTCAAATGACATCACTGATTGTGGGGGCGTGAGTTATAGTTAGCTCACTAACTATAGCGGCTGAATTTCTCTGGTTTTGTATGAGTGAAACGTCAGCTTAACTGTAACATCCCTGTAACCTTTATTTCTTTAGTGAATATATATATATATATATAGATATATATATATATATAGATATATATCTATTCTTGTTTATACATATGAACATCAAACGAAGGAGATAGAAAAATAAAAAAATCGCAAAACCTGCAAGAGTGCGGACCGTTTTTCCTCTGGAAAGAGGATTTGGAAGATATATATATATATATATATATATATATTCATAGAAGACCTGCTTCATCCAGAAAGGACACAGCACTTATGGATTATCTATACTCTTTGCCACATTCTACATGAGAACACTATCATAATTTGCATAATTTGAATCTTCTGTTTTGGAATTAATGTATGCATTTGAGTAATTTATCCTATTGAGAGAATTATCATTATATGATGACTAAGTATGGAATTACGACAAAGTATTTTTTCTATGTTTATGGCATTACTCAACCTTTGTTTTTAAAGGTGATCGGGCACTGCATTTATCTAACTGGCCGTGATGAAGCCCAAGTCCGGGTGAAATGCGTTGCTGAAAGTAAAATGTGGAATCAAAATTGTGGAGTGCGAGCTTTACTGGAACTTATAATTTCACTCCGGAAATTTTCAAAACTAAGGGTTCGCTCAGGTCAGCTCCTGTCTTGAAAGTTTCGGGGTGATTCGTCGAGCGGGGGCCGAGAAAAAAGGGGGTCCCAAAACGCGTTCTCTCTATGGTAATTTCCATAGGAAACTTTAGACAAAGCTACAGCCCGAACTACTGAACGGAATTACACCAAATTTGGTAAAAAGGTAGTTCTTGGTTTAGAAAGCGTTCTCTTTTTAAATGGTGTAAATACGTTCAGTAGTTCCTAAGAAATTCAAAAATAAAAAAATATCAATATCTCGTGACTGAGGAGGATTTGCGAACCCTCCCGACCACAAGCTTCATTCTGATTGGCTGCCAACACTCCAAACGGTAAAATCGAGTCACAAGAAAAAATAGAAAAAATGATTAAAAAAAAGAAAAGGGGCAGGGTAGAAACACCCTGACCCCCTAGGCCTGGTTAGGGGGTCAGGGCCTGAAAAAGCATTTAAAAAACAAAAAAGGCAGGATTCGCGCTTCGTTTTAATGAGCCCCGGGTGGGCCAGGTCCCGGGGGCAATGTGCATAATATATGTGGGGGCCGTGTGGGCCCCCACAGCCCCAGGGACTGCCATCTCCCTGGGGCTTTATTAATAATGTGTGGGGGCACGCAGCCCCCCACAGCCCCGGGGCCTGCCACCTCCCCAGGGCTTATTTATTAATAGAAGTGTGCGGGGGGCTCCTGCCCCCCATGCTGCCTGGGGACCACCACCTTCCCAGGGCATTGGAAATTAATGGGTGGGGGGCCTCGAGGGCCCCCCAAGCCCCGGGGACCACCACCTCCCCGGGGCTTCAATGTTTAAATGCGGGGCCTCATCCCCCCGCAGCACCAGGGACCGCCACCTCCCTGGGGCTACCTTTAAAAACTGTGTGTGGGAGGCTCAAGCCCCCCACACTGCCCCGGGGACCACCACATCCCCAGGGCATAGATGAAGGAAGTGCGGGGGTCTGTTGCGGACCCCCGGCCCCGGGGACCACCACCTCCCCGGTGCTATTTACATATTGGAAGGGGGCCAAGCGGCCCCCCTCCTGGAGCCCTCCTTGGCCCTGGGGACCACCACCCCCCAGGGCCAGCTCTAGCAATGTCCCGGGGTGCCCACCCCCGGGACATTGCAGTTTGCAATGGTAGGGCGGGAGCACGGCTCCTGCCCTGTCATTGCAAACTCTGCTTCGCTTCATGAAAGCTTCATGAAACGCAGCAGTATTGCTTTTGGACAAGGGGAGCTGCATGTCAGCAGCTCCCCTTGCACAAAAGTAATGACGGCTCCCGCAGGAGGTGGGGAGCCAGCAGGGACCGCGGGAGCATTGGGGCTCCCCCCCTCGTCCCCAACATGAGGGCCAGCCCCGGGGGATGGGGTCCCCGGGGCCAAAATTGGCCCAGGAAAGGGGGGCCAGGCGGCCCACTTCTGGTCAAAATATATTTTAAAAAAATAAAGGAGGCCAGGCCCCGGGGGATGGGGTCCCCCGGGGCCAAAAAAGGCCCAGGAAAGCGGGGCCAGTCGGCCCACCTCTGGTCAAAATTTATTTAAAAAAAATAAAGGAGGTCAGGCCCCGGGGGATGGGGTCCTCCGGGGCCAAAAGTGGCCCAGGGAGGGGGGCCGCTCTCCCGTAATAATTTTTTTTTTTTAAATGAGGCACAGCCCTGGTATGGGGTCCCCGGAGCCAAAAAGTTGTTATCCTGAGGTTTAGTCTTCCTCATTTCCATAGAAGCTAAACTATAAAGTCAATGAGACAAAAAAAAGAAGGAACCACTGAGGAGCACTTCTGGACTTAGTCAGAGGTATGAGCAGGGTCACTGGAATTCTGCGACTGTTTGGCTGCACCGACATTTGCACAAGTATACATTTTCCACATTTGCCACATAATCCATCATCTGCTGCATAATCTGCAGATTTGAATAAAAAAAACCTTGCTTCTGGCTCAAACGGCTCAAACGTTACCAAAAATGCAGCGACAAGTGTTACAGCGTGGTGGAAGGCCCTTTGCAAACCTAGAATGGTCACCTGTTACTTATTGCTAAATGTGGGTATTAAATTGGTATTAATGGTGTGCAAACCACTCTTGCTTCTTTCTGCGCCTCTGTTGCCTCTCTGCATTTCTTTTGCTTCTTTCTGCACCTTTCTTTCTTTTTCTGCACTTTTTTTGCCTCTTTCTGCTCATCTCTTCTACTTTCTGTTCATCTCTTGCCTCTTTCTGCACCTCTCTTGCCTCTTTCTGCACCTCACTTGCTTCTTTCTGTATACCTCTTGCCTCTTTCTGCACCCTTCTTCCCTCTTTCTGCACCTCTTTTGCCTCTTTCTGTACCCCTGTTCCCTCTTTCTGCATCTCTCCTGCCTGTTTCTGCACCTCTCTTGCCTCTTTCTGCACTTCCCTTGCCTCTTTCTGCACATCTGTTGCTTCTTTCTGCTCTTCTGTTGCCTCTTTCTGCACCCTTCTTGCCTCTTTCTGCACCTCTGTTGCTTTTTTCTGCACTTCTCTTGCTTCATTCTGCACCTCTGTTGCTTCTTTCTACACCTCTCTTCCCTCTTTCTGCACCCCTCTTGCCTCTTTCTGCACCTCTGTTCCTTCTTTCGGCACTTCTCTTGCCTCTTTCTACACCCCTCTTGCCTCTTTCTGCACTTCTGTTGGTTCTTTTGCACTGCTCTTGCTTCTTTCTGCACCCCTCTTGCCTCTTTCTGCACCCCTCTTCCCACTTTCTGCACCTCTCTTGCCTCTGTCTGCACCCCTGTTCCCTCTTTCTGCACCTCTTTTGCCTGTTTCTGCAACTTTCTTGCATCTTTCTGCAGTTCTCTAGCGTCCTTCTGCACCTCTGTTGCTTCTTTCTGCACTTCTTTTACCTTTTTCTGCACCTCTCTTGCTTTTTTCTGCACCCCTATTGTCTCTTTCTGCACTCGTCTTCCCTCTTTCTGCACCTCTCTTGCTTCTTTCTGCACTGCTCTTGCTTCTTTCTGCACCTCTCTTGCTTCTTTCTGCACCCTGCTTCCCTTTTTTGCATCCCTCTTGCCTCTTTCTGCAGTTCTCTTGCCATTTTCTGCACCTCTCTTGCCTCTTTCTGCACCTCTCTTGCCTCTTTCTGCACCTCACTTGTCTCTTTCTGCACTTCTCTTGCTTCTTTCTACACCTCTGTTGCTTCTTTCAGCAATTCTCTTGCCTCTTTCTGCACTTCTCTTGCTTGTTTCTGTACCTCTCTTGTGTCTTTCTGCACCTCTGTTGCCTCTTTCTGCACGTCACTTGCTTCTTTCTGCACCCCTCTGGCCTCTTTCTGCACCCCTCTTCCCTCTTTCTTCACCTCTCTTGCCTCTTTCTGCACCCCTGTTCCCTCTTTCTGCACCTTTCCTGCCTGTTTCTGCACCTCTCTTGCCTCTTTCTGTACCTCTCTTGCTTCTTTCTGCACTTCTCTTCCTTCTTTCTGCACCCCTCCTGCCTCTTTCTGTACCCCTGTTGCCTCTTTGTGCACCTCTCCTACCTCTTTCTGCACCCTTCGTGCCTCTTTTTACACCACTGTTGGTTCTTTCTGCACCTCTTTTGCAAATTTCTGCATCCCTCTTGCCTCTTTCTGCACCCCTCTTCCCTATTTCTCCACCTCTCTTGCTTCTTTCTGCACTTCTCTTGCTTCTTTCTGCACTGCACTTGCTTCTTTCTGCACCTCTCTTGCAAATTTCTGTATCCCTCTTACCTCTTTCTGCACCCTTGTTCCCTATTTATTTACCTTTCTTGCCTGTTTCTGCACCTCTCTTACCTCTTTCGGCACTCTGTTGCTTCTTTCTGCACTTCTCTTGCCTCTTTCTGCACCCCTCTTGTCTCTTTCAGCACCTCTGTTGCTTCTTTCTGCACTTTTCTTGCTTCTTTCTGCACCCCTCTTGCCTCTTTCTTTATCCCTTTTGCCTCTTTGTGCACCTCTCCTGCCTCTTTCTGCACCCCTGTTCCCTCTTTTTGCACCTCTGTTGGTTCTTTCTGCACTGCTCTTGCTTCTTTCTGCACCTCTGTTGCAAATTTCTAAAACCCTCTTGCCTCTTTCTGAACTTCTCTTCCCCTCTTTCTGCATCTCTCTTGCCTCTGTCTGCATACCTGTTCCCTCTTTCTGCACACCTTTTGCCTGTTTCTGCAACTCTCTTGCCTCTTTCTGCAGTTTTCTTGCCTCCTTTTGCACCTCACTTGCCTATTTCTGCTCTTCTCTTGCTTCTTTCTGCATCCTTCTTCCCTTTTTCTGCACATCTCTTGCCTCTTTCTGCACCTCTCTTGCCTCTTTCTGCACATCTCTTGGTTCTTTCTGCACTGCTCTTGGTTCTTTCTGCACTGCTCTTGCCTCTTTCTGCACCCCTCTTGCCTCTTTCTGCACCTCCTTTGCTTCTTTCTACACTTCTCTCTCTTCTTTCTGCACCCCTCTGGCCTCTTTCTGCACCTCTGTTGCTTCTTTCTGCACTTCTTTTGCCTCTTTTTGTACCTCTCTTGCTTCTTTCTGCACCCCTGTTGTCTCTTTCTATACTCGTCTTTACTCTTTCTGCACCTCTCTTGCTTCTTTCTGCACCTCTCTTGCTTCTTTCTGCACTCTTCTTCCCTGTTTTGCATCCTTCTTGCCTCTCTGCAGTTCTCTTGCATTTTCTGCACCTCTCTTGCCTCTTTCCGCACCTCACTTGCCTCTTTCTGCACTTCTCTTGCTTCTTTCTACACCTCTGTTGCTCCTTTCAGCAATTATCTTGCATCTTTCTGCACTTCTCTTGCTTGTTTATGCACCTCTCTTGCTTCTTTCTGCACCTCTGTTGCCTCTTTCTGCACCTCACTTGCTTCTTTCTGCACCCCTCTTGCCTCTTTCTGCAGCTTTCATGCCTCTTTCTGCACCTCTGTTGGTTCTTTCTGCACTGCTCTTGCTTCTTTCTGCACATCTGTTGCACATTTCTGCATCCCTTTTGCCTCTTTCTGTACCCTTTTCCCTCTTTCTGCACCTCTCTTACCTCTGTCTGCACACCTGTTCCCTCTTTCTGCACCCCTTTTGCCTGTTTCTGCAACTCTCTTGCCTCCTTCTGCACCTCACTTGCATCCTTCTGCACTTCTCTTGCTTCTTTCTGCACCCTTCTTCCTTTTTTCTGCACATCGCATGCCTCTTTCTGCACCTCTCTTGCCTCTTTCTGCATATCTCTTGCTTCTTTCTGCACTGCTCTTGCCTCTTTCTGCACCCCTCTTGCCTCTTTCTGCAACTATTTTGCTTCTTTCTGCACTTCTCTCTCCTCTTTCTGCACCTCTGTTGCTTCTTTCTGCACTGCTCTTGCTTCTTTCTGCACCTCTCGTCTCTTTCTGCACCCCTCTTCCCTCTTTCTGCAATTCTCTTGCCTCTTTCTGCACCCGTTCCCTCTTTCTGCACCTCTTTTGTCTGTTTCTGCAACTCTCCTGCCTCTTTGAGCAGTTCTCTTGCCTCCTTCTGCACCTCTGTTGCCTCTTTCTGCACCCCTCTTGCTTCTTTCTGCACCCCGCTTGCTTCTATCTGCACCCCTGCTGCTTCATTCTACACTTCTCATGTTTCTTTCTGCACCCCTCTTGCCTCTTTTTGCATCCTTCTTCCCTCTTCATGCATCTCTCTTGCCTCTTTCTGCACTTATCGTTCCTCTTTCTGCACCCCTCTTGCCTCTTTCTACACCTCCATTAGTTCTTTCTGCACTTCTCTTGCTTTTTTCTGCATCTCTCTTGCTTTTTTCTGCACCCCTCTTGCCTCTTTCTGCACATCTGTTGCTTCTTTCTGCACTTCTCTTGCTTCTATGTTTTTGTACACAAATTTACAGAGTATGCTGTTTGAAAAACAGGTATTCAAGTATTTGTATGTTTATTTTTATGTAACGTGTCACTAGGTAAAAGCAGAGACACATGCATGCATACCTTCACAAACTTGGTAGACTTCCCACAGTGATATGCTTAGGATTGCTGTTTTATATTTGGTAGGCCTAACATTCTGAGCAGTCGATGAATATTGAACCTTGAAGAGAAAAGTGAGGTTTAAGACATCTTTGGAGACGGATTTGTGATTAGGCTACTTTGTATGAGTCTGTTGTAAGGTACAGTCAAAGTAGGCCTCTTTCTGCACCTCTGTTGGTTCTTTCTGCACATCTCTTGCTTCTTTCTGCAACTTTCTTCCTCTTTCAGGACTTCTGTTGCCTCTTTCTGCATTTCTCTCGCTTCTTTCTGCACCTTTCTTCCTCTTTATGCACCTCTCTTGTCTCTTTCTGCACTTCTCTTGCTTCTATCTGCGCCTTTCTTCCTCTTTCTGCACATGCCCTACCTATGTAGGCATAATTAGAAATTAGCATTTAAAAAACCTTAGAAATTCACTGACAAAAACAGAGGTTTCAAGGCAGTCATAGTTAGGGATTAGCATTTAAAAAACCTTAGAAATTCACTGAAAAAACCACAGGTTTTAGGGACGTTTTAGTTAGAAATTTTCATTTAAAAAACCTTTGAAATTCACTGAAAAACCATAGGTTTCAGGGACGTTATAGTTAGAAATTATCATTTAAAAAACCTTTGAAATTCACTGAAAAAACCATAGGTTTCAGGGACGTTATAGTTAGAAATTATCATTTAAAAAACCTTTGAAATTCACTTAAAAACCATAGGTTTCAGGGACGATATAGTTAGAAATTTTCATTTAAAAAACCTTTGAAATTCACTGAAAAAAAGCATAGGTTTCAGGGATGTTATAGTTAGAAATTAGCATTTAAAAAACCTTTGAAATTCACTGAAAAACCACAGGTTATAGTTAGTTGGACATTTCACTCGTACAAAACCAGAGAAATTCGGCCATTATAGTTAGTTGAGCTAACTATAACTTGCGCCCCGCAATGCACTGCTGATGACGTCACATATTACATCACTCTTGACATGGTCAGTGACATCACTGATGACATCTCAAATGACATCACTGATGACATCATCCAGTGACTGTGTGTTTCTGTAAAGTTTAAATATGTTTTATATATATATATATATATATTTATATATATGTATATATATATATATATATATATATATATATATATATATATATATATATATATATATATATACGTCGAAGGTGTATTGAAGAATGAGTGGGTGTATGAGTGTCTGGATGGATGATTTAGTAGGTGCGTGACTGATTGTATAAGTGAGTGATTAAACGTGTCTTACTGAATGCATGGGTTGGTGACTAAACTGTGTGAATGTCTGTGCTGTATCAGTCTGTCAGTTGGTGTGTAAGCGGCTGCATGGGTGTCTATATGGGTTATTGATTGGTTGTCTGAGTATCTGTATGGGTGCCTGAGTGTCTGTGTGGGTGGGTGGGGGGTGTGTGACTCAGTGCATCGATGTGTGAATGGGTGATTTACTGGGTGTATGGGTTCAAGAGTGCATCTGTGAAGGGCTGTATGGATGGGTGAGTGTGTATATGGGTGTGTTGGTGAGTGAATGGAAGTCTCACTGGTACATGTGTGAGTAACTACATACGTGAAAGGCAGTATATGTGAGTGTTGGACTATATAAATGACTATATGTGAGACTGAGTGATTGTGAGAGAGTGGCTGTATGGATGAGTGTGTGCTTGTGTCAGTGTTTGTATAAGAGAGTAAGTATGTGTTAGTATCTGTATGAATAAGTGAGGTGGTGTGTGTATAACTGTATAGGTGAGTAAATGGGAATGTGATTGATTCTTTGCATGACTGACTAGGTGTGTGAGTAATTCTATGGGTGAGTGGCGGTGTGTGAGTGTCTGTATAGGTGTATGAGTGCATATGATAGTGCTGTATTGATGAGTGACTGCATGTAGGAGTGACTGTATGGGTGAATGAGTGGATGTGTGTGATGGAGCAGGGTTTTGCGTAAATAAAACCTGCTCGGATTAAACCCTCAGTAACACATATTAACAGTGTGCAGTGAAAATTGTATTAATAAATGCTAAAACATGGGGAAATGCTTATGCGCATGCGTAAACTAATGTGTGTACTAATGCATGAGACTAGGCCACAAAAATTGCTTCGATAATAAAAACTAACGCTGCTTTATGCACGTTAATAATTGGTAGGAATAATATGGGTTGTGCATGGGTTAATGCAATGCTGGGATGGTGCGCTTTGAAAATTACATTTCATGAAGAATAATAAATGCCTGTGTTTCGTTTTCTGTAGAAAAGCCACCATGGGCCTATACTTCTGCATGCCAGTTTGGGGTTAATTTGCTAAGTAAAAATGAAAATGTTCAAGAAAGTTTTCAAACAAAGAGAGAAATGAAGAAACGCAAGTGAATGACCTTCGTCGTGTGCTAAATGTCCGCTAATCTACGTAAGAGTAGATAAACAAGTGGAAATGTGTAGCTTCCTTCACGAGATGGCAGAGGCGAACAATAGAGGCGTAGAGACTTGCAACATGTAAAATGTTGAAGGTAATATTTACTATGATTGTGTTCAAAGTTATTTCCTGAGATGAATCTTTGTAATGTTGAATGTTTAGAACAAAGAATTGTTTAATATAGTGTTCATGATGAAGAATGGTGTGACAGTACACCCCCAATCTTAGCCAATGGAAGATGCAGTGCGTTTTAAAAAATGAAACAAATGTGGGTTGGACATTTAGGTTTTAGGGTATAACTGAAGGTCCCTAGTGGGAGTGTTTTTTGGGTCGGCTGGTGTTTAGCTAGCAGGAGATCGTCGCCGTCGCCGGTTTGCTGTTTCCAGATAGAGGCCTACCTGTTTTCCTGACTCCCGACTCCTGACTTAATCTTTGCCATTCATCTCTACTTGAGTGGCCTTCCTGCCCTAACTGGCCAGTGGGGTAGTTTTCCTGATTCTTACTTGGGTTAGTATAGATAATCTACTGAATCTGCATAATCATTTGGAAAGGTATTTGTCTCTGAAACTTTTCTCTCTTCGCCTATCCACTCCTCAATGCATTGTTTATTTGATACGAGTTTGAATTTATATATCACCAATGTTTTCTCTCTGTGATAATTCATGGTTTGCATTCGTGTAACTGTACTTGATGAGCATTATTTTCTTACATTATTTACGATAAACAACATAAAACTACACATTGAGTCTGTTATTATTTTGTAAAAATGGATGCATAGATAAGTACATATTATTGACATCAACTACTCAACTTTAGGTCCATCGACACAATTATTTGTTAGGAGAAATGCAGGTTCTGAAGTGTATTTAGTGAATTAGGAATAAACTTGCATCACACTGAACCCCAGCGTGAAGGGATTAGCTGGGTAAAGTAAATGGGCCTAAGTTTGTGAAAAGTATCGATCCCTGATCGCTGGATCAGTTTTTGGTAGCAGAGGATGGTTAATTATTCATTAGTTTGGCAATAATTATTGATTATTGATTTATTGATTATTAACATGAAAAGTTAGTGTCTTTGTTTTATGTTGTTTGGAAGTACGGGTACGAAGTTACCGAAGACCCCGAGATGATGTTATTTTTAGCCTAAAGTGGCAGAAGAATAGTGTGAAAAAGTATCACACTGGAGAAGCACTTTGTCTGTTGTTGAAATATCGAACAGCGAAAGGTTGTCGATGTTATTTTAGGGACTTATTCATTTGAAAGAAGATTGCGTGAAAAGTGAAAGGTCTGCTTCCGAAACTCTGGCCTTACATCCCCAAAGAAGTACCAAGACCTCTTTCTGAAAGGAAAGGACTCTTCCGAAACTTTGGCTAGTATCCCCAGGGGAGTACCAAGACCTCCTTTAACTTGATTGAGAGTAGAGTAGCGCTGGTTGTTATTTTACTAGAAGCAAGAGAATCTCTTTAGAATAAATGAACCTATCTCTTTATTAGTGGAACAGACAAAGTTGCATTGTTTCATGTTGTTTCTAACAAGAAATACTTAAGAAAACGTAGAAAATACATTGCCGTATTATTTTGTAAAGGGAGGGTCAGTAGCAGGAGTAATACGGACGTCACAAAAAACCGTGCTGGCATTGGTCAGACAGGGGGCATGTAGCGAGCCGTGATTGGTTGGTTGCTGTGAGCCGCGCTCGCATTGGTCGAAATAGCGAATACGTAGTGAGTCGTGATTGGTTGGTTGCTGTGAGCCGCGCAAGTATTGGTTGGGATTTAGCGAATAGAGTGAGAGGATTTACGGAAGTTTTCTCTTGTTGTTTTGGTATATTTCGCGAGAAAAAGTGTTTAAAAAATGAAGATGGTAAAAAGAATAAAAGATTTATTTAAAAACGACAAGCCGATAGTTACTAGAGAGGGACTTCCTATACCTCCACCAAGAACGCCTGCTTCTTTTATGATGTTGGAATGTGGTTATCATACGTGTACATGGTTAGAGAATTGGATGAAATATACCGGAAGATGATGGAGTTTTAGCTTTCCCAGAGAATGGTACATTTAATGTAAGTATTTTGAAGAACTTGAGAGGACGAATGAATTTGTTAAAACCAAGTCCTAGACCTACGCAATATGAAGCGCTTGAGGAATGGGATAATGAGGCTTATAAAAGGGAGAGAGACAGGAATGGAATCAAATACAGGAATATAATAACGAGATATTCTGAGGCTAGATGGGATGATCAAAAGAAAAGATGGAGGAGAGATGTAATGGCAGATGTATTATATCCAGTAATAGTTGCTGAAGATCAGACTGGAGGCAAAGGTAAAGAGAAAAAGAATAATTTAGAGATTTCAGAACAAGATTATGATTCAGATGAGATTGATGATGAGTTGCTAGATGAAATACTGTTAAAGAGACCTCCACCATATCAGGAAAGTTCAGGGGAAACAGTTCCAAATGCACCACTAATTGAAATACAAGTTCCTCAGGTTCCACAAGCTCCACAGGTTCCTCAGGTTACTCAAGCTCCGGTAGCTTCACACACTCAAGTGTTGCAGGAGAATGAGATTGATATATTAAATAAGGCAAGAGAGGAGTTAACTCAAAGAATTAGTCAGATGAGTCTGAATGCAGAAGCATTATCAGTACCAGTAACGATTGGTCCTATAGTTCCATTGTATAGTGAGAGTCAGAATATATCAAGAGTACATGCATAGACAATTTCCGTGAATAATGCCAGGAATGTTAGTGGATTAGAACAAGTTGAGATGAGTACTTCATTGATTGATCTTCCAGTAAGTGAAAATGTAATTGAAACACCCAAGAGAAGTGTACAGATGGATCCTAGAAAAATAGTGCAGAATGTCAATGAAATAACTCGAGTATCAGGGAGTTCAGTGGGTCCTTCGCCAGAGGAGTTAGATGACTGGATAAGAGGGATGGAAAAGAAAAAGTCACAGTCGAGTATAGATGTAGCTAGATTAAGAGTGGATCTGGAAGAAAGGATTATTGGTACCATAAGTCCAGAAAGATTGAGTAAGTAGCGAGATGAAGAGTTGTTATTTTTGTGTAAGAATATTACATGGAAAGCAAGGAATCTACATGAGAGGTTGACAGAAGCTGCACAAGAATATGGAGTAGACATAGAAAAGTCTAAAGTTTTGCAAAAAACATACAGATTGGATTTTACTGATAAGGATTTGGAGAGTTTGAATACGTCCGGTAAACAATTACAATTAAAAGAACTGATGAATACCTTGAAAAAATGGGGAGATTTAAATCGATGGAAAGGTAGATAGGCAAAAAAGAAGGAAGAAATGCTTGCAAGTAAAAATGCGTCTTTATTTCCATTAAGAGAAACAGGACAGGCTGAAATGATATGCCCAATGAGAGAAGTTCCAGGTGGTGGATATGTTCACGTACCTTGGACAAGGCAGGATATATTATCCTTTACAAATGATTTTCCCAGGTTGAGGGAGAAACCTGTCGAGTGGTACAAACCGGTAGAGAGGTTTGTAAAGGTTTCAAAAGTTTTGCTAAAGGATTTAGATGGTTTGTTTGAGATTTTAGTTCAGCTGACTAATGGACTCAGTGTAAGATTACTGTTGATTGGCCTAAAGAGGAATACCCTAGAGATGTGAAAACAGGGGCACCTTCAGATGAGGTGATGAAAAAATATAATCAAGTAATTACTTATTTGAAGAGTAAAATCTCTCCTAAAGAAACAGATTGGGTTAAAATTGATAGGACAACCCACGAACCCAAAGAATGTACATGCCTATTATGAAAGGTTGTTACAGGTGTTCAAACAGCATAGTGGTTTTGAAAGTATAAGTGATAAAGATATGGGACATTTTGTATATAGGTTTGTTTTTGGATTAAAACCTGTAATTAGTAACATGATTCAGCAACATTTGATTTGTTGGCAGAGTAAAACAGTTGATGAGATCCTGAGATATGCTAAATGTTGTAGTGATGATATTGAGTCAAGGCATAAAAAGCTGAAAGAGAAAATGATGTGGGCTCAGGTGAAAGTGGCAGAACAGAAAGATGGAAACAATGGTTCTCAAACAGATTTCCAAATGAAAGGACAACATCGGAATGGTCAAGTACCAAATGGAGGTAGAGGTAAAATGAATAGAGAAGAAATTAAAAAGAAATATCCTTGTCATGCGTGCGGAAAGTTTGGACATTGGAGGAATGAGTGTAGATCTTTATTGAAACAAAATGGAATGAATCAAAATTTCAATCCGCAGAATGAAGTGGTTGTGAATCAACAACAGCAACAACAGCAGCAGGTAGTTACACCACAAACACAGCAAGTACAGGTGCCTCAAGCTCCTATGCAAATAATGTGAATGCTCAAGTACAGAGATACAGTGTGAGTACTGGATTTCACGCAGGTGAACAAGCTGGTAAGAATCAAAATGTGCAAGTGGTTTCACAGTATTTGTTGCAATGTCCAGAGAGTGACAGACTCATCTCAATGACGGTGCCTGAGGGGGGGAGGAAGAGTGCGTGCTTGGCGCATCTCTAGAGGTAGATCAGTCAGGTCCTTTTGTTGATGGAAAAGTGGAAGGTAATGATATTACAGTCCTAGTGGACACTGGTGCTACCCATTCTACTGTGAGAGCAGCAGAAATCCCAAACCTACCCCTCTCGGGAGAAACTATCCAAGTTGTGGGAGTTTCAAATAAATATATTAAGACTCCAATAACAAGACCAATAGAAGTTCATATTGGAAGATTCAGAGACATGCATCGGTTTGTGGTATGTGATACAAGTCCGGTGAACATTTTAGGAAGGGACTTGCTCTGTAAGATGAATTGCACCATCTATTGTACGCCAGATGGTATTGCTTTTCAAACACCAGATGAGGATGTTGCTTTTAAAATGATGTTAGCGAAGCAAGGGACTGAGGTGAATGATTTATATTTATTACTAACAGAAGAAGATTTACCTGCAGAGTTGAAAAATACAGTGAGACCTGATGTGTGGGATTTTACAGGAAAAGACATTGGGTTGATGAAAGGTGTGGATCCTATTCAGGTTACAGTTAAACCAGGTGCAATATAGCCAAACACACCTCAGTACGATATGAGTCCTGAAATAACAGCAGGAGTAATTCCTGTAATTGATCAGCTGATTGAGCAAGGTATTTTAAAAGAAATACTGAGTAATCCTTGTAACTCACCTATTATGGGGATTAAGAAACCAAGCGGAAAATATAGAATAGTGCAAGATTTGCGCAAAATTAATAAGATCGTAGTACCTTGCTGTCCAATAGTGCCAAATCCAGCAGTGATTCTTTACCAAATTCCTTCTGATGCAGAATGGTACACAGTAATTGATCTGTGTCAAGCATTTTTCTCGATACCTTTGCATCCAGATAGCCAATATTTGTTTGCATTCCGGTTCGTAAACCGTGTTTTGGCATGGTGCCGAGTTCCTCAAGGGTATACAGAGAGTCCTTCGATTTTTAATCAGATTTTAAAAAAGTGTTTGGAGTCATTGATCATGCCAGAAAATTCAGTGTTAGTTCAATACATTGATGACCTTCTTGTGCCATCAAAAACGAGAGAGGCTTGTGTGACAGATACAATTGCCTTACTAAATCATTTGGCAGAAGATGGGCATAAAGTGTCTCCAGCAAAATTACAGTTTGTAAAAAAGAAGTTCAGTATTTGGGACATAAAATTGAGAAAGGAGTTAGAAAAGTAACACCAGAAAGAATCAACGTGATTTTGAAGATGGGTCCTCCTAAAACTCAAAAGGAAGTTCGAATGTTTTTGGGAATGGTTGGATACTGCAGACAATGGATCAGTGGGTTTTCATTGATTGCAAAACCTCTACAGAGGTTGACTCACAAAGATGTGGTTGATCCGATTGAATTGGATGAAGAATGTATGAAAGCGTTTATTGAATTGCGAGATAGTCTTTGTCGAGCACCTGCATTGGGAATGCCAGATTACACAAAAGATTTTGCATTGTTCTGCTGTGAGAGAGATGGGTGTGCATTATCAGTCTTAACACAAAAACATGGAATGGCACGTCGTCCAGTGGCATATTTTTCTGCTACTTTGGATTCAGTGGCTGCAGCGTTACCAGGTTGTTTAAAAGCAGAGGCTGCTACTTGTGTGAGTCTTGAGCAGAGCGAAACAATTGTTATGGGGCATCCAGTGAAAGTATATGTGCCACACTCTGTTGAGATCCTATTAACAAGGACTCGGACTCAGCATATGACGTATAGGCTGACTAGGTATGAAAGAGTGATTTTGGGTGCTGAAAATGTGACAGTAACGAGATGTACAATATTGAATCCAGCAACTTTGTTGCCAAGTTTAAATTGTGAAGAAGTGAAAGCTGAAGCAGATCATGATTGTTTGGATGTGACAGAATTGTGCACGAAACCAAGACCTGACATAAAGGATGCACCATTAGAAGAGTCAGGTAGTGTGATGTTCGTGGATGGATCTGGTCTGAGAGATGAAAAAGGTGCATTGAGTGCTGCTTATGCAGTATGTACAGTGTCTATGGTTCTTGAAGCATCCTGTCTAAAAGGGATAAATTCTGCTCAAATTTCTGAGCTAATAGCTCTGACTAGAGCATATGTAATTGGCAAAAATCTGAGAGTAACCATATTTACTGATATCAAACCAAAGAGAGGGGGAGAGGAGGATATGGCTAGGTTCGTCCTCCTAGGTACTTGTAAAGCAAAAGAAGATCCGTAAATAATGGATCAGGGAACCTAGCTAATAGGGAAGAGGAGGGGTCTACTGAATGAGTAAGACGCACCTCAAATAAGGGAAAAGAAAATTCTTTTCTTGAGTCCCCTCACTCACCAAAGGTTTCCCCTAGGTGACATGCTTCATCATTGGGGCCATCCCAAGCATCTACTGCTTGGGGCGTGCTGCGACTTGCGATAGTTACGTAGGAGCACTGATTTTTAAGATATGACTATGTGTAGTGCAGTGAAGGGGAGTGGTGTGAGTGGTTGTTAAAAATTACCTAACTAGTGAACGTAAATGAATTTATTCTTGCTCCTAGTTGGCAAAGGATAAAAAAGGGGTTAATAAAAGGGAAAAGAATTAAATGTCCCTAATATTTTAAGTCAACATGTTTCGAGGTATCCCCTAACCTCTTCTTTCAGGACGGCATGGGGGCCAGCCCCATGTGTACCACTCCGTGCAAACCTGTAATAAAGTGAAAGATAAGAAAAACAGAGAGGCGCGCACTTATTGTGTCAGCGCTGGATATAATTATGAATTACATACGGTTATACTGAACACGTAGTATCTAATGAAGAAGTAAAAAACAGACAAGTTAGTATACACTGCCTGCCCATCTGTCTCGTGGGCAGGTAAAAACAAAGTCTTTCAGGGATCAAATCAATCCAATAGTGATGGTGCTCTTGACTGTAACTTTAGACATGTACTTAGTTCTGTTCAGTCTACTAGTCTTGTGTCTCTATAATTAAAAAACACATGTTGAAGGAATAAAAATAAAATATAGAAGCACTCGTGAAAGGACATCAAACAAAACAAACATTACATAAAACAGATAATTGCGTGTTGCCTCATGGACCTACTTAATAACTGGCAAAAGTAAGCCCCATGGTCAGCCCGGGTGGAGGAGCCTGAATAAACCCTAGAGAAAGAAAAGTAAAAGTCTTAAGTCGACGTGATCTGTTAAGGACTCGAAAAGGAAAAAGGAAACCCTCATTAGTAACTTTAGAATGGGCTCCCAGTAAAGAGAATCTTACTTGACTCGGCTAGCCTCCGTCAATATGACCTACTCGTTCCCGTAAGCGGACCGCATCTTAGCGTGTCTGGCTTCCGAGAGGTCTAAAGTAGGAAAACAGGAAACTGCCTGGTCACGAACGCGTTTAGAAAGACTATACCGCGTATCGTTGAAAGTGGTGGGGGCCATTTTGGGTGTACTTGTGTTACGCGTATCGTGCCTAAAACGGGCAAGGAATCCTCGGATCATTCAGAAATAGTTCATGAGGGCTAATTGATTAGAAAATAAGGTAAACACTCTGTATTTGGAATATAGGTAAAAAACTAAGAAACTAAGAAACTAAGAACGGGTCTCGAACCCTGCGGTATTAAGCGATTCTCTTATGAAAAAACAGAGCATCTCTATTGTGAGAGTGTCACAATAAGACGGCGGCCATCTTGAACTGGTGAACTCAGGTCCTAGTAGGGACTGAATCCTATGTGTGCTATATCTAGACAAAGGGGGGGGTTTACATTAACAAAACATTGAAATAGAGTTAGAATAAAGTTAAAGTTAAGAGGATTAATAGTGCAGAAGGGTGGAGGTACAGTAATTCTTGTATAGTTGTTTACTTAGAATACATTTATCTAGAAAAATGACCCCACGGAATATTTTCGTTTAACTCTTTAGTATCAGAGCGTAGTTTAAACACCCACCTCTGTTCTTTTTCCAACAACCTTTGCTCGAGGTTGTCACATGGTTTGATATGTTCCAACACCACCCACTTCATGTCGTTGGGTGTGTGTTGCATATCATTAAAATGTGCTGTCATCCTAGTGCTCGCTCTGTGGCACCGGATGTTGCTACGGTGTTCACAGATCCTTGTGCCCACCTTCCTGGTTGTCATGCCCACATAGTGGAGATTACAGGGACATGTAATCAAATATACTACACCTACTGTGCTGCATGTGGTAAAATTTCTGAGTTCCCATGATGCGCCTGTATTAAAACAGACCCTTTTTGTGGTGGAAGTCAGGTGGCACACGCTGCAGTTCCCACACGGGTGGTGACCCGTTGGTAAAGTACTTATGGTCTGTTGGTTGTTCCTCTGATTAGGTTTCGGGCGCGTGTGTACTAGAAGGTCACGTAGATTCTTACCTCTCCTATGTGAAAACATTGGAGTGGGGATATTTAGATTACCACTGTTTAGGATATTCCAATGTTTTTTCACCATTTTTGTGATCTTGTCTGACGCTGTGCTAAAGGTAGTGATGCAGATGGGTCTCTTATCTTTTCCTGTTTCTTGTTTTACGTAAGTCTCCAGGAGAGCATCTCTATTATTATTTTTTGCTCTTTTCTTGGCTTTGTTGATGATACGAGAAGGGTATTTACGGTTTTTCAGTTTTTCTGCCAGGTCTTTGGCCTGTTCCTCATAGTCATTTATTTCTGTGCAGTTTCTCCTCAACCTGAGGAATTGTCCAAAAGGAAGGTTTTCTTTGAGATGTCTAGGATGAAAACTGTCGTAAAGCAAAAGACAGTTCTTAGCAGTAGGTTTAAAGTGAGTTGTGGTTTTCAGATAACCCTCTGCTGCATAGATATTCAGGTCTAGAAAAATGAGGTCAGACCTACTCATTGTATGGGTAAATTTTAGGAAAGGGTCCTGTGAATTTAGCCATTCCAAAAACAGATTAGCTTCTATTTCATTCCCATTCCATATCACCAGAATATCGTCTATGTACCTTTTCCATTCGATGATCTTGGATCGGTGAGTGTTGTTGTCAGAGAGGATCTTATGTTCCTCCATATGGTAGACATATAATCCAGCTACACTCGGGGCGAAGGTGCTGCCCATACTGGTCCCATGTTGTTGTTGGAAAATGGTGTCTTCGAAACGGAAGTAATTTTCAGTAAGGGCCCATTTACAACATTCCAAAACCAAATGTCGAGGTGTGTGATAGGGCCATGTTGCTCCATACAGAATATCTTCCAGGATATCCAAGGTCGCCTTATGCGGTAGGCTAGTGTAGAGGCTTTCTACATCTAAACCAATAAGAATGTTATTAGTTGGATTGAAAGGGAGGTCTTTTAGAAGGGAAAGGACTGCTTTTGTGTCCTTAAGGTAGGTGCTGGTATTTTGTATGAGCGGTCGTAAGAAAGCATCCGCAAATTTTGACAAGGGTTCTAGAATAGATCCAATACCTGAGACGATTGGACGTCCCGGAGGATTCTCTAACCTCTTATGGATCTTTGGTAGTGTGTAGAAGTATGGTACTGTAGGGTGTTTATTAATCAGAAAATCACCCTCTTTTCTGGTTACCCAGTCGTGGGCAAGGGCTTCTTCTACCATGCTAGTTATGCCAATCCTTATTCGTTCAGTTGGATCCTCTGCGATGCGTTTGTAATTTCTCTCTTCAGATAGTAGTCTGAGGCATTCTGAGCGATATGCCTCTGTACTTTGTATGACAATGCCTCCTCCTTTATCCGCTGGTTTTATGACAATTGCTACGTTGTTGGCCATAGATTTTATGGCATCTTGTTCCATTTTCGTTGTGTTATGGAATATCTTGAGGGTTCTTGGATCCAGATCTCCTGCTTCTTTAAGAACCGCTTTCTCAAAGGCCATTAGTTCTACTGGTAAAACGGTCGAGGGTGGTGTAAATGTGGACTTCACGTGTAGATTCGTATCACCTCTTTGGTAATCTGTTGGCGGTCTATTTTCAAAGAAAACCCGTAATTTCAGTTTCCTTATAAACTCGCTTAATTCACAGCTGAGTAGGAACTTGTCCAGGGATGGGGTGGGTACAAAACCTAAACCCTTCTCAAGGACAGTGAGTTGGATTTTAGATAGGGTGGTTCCTGATAAATTAACCACTAAACTAGATTGTTGCTGGTGCTCGGTAGGTTCGGAGGACCCATGCTCCTCGTATGGCTCCGTGTAGGCTCCAAAGGTTGTGCCCAATGTACTTGTTGACCTCTTCTTGTTTTTCTTCTCTGTGGTCCCTGGCCTCGTCCTAAAAAAGGACCCTGTATTCCTGGGTAGACGGTTTGGGTACTTGGTTCCCAGTATGGGTATTGTTGTGGTTGGTATTGTTGTGGACCATTGTAGAAAGGCGTTATTGGAAAAAGTGGTGGTTGGAACTGGGGCCACCCATAGTTTCCTTGGTTGCCCCTGTTTCTCATCCTACGCCCTTGGTAACCCTGTCTCCTCACGTTGTTCTTCCATCCCACGCTGTTATCTGAACTATTGGAGCTGGTGTCTGATCCATCAGTGTCTGTATTGTAGCCCGGGTTTTTCCCGGTGAGATGGTAGTTGTCTCTGATGTAGGGGTAGATTGTATCATGATTAAAGTTTTTTGAATCTTTTTTAAATTTTTGATACTTTGTATCTTTTAATGTCATTTCAAATTCCGTCATGGTTTTGTTCAGTTCCTCTAGGCGTTTCTTCAATTCGGCTGGTGTCTGAAAAGTTTTGAGTTTCACCTCTAGCGTATGGATTTCCTCCTTCATCTCATGTGCTAGGCGTGTTGCAGTCTTTATAATAAGTACAAGCCAATCCCTTGTGCAATGCCAGGAGATAAGCGACCAATCTTTTTTGAACAATTTGTCCTGCTGAAAGATGAATGGTTCATTGCGTACAATAAGTCCTCTAGGGGCAGCGTTTACTCTGAGATATTCTGTCATCATTATCCCATGGATGATTGTTTTCACGTGGTTCCTTTTAAGCTCAGTAAGCTCATCCCAACACTGTGCAGTCTCATTACTGTTTCCAGGTGTCGAATCTACAAAAGGGATCATGGAAGATATGATACTCTCTACTTCTTCCTCAGTGTATGTCAGGCCTGTTATTCCAGCCATATTCTTAAGTGTTGTTGTAGTATGCTGTCACGAGACACGAGTGTATGGAAGGGAAAGGGGCTCCCGCAGCTTGCGCTGTATAAATATCAAAACAAAGAGAGGGGGAGAGGAGGATATGGCTAGGTTCGTCCTCCCAGGTGCTTGTAAAGCAAAAGAAGATCCGTAAATAATGGATCAGGGAACCTAGCTAATAGGGAAGAGGAGGGGTCTACTGAATGAGTAAGACGCACCTCAAATAAGGGAAAAGAAAATTCTTTTCTTGAGTCCCCTCACTCACCAAAGGTTTCCCCTAGGTGACATGCTTCATCATTGGGGCCATCCCAAGCATCTACTGCTTGGGGCGTGCTGCGACTTGCGATAGTTACGTAGGAGCACTGATTTTTAAGATATGACTATGTGTAGTGCAGTGAAGGGGGAGTGGTGTGAGTGGTTGTTAAAAATTACCTAACTAGTGAACGTAAATGAATTTATTCTTGCTCCTAGTTGGCAAAGGATAAAAAAAGGGGTTAATAAAAGGGAAAAGAATTAAATGTCCCTAATATTTTTAGTCAACATGTTTCGAGGTATCCCCTAACCTCTTCTTCAGGACGGCATGGGCAGGCAGTGTATACTAACTTGTCTGTTTTTTACTTCTTCATTAGATACTACGTGTTCAGTATAACCGTATGTAATTCATAATTATATCCAGCGCTGACACAATAAGTGCGCGCCTCTCTGTTTTTCTTATCTTTCACTTTATTACAGGTTTGCACGGAGTGGTACACATGGGGCTGGCCCCCATGCCGTCCTGAAGAAGAGGTTAGGGGATACCTCGAAACATGTTGATTTAAAATATTAGGGACATTTAATTCTTTTCCCTTTTATTAACCCCTTTTTTATCCTTTGCCAACTAGGAGCAAGAATAAATTCATTTACGTTCACTAGTTAGGTAATTTTTAACAACCACTCACACCACTCCCCCTTCACTGCACTACACATAGTCATATCTTAAAATCAGTGCTCCTACGTAACTATCGCAAGTCGCAGCACGCCCCAAGCAGTAGATGCTTGGGATGGCCCCAATGATGAAGCATGTCACCTAGGGGAAACCTTTGGTGAGTGAGGGGACTCAAGAAAAGAATTTTCTTTTCCCTTATTTGAGGTGCGTCTTACTCATTCAGTAGACCCCTCCTCTTCCCTATTAGCTAGGTTCCCTGATCCATTATTTACGGATCTTCTTTTGCTTTACAAGTACCTAGGAGGACGAACCTAGCCATATCCTCCTCTCCCCTCTCTTTGTTTTGATATTTATACAGCGCAAGCTGCAGGAGCCCCTTTCCCTTCCATACACTCGTGTCTCGTGACATCATACTACAACAACACTTAAGAATATGGCTGGGATAACAGGCCTGACATACACTGAGGAAGAAGTAGAGAGTATCATATCTTCCATGATCCCTTTTGTAGATTCGACACCTGGAAACAGTAATGAGACTGCACAGTGTTGGGATGAGCTTACTGAGCTTAAAAGGAACCACGTGAAAACAATCATCCATGGGATAATGATGACAGAATATCTCAGAGTAAACGCTGCCCCTAGAGGACTCATTGTACGCAATGAACCATTCATCTTTCAGCAGGACAAATTGTTCAAAAAGATTGGTCGCTAATCTCCTGGCATTGCACAAGGGATTGGCTTGTACTTATTATAAAGACTGCAACACGCCTAGCACATGAGATGAAGGAGGAAATCCATACGCTAGAGGTGAAACTCAAAACTTTTCAGACACCAGCCGAATTGAAGAAACGCCTAGAGGAACTGAACAAAACCATGACGGAATTTGAAATGACATTAAAAGATACAAAGTATCAAAAATTCAAAAAAGATTCAAAAAACTTTAACCATGATACAATCTACCCCTACATCAGAGACGACTACCATCTCACCGGGAAAACCCGGGCTACAATACAGACACTGATGGATCAGACACCAGCTCCAATAGTTCAGATAACAGCGTGGGATGGAAGAACAACGTGAGGAGACAGGGTTACCAAGGGCGTAGGATGAGAAACAGGGGCAACCAAGGAAACTATGGGTGGCCCCAGTTCCAACCACCACTTTTTCCAATAACGCCTTTCTACAATGGTCCACAACAATACCAACCACAACAATACCCATACTGGGAACCAAGTACCCAAACCGTCTACCCAGGAATACAGGGTCCTTTTTAGGACGAGGCCAGGGACCACAGAGAAGAAAAACAAGAAGAGGTCAACAAGTACATTGGGCACAACCTTTGGAGCCTACACGGAGCCATACGAGGAGCATGGGTCCTCCGAACCTACCGAGCACCAGCAACAATCTAGTTTAGTGGTTAATTTATCAGGAACCACCCTATCTAAAATCCAACTCACTGTCCTTGAGAAGGGTTTAGGTTTTGTACCCACCCCATCCCTGGACAAGTTCCTACTCAGCTGTGAATTAAGCGAGTTTATAAGGAAACTGAAATTACGGGTTTTCTTTGAAAATAGACCGCCAACAGATTACCAAAGAGGTGATACGAATCTACACGTGAAGTCCACATTTACACCACCCTCGACCGTTTTACCAGTAGAACTAATGGCCTTTGAGAAAGCGGTTCTTAAAGAAGCAGGAGATCTGGATCCAAGAACCCTCAAGATATTCCATAACACAACGAAAATGGAACAAGATGCCATAAAATCTATGGCCAACAACGTAGCAATTGTCATAAAACCAGCGGATAAAGGAGGAGGCATTGTCATACAAAGTACAGAGGCATATCGCTCAGAATGCCTCAGAATACTATCTGAAGAGAGAAATTACAAACGCATCGCAGAGGATCCAACTGAACGAATAAGGATTGGCATAACTAGTATGGTAGAAGAAGCCCTTGCCCACGACTGGGTAACCAGAAAAGAGGGTGATTTTCTGATTAATAAACACCCTACAGTACCATACTTCTACACACTACCAAAGATCCATAAGAGGTTAGAGAATCCTCCGGGACGTCCAATCGTCTCAGGTATCGGATCTATTCTAGAACCCTTGTCAAAATTTGCAGATGCTTTCTTACGACCGCTCATACAAAATACCAGCACCTACCTTAAGGGCACAAAAGCAGACCTTTCCCTTCTAAAAGACCTCCCTTTCAATCCAACTAATAACATTCTTATTGGTTTAGATGTAGAAAGCCTCTACACTAGCCTACCACATAAGGCGACCTTGGATATCCTGAAAGATATTCTGTATGGAGCAACATGGCCCTATCACACACCTCGACATTTGGTTTTGGAATGTTGTAAATGGGCCCTTACTGAAAATTACTTCCGTTTCGAAGACACCATTTTCCAACAACAACATGGGACCAGTATGGGCAGCACCTTCGCCCCGAGTGTAGCTGGATTATATGTCTACCATATGGAGGAACATAAGATCCTCTCTGACAACAACACTCACCGATCCAAGATCATCGAATGGAAAAGGTACATAGACGATATTCTGGTGATATGGAATGGGAATGAAATAGAAGCTAATCTGTTTTTGGAATGGCTAAATTCACAGGACCCTTTCCTAAAATTTACCCATACAATGAGTAGGTCTGACCTCATTTTTCTAGACCTGAATATCTATGCAGCAGAGGGTTATCTGAAAACCACAACTCACTTTAAACCTACTGCTAAGAACTGTCTTTTGCTTTACGACAGTTTTCATCCTAGACATCTCAAAGAAAACCTTCCTTTTGGACAATTCCTCAGGTTGAGGAGAAACTGCACAGAAATAAATGACTATGAGGAACAGGCCAAAGACCTGGCAGAAAAACTGAAAAACCGTAAATACCCTTCTCGTATCATCAACAAAGCCAAGAAAAGAGCAAAAAATAATAATAGAGATGCTCTCCTGGAGACTTACGTAAAACAAGAAACAGGAAAAGATAAGAGACCCATCTGCATCACTACCTTTAGCACAGCGTCAGACAAGATCACAAAAATGGTGAAAAAACATTGGAATATCCTAAACAGTGGTAATCTAAATATCCCCACTCCAATGTTTTCACATAGGAGAGGTAAGAATCTACGTGACCTTCTAGTACACACGCGCCCGAAACCTAATCAGAGGAACAACCAACAGACCATAAGTACTTTACCAACGGGTCACCACCCGTGTGGGAACTGCAGCGTGTGCCACCTGACTTCCACCACAAAAAGGGTCTGTTTTAATACAGGCGCATCATGGGAACTCAGAAATTTTACCACATGCAGCACAGTAGGTGTAGTATATTTGATTACATGTCCCTGTAATCTCCACTATGTGGGCATGACAACCAGGAAGGTCGGCACAAGGATCTGTGAACACCGTAGCAACATCCGGTGCCACAGAGCGAGCACCAGGATGACAGCACATTTTAATGATATGCAACACACACCCAACGACATGAAGTGGGTGGTGTTGGAACATATCAAACCATGTGACAACCTTGAGCAAAGGTTGTTGGAAAAAGAACAGAGGTGGGTGTTTAAACTACGCTCTGATACTAAAGGGTTAAACGAAAATATTCTGTGGGGTCATTTTTCTAGATAAATGTATTCTAAGTAAACAACTATACAAGAATTACTGTACCTCCACCCTTCTGCACTATTAATCCTCTTAACTTTAACTTTATTCTAACTCTATTTCAATGTTTTGTTAATGTAAACCCCCCCTTTGTCTAGATATAGCACACATAGGATTCAGTCCCTACTAGGACCTGAGTTCACCAGTTCAAGATGGCCGCCGTCTTATTGTGACACTCTCACAATAGAGATGCTCTGTTTTTTCATAAGAGAATCGCTTAATACCGCAGGGTTCGAGACCCGCTTTCTTAGTTTCTTAGTTTCTTAGTTTTTTACCTATATTCCAAATACAGAGTGTTTACCTTATTTTCTAATCAATTAGCCCTCATGAACTATTTCTGAATGATCCGAGGATTCCTTGCCCGTTTTAGGCACGATACGCGTAACACAAGTACACCCAAAATGGCCCCCACCACTTTCAACGATACGCGGTATAGTCTTTCTAAACGCGTTCGTGACCAGGCAGTTTCCTGTTTTCCTACTTTAGACCTCTCGGAAGCCAGACACGCTAAGATGCGGTCCGCTTACGGGAACGAGTAGGTCATATTGACGGAGGCTAGCCGAGTCAAGTAAGATTCTCTTTACTGGGAGCCCATTCTAAAGTTACTAATGAGGGTTTCCTTTTTCCTTTTTCGAGTCCTTAACAGATCACGTCGACTTAAGACTTTTACTTTTCTTTCTCTAGGGTTTATTCAGGCTCCTCCACCCGGGCTGACCATGGGGCTTACTTTTGCCAGTTATTAAGTAGGTCCATGAGGCAACACGCAATTATCTGTTTTATGTAATGTTTGTTTTGTTTGATGTCCTTTCACGAGTGCTTCTATATTTTATTTTTATTCCTTCAACATGTGTTTTTTAATTATAGAGACACAAGACTAGTAGACTGAACAGAACTAAGTACATGTTTAAAGTTACAGTCAAGAGCACCATCACTATTGGATTGATTTGATCCCTGAAAGACTTTGTTTTTACCTGCCCACGAGACAGATGGGCAGGCAGTGTATACTAACTTGTCTGTTTTTTACTTCTTCATTAGATACTACGTGTTCAGTATAACCGTATGTAATTCATAATTATATCCAGCGCTGACACAATAAGTGCGCGCCTCTCTGTTTTTCTTATCTTTCACTTTATTACAGGTTTGCACGGAGTGGTACACATGGGGCTGGCCCCCATGCCGTCCTGAAGAAGAGGTTAGGGGATACCTCAAAACATGTTGACTTAAAATATTAGGGACATTTAATTCTTTTCCCTTTTATTAACCCCTTTTTTATCCTTTGCCAACTAGGAGCAAGAATAAATTCATTTACGTTCACTAGTTAGGTAATTTTTAACAACCACTCACACCACTCCCCTTCACTGCACTACACATAGTCATATCTTAAAAATCAGTGCTCCTACGTAACTATCGCAAGTCGCAGCACGCCCCAAGCAGTAGATGCTTGGGATGGCCCCAATGATGAAGCATGTCACCTAGGGGAAACCTTTGGTGAGTGAGGGGACTCAAGAAAAGAATTTTCTTTTCCCTTATTTGAGGTGCGTCTTACTCATTCAGTAGACTCCTCCTCTTCCCTATTAGCTAGGTTCCCTGATCCATTATTTACGGATCTTCTTTTGCTTTACATATTTACTGATAGTCAATATGGTTTTGGGGTGGTGCATGATTTTGGTCAGTTGTTGATGCAAAGAGGATTTCTTACTTCTTCAGGATCACCGATCCGGAACAGTAGAAATGTAAAGGATCTATTGAATGCATTACAAATGCCCAAAAAGATTGCAGTGGTAAAATGTTCAGCACATAAGTCAGGAGATGACTATGTGACAAAAGGAAACAGATACGCAGACCAAGTGGCGCATTTCTGTGCACAAAATTCAATCGCAATAAACAGAGGGCTGGAGAAAAAACATACAAATTGCCACTTGATGTTTTCCTCTTTGGAAACATGGGAAGAGATTAGACAGCTTCAGGAAGAAGCAAGTGAGGAAGAAAAACAAATTTGGATAAAATCAGGCTGTAAAAAGAGAGCAGAAGATGAAGTTCGGGTGTAAGTTGATGAGAGACCAGTTATGCCAGATAGTCTACTATCTCAGATGGCAAGGATGTACCATGGAATTGCACATGTTGGAAGAGATGCTATGATTAGGCTCCTCAAGCAGTCATGGTTCAATCCAAAGTTTAGGGTCATTGCAGAGAGTCTTTGCCAGAGATGCGTAGTGTGCCAGCAGCAAAATCCAGGTAGACAGACAGTTGTTAGTTGGGGTCGAATTGGAAAAGCAGCAGGACCATTTACCCGACTACAGCTTGATTTCATAGAACTTCCCCCTTGTAATGGACTAAAATATGTGTTAGTTGTTGTTTGTTTGTTTTCTCGTTGGGTAGAAGCTTATCCAACAAGAAGGAATGATAGCTTAACAGTTGCTAAATTGCTTTTAAGAGAGATAATCCCTAGGCTTGGATTTCCAGTCTCTTTAGAAACAGATAGGGGAACACACTTCAATAATGAGATAATTCGGATGATTTGTGCAGCATTACAAATTGAGCAAAAGCTGCATTGTGCCTATCGACCAGAAGCATCTGGAGTGGTTGAGCAAATTAATGGCACTATTAAATCCAGACTGTCAAAAGTGTGTGCGTCTACAACACTGAAATGGCCAGACGCTTTACCCCTGGTATTAATGAGTCTTAGAAGAATCCTGATAAAAAGACTGGATTGAGTCCTCATGAGATTCTGATGGGAAGAGCCATGAGACAAGCAATTATACCAGCAAACAAACTGAAGAATATTACTGATGATCTGGTGCTTGATTATTGCAAAGGATTGGCTGATTTGGTGCGTTCTGTGTCTCATCAGGTTAGAGAAATTGCAACCACAACGCAGCCGGATCAAGCACATGATTTGAGTCCAGGAGAGTGGGTTCTTGTCAAGAAACACGTGAGGAAGTTGTGTTTAGAACCCAGGTGGAATGGACCATATCAGATCATTTTGGTGACAACGACAGCAGTGAAGTGTGCTGGCTTGCCAAACTGGATTCATGCAAGTCATACAAGAAGAGTCCCAAGTCCACTTGAAAAACAAGAAGAAGAGCAGCAACTGGTGAAGCAGAGAAAAGAACCAGAAGCTGAAGAGCATGAAGCTATAGAATCTAGTGTTACAGATTCTGAAAAAGCTGAAGAACCAAGTACAAGTCGAATAAAGTGGGCATAAGCTACTGGGCCTCAAAAGACTGCTGTTGAGAAAGAAAAGAGAAAGTGAGTGATGAAAATCAAGAGCAAGTACAACAAAGAAAAGAACTGAATAAAAGAACTTGCGAGCTTGACAACGAAGGTGAAGAAGAAGTTCAAGAAAAGGTGATGAGTGGCCAAAAGGAGTGAAAAGTCTGAAATACACTCTAGAAAAGAAAAGGCCAGATCAAATAAATGAAATATCAAGTCAAACTAGACAAAGTGATTCAGAAGAAGAACCAGTACGAAGAACAAGGAGAATAAGAATTCCAAATAAGAAATACATAGCTCCAGAATGGACATATGTAGTGTTGGAAGAAATTGAGAACACAAATCAGAAAGAAAAAGAAGCTGGTACTGATCAAAATGACCAAAGCAAACTGAAACCACCTTAAAAATAAGAAATGTGAAAATAAAGGTGCAACAATTTCAATGAAGATTATATTGTGAAAATTCCAAAAGATTTGAAGAAGATATTAAAAAAAGGGGGTAAAAGAAGAGAGGTCTAAATTGTAAGGATACACTACTCTAGATGGTTTTTGGATAAGTTTTTTTTTCAAACGTTTTTAGGTTTTTTCTTAGATTTTTAATTTTTTGATATAGTGTCTAAAATGGCAAAGGTAACAGAGACTGGATATCAAAATCATAGTTTTAAACGTAGATGTATTAATGCTTGCTTATGTAGTGTCTTACTACTAACATTGGTATGGTTAACACTGATTGTTATTGTCCCTGTCTTAATGGTGACTAATCATAAAAATAATACTAATAATATGGGAAGTGAGAGAATAGATACTGTTACTAAAGAAATTATAAATACTAATATAGAAAAGATAGAAGATGATAGTATTTATCATCATGATAAATCAATTAATGATTTTTCGTTAAATGTTTTTACTAAATTGTTGTATGAGTATGTTAATACAATGAATGTGAGAGATTGCTATGTGTGCATGCAATTACCGTCGTCTGTTTCAGAGGGGGTGACTTACCATCACTTACCTTTAACATATGGAGTGTCTTCTAGTGTCTTAACTAGTCTTTTCTATGAGAGGGAAGGTTTGGAGTACTATTACTCTAATTTTGATTTAATATTGTCATAAATTCCTATTCTGAGAGATATAAAGGTTATTTATGGTCCTATTTATACTGCATATATGGGAGATTTTTTCATTAGTAACAAACCAATAGATACAATAGAAGCACATAAAAACAATCTAACGTGTAAGCTACGGCATGAAGAAATTGAATTTATGAGTTTAGTAGAAGATAGAAGACGAGATTTCAAAAAGAAAGCTGCTGAGCAAAAGTCTCATGTACCTCGATGGGCTTTCAGAGAGGGTGATTATAAAAAGGGTGAGACTTACGCTGCCATGACTCTAGATTTTCAACATAGAGGAAAGCTTTGTGTGTTTAGAGAAAAGACTAAACTTAATAGTTATTTTATTGGTTCTAGTGAATGTGAGCATACTTTCTTGATAGAAGGAAGTTGGGGACTGAAAGGAGGGACTGATCCTGTTTTCCCGGGAATATATTATGTGTGTGGTAAGAATGCTTATTATAGGTTACCTACAGGTTGGTATGGATGTTGTTATTTAGGCATAGTATTCCAGAAGGTTTATCATGTAGATAAGGATAATAGAGTTAATGAAATAAAACAAGGACTAACACGAAATAAGAGAGGAGTGAGTTATTCTGAATTAATTGGGGATATTTTTGGAGCACTGATACCTTCAGTTGGAGTTATTCTAAATTCACATAAAATTAGAAAATTGTCTACAGTGGTTGATCGTTTATCAACAGATACTGCTGGTGGGTTCTTGATGATTGATACTGAAATGATTGCAATTAGATCAATGGTTTTGCAAAATCGACTTGCCCTTGATATATTATTGGCAAAAGAGGGTGGAGTCTGTAGCATGTTGAAAATACAACAATGCTGTACTTATATTCCTGACAAAAGTAAGAATCTTGAGGGGTATATTAAAAATATTACTGAAATTCATGAAGATTTGACTGAACTAAAGGTTGATGGTGCATGGAAGAAACTTGGTAAGAGTTTTTCCTCAGTGGGAAATTGGTTTTCTACTTTTGGGAGTAGTTTATTAGGGAAAATATTAATACTGATCACTTCAGTAGTTGTAGTGATATTAATGATAATTATGATTTACAAATGTTGCAAATGTAGAAAGAAAGAAACATCAGAGCTTAAACGTAGAGCTAGGAAAAGAAAAAGAGAAGAGATAGAATTAGAGGATATGAGGGGAAATTACTATGAGATTATGAAAGACTTAGATGGAAGAATAAAACGAGAAAGAAGTACAGTATTTTAAATAAGTGGCAACTTGTATGTGATGGGTATTTTGATGATGGCTCAAAACGCCATCAAAGGGGGGATTGATGGAGCAGGGTTTTGCGTAAATAAAACCTGCTCGGATTAAACCCTCAATAACACATATTAACAGTGTGCGGTGAAAATTGTATTAATAAATGCTAAAACATGGGGAAATGCATATGCGCATGCGTAAACTAATGCATGAGACTAGGCCGCAAAAATTGCTTTGATAAAAACTAATGCTGCTTTTGTGCATGTTAATAATTGCTAGGAATAATATGGGTGGTGCATGGGTTAATGCAATGCTGGAATGGTGCGCTTTGAAAATTACATTTCATGAAGAATAATAAATGCCTGTGTTTCGTTTTCTGTAGAAAAGACCCCATGGGCCTATACTTCTGCATGCCAGTTTGGGGTTAATTTGCTAAGTAAAAATGAAAATGTTCAAGAAAGTTTTCAAACAAAGAGAGAAATGAAGAAACACAAGTGAATGACATTCGTTGTGTGCTAAATGTCCGCTAAGCTACGGAAGAGTAGATAAACAATTGGAAATGTGTAGCTTCCTTCACAAGATGGCAGAGGCGAACAATAGAGGCGTGGAGACTTGCAACATGTAAAATGTTGAAGGAAATATTTACTATGATTGTGTTCAAAGTTGTTTCCTGAGATGAATCTTTGTAATGTTGAATGTTTAGAACAAAGAATTGTTTAATAAAGTGTTCATGATGAAGAATGGTGTGACAGTACACCCCCAATCTTAGCCAATGGGAGATGGAGTGCATTTTAAAAAATGAAACAAATGTGGGTTGGACATTTAGGTTTTAGGGTATAACTGAAGGTCCCTGGTGGGAGTGTTTTTTGGGTCGGCTGGTGTTTAGCTCGCGGGAGATCGTTGCTGTCGTCGGTTTGCTGTTTCCAGATATAGGCCTACCTGTTTTCCTGACTCCTGACTTAATCTTTGCCATTCATCTCTACTTGAGTGGCCTTGCTGCCCTAACTGGCCAGTGGGGTAGTTTTCCTGATTCTTACTTGGGTTAGTATAGATAATCTACTGAATTTGCATAATCATTTGCAAATGTATTTGTCTCTGAAACTTTTCTCTCTTCGCCTATCCATTCCTCAATGCATTGTTTATTTGATATGAGTTTGAATTGATATATTACCAATGTTTTCTCTCTGTGATAATTCATGGTTTGCATTCGTGTAACTGTACTCGATGAGCATTATTTTCTTACATTATTTACGATAAACAACATAAAACTACACATTGAGTCTGTTATTATTTTGTAAAAATGGATGCATAAATAAGTTCATATTATTGACATCAACTACTCAACTTTAGGTCCATCGACACAATTATGTGTGGATCATGTGTGTAGACCTAGGAATCAGTGAGTGGGTATATAGTAACTGGCATTGGTGTGTCTATGGTTTCGAAAATGGCAGTCTGTATTTTAGAGTGGGTGTATCAAAGGTTATATTAGGGTGTGAGGAGGTGCATCAGATTATCACGTGGATGATGTCATCAGTGATGTCACCAGTGTTGTCATTTGAGATGTCATAGGTGATGTCATCAGTGATGTCAACTTCTGGTGTCAGCTGAACTCTGAGTGATCGCTTTACTTGGATTGCAGAAACATATATATATATATATGTATATATACCAAACAACGACTCTCCTTCCAGAGGTCACAGGCCCGTAGAGGGGTGGCGCGATGCCGGCGGAGAAAAACCGGTAACTCAATATTCATCAACAGCGGGGTTGCCAATCACGCTCTCGGGTTAACGCACAAAACCAAGCAGAACTCCAGAGTTAGAAATGGGGGTTTATTATTGTCATAAACCCTCCGTGACGCGTTTCGACTCCGTAGAGTCTTGATCACACAGTGAGGCAACCAAAAGGCAGTTGTTTTCATACACTTCCTGTAGCTACTAGACACAGAAAACGGACATTTTTTCACACGTGATATTGTACATCAAATTACATGGTCGCCATTTGTAAATGGTAAAACAAATTACGGCTTGTTGCAAAATTTCTTGAACAGAACACAAAGTGTGTAGGACCATGTTTCACCTCAAGCACACTAGCTTATGTATGTGTAACTACTGTGTGTGTTGTCAGTCCCATTAGTTTATACTGAGGCATGCTGGTCTATGTAGTTCAGTCGGTAATACAGGTTATCTAGTGGCTTGTGCAGTCCTGGCTGAATTTAAATCTAAGTTGAAGTAACGTAATGAGCGCATTGAAAGGATGAAAGTGAACGAAGGGAGGCGGCACAGTCACTTTTTGCAAGGGCACCGGGAGCAGGTAACCGCCAACCGGTAGCCACTCGCACAGAATCAACAACAACAGATTTACTTAAGAAGTATGAAAAATTACACAAGCAAGAACTGTCCAAATGGTGGGAAGCGACGTCCTTGCAGGATTATATTGATAAAAAGATGGTGCCCCGGGGCCTTAGAATCTTCATCACCCCTTCCTATGATTCACCAGATCCAGCAATGTTAGAAGAATGGTCGACTAATTCAGCCAACAGTTCGAGGAACATGCTGGAGATCCTTGTGAAATACGCATGGTCAGACAGGGAACAGATCAAGAGGGAGATCCTATGTATCAAGAATGACCTGGCTAAAAATACGGAACGAGATCTGGTTTCCAAATTTCTTGAGGAAATGAAGAAAAGGTTGAAACTCGTCGAAAATGACATAAAGGTGAGAAAACAGCGTAAACTCCACCGAGATTGTAGAGACTATGAATCAGGGAGGATTCTCACCTTTGGTCGCAAATATGATCACCTGTACGAAACCGCAAATGGAACTATGGAAATAACAGCAAGTCGTAGAGCAAATGAAGATGAAGAGGCCGCAACTGCAAGTGACACCAATACCGAGGCCTCTGAAGTTTCTGTTACATCGGAAAGCTCTATGTCTGATGGAGATGGCACAACACGCCCCAAGACTTTTTTAGACGAATACCGGCTCATGAAACGGAGCCGGCAGATGACCAGATCGATGACCAAGGGGAATTACAACGAGAATCCTTCAACAGCAGGAGGGGCAAGAGGAAGAGGAAGAGGAAGAGGAGAAACAAGAGGTACAAGAGCAAGAGGCGCAAGAGGTGTCGGCAGAGGAGAGAGGAGAGGAAGCGAAATGGAGCAAGTGGGATACAAGCAGACACGCTCCAGGAAACAACAATGATGGATGATGCCACGGTAATACAAACCATCATCAATCTCTCTCATAGACAAATAAGCATTAAAGACAAGAGAACCTTATGCTTAGGCCTGTCGTTTTGTCCTGCCGCACCCATGAACTATGTTGACACCAGGATAGACATCTTCAAATTTTGCAGAAAATTAAAATTGAAGAAGTGGCACAAATTGAAACCTACCAAAAGTAAAGAATACTATTCCACAGATCACACTACACAGGAGGAGGCATTAACGATAGGAGACATTGATACCTTGGTGGCACTACACGAACTGCAAGAAGATCCAGAAGGGACACGCACGAATGTAGAGATCCACAATATCTTAGATGAATTAGAAATTGGTCATGATAAAGCGGCGTGTACCAATTTCAAACCTAAATCTACATTTCTACCGCCTATGAACCACGACAATATAGATACCTTTCAAGACCTAGTGGGTAGAGATCTACTCAGCTATAGACAAAAGAATTGGCCCAAGAAAATGAAGAAATTCAAGCACAACCTCACATTTGAACAGAAGAAGGCCATGCAAGAACTGGCAGTGGACAATAGTATTGTCATTAGGCCTGCAGACAAAGGGGAGAACATAGTGATTCTCACCCAAGATATGTACATAAATGAAGCCTTGCGGCAATTAAATGACACGAGTACATATACTACCACTACCAGGATAGAGTATAATAACAGCATTACCTGTATCTGGGAGAATCTGGGAAACTGGAAGGACAGGGGACTCCTCGAATGGGAAGAATTTTGTTTTCTCAAAAGGGAGTACCCTGTACTTCCGGTGTTGTATCTTCTGCCTAAAATTCATAAAAACAGAGAGAACCCACCGGGTAGACCCATTGTGTCGTCAAGAGGCAGTGTTACTGAAAATATATCACGTTATGTTGATCATTTTTTAAGGGAATTTGTTAGCACACTGCCCTCGTACCTAAGGGACACTAAAGATTTCCTTAGTAAAATCAAAAATCTCACATGGCAGGCTGATTACCTATTGATGACCATGGATGTCAATTCTTTGTACACGGTGATTGACCATGAGCAGGGTATTGAAGCCTGCGCCAGATTCCTCAAACGCAGACATATCAGATATTGGGGACATACTCAAATGCTAGTGGATATGATGAGATTTTGCTTGACTAATAATTTTTTCATGTTTAATGATAAGATCTATAAACAGATCCACGGAACCGCGATGGGGACCTGTTTCGCGCCCAGTTTTGCGAATCTGTTTATGGGAGCATGGGAGGAGGATATCAGACTAGACAGTAATCTTGATGTCGAGTCTCAATAAAGTCGTCATATGGCTTAGACACATAGACGACTTGTTCGTAATCTGGCAGGGCAATGAACAGGAGGCGAGGAGGTTTGTTGATAAACTGAATCACAACAACAGGAACCTCAAGCTCACTAGTACCATCAGTAGGAAAGAGGTAGAGTACCTAGACATCAAAGTGCAGGTGAAATCCAACGAGATACAAACCAGTCTTTTTAGGAAGTGCACGGCAGGGAATACCTTATTACATGCCATGAGCAGCCATCCAGATCCCCTTAAATGGAGCATCCCCTATGGGGAATTGCTCAGAGCTAAAAGGAACTGTAGCTCTGAAGCAAGTTATCAGAAAGAACAAACCATTATGATGAAAAGATTTCAAGAAAGGGGCTACCCATCCTGGGTCATCAAGAGGGCAACAGCAAGAATGGAGAGTGTAGATAGGGATATCATACTCGGAGACACCTCCAAGACTACTGAAGATAACACTGAGAACACAGATACACGTATTATCCTCACATTCAATGGGGATGCCAATCACATACGCAAAACCATCGTACAAAAATGGGACATCCTTAAAGGTGACCCGGTGATAGGCAGTACCATACCTACTAGACCTATGATTACGTACAGGAGAAACCGTAATCTCAGGGATCTCCTAGTACACAGTGATCTTGAAGATACTACAACGACAAGGGGCATCAACCTGCAGGGCTTTTTTCCATGCGGTCATTGTAAAGCGTGCAGTAATAGTCGCTTTAAAAAGGAGTTCTGGAACACAAGTACTAACAGCATGAAGAGTATAAAGCAATTCTTGACATGTAGTACCACTTTCGTGGTCTACGTACTGGAATGTCCCTGTGGGTTGAGATATGTAGGCAGCACCACACATATGGCAAAAAAAAGGATTCTAGAGCATATGAGGGCCATCACTAACAAAGATAAACAGTACCCAATTGCTCGACATTTTGAGTCACATCACTTCTCAGACAGTGCCAAATTATCTTACTATGCAATAGAACAGGTACTAGGTAACAAGAGAGGGGGCAATCGCACTCTCAAGCTCAGACAACGAGAATCTAGGCACATCATAGGGATGGCCACACGTTACCCTAAGGGACATAACCTGGATGAAGAATTGGCCATACACTTACAAGAGTACTAGATAGTAATAGTGTCCAGGACAAGTAATAACATAGAAAAGTTAGGAATTGATTACTTTCATATCTGCACAAGAAGTATGCCTTACAGTGAATTGTGATTTTCAGGATTATTATGACTGTGTATGACTCTTTTCTTTCGCTTTTAATCTTCTACAGGAGGAAAGGAAGGGACCATGTCTCGTGCCTGTGACAGAGGGATCCCTAACCTTTTCTTCGAGACATCATTCTGCAGCAACCATGTCCACAGATAAGAATTTTCTTTGTATTGTTAATTTTGTGCTTTGTTAATATTATTCAATTGTATTTCACTGCACTTGGTATGTCACCACAGTTTAGGTTATAGATACATAGCGATGGTAGAGGGGCACAATAATATAACACCACAGGCAAGCAGCCGCAGTTGCTAGATCACACTTCTCGTTTCTTTTAATAGATACACAGATATGATAGCGTCTTCTGAATTAGTTACAAACAGCATAACACAGAGACGCTTGTATCACACGGGCTGTGCAGTTCAGTCGAACCGCACTATAAGAGCCTAGTAGCTTTGTAGTCTAACCCCACTAATCAGGGGATTATCATAAGCAGTGATTTCTGGGAGGTATTATTACTAAAACTATCCAGTTTTGTTCGCACTGTTCCCATCACATTGGGGATGACTATTACGAGCGGCATCAACACGCACAATGCGCTCATTACGTTACTTCAACTTAGATTTAAATTCAGCCAGGACTGCACAAGCCACTAGATAACCTGTATTACCGACTGAACTACATAGACCAGCATGCCTCAGTATAAACTAATGGGACTGACAACACACACAGTAGTTACACATACATAAGCTAGTGTGCTTGAGGTGAAACATGGTCCTACACACTTTGTGTTCTGTTCAAGAAATTTTGCAACAAGCCGTAATTTGTTTTACCATTTACAAATGGCGACCATGTAATTTGATGTACAATATCACGTGTGAAAAAATGTCCGTTTTCTGTGTCTAGTAGCTACAGGAAGTGTATGAAAACAACTGCCTTTTGGTTGCCTCACTGTGTGATCAAGACTCTACGGAGTCGAAACGCGTCACGGAGGGTTTATGACAATAATAAACCCCCATTTCTAACTCTGGAGTTCTGCTTGGTTTTGTGCGTTAACCCGAGAGCGTGATTGGCAACCCCGCTGTTGATGAATATTGAGTTACCGGTTTTCTCCGCCGGCATCGCGCCACCCCTCTACGGGCCTGTGACCTCTGGAAGGAGAGTCGTTGTTTGGTATATAAGCGGAAGAGGTCGAGGGCCGGCCGTGATGTAGAAGCTTGAAGCGAGTGGCGAGTACGTCCCGGATCCTCCTGCAGCACCGAGTATCGATCCTCACGCTATCCCGGGCCCGGGATACACCGTAGAGGTAAGGACTGTGGCAGTGTGGCCGTGGGAGGGACAAGTAAACGCATACATATATTGAGTAATTGGGGTTACTAGTTAGACCATACCGATCTACTGTCCATCTAGACTGGCGGTGCAGCATTGCACAAGAACACGCGGACAGCGAGATCAGTATCAGATCACTCAGGTTTACAAACTCCCCTTCTTCGGCAATACAAGGAAAATTATCTTTACGGCAAGGGGAACTCTGTAATTACGACGGAGGGGTTACGCATCCAGCAGACTCCACTGTTCTGTGGACAGGTACTAACAGATTAACGTGACACCATGGAGGATGAAAGTGAACGAAGGGAGGCGGCACAGTCACTTTTTGCAAGGGCACCGGGAGCAGGTAACCGCCAACCGGTAGCCACTCGCACAGAATCAACAACAACAGATTTACTTAAGAAGTATGAAAAATTACACAAGCAAGAACTGTCCAAATGGTGGGAAGCGACGTCCTTGCAGGATTATATTGATAAAAAGATGGTGCCCCGGGCCTTAGAATCTTCATCACCCCTTCCTATGATTCACCAGATCCAGCAATGTTAGAAGAATGGTCGACTAATTCAGCCAACAGTTCGAGGAACATGCTGGAGATCCTTGTGAAATACGCATGGTCAGACAGGGAACAGATCAAGAGGGAGATCCTATGTATCAAGAATGACCTGGCTAAAAATACGGAACGAGATCTGGTTTCCAAATTTCTTGAGGAAATGAAGAAAAGGTTGAAACTCGTCGAAAATGACATAAAGGTGAGAAAACAGCGTAAACTCCACCGAGATTGTAGAGACTATGAATCAGGGAGGATTCTCACCTTTGGTCGCAAATATGATCACCTGTACGAAACCGCAAATGGAACTATGGAAATAACAGCAAGTCGTAGAGCAAATGAAGATGAAGAGGCCGCAACTGCAAGTGACACCAATACCGAGGCCTCTGAAGTTTCTGTTACATCGGAAAGCTCTATGTCTGATGGAGATGGCACAACACGCCCCAAGACTTTTTTAGACGAATACCGGCTCATGAAACGGAGCCGGCAGATGACCAGATCGATGACCAAGGGGAATTACAACGAGAATCCTTCAACAGCAGGAGGGGCAAGAGGAAGAGGAAGAGGAGAAACAAGAGGTACAAGAGCAAGAGGCGCAAGAGGTGTCGGCAGAGGAGAGAGGAGAGGAAGCGAAATGGAGCAAGTGGGATACAAGCAGACACGCTCCAGGAAACAACAATGATGGATGATGCCACGGTAATACAAACCATCATCAATCTCTCTCATAGACAAATAAGCATTAAAGACAAGAGAACCTTATGCTTAGGCCTGTCGTTTTGTCCTGCCGCACCCATGAACTATGTTGACACCAGGATAGACATCTTCAAATTTTGCAGAAAATTAAAATTGAAGAAGTGGCACAAATTGAAACCTACCAAAAGTAAAGAATACTATTCCACAGATCACACTACACAGGAGGAGGCATTAACGATAGGAGACATTGATACCTTGGTGGCACTACACGAACTTCAAGAAGATCCAGAAGGGACACGCACGAATGTAGAGATCCACAATATCTTAGATGAATTAGAAATTGGTCATGATAAAGCGGCGTGTACCAATTTCAAACCTAAATCTACATTTCTACCGCCTATGAACCACGACAATATAGATACCTTTCAAGACCTAGTGGGTAGAGATCTACTCAGCTATAGACAAAAGAATTGGCCCAAGAAAATGAAGAAATTCAAGCACAACCTCACATTTGAACAGAAGAAGGCCATGCAAGAACTGGCAGTGGACAATAGTATTGTCATTAGGCCTGCAGACAAAGGGGGAACATAGTGATTCTCACCCAAGATATGTACATAAATGAAGCCTTGCGGCAATTAAATGACACGAGTACATATACTACCACTACCAGGATAGAGTATAATAACAGCATTACCTGTATCTGGGAGAATCTGGGAAACTGGAAGGACAGGGGACTCCTCGAATGGGAAGAATTTTGTTTTCTCAAAAGGGAGTACCCTGTACTTCCGGTGTTGTATCTTCTGCCTAAAATTCATAAAAACAGAGAGAACCCACCGGGTAGACCCATTGTGTCGTCAAGAGGCAGTGTTACTGAAAATATATCACGTTATGTTGATCATTTTTTAAGGGAATTTGTTAGCACACTGCCCTCGTACCTAAGGGACACTAAAGATTTCCTTAGTAAAATCAAAAATCTCACATGGCAGGCTGATTACCTATTGATGACCATGGATGTCAATTCTTTGTACACGGTGATTGACCATGAGCAGGGTATTGAAGCCTGCGCCAGATTCCTCAAACGCAGACATATCAGATATTGGGGACATACTCAAATGCTAGTGGATATGATGAGATTTTGCTTGACTAATAATTTTTTCATGTTTAATGATAAGATCTATAAACAGATCCACGGAACCGCGATGGGGACCTGTTTCGCGCCCAGTTTTGCGAATCTGTTTATGGGAGCATGGGAGGAGGATATCAGACTAGACAGTAATCTTGATGTCGAAGCTCAATAAAGTCGTCATATGGCTTAGACACATAGACGACTTGTTCGTAATCTGGCAGGGCAATGAACAGGAGGCGAGGAGGTTTGTTGATAAACTGAATCACAACAACAGGAACCTCAAGCTCACTAGTACCATCAGTAGGAAAGAGGTAGAGTACCTAGACATCAAAGTGCAGGTGAAATCCAACGAGATACAAACCAGTCTTTTTAGGAAGTGCACGGCAGGGAATACCTTATTACATGCCATGAGCAGCCATCCAGATCCCCTTAAATGGAGCATCCCCTATGGGGAATTGCTCAGAGCTAAAAGGAACTGTAGCTCTGAAGCAAGTTATCAGAAAGAACAAACCATTATGATGAAAAGATTTCAAGAAAGGGGCTACCCATCCTGGGTCATCAAGAGGGCAACAGCAAGAATGGAGAGTGTAGATAGGGATATCATACTCGGAGACACCTCCAAGACTACTGAAGATAACACTGAGAACACAGATACACGTATTATCCTCACATTCAATGGGGATGCCAATCACATACGCAAAACCATCGTACAAAAATGGGACATCCTTAAAGGTGACCCGGTGATAGGCAGTACCATACCTACTAGACCTATGATTACGTACAGGAGAAACCGTAATCTCAGGGATCTCCTAGTACACAGTGATCTTGAAGATACTACAACGACAAGGGGCATCAACCTGCAGGGCTTTTTTCCATGCGGTCATTGTAAAGCGTGCAGTAATAGTCGCTTTAAAAGGAGTTCTGGAACACAAGTACTAACAGCATGAAGAGTATAAAGCAATTCTTGACATGTAGTACCACTTTCGTGGTCTACGTACTGGAATGTCCCTGTGGGTTGAGATATGTAGGCAGCACCACACATATGGCAAAAAAAGGATTCTAGAGCATATGAGGGCCATCACTAACAAAGATAAACAGTACCCAATTGCTCGACATTTTGAGTCACATCACTTCTCAGACAGTGCCAAATTATCTTACTATGCAATAGAACAGGTACTAGGTAACAAGAGAGGGGGCAATCGCACTCTCAAGCTCAGACAACGAGAATCTAGGCACATCATAGGGATGGCCACACGTTACCCTAAGGGACATAACCTGGATGAAGAATTGGCCATACACTTACAAGAGTACTAGATAGTAATAGTGTCCAGGACAAGTAATAACATAGAAAAGTTAGGAATTGATTACTTTCATATCTGCACAAGAAGTATGCCTTACAGTGAATTGTGATTTTCAGGATTATTATGACTGTGTATGACTCTTTTCTTTCGCTTTTAATCTTTTACAGGAGGAAAGGAAGGGACCATGTCTCGTGCCTGTGACAGAGGGATCCCTAACCTTTTCTTCGAGACATCATTCTGCAGCAACCATGTCCACAGATAAGAATTTTCTTTGTATTGTTAATTTTGTGCTTTGTTAATATTATTCAATTGTATTTCACTGCACTTGGTATGTCACCACAGTTTAGGTTATAGATACATAGCGATGGTAGAGGGGCACAATAATATAACACCACAGGCATGCAGCCGCAGTTGCTAGATCACACTTCTCGTTTTTTTTAATAGATACACAGATATGATAGCGTCTTCTGAATTAGTTACAAACAGCATAACACAGAGACGCTTGTATCACACGGGCTGTGCAGTTCAGTCGAACCGCACTATAAGAGCCTAGTAGCTTTGTAGTCTAACCCCACTAATCAGGGGATTATCATAAGCAGTGATTTCTGGGAGGTATTATTACTAAAACTATCCAGTTTTGTTCGCACTGTTCCCATCACATTGGGGATGACTATTACGAGTGGCATCAACACGCACAATGCGCTCATTACGTTACTTCAACTTAGATTTAAATTCAGCCAGGACTGCACAAGCCACTAGATAACCTGTATTACCGACTGAACTACATAGACCAGCATGCCTCAGTATAAACTAATGGGACTGACAACACACACAGTAGTTACACATACATAAGCTAGTGTGCTTGAGGTGAAACATGGTCCTACACACTTTGTGTTCTGTTCAAGAAATTTTGCAACAAGCCGTAATTTGTTTTACCATTTACAAATGGCGACCATGTAATTTGATGTACAATATCACGTGTGAAAAAATGTCCGTTTTCTGTGTCTAATAGCTACAGGAAGTGTATGAAAACAACTGCCTTTTGGTTGCCTCACTGTGTGATCAAGACTCTACGGAGTCGAAACGCGTCACGGAGGGTTTATGACAATAATAAACCCCCATTTCTAACTCTGGAGTTCTGCTTGGTTTTGTGCGTTAACCCGAGAGCGTGATTGGCAACCCCGCTGTTGATGAATATGTATATATATATATATATCTATATATCTATGTATAGATATGTATATATCTATATCTATCTTTCTATATAAAGATATAGATATTTAGATATGTATATATCTATGTCTATATCTATATATATATATATGAATATTTATTTATTTTTCTTAGAAGACCCTCATCCAGAAAGGACACAGCACTCCAGAGTCAGCAAATCAATGTGCTTATTTGTTAAGATGTGCAGAGGTGAAAAAAGCATCAAAGCGTTTCAGATTACTCCGCCTTGATCATGAAGCTGGCCGCCATAATGTTTTCATTTTAAATGCTAACAGTGTCTCAACAGTGAACACAAATGACGTACTGCCTGATTATTTACAATAGACGCCATCTTGAAATAACTACTTTATGTTTGACAAAGAAATCTTTCAACAATTGAGGGGGGTCGCCATGAGAGCCTGGTTCTCCCCCAGTAATGCTTGTTTACATGTGGGCTGGTGGGGGGAGCAGGTTCTCAGGGTGAACCATGAACATGAATGGAACAACCGTGTGATCAAATGGTGGCGGTTTATTGATGATGTTTTTATTGTTTGGAGGGGATCTGAGGAGAGTGCTGCATCATTTGTGGAACAAATGAATACAAAAACATTGAATTTGGAATTTACAGCTCAAATCAGTAGCCAAGAAATTTCGTTTTTGGATGTGCAAATATATCTCAGTGAAGGTCAAGTGGAATCTAAGTTTCACAAAAAGTCACCGGCAGGGAACTCAATTCTTCATGCTACGAGCTCACATCCCAGACATCTCATCTGCAGTATCCCATATGGAGAATACCTTAGAATCAGGAAAATTTGTAGCTCAGAAGTTGATTTGGCGATATGCCAAAAGGAGGCTACTGATAGATTTTTAAAACGAGGTTATGATTCTAAGAGTTTGAATTCATCAAAGATGAAAGCCAATGCCAAAACTAGGGAGTCTATTCTTTTCAAGGCATCTAGTAACACAAAACACAGTCATGCAAAGCAGAGTATAAAATCTGAGGGCAGCAGGCTTATTACTACGTTTTGCAAACAAGAAAGCCAAATAAGATCCATCATCAATAAACAATGGCCCATTGTTTTGACAGATATTACATTGGGCCAAATTCTCCCTGACAAACCCATACTTACATTCAGATGAGCTCCTTCTATGCATAATTCATTGGTTAGCAGCAGCCCTGAAGTGAGTCCTAGCACAAACTGGCTGTCCCCTAGCAATGGATTTTACAAATGCAGTTCGTGCAGAGCATGTAAGTTTGGTATCAACATGACCCGATACATATCAGCGTTCATGGATAAAACAGTCAACATCAGAGGTCATTATACATGCAGAACTGAGTACGCAGTTTATGTGCTTGAGTGCCCTTGTGGTCTAAAATATGTGGGAAGCACAAAGTTACAAATCCACACTAGAAATTTACAGCACCTAAAAGTCATAGTTAATTCTGACCCATCTTATCCTGTCGCCCGACATTTTAAATTGGTTCATAATAACAACTTAACTAATTTTAAATACTTTGCAATAGGGGCAGTACCAGTTTTAAGAAGAGGAGGCAATAGCGAGAAACGTTTGAGACAATTGAAATCCAAATTTATCCTTGAGTTGGATTCAAAAATACCAAATGGGCTCAATACGATTGAGGATCTCCATAACTTTTTATGATCCTAATTCTACACGTCAGCGTATGGAGCAATGATATTAACAGACTCAGGTAACAGAGCGATGAACTATAACTTTGTACTGAGGACATACTCAACTAAATAGGTCAAACGAGACTCACCAGCTTCAGTTTTCAGATATAAGAAGGCACTAGGCACTTTATCTATTTAACAAGTTCTCTACTTCATGTTAACATCAGCACTTTAAATCGAATGTATAGTTTTGAGTAGATGACAGTGGCAGTGTTATGAAACAACTAAGATTGACAATCAAAGATAACTAATGGTGTCCATATGGGTATTAGTTTTCCTGCATATGGAAACCGGTATTTTATTATACTCAATTAGAGGGAAAAGTATATTTGTACATTAATATGAAAGAATCTTAAGCTGTACAGGTACCAGGTTTTTCTATATTTGAACACTTTGAAAACACTGTTTGCACCTTGATAGCACTCTGCACTTTATTAAATTTTAGCTAGGACATTAGGAGTCTATATACTACATACGTAATATGTTCACATACACTGAATATCTATGTAAACATATTCTGTTAAGAACTCGGTTGCAATAGCACAAACAATAGGCAATAATACATTTTGGTCTATGTATATATTTAGGATTTAAAATGAATTGAAGATACTATATTATAAAAATATGTGATCCAACAAAACAGATGGCCATAAACCACACCATTTATGCATGCGACAATAATGTACTGCTATATGCAACATTAAATGGATGTGATTAAAGAGAGAAAACTTTAAAGGCTATAGAGAAAGTTATGACAAATGTGTAATAACACTATGGTGACATAATGGTAGAATATTGCATAATATGGCTCAATCATCCTAGTTCATTTTAGAAGGCCAACAGAAATTTATTTTTACAACCTGCTAATGTTTAGTGACAATGAATTTAATCAGTAATATGAATGTGTTTTACTTACATATTTATTGTTATTCAAATTATTTAAAAAATTGGTGGATTGTGATTACGATGTATTTAAAATGTAGTATAGTCTGTTTTCTATGTCCATCAGTAGGAGGTAAACGTGTTGTTTGTGGCTTTAAAAGGCCATTAATTAATGCAGCGCTTTCACGTGATCAAGACTGCGTGTTGGCGGTCGAAACGCATCATGGACGAGGCAATGGCCTCTTTATGTTAAATGGGGAACAGCAAATAAATTAACTTTCGCACCTTGATGGAGTCCGTGTCTGCTTCATTTTCCAAGCATACGCAGTAAAGGATTGGAGTGTAGATATATATATATATATATATATATATCCACATGAAACTTGACGAATTGGATGCCCTTCCTGTCGGGGCTTGCTGGCGACGTCACCGCCCAAATTTTCCACATGAAGGATCACGCTTCCTTCCAGCATGAAATACAAGCCCATCCAGTAGAGAGGTAAGTAAAGCAGATTTATTCTGACAGGCAGCTCAACAGTAAAAGCATAATGAAGAGACCACACTCACGGATGGTGAGAAGAACTCGGTGTTTATTTTACCGGGTTCACAAAAACACATTGCGTTTCGGCTCGCGCCTTTTTCGACTATAGATTTTACCGGCAGCAACGCCATTTTTAGCCAAAACGCATGTGCAATTCATTCGTAAACATAAAAAGCAGTCTATTTACAAAAAGATCAATTTGTCACCGCCATCTTAGAATGGCTATACATTCATTCGCCATCTTGGAGTGGTTAATACCAGTAGTTCATATACCAATTTCATTACCTCATGAGAATTAGGAACATACTATTTACAAATTCCACATCACAATTTATGGAAGGTGACTAATTATGATAGTTAAAGAAAATAAATATCCTTAAGTCAAAACAATCACGCTCTGAATGAGCAATCGTGTAACTCAGCTGCTTTCATAGTTAATAATACATCATAATTTATGGCAGTAATAGATCAAATTAAAAATGTATACCAAATTAATATAGTGACAATTGTAATTCATATTGAGCCATCATGCTCTGTATGAGCAATATCTACATCTCTGATTACAGCATTAGTATCAACACAGTAAACAAGTGTCAGCTAGGCAGCCATTCCTTTTATAATAGGGACAATTTGTCAAGACTTTGCCATCCTTTGTCCGTGACACGAAAGACTTCATTAGAATCATTTCCAACATCAACTGGGAGCCAGACATGTTGATGGTAGTGCTGGATATAACAAGTCTTTACACGTGTATAGATCATATGCAAGGCATTTAGGCAATCAGATACTTCTTGAAGGGTAGATCATTGAAACTGGCTGAACATGATGAGATGCTAGTTGAATTCCTGACATTCTGTTTGAGTAATAACATCTTTCTCTTTCAGAAACAACTGTATTTACAACTTAAAGGCACAGCCATGGGCACCTGCTTCGCCCCCAGCTATGCGAATTTATTCGTAGGCTGGTGGGAGAAGCAGGTGGCATGGGCTGACAACAACAACAGATGGGTTTCTTGCATTATAGGATGGTACCGCTATATAGATGATTTATTTATATTGTGGAAGGGACCACAGGATGAGGTTGAACAGTACATTGATGCCTTAAATGATAATATGTTCAATCTGCACTTTAGTGGAGAGATCAGTGCCACTGAGGTTAATTATCTGGACCTAAAAGTCTTTATTGCATACGGTCAGATCTGTACTTCCCTATTCCGTAAATCTACGGCAGGCAATTCAATTCTAGAGACACATAGCAGCTACCCCACTCCATTAAAAAAGAGTATTCCGTACGGGAAATTGTTACGCTTGAAAAGAAATTGTATGAGGCAACCAGATTTCGAACAGGAAGCTATTGAGGCCCTAGACAGATTTAAAACACAAGGATACTCTGATGCCTTATTGAAGAAGACACTAGATAGGGTTGACAAATTCCAAGAAAATGTCTGCTCAAAGATAGGAGAAAAAATTAGGATAAAGGTGTCCAGATAAACACAGAATTGAGACTGATTACAACCTTCTCTAATGAAGCACATACCATCCAAAATATTTTTAAACGTAACTGGCATATTCTAAAAACTGATTCGATTATTGGAAATCATTTGCCTGATTATCCGAAAATCACATATAGAAGAAGTCGATCATTTAAAGACAGTCTAGTACAGAGCCACTTTGAATTCATTCCTAGAAATCCAAGAATCAGTGACCTCACAGGATTCTTTCCTTGCACCAAATGCAAGGCATTTAAAAAATAGTCCCAAAACCTTGACATATGCCATACCAGGATGTAGGAAACCCAGAGAGATAAATACATTTTTGACATGTAACACCCCCTTTTGCGTCTACTGTCTAGTATGTCCATGTAACCTTATGTACATCGGTAGAACCATCCATCCCACCAAAAAGAGAATTTTGGAGCATGCCAGGGCTATCGAATAGAATGATCCAACCTTTTCGGTTACGAGACATTTTGCAACATTTCATCAAAGCAATAGAAAGTTACTACAATTCTTTTGCCTTGATCATGTTCCATACCATGAAAGAGGCGGCAACAGGGAACTCAAACTTCGGAGACTTGAGTCTAGATTTATCATTGATCTCCAGACACGTGTTCCAATGGGATTAAATGCAGAAGAGGAACTAGTGATTCACCTAGGTTGAGTTTTTGCTAACATCTTAACAATCCCTTGAGTCCTTAATATAAAAGGAATGGCTGCCTAGCTGACACTTGTTTACTGTGTTGATACTAATGCTGTAATCAGAGATGTAGATATTGCTCATACAGAGCATGATGACTCGTTATGAATTACAATTGTCACTATATTAATTTGGTATACATTTTTTTATTTGATATATTACTGCCATAAATTATGATGTATTATGAACTATGAAAGCAGCTGAGTTACACGATTGCTCATTCAGAGTGTGATTGTTTTGACTTAAGGATATTTATTTTCTTTAACTATCATAATTAGTCACCTTCCATAAATTGTGATGTGGAATTTGTAAATTGTATGTTCCTAATGCTCATGAGGTAATGACATTGGTATATGAACTACTGGTATTAACCACTCCAAGATGGAGAATGAATGTATAGCCATTCTAAGATGGCGGTGACAAATCGATCATTTTTGTAAATAGTCTGCTTTTTATGTTTACAAATGAATTGCACATGCGTATCTGGTTAAAAATGGAGTTGCTGCCGGTAAAGTCCATAGTCGAAAAAGGCGCGAGCCGAAACGCCTCCTGTTTTTGTGAACCCAGTAAAATAAACACCGAGGGGTATATTCACAAGAACGTGTGATAACTACCGCAAGAGTAGCGTAACGCAACTTCCAATATCGCAGCCTATCGCGGGAAAATATCCCTGTGTCAACGTGGAATTCACAACAAGGCGGTACCATGCGATAGTCACCAGATAACGCGTCAAATATCAGCGTAAAAATCAATGTCACGCCGAAAAAATGCGAAACGCGAACGCGAGAAATCATGCGATGAGGCCAATCGGGGTACAAAAAGTAGCGAAAACCAGCCTCAGGCCTGCAAATCCCACGCGCCTGGTGGGAAAGTGCACCATAAAAACCACAGACACAACACACCAGAAACAAGCCAAAGCACGTAGCAACATGGATGCACCCTGACCCAGCGCAGAGGGCAACGCGAACCCCACAACCCCCACAGACCACCAGCAAGGAACAACGGGGTCGGGGAAGGCCAAGGAGAAAAGGGAGAGGAAGACGGGGTGCAGACCGCAGGAAAACAAGACCAAGGCCACGGAGGCGACAGAACACTACCAGCAACTGACCCACAAGCAGACCACCTGGAATGCAGTCCGAGTTCCCAGGAGGCCAATCCAGGAGGCCAAGAGGCACCAACAGGACGTGACAACCTAAACCAGGTACAAACCCGCTGCCAACAGGAAGGCAGCAACGGCGACAGGAGGTGGCAGTCCAGCGACACAGGAGGAGCAGGAGTAAACCCAGGCCACAGTCATCAGTGTGGCGAGGGTGCAAGGAGTAGGGAGTACGGACACAGCTCGACAGGACCTGACACAACAACAACAGGGTGAGGATCCAACAGGGACTGGGGGATGGGGGGTGATGGGCACAATGCCACACATGCACAATGAGGTGTAACACACTGCATACCCACATTTACCCAGGGGCATGTCCCCCATCCCCGTAGCACACTGCAGCACACACACATAGCAATCACAGCACATACCATGACAATGTGGCACAAAGTGCAACACCCACACTGCAGAACAGGGGACAGGACTGGGTCCACCCAGGTGCAGAAACAGAACAATCACATTGGACAGAGCACGGAACTGTGAGATGCACATCTACGGCTACAACCCCACATCAGCCATGTAGCCCAAATGTACACTGTCCCAACTCAAAAAGCCACCACCGCCCAAACAGTCACAATGTACATTGTCACACAGTCTGCATGTCGACAAGAACAAGGCGCCAACACAATGCCAACATGCACCTCCCCTTCACAATGCAGAGGGACAAACAACACCTCCAGCAGGTCAGAACAGACAACCCATCAGTGATGCCCAAGACGAACACCACACCCCCCACACCAACGCCCTACAACAGCCCATGGACATCCCACACAACCCACCACCAGGACCAGGGCAGACAAGCTACTCAGAGGAGAACCCAGACCCTGCAACAGACCACACAGCATGAAGCACCCGCATTCAGGGCTGCCTCACAACACCTCACCCACCCACAGATGGCACCCCAATGCCAGGTGGCAGAATGCCAAAAGGAGGTGGCCCAACAGGTGAGGGTGTTGCCCAACCCATGGAATGTGAACTAGAACACATACGTGGGTGTCCAATACCCTTCAGGGCCCACCTACACCCCACAAAGGAGACCCACACCTCCACAGAGACACATGCACATATCATGTTGAACTGGCTACGGGCACGTGCGCCCGGCCCCTTTATTGGCAGGGCCACATGTACAGTGACGTCTGTGCTGGAAGTGTGTGGGGTGAGTATAAGCCAGCCTGCACGGAGTGCTTGGTGCTGGCAACAACCTGAACAATGGACACCAGTGTAATGGAAACAGAAAACACCAGCATAACAGAGTCAAATGCAGAGCAACATGGAGGGATCCGGAGTAAGGACAGAGGTCACCCAATATTCAGTCTGGACGTTCCGTTAGTTGCAGTGCACTGAGGTAGGGGCACTAGAGAAGAGCGCGCTGTTGTGAAGAAATTGCTAGGATTGTGTCCCTTTGGGTTAGTCCTGATGCAGATGCAGTGGGGTGTGTTACACCTGCATCAACTTCCTCATCAACGTCCCAGGTCTCCCACACTGCCTGAGGTGACAGTTGCGTCCGCAGTCCACAGCGCAATACCCAGTATTAGAACCGGGTGTGCAGCTTGACTACCGCCACCAGTCTGCATTCCTGCCTTGGGGCTGTTGCCACCTGCCCTTCCATTGACTGTGCCTTCTCCCGTCCGCACACTTGACACATCCTCCTCCTCATGGTCCCAGGTCTTCCCCACTGCATAAGGTGACACTGCTGCGCAACCCCACAACAGCACAAAATTCAATCAGTAACGGACAATGGCTTGCGGTGCGCTGAGTCACTGGCACCTGGAGTGCTGAGCACGGCAGCAGGCCGATGATGGCATCCACGACTGGTCTGAGCAACTCCGTAGGTCTGTCAGACTTTCGACTCTGGCAGATGGCGGTTGGAGGTGGTCCTTGCGGTGGTGGCGTGTGCCTCCTGCGGTGATGCGACGTCCGGGCCGGTCAAGACTCGATGCCATGTGTGGGCCCTTGTGGCCCGCAGTTGGGCCGGAGGAGGCGGACAGCGCAGGGTCACAGACACATGGCGTTGATGACCCCAAGACCATCTCTACAGAGGCCATTCAATGTCTCAGAAGAAGGGGCCCCAGGCCAGAGCAGCACAGAGTCAGTGGCCCCGGATGCACTGCGGCCGGCACAGGCACCCAGCCACGGGACGGTGACTTGCGGTGCAGTCAGATGGGCCATGCGACCTGAGCGGGTACCCATCAATGTCCGAGGTGTATGTTGCAGAGGGTTTCGGGGGACAGTGGAAGGTGTCCTCCAGGGCATGATGCGGAGGGTCTGATGTTATCTGGAAGCAGCAAATGGAGGAGTGGAAAGCGCAACCCTTGTTTGCACCAACAATTCGGGATCACCTACATGAGGATGAAAACTACCCCCTAGTCCATAGACTCAAACGCCACCAATGTACGACCAGTGAGTGTCCAAGAATGTCGGGGAACAAACTCAGTGGCACAGGTGCTGGGAGGGGATGCAGTCTGCGATGATGCCTGTACACAGATGTGAACTCCAAGAATGCCAAATCAAGGTGCTGTGACTTACTGGACCGCAGTGTAGGCCGGAGGCAGCGGTCAGCAGTGGCCCACAGCCACAGGTCATTGGCTCGCGAGGCACAGAGTTAGTGACACAGTGGCAGTTGTCGGTAGTGTTCAATCACCTCCGTGACAATGATCCTGTTCCCTCTGGACTGCAACGCGTCATCCTCTTACACCCCTCCGTGCGTGCGAAGAAATGTATTCAGCCTTTTGAATTAGCGATGTTCAGTTCCAAATCTGTGATCCCACTCGTGCGCAGCGTAGGCCGGGGGCAGTGGTCCGCGTAGGCCCACAGACACGTGTGGTTGTGATGCCATGCACAGACCTGTTGCCACCACATCGAAGGGTGTATGGTGAATAGTTCTTTGCCTTAAATAATGTTCACTGCCATGGTGTAATCAAGACTCAGTTCCAAATGTGTGACCTACCTGACCGTGGTGAAGGCCTGAGGCAGCGGTCAGCAAGGCCCATTCACCGAGTGTCGCTGGCATAGGTTGGATGGCCCCAACGGCCTGCGTAGTTCAGGTTCAGTGGCACCACGTGTTCGGTCAACTCCATTTATGTGACCCGGCATTCATCCGGACTGAGCCGCGTCTTCCTCTTACACCTCTCTGTGCGACCACTGGTGTGGACTCCGCCATTCGTGCTTTGCGACTAGGTGCTGGATGTGGGACCTACTGATCAGCAGGGTAGTCCTGGTCCCTCATCCACGTGTCACCGGCTGGCATTGAACAGGGTTAGTGGCACCACGTGTAGCCGGCTGGCGTTGAACAGGGTTAGTGGCACCACGTGTCGCAAGATGCCCATATGGAACTATGCCTCACTGATAGGGTGGGGTCTGGTGCTGTGGCCGCTGGCCCGGATTTGGGGTCACTGCCATTCATGATTCAGGACACAGTTTCACATATGGGACCTACTGGTCCGAAGAGTAGGCCGAAGGCAGCAGTAGAGTACGTCAACGAAAAAGGAATAAAGCTGGCCTGTGTCGTGGAGGCCGTGATGGTCTGAGGTGGCTGCCAAGGTCGCGGGCCTCGGGCTTAGAGCTTGCGACGGCACGTGGTGGGCCCTCCTTGACACACGCCGGTGTCGGCAGGTGATCAGTGTGGCCTGGCTGCGCAGGGGCTGGCCTGACAGGTTCGTGGTCCAGCGTGCCAGCGTCCGGCAGGCGCACAGCATCACAGGCAACTCAGCACATGGGGACGGCGTCGGCCTCGTGTTGGGGTGGGAGGCGCCGCCCTGGCAGAGACGTGGGTATTTCCGGAAGAGGACCACGCCCAGGCATATGTGCTTTTTATTCACATCCCTATGCTGGCGTAGCGTACGCCGGGCCAAACCACTCTGGTGACGCTTAGGGTGGGGTGTAACAGGCAACATTTATGTGAGGTCCCCCACTGGCTGTGGTGACATGGTGGCGTCCACTGTCCACTACACTCCATACACAAGCGGTGTATGTCGCCATGGATATGGGTGTGTTCTGCATACTGCGGTGTGTCCAGCATATCTCTGGCACTCTTGGCATTGTGTACTTTCCCAACCATGGTTCTACTGCATCCTTCACACATGCCTGGTTGCCACCTCTCCCCACATTCGGCTATTATGTGGCTGAGGTGCCATGCCGTTGCTGGATCATGTTCAGGGCTTGCCCATGTGTAAATTGTAAGTTGTTCTGTTGTGTCTGGTGGGTGGGCATGTTGCTGTGCCTGTTGTATGTGATTCTGTGATGTGTGCATTGCCAGAGTTGTGATTTGCATGGTTGTGGAGTTGAGGTGTGTGGGGTATTCATTTGTATGTTGCCAAGGGGCTGTGCTATTCCCTTGTTGCCATCCGGGGAACTCTGGGTGATGATTGACTGTCGGAGGATGAAGGTAACATGCACACTGGCTGTGTATTTGAAGGCGACATTGTTGGGGGTTCCACTGTGTTCTGTTGTTGCCTGCACATTGATGTGAGACGTGTGCTTCCTGTTGCGGTGATTGTGTGCTGTGTCACCAGGGGGCACAGGTGGTACATGTGTGCTGTGTATTGCCCCCAACACGTGCGTATGTCCTGCTTGGGTGTATGGTCCTTGCTTGGTCTCCAGCAGATCCTGCTCATTGTGTTGTACGTATGGGGACTGGGGTACCAGGGTGATATTGATGACCAGGACAGGTGTGGGGGACTTGGATGTGGCTGGCTGTGAGACTCTCCGACTCTGGCGGGTGTTGGATGGGGGGTCCCAGGGGCCAACAGGTGCAGCCACGCCATCAGCTTTGTGTGGGGTGGGATGTTGGTTGTCCGCTGTGTTTTTGCCGTAGGCCTGTTGGGCGATGATGGTCAGGATGCGTAGGTTGGTTGTCCCTTTCAGCCTGTAGTGGACGGTGACATTGTCAGATGTTGGATCTGTGTGGCTGGTACATTTCCTGGGGGTCCGCTGTCTTTGTCTGCGCTGCGTCTGTGGTGGTCCAGGGGGGGGGTGTTCTGGGTGTGGGTTGGGGTCCTGTGGTGTGGGAGGTGGGTGTTGTGGCCCTCTTGGGTGTCCGGGCTGCATGATGGGTGGCTCCATGGCATCTGTTGCCCTTCGGATGTGGCCCTAGGCTGTGCTCCATTTTGTGGTGCTGGCTGCCGTCCGACTTTACACCAGGTCAGAGCAGGTGTAGATTTCCTGGTGCTATCGCGCCTTATCGCCTGTTTTGTGTTTTTATCGCGGATGTGGCTGGTCGTTGTGAATGTTGAGGTGTGCTGTTGTCTCGGCTTTTGTCAAGGGAACGCCTACTCTGCATCTCATTAGCGATATTTGCGGGGGTCCTCTGTGGCGATGTTTTTTGTGGCTGCTATCGCGGGTAAACTGGTGCTGTGGGCTGTTAACACCGGCTTGTGAATGGGGAGGCAAATTTATCACGACTTTGGGTGCGATAAAGTGCCGTTAATTCGGCGATAGCTCCTTGTGAATATGCCCCCGAGTTCTTCTCACCATCCGTGAGGGCTGTCTCTCCATTGGTTTGAAGTGTGAGCTGATCATATTATCGTGGACCCACCACCACGCCAACGACCGCACCCGCTCTGGAGTGCTCGGTGCGCTTTTTGGTGGACTGGAGCTTTGAATATATATATATATATATATATATATATATATATATATATATATTCACACACCAGAATCCTGTCTGCCTATCCCCGGCAGAACCAGCAGGCACGGACCTCAGCCAAACTCGGAAGAAAGCTACTTCAGACTCGATGTCGTGGAGAAACAGTGCAGTTTATTTCCAAATTAATCCACGGAGATACACAGGCATAATGCCTGCCATGACGCGTTTCACTCGACACAGCAATATATATATATTCACTGAAAAAACCATAGGTTTTAAAAACGTTATAGTTAGAAATTAGCATTTAAAAAACCTTAGAAATTCACTGAAAAAACCATAGGTTTCAGGGACGTTATAGTTAGAAATTAGCATTTAAAAAACCTTAGAAATTCACTGAAAAAACCACAGGTTTCAGGGACGTTATAGTTAGTTGGACATTTTACTCGTACAAAACCAGAGAAATTCCGCCGTTATAGTTAGTTCAGCTAACTATAACTCGCGCCCCCGCAATGGACTGCTGATGACGTTACATATTACATCATTCATGACATGGTCAGTGACATCACTGATGACATCACTGATGACATCTCAAATGACATCACTGATGACATCACTGATGACATCATCCACGTGATAATCTGATGCACCTCCTCATACCCTAATATAACCTTTGATACACCCTCTTTCGAAACCATAGACACACCAATACCTGTTAGTACATACCCACTCACTAATTCCTAGGTCTACACATACATCCACTCATTCACCCATACAGTCACTCATACATGCAGTCAACCATCAATACGGCACTATCATATGCACTCACATATCTATACAGACACTCACACACCACCACTCATCCATAGAGTTACTCACACACCTAGTCAGTCATGCAAAGAATCAATCACACTCCCATATACTCACCTATACAGTTATACACACTCCACCTCACTTATTCAAACATATACTAACACATACTTACACTCTTATACAATAACTAATACAAGCACACACTCATCCATTCAGCCACTCTCACAATCACTCACTCTCACATATAGTCATTTATATACTCCAACACTCACATATACTGCCTTTCACATATGCAGTTACTCACACATGTACCACTGAGGCATCCATTCACTCACCAACACACCCATACACACACTCACCCACCCATACAGCCCTTCACAGATGCACTCTTGAACCCATACACCCAGTGAATCACCCACTCACACATCTATGCACAGAGTCACACCCCCCACCCACCCACACAGACACTCAGGCACCCATACAGATACTCAGACAACCAATCAATAACCCATATAGACCCTCATTTAGCTACTCACCAACCCATGCAACAGCTTACACACCAACTGACAAATTAAACTGTGTGAATGTCTGTATCAGTCACTAACCCATGCATTCAGTAAGACACATTTAATCACTCACTTATACAGTCAGTCACGAACCTACTAGATCATCCATTCAGACACTTATACACCCACTCATTCTTCAATACACCTTGGCCTAAATATATATAAAAAACATATTTAAACTTTACAGAAACACACAGTCACTGGATAATGTCATCAGTGATGTCATTTGAGATGTCATCAGTGATGTCACTGACCATGTCATGAATGATGTAATATGTGACGTCATCAGCAGTGCATTGCGGGGCACGAGTTATAGTTAGCTGAACTAACTATAACGGCGGAATTTCTCTGGTTTTGTACGAGTGAAATGTCCAACTAACTATAACGTCCCTGAAACCTGTGGTTTTTTCAGTGAATTTCTAAGGTTTTTAAATGCTAATTTCTAACTATAACGTCCCTGAAACCTATGGTTTTTTCAGTGAATTTCTAAGGTTTTTTAAATGCTAATTTCTAACTATAACGTTTTTAAAACCTATGGTTTTTTCAGTGAATTTCGAAGCTTTTATTAATGCTAATTTCTAACTACAATGTCCCTGAAACCTATATTGTTTTAAAGTAAATTTTTTAAAAAAACATGCATACTTTTTGTAGTGAAAAACTAACTGTAACAGTAGTCTGTTATAAGTTATAATTTAACAATGTTTAAAACTTAATTAGCACTAATTAACATCTAAGTGTGGAAAAAGTGTGACACAGCAGTTATGATACCTGACTTCGAACAACAGCGTTCACAGTTCGATTCCTGACTCCGGCGCCACGTTAGCCCACCACTATGTCACTGTGGGCAATACCTTGCTTAATATTCCCACCGCCCCCGAGCACCGGGACACCTCTCTGGAGGTAGCTGTACGCTTTACAAATACTGACATTTTTTTAATTTAAAACCATAGTGATGAGAAATATTAGCACGTATTTTTTTTTCTTCTATTCTGAACGATATTTTTTTTATATCCTCTATTTAGAATTACGGCAATTAATAGATGTTTTTAGTCACGAGAAAGGAAATGACATGGTTTGCCGGGTAACAGTTTTTAAGCTCTCCAACGTATGTACATATTAAGCAGCTTATACGTGTGAGGATCGAAATCGAAACCTTTACCGCTTCACATTTTGTAACTTTTCCCAACACGTGCACAAGTTAAACAGTGAAAACGTGAGCACGTGTCAACTGTAAAACGTGACATCTAAATGGGCGGAGCCGCATGTTCCTTCCATAGACTACTCAATAACCAAAAAGTATATAAACCACACCCGTTGATCGATTAGTTTTGTTTTTGTGAGTTATTTACGCGTGTCCATTCTGTGATGCAGGTTCCGTTTTCTAGCGTTGGATTCTTCTTTTGCGACAACAAAACATATTACAGAGTTGTAAGTTTTTTGATTATGGCATAGCAGATATTTATAATACGTAGCTATTTGTGATTATTTAAAGATTTGTATTTAGAAAAAAGTGTTATTGATTGTTTTTGCCATTTATATGTAACGTCAGCAGCTTGTATTCCGAAACAGACAGAATAGAGAAAACACTGTTCCTTTTCTGGCTCCTTTGAGCTCATATAGTGTGACTTTGTATATTATAATATTGACACTATACTTGACCTCAGAGGTGTTGGTGACCCGTGGGCGCGAAGACTAAAGATTTATATGTAACGTCAGCAGCTTCTGGTTCTTAGTCTGTTTCCCCCCTGGGATCATATATTGTGAGTATGTATATTGTAATATTCACATTCATACTGACCTCAGTGGAGTTTATGACCCGTCGACGCGAAGACGAAAGATTTCGAAGTCCCGGAGAAAAGAAGCTTTGAACATATTCACCGCTGGAAAATATTTCGTTATTCATCTTGTTTTGTCTTCATGACTTTATTTTCCTTTTCCTATTGTCTGGCATCAGTGACAGTCTGTATATTGTAGTACAGTGTCATTTTTTCAGACAACAAGAGTTGGAGATTTGTTGGCGCCAGGAGTAAACCATCTGAAATACAGCTTACTGACCTTTATAACTTACTTGATTAGATATTTTTTCAGTGAGAATATTTTTCGGAATTGCACTTTAAAAAAGATTGTTTGCATAGATACTTTCTTACTGAATGCCTTTGATAAACCCTACATTTCTGAATGATATTTTGGTATTTCTCTTTTTCTCTGTTGTGGTTCCTATTCTCCTTCTCCCTTTAGAATATATAGAAATAGTAGTGTATATTATACTACTATCCTATATGTTCTTAAAGGAGTATGTGATCTCTTAGCGGAGCAGTGAGCGAACTCTAAGCACTACGACAGAACTTTCCCGAGTTCTACAGAATAGAAATTGTAAAAATTTTGGGGCATATTACCAAGGAATAGCGATAAATATCGCTAACTGCGCTTAGCGCGACTTTGGTTAACGCCGCCTATCGCTGGAAAATATCGCTGTGATAACACCCTATTAACAAGGTTTATCTCCATAGCGCTAAAATTTCCAGCGATAGCGGCAAAATGTGAGAATATCGCTGGAAAAGCAGCGATATTCTCGCATTATCGCTAAGGTGGATTCAGCATTAGAATCCACCTCCTATACTTTAAACAGGTAAGTCATCCTCACTAGCAGGTGATAAAATCTAGCGATAAACGCGCTTAGCGCGAATTATTTTATCGCTTCGCCTGCCTTGCTAATAGGGGGTAGTGGGATTAGCGACTGTTTTCAGTCGCTTTTAGTAGGGAACGCCTTCCTTGCATGTCATTAGCGATAATTATCGCTGACATGCAAGGCGATGGAATACGCGGCCTCTAACGCCTGAAAGCTGTCGCTAACGCCTGTTAGCGACAGCTTGCTAATAGGGCGATTAAATTATCGCCGCTTTAGCGGCAAAAAGTGCCGCTAAAGCGGCGATAAAGCCCTTGATAATATGCCCCTTTGATTTTTTTGTTGTGGTCCTTATTCTTGTTCTCCTGTGACTTTATAGTAGTTCAAAGGGGTTGGAGATCTATCTGTGCGAGAAATTAACAACATATACTACAGTTATTTCCGTTGATAACTTACTACCTCACAGTTTGTAACACTGCTAATCTTTTATAAAGTAGTAGTTGCTAAAAAAAAAATTGTATACATAGTGCTTCATTTAATATTTTGATAAAGCGTACATTTCTATGTAATATGACGTCATTTGTGTTTAACTGTTTTTTACTTGTTATTATTGTTGTGACCTGAGATGATGTAGTGCGGGAGTGTTTCTTGTCGCACTTCTTTTCTACTTTATCTAAAAGTAACTGACGCCCTTTTATATTAACAAGAATATGGGGCAACACTTTTACAAACTATAGGCGACAAAAAAAAGGGAGTGTGTGGCCACGCTTAAGGGATATTTTATGAATTGCTTTTTTATTTGTCACCCCTCTCATATATACAGCTTCACTTTCCTAAGAAAGTATATTTGTGATTGCTTAATAAAAACTGTTTCAAACCTAGACTGAAATTTTTGCAGTGCAACCACACCTCCCCGTCAGAAAAGTAAACACCACATTCTAAGTAAATAGTGCTCCTGGGAAGTATCCCACCCGCGGACTTAATAAAAAGAAGACCGCAACACACTCTGTTATTTTCCCTCCGTGATTTGTAGGCCCCATGCAAATTATATAAATGGCCCTTAAAATATATAAAAAACAATTTTTACCTTCACAGTCCCTGTCCACCACCTTGTGACCACTGTACAGAGTTAATAGTGTTCCTACCCTCCCCTCTACTACTTTTTTTTCCCGTACTCCTTTGAAGTGTGTCACAAAATGGCTGACAACAGTGAACCGTTCCCAGACAATAAGGAGCAAACTTGAACTCGGAACCCTTTAGCCAATAAAATGTCTATGGTGTTCCGCAGAGGGGGAGGGAATGGCTGCCAACACTTCTACTTTTAATGCTTCACAGCCAATGAACATTAAGCTTGGGAAGGTCCTGCTTGGAACACGTTACCCAATCAGATGTCCCTGATACTCCGCGGAGGGGGAGGGAATCGCTGACAACACTTCTACTTGCAATGGTTTACAGCCAATGAACATTAAGCTTGGGAAGGTCCAGCTTGGAACACGTCAGCCAATCAGATGTCCCAGCTACTCCGCGGAGGGGAAGGGAATGGCTGGCAACACTTCTACTTTCAATGGTTCGCAGCCAATGAACATTAAGCTCTGGAAGGTCCTGCTTGGAACATGTGAGCCAATCAGATGTCCTTGCTACTCGGCGGAGGGGGAGGGAATGGGTAGCAACACTTCTACTTTCAATGGTTTGCAGCCAATGAACATTAAGCTCGTTGTTGGAACACATCAGCCAATTAAATGTTAATTTTGTTCCGCGCACAGGGACAGAACACGCCCTCCCACATAATATTAAATTTCCTCTAACAAAGTGACACTATCCGTGATAAAAGTGAACACTGCATTATAAGTAAACATTACTGCGCATTATATTAAAGGAAGGCTGCAATACGGCGCATTGTTGTTTTCCCGATATGATTTCCACAAGCCTACTGAACATTGCCGCAATACCGCGCATTGTTGTTTTGCGGACGTGATTGCCACGGCCTACGCAACATTCACACTACCTGTGTGTGCACCCTGCACACTGCTTGCCGCAATACGGCGCATTGTTTTCCCGACGGGATTTCCAGAGACAACGCAACCTTGCCGCAATACCGCGCACCGTTGTTCTGCGGACGTGATTTCCACGGCCTACGCAACATTCAAACTCCCTGCCTCTGCACCGTACAGACTGCTTAAACTAAGTCCACAGTGTTCCTACTATACCCTCTTATGCAATTTTTCTCTTTTTTTCCCCCTACTCCTTTCAACTGAGTCACAAAATGGCTGCCAACACTTCCTAGTTTCAACTGTTCACAGCCAATGAGCCGCAAGCTCGTGCTCGCAACGCCTCAGCCAATCAGATGTCAGAATTCTCAAATATCGATATCTATAAATTTTGATATTTCTCAAAAACTACTGAACGGATTTACACCATTTAAACAAAAGCGTGCTTTCTGGACCAAGACCTTTCTCCCTGCCAAATTTGGCATAATTCTGTTCTGCAGTTTGACCTGTAGCCTTGTCTAAAGTTTCCTATGGAAATTGCATGGAGAAAACACGTTTTGGGACCCCCCTTTTTTCTCAGCCCCCCCTTTACGAATCACCCCCAAACTTTCAAGATATGAGCTAATCTAAAAAGAGAGGTTTTTTGGAAAATTTCGTAAACATTCGTCAAATGACGCCAAAGTTATAAGCAAATCAAAAAACGCTTTTCCTATGGAAACGTGGTCCTAACTATAACTATCTACTGGGGACCGCCAGTAGATTTTTTATATATATATATATATATATTCACTGAAAAAACCATAGGTTTCAGACACGTTATAGTTAGAAATTAGCATTTAAAAAACCTTTGAAATTCACTGAAAAAACCATAGGTTTTAGGGACAGTTATAGTTAGTTGGACATTGCACTCGTACAAAACCCGTGAAATTCCCCTGTTATAGTTAGTTCAGGTAACTATAACTCGCGCTCCGCAATGCACTGCTGATGACGTCACATATTACATCACTCATGACATGGTCAGTGACATCACTGATGACATCACTGATGACATCTCAAATGACATCACTGATGACATCACTGATGACATCATCCAGTGACTGTGTGTTTGTGTAAAGTTTAAATATGTTTAATATATATAGGGAAAGGCGTATTGAAGAATGAGTGGGTGTATAAGTATCTGAATGGATGATTTAGTAGGTGCGTGACTGAGTCTATAAGTGAGTGATTAAACGTATCTTACTGGATGCATGGGTGAGTGACTAAACTGTGTGAATGTCTGTATCCGTCTGTCTGTTGTTGTGTAAGCAGCTGCATGGGTTTCTGACTAGCTAAATGAGTGTCTATATGGGTTATGGATTGGTTCTCTGAGTATCTGTATGGGTGCCTCAGTGTTTGTGTGGGTGGGGTGAGTGTGACTCTGTGCATAGATGTGTGAGTGGGTGATTCACTGGGTGCATGGTTTCAAGAGTGCGTCTGTGATGGACTGTATGGGTGGGTGAGTGTGTGTATGGGTGTGTTAGTGATTGAATGTATATCTCAGTGGTACATGTGTGAGTAACTACATATGTGAAAGGCAGTATATATGTGTGTTGGAGTATATAAATGGCTATAAGTGAGAGTGTGTGATTGTGAGAGTGGCTATATGGATGAGTGTGTGCTTGCATCAGTGATTGCATAGGAGCGTAAGAATGTGCTAGTATTTTTATGAGTAAGTGAGCTGGTGTGTATAACTGTATAGGTGAGTAAATTGGAGTGTGATTAATTATTTGCATGACTGACTAGGTGTGTGAGTACCTCTATGGATGAGTTGCGTTGTGTGAGTGTTTATATAGGTGTATGAGTGCATATGATAGTCCTGTACTGAGAGACTGTAAGTATGAGTGACTGTACGGGTGAGTGAGTAGATGTGTGTGTGTAGACCTAAGAATCAGTGAGTGGGTATGTACTTATTGGTATTGGAGTGTGTATGGTTTTGAGAATGGCAGTCTGTAATTTAGAGTGGGTTTTTCAAAACTTATATTAGGGTGTGAGAAGATGCATTAAATTCTCACATGGATGATGTCATCAGTGATGTCATCAGTGATGTCATTTGAGATGTCATCAGTGATGTCATCAGTGATGTCACTGACCATGTCATGAGTGATGTAATATGTGACGTCATCAGCAGTGCATTATGGGGCGCGAGTTATAGTTACCTGAACTAACTATAACAGGGGAATTTCACGGGTTTTGTACGAGTGCAATGTCCAACTAACTATAACTGTCCCTAAAACCTATGGTTTTTTCAGTGAATTTCAAAGGTTTTTTAAATGCTAATTTCTAACTATAACGTGTCTGAAACCTATGGTTTTTTCAGTGAATTTCAAAGGTTTTTTAAATGCTAATTCCTAACTATAACATGTCTGAAACCTACGGTTTTTTCAGTGAATTTCAAAGGTTTTGTAAATGACAATTTTTAAATGTATTAATTGTTATATTTATTTTTTTAATACTGATTTACTACATTTTTAGAAACATTTTTTTTTACATATTTTATTTTTTAAATTACATTGTAATTACATTATACATTACAAAAATACTTTCTCAGAATGAATTACTTTAGTTTAAATACTTTGCACATAGGCAATAGACTTTTAAGTACAGTAGTTACAGTTGTTGCAATGGGCAACACATTTTCAAACACAATGCAACATTCAGCTCAATGTGAATTTCTAGTTAAATGCAATTAGTTACTTTATGGATTACTTTTCTAACCACAGGACTGGATCCTAGATTCAGTCCTGGGACATCTCCTGTAAACAGTTGAGTAAAAGCGTTTTGGTTACATTAGTGATTTTTAAGGAATATTATTGTATTTTAAAAGTTGACACTTTGAAACTTTTTCTCATAGAATCACCAATGTTATCCTATGGAAGGAAATTCACTTAGCAGGTAAAAACTGTTATCGTTACTTTTTCTTACTCAGTGTTGGATCCTGGATCCAGCACTGGTGCATCTCCTGTAAACAGTTGAAAGAATGCGTTTAAGTCATACAGGCGATTTTTAAGGAATATTTGTAGTTTGTGAAAATCGACACTTTGAAACTTTTCTGCTGAAAACCAGACAATGGATTCCTATGGAAGAAAATATAAGTTACTGGTAAGTACGGTTAAAATTACTTTTCAGGGTCAGTGCTGGGCTAAAAGATGCAGCACTGAGGTCTCTCCTGATAACAGGTGAGTAAATCGGAATTCGTATTTCGGCTGATTTTAGAGGAATATTTTAAAGTTCCAAAACTCCACACTTAGAAGAATTTCCAAGTGAAACCAGTCAATGTTAGCCTATGGAAGGAAATTCAAGTTACTGGTAAGTACGGTTAAAATTACTTTTCAGGACCAGTACTGGGCTGAAAGATGCAGCACTGAGGTCTCTCCTGATAACAGGTGAGTAAATCGGAATTCGTATTTCGGCTGATTTTAGAGGAATATTTTAAAGTTCCAAAACTCCACACTTAGAAGAATTTCCAAGTGAAACCAGTCAATGTTAGCCTATGGAAGGAAATTCAAGTTACTGGTAAGTACGGTTAAAATTACTTTTCATGATTAGTACTGGGCTGAAAGATGCAGCACTGAGGTCTCTCCTGATAACAGGTGAGTAAATCCGAATTCGTAGTTCGGCAGATTTTAGAGGAATATTTGCACAATGGTGAAGGTAGGGGCGGGGCCTGAGGTGACATCTGTGCAAACGCGCCTGTGGCGCGTTTTAAGTTGGGGGATTAAGTCCCCTTGAATCATGAGGGTCCCTAGGGGCCAACTAGCCCACCAGGAACCTCCAGTATGCGCCAGGGGCTGCGTTGCAGAGACGTGTAGAGAGGCCACACCCCTTTACACCTCTCTGCAACGCAGCTCTGTGGAGCTTTCTGGATGTACCTGTTGGGCTAGTTGGCCCCCAGGGACCCTCAGGATTGAAGGGGATTTAATTCCCCATCTTAAAACGCGCCACGGGGCCTGTTTGCACACATGTCACCTGAAGCCCCGCCCCTCCCTTCACCACTGTGCAAACGCGCCCCGTGGCGCGTTTTAAGTTGGGGGATTAAGTCCCTTGAATCCTGAGGGTTCCTGGGGCCAACTAGCCCACCATGTACCTCCAAAAGCGCCACAGAGCTGCGTTGCAGAGAGGTGTATAAAGGGGCGTGGCCTCTGTACACCTCTCTGCAACGCAGCCTCTGGCGCATACTGGAGGTTCCTGGTGGGCTAGTTGGCCCCCAGGACCCCCAGTATTCAAAGGGAATTACTTCCTCATCTGCAAACGCGCCAGGGGCGCGTTTGCAGAGTGGTGAAGGAAGGGGCGGGGCCTGCGGGCCGATCGTTTTTTTTTTGTTTTTTTTTCCTGAAGGGGGGCTGTGTGGCCCCCCTTCCTTTTACTTATTTTTGGGCCCTGGGGACCCCATCCCCCAGGGCCTTACCCCCTTTTTTTTTTTTTTTAAATTAAAAAATATATATATTTCTGGGAGGGGGCCGCGTGGCCCCCCTCCCGGGCCACTACTTGCCCCGGGGACCCCATCCCCCGGGGCCTGGCCTCTGGTTGGGGACTGTGGGGGTCCCCAAACACCCCACAGTCCCACCGGCTCCCCGTGTCCTACAGGAGCCGGCATTGCTTTTACACATGGGGAGCAGCTAACATGCTGCTCCCCGTGTGGAAAAGCAATTGTCTTTGGATATTGGAAGCGAGAGCAGGCTTCCTGCTCTCTCTTCCAATATCCAAAGCAGTTTGCAATGACAGGACGGGAGCCACGAGGCTCCCGTCCTGTCATTGCAAACAGCAGTGTCCCGGGGTAGGCACTCCGGGACACTGCAGGAGCCGGCCCTGGGGGTGGCGGTCCCCAGGGCCACCACAGGCTCCAGGAGTGGGGCCGCGCGGCCCCCTCCCCACATCAGCACAGCCCCGGGAGGTGGTGGTCCCCGGGCTTCGGGGTCCAAACGGACCCCCATTTTAATTTGTTAGTGCCCCGGGAGGTGGCGGTCCCCGGGCGTGTAGGGGGCTCGAGCCCCCCCACACAGGAAAAAAAAAAAAAAAAGCCCCGGGGAGGTGGTGGTCCTCGGGGCTGCGGGAGGGCTCAGAGCCCTCCCGCACCATTTTAAAAGAAAGCCCCGGGGCTGCCGGTCCTCGGGCTTGGGGGCCCTTAGAGGCCCCCATACATAAAATAAACACCCTCCAGCATGCCCCCGGGACTTGGCCCACCCGGGGGCAATTAACATCGAAGCGCGGAGACCGCGCTTCGATTTTCTATCGGCAGGATCCGCGCACCCTGAGCGCATCCTGCCGATTTAAAAAAAAAAAGAAAAATGCTTTTTTGCCCAGGGGTCCTTGTGGGACCCCTGAGCAGACCTAGGGGGTCAGGGTGTTTCTACTCCTGCCCCCTTTGTGCGTTTTGCGCACTTTTTTACTGCTTTCTTGTTCCTCGGTTCTACCGAGGAACAAGATGGCTGCCAACACTTCCTGGTTTGGAGTGTTGACAGCCAATTAGCAGACAGCTCGTGATCGGGAGGGTGAGCGAATCCTACGCGGCCATAGATATATATGTACTTTTACTTTTGATTTTCTCAGCAACTACTGAACGGATTTACACCATTTAACAAAAGGGTTCTTTCTGAACCAAGAACTACCTCTTTGCCAAATTTGGTGTAATTCCGTTCAGCAGTTCGGGCTGTAGCCGTGTCTAAAGTTTCCTATGGAAAAATGAATGGGGAAAACGCGTTTTGGGACCCCCTTTTTCTCAGCCCCGCTTGACGAATCACCCGAGACTTTCAGGGTAGGAGCGGACCGGAGCGCCCCACAAAGTTTGAAAATTTTGCGAAGATACGTCAACCGGCAAGAGAGTTATTTCAAATAGAATGTCGCGGATTTCCTATGGAAAATAGGTTCTAACTATAACTATCTACTGGCGTCCGCCAGTAGATAATATATATAGTTATATATATATATATATATATTTTTTTTTCTTAGAAGACCCTCATCCAGAAAGGAACAGCACTCCAGAGACAGCAAATCAATGTGCTTATTTGTTAGGATCGGCAGTGGTGAAAATAGCACCAACGCATTTCAGATTACTCAGCCTTGATCACGATGCTGCTCGCCATAATTTTTCATTTTAAATGCTAACAGTGCCTCAACAGTGAACACAAATGATGTACTGCCTGTAATTTACAATCTTGAAATACCTTTCATGTGCCAATAAACCCAGCCAAATTCATTAATAAAGCAAATTATAATGAAACAATGAACTTTACATACATGATTGCACAGTTACTTAAGTATTAACTCTTCAACCTACTTCAATTTAAAGTCAAAGGAAAGGAAAAAACATACCAATTTACTTACACATAATTCTTAATCGTGAACATAAACAGCGTATTGGCTTTTTATGCACAGATGAGCGCCATGTTATCATATCCTTTTGCCTCAAATCAACATGATATCATTCATTATTAATTCAATCTTTTGTGGCCCAAACAGACATTTCTCAGTCCTTTGATACATCAAAATTAAATTAAAAAAGATCTTCAAATTGCACCTATTAGAATAAACAAAGTGTTCCATAACTACAAACTAGCTAATCCAATTTGAAACATTAAACCCAAGTGGGCTTTTACTTCTTTGTATGTATACATCCTCATGGGTTACATCCAATAGCAGCTTGTATTATTACCTCATCAAACAGAACTGTGAAATTACTATTCAAATACACACAAATATCAAATTTAATAATCAAAATTAATGTGGACATGCATATAATCTTGTTACTTTCACAAGTCAGGCCTTCTCACAAATCCATGAAACAATCTTGTTGAATCTGGCAGTAATTCGGAATCACACAATAAAATCTTTTAAAGACCTTCAAAGACTAGCAGCAGCATTCCATTTTAAAAAAACAACAAGAAAACAGTAAAGTACACATGGACATACATTTCTTCGTAGATATAAAGACCTCGTGGCTCTCTGGTATCCATTTCGAGGATATATATGTGGACTCAAGATTTCTTAATTCCTTTTCCCTGTTTCCTCCCCATGACTTTCTGGGATCATTATCAAATGCACTATATCTTAGAAGCTTTTCATTCCCCTTATAGAAATGCCAAAAATGTCATGCAACAGGGTAACTTTCATCATTATTCTTTATTTTCCTTAGATGTTGGAGAATGCATTTATGAACAGGCAAAATAGTGCTGCCTATATATACTTTGGGACAGGGGCAAGTTAACATATAGATCGCAAAATCTGTCGTGCAGGTCAAAATCCCGATTTTCTTGTTAAATGGAGTTTGAATTTCCTTGACATTGACCCCTTTTTGACAGGCTTTGCACTTGCTGCACTTTACAAAACCCTCTTTGGATTTCAACTAATGTTCCTTACCAACAAATGGCCTCTAATAGGGTGGGCCCTACGGGAGGTGATTTGAGGTCTTCTAGTTGCACCTTTACCTTTCACCAGATCATTCCTAATGAAATGTCAATTCTTTTTCAATATGGCACTCTATGTCCTGTGATCTGTATAGTATGAAGCAATAAACCTACATGTATTCTTTTTGTTCCGCTTTCGGTTACCAAACAAACCATGTTTTCTCTTGCAGTCCTTCACTCTACTATGAGCAGCATTTACTATCCCTTGTGAGTAATACCTATCTCTCATCCTAGAGATCATTTCTTCTTGTACTGTTCAGAAGCCCTCTTGAGTACTACATATCCTTTTGCCTCTCATTAACTCACCATATGGGATACTATTAATGAGAGCTGCCAGATGGAAACCTTTAGCATGGAGAAGAGTTTCCTGCTGTGGGTTTTCTAAAACCTGTGGTAGTAAGTATTTCGCCTTCAACTGTAAATTTTACATCTAGGAACTCTACCTCTACCTTGCTGATACTACTGTCAAGTACCAAGTTAAGATCATTACTATTGATCTTTTTCACAAAACCATTAGTTTGTTCCTCTGTGCCTCACCAAATGACAAATAGGTAATCTATATAATGGACCCATAACATTATGTTATTCAACCATTCCTTCATTTCAGGGCTATTGAGCACCTCTTCCTCCCTCCAGTCAATATGCAAATAGCTGGGGGTGATACAGGTACCCATAGCTGTACCTCACTGCTGTTCAAAAATTACATAATTGAACTGAAAGATGTTTTTGGTCAAACACCACTTTATCATCTCCAACAGTATAATATTGGGTTTGTAAAATCTAATAGGCTATGCTCTCAAAAAATGTGATGTCGCCCTCAAGCCATTCTCATGGCATATACTAGTATAAAGCGATGACACGTCCTGGCTCGTCATCAACATGTCATCTTCCCACATCAAGTCAAATTTTTTTTTTTTTTTAATCAGAGGTATCCTTAATATATGAAGATAGATTAACTACCAATTGCCTCATAAGGCTGTCCATGTATTTAGATGTGTTTTCAAACAGCCCATCAATTGCTGCAATTAGAGGTCATCCTGGGGTTTTAACCACATTTGTACGTATTTTAGGAATAAGGTTGAAAATGTGTAACTTTGGGTGATCATTTCTCAAAAAACTGCATTCATCCAAATTGAGGAGACCTTCTTCCCTCCATTTAGTAAATCACAAAAGAATTCATTCTTTACCTTGAGGTACTTTAATTTAGTAATTATCCTGTAATATTCTTCATCATTAAGCTGGGTATATGCTTCTTTCATATACATTTCAAGTTGGCCACAAGCCCACATTCCCACCTTTATCTGCATTTCTCATCACACAGTTCTTATTTGCACTTTATTTTGTCATAGTTTGCCAATAATTATTTTCATCTTCACTTCTATTAAATTTACTTCTGCCCACCTCATTATGCAAATTATGCAATTCCCTGATAACTGCCTTCAGAAAACCTATCTATGTTATTATGTGTATCTGTTGGTACCTATTTAAATATTTGGAATGGGAAATATATCTGTCTCTACATATGTATATTTTATTGAAAAAACAAAGGTTAAAGTGATGTTATAGTTAGGTGAAAATGTCATTTACAAAATATCATTTTTAACTAAAAAAACACTGAAATACACCAGTGATAGTTAACTAAAGTAACTATAACTTATATTCACTGAAACAAAACAAAGGTTACAGTGACATTATAGTTAGGTAAAAATGTCATCTAAAGCTTAACATTTTAAACAAAAAAAACTGAAATTCACCAATTAAAGTTATCTCAAATAACTATAACTCATGCCATAAAGTAACTATAACTCACACCCTCAGTCATTTCAGATGTGATTAAGGATGTTATCAATGCAGTCATTGAACATGTCATGAATGATGTAATATGTGAGGGCACAAGGAGTGCTTGGCAAGACCGAGATTAATAATACAACTTTGACATGTTAGGAATCATCACTAAAGCTATTTCATTTCCAAAACATATGTATTGCAATAGTTGTCATTAAACATTTAAATAAAAGATTTTTATTCACAGCAACATTAAACATGTGTCAGAGTCTTACTTTTATGTTTTTCAGGCTACATGATGCAGCCGTAGGACCAGCCACAAAGAGTCCCTATGTTCCGAGCTAAAGAGCAAACGCTGTAGCTCTGGAAATGCTTGAAAGCATTATAAGCTTTTCCTGGAGTTATGTTGTACAGCTCCCAGAAAACCTAGGGTTAATTTTTGAAAAGTATTTGGGGGGCTGCTGCACTCCCTGCAGCCCCCTCGACACTTAAAAAGAAAATGTTGGTAGTGCCCCTGCCCAGTTTGGGGCACCGCCATGCATCAAAATATATGTAAATTAGCCCATGAAGGGAGTTATGGTGCACTTCATACTAGAAGCAGTGAATATTAAATAAACAGCTACAACAGCTCATTAATTATTCTTTTTCAGCTGCTTTAATTTTTTTTATTGGTGTGGGTGTCCCAGTCCCACCAGGGACACTCACAGGTTTTTTTTTGTTGTTGTTGGCATGCGTGGGAGAACCAGGGCCCCTGCTGCTCTGCCAGCTCCCTAGAAGCAGCCCCATTCGTGTGGCCACGCCAGAGCTGGACACAATTTTTTTTAAATGGGTGCCCCACTCCCATCCGGGTCACCCACCAATATTTTTAAAGTTTGGAGTTGCGTGTGAAAAATACATTAGCCCCGAGAGCTGAGGTCCCTGTGTCCACTAAATGACTCAGAGAGATGGGGTGCATGCCCCCCTTTTTAATAATTAGTACATTTACTGAGGCCCAGGAGCATGGGGAACCCAGGTCCATTAAATGGCTCAGGGAGGGGGGCAGCATGCCCCCCTCTTTGTTTAAAAATATGGCTTTGGCCCATCTAGGGGGATTAAATTAATACAGGTGGGATCCTCCCCTTTGGCTAAAATATTTTTACCAGAGATCCACGGTACCGTTCAAAAGAAATCTGTTTTGGGGGGAGTCCCTCTTAGAACAGGCCATGGGGGTCAAGGTATACCTTCAGGCCACTTTCTATGATTTTTTAATCTTTTTTAAGGACAGGGCACTAAGTCCCCGAGCCCTAAAATGGATGCTGCAACATCTTTGTTAATGTTGGTGGCAGCCAATAAGATGTCATCGTTTAATCTGTTTTGTCCACAGATCCTCCACATAAATACATTTTTAACCGTAATTGCTCAAAAACTACTGAGCGGATTTACACCAAATCACAAAAAGCCTGCTTTCTGGGCAAAAGTCAAGCTTTCTGACAAATTTGGTGTCATTCCGTTCTACCTTCTTTTCAGTATCGCTGTTCAATTTTCCTTTTGAAAATTTCATGGGGACAACACATCTAGGGACCCCCCCAAAGGGACGAATAACCTCAAAACTTTCCCGGAAGGAGCTGAGGTGAATGAGACTTTTTTGGAAAGTTTTATGAAGATTTGTGATGAACTGTCAAGCAGCTCCTAACTATAACTACCTAGGGGCCGATTCACAGAACTAATCTGAGATAAAATCCTAAACTTACTACTATTGGTATTCACAGAAGGCATTTAGTAGTAGTAAAGTTAGGACTCCTAACTTTACTACTACTAAACTGAGATAAAATCCTAAACTTACTACTTTTGGTATTCACAGAAAGCATTTAGTAGTAGTAAAGTTAAGACTCCTAACTTTACCAGTACTAAATGCCTTTTGTGAATACTGAAAGTCGTAAAGTTAGGATTTTGTCTCAGTTTAGTAGTAGTAAAGTTAGGAGTCCTAACTTTACTACTACTAAATGCCTTCTGTGAATACCAAAAGTAGTAAGTTTAGGATTTTATCTCAGATTAGTTCTGTGAATCGGCCCCTAGTGTCAACTGCAACTGCAAGGCAACACACTACTATGCTTAAAATATATTTGTGATAGCAAGCATATGCCCACCTTGTTTAGGCAGCTGCATGTTTTTTGTTTATTTAAATTTTATTTTTTTCATTGACTGCAGTCTCACCATCATTTAAAATTATAACATAAATGCTGTAAGCAAAACAGCTAGAATGTGCATTGGTGTTAATGCAGAGAACAGGATTTGTTTCTCAGACTGCGGAAGTAGGACGAGGGTTGCGTGCTTCACTTCTGTCTGGCAGAAGCACATATGCACATATCACATGGTTGTTCCACATCTGAAGTTAATGTCATATTTGTTAGATGCCTTAAGGCCAGTGTTAAGGATGACAGCTGAGATGATCTAAGCTGTCTCCCACTCCAGCAAATATTGATTTTGTGTTCATAAACCTGCTTTGGAGGTGTGGGCCAGAGGAAGTAAGTGGCAAGTCAATGATTATGAATGTCCAAGCTGAAGATCTATGTAAAGTGTACGCATTTGTCAATAGTTTTCCATCAGTAGAAGTGTGAACCAGGGCATTTCCGAGTTATTATTGGATGTATTTCATCATTTCGGATTGCACTTCAAACCATATGTATAGCAGGAGGCCTTTTTCTCATCTGTCTTACAGTAGAGTCACCCGCCTGCTGCATTGCAATTCTAAATGGGCCCGAACTGTGCTTCACTTTGTCCCTGAATCTGATTAGTCATGGACTGAAGAATGATCACAGAACTGGTCGGATTGTCCAACAGGCCATCTGTCAGCCCTGTCTCAATAAACACACATTAGTAGCTAGAGCTAGAAGCAGAAGGCCCTGAGAGTCCCGGATGATTCGCGGCGTTTCACAGCATCGTAGAGACTCTTGAGGAACCACTGTGAAATGTCTTAAAAATACACTCCCATGGCCACTACAGAGCGGCTTTATGATTTCAACACATTTTTCACAAATTTAAACGCTAGAAGGAGCATGTGATACAAAGAGATTATCATTAATGCTCTGAGTTTTGCATTTTTACTGATTTTACAGTATTATACAGTCAAACCGTCTATTTCTATGTCTGCGTTTATTTTTTAAAACCTCCAAAATAGAAAAACGGGTCTTCTTTAGGAGGTGTCTCAGTGCTCTCAATTATAATTGCCAGGGTATGGTACAATAATATTGCAAACAAAATGTTGTCTGATGGAAATATTGTGCCCTATAGTGTACCCTAAATATCCCCTACGGATATTTCACCCCAATGGAGTAAAAAATAAAAAATGTACACCCAATGAGACATTAGTCTTGTAAAAGATATTTCGAATTCGATATTTATGTCGGACAGCATTTCTGATAGTGATATGCTGACAAGCGACTGCTGTGCCAACAGAAGTGCTGGTTAACAGATAAAGGAATTAAGAAAGGGAAGATATTTCCTAATGAAGCTTAAACAGCTGCTGACGCGTATATGTTTGTATTGCAAATACCAATGAATACTGATGCATTACAGTAGCTACTTATAGGACCGAAACCTATTAGGTATCCAAGAGTGAGTGTTTGTTTAGACAAATGTGGGTAATTACTCGTCCCAGCTTTGTTCTTTCACAAAAAAAGTACAATTACAGATAAAATGAGCTAAAGATAAACATGCAAAAATACACACGGAAATAAAAATAAAGTAGCTACCATTAGATGGGAAGCCCTAATCATGGTCATGAATTCGGAGACACCTTCTCACTTCTGCAATCTGGGGTGCCGAGGATTGCCTTCAAAATGAATGCATACAAAACATCCACTTCCACGACTGGATTCTTTCCTACAACGATGAAATGCTAAGAAAAGAAGAAAGCTGGTTAAATACCAGTTTTTTCATTTATTGAATTAACTTTGTGCCTATAGAGTTTGAAAACCAGAAACTAGTTTGGAAATATGCAAAGTTGTAATAGTTGAACTGCGGACTTAAGGGCCACATGTACTACTTAGCGGCCTTAAAATGCTGGTCGCAATTTGCAAACAGTACATATCCATGTACCTATGTACCGTTAGGTCGGTTCATTTAAAAACAGAATCGCATTGAGTTGCAATCTTACCTAGCTAATTAACATTAATTAAGTCGCAAATTGTGACCAGTAAATACTCATGTACTTGTCTACCATGAGCTTGGTTAGTAAAAAACAAAATCTCATTGAGTTCCAATTTGACCTAAGTAGTTAACCTTCATTATGTAGGTTGCAAACTGCGAGTCAATCCAATTGGCCAAAATCACAGGGATGGTGTTCTTCAAGGATCAGCAGGCTACCACCATCTCTGTGACTGATTGTCAATAAACTTTTTTGTTAAATGCTGCCCGTTTTCCTTAAAAGAAACGGGGCTATTTAATAAAACGTTTTTGTCTTTTAAAGTGTTTTAGAGTACCACTGCCTACTCTAAAACCTACCACTGCCAGCAAACTTCTTTCTACACTCACGAAGGGATAGTCTTTCTGAGTGCTTTTCCACCTCCCTTACATCTCAGTGAATTTTCACAGTTTTGCAACCGGATTTTGGCTGCAAAATATTAATAAATAAGATACCGAGTATTTGGAAGGGACACCTACAGCACACCCGTTCTAGATGCCCAATCAGTATCCATTCAGAATCTAATTTTAGAGTCAGAAGATCTTTTTTGACTCATAGAATTGGGTAGGAACATAGGAACAACATTTTTCACAGTCACAAATGTGGCCTTTAAGTTCTGTTTTTTACCATTGTTTACTGCTTGAGTAGATAGTGGATAAAAATGTGTTCTGAAGTTATGCACATTTTCTGTAACATTTAAGACTATTTCAAAGTATAGCTCCAGGACAGTAGTACTTAGTTAATGTCTGAGAAGGTGCTCTGTGTATAAACATATGCTAGACTCATAAACTGCAAAATCTCCACTATAAATAAAGCACATTTTACTTGAGCTGTGGGAAAGAATAAATGAAGGTATATTTCACCTCACAAGCTGTAATTCCACTGGTGTGCCATGAATTATTTGCTCATTGTGAAAGGACTTCTTTGCTGTTGGCAACTGTGTTGCACCTGTTTAGTGCAACAATGCATTCTATAAACGTGGCTATTCAGAAAGATAACTTACACTTTTGAGTATGTTGCACATGTAAGTTTATTCTTACACTTTTTAGTAACTATACTACTTTGGGCTATTCACAAAATCCAAATGGTAAGTTACTCAAAGTGTTGACTTACAGGTCTTCACTTTCTGAACCAGGGGGTGGAGCCAAATTTACCAGTGTAAGTTGCCACTGCCAAAAAGAAGCAATAGTAAGTTCTGCACCACACACAGCCAAACACTGGTACTGCAACCCCCTCCCATAGAAATGATTGGAGGTAGGGACTTCAAATAAATCCCAAGAAGAACTAATGTTAAATTAAATTCAATTATGTAAAATAGATAAAAATATAAATACAATCCAGTGTTAAAATAATATCTAAATAATATTTATTACATATTCTTAAATCCACTTTGTTCACCCTTACAGATAACTTACTCATGACCTGGAGGCATTTCTAGAAAGTTTTGAGCATGTGTTTAGGGTTGAAGTCAAAATAAGTAGGTTGTAATTTTGACAATGCCATCCTCCAACATTCGATTTGCTACTGGTAACACTGTATCTGGTGCACCTCACCACATGTAAAAAATTGACATAGACTTCTCTTCACATTGCTAAAACATTTACACCAACATGGTCAATACTGTGGATGCCAAGACCACCACAATGCCTCTGTTGCTTAAATTGCTAGTGTATATGATTTTGGACATGTGATGTTAAGGTTTTCACAATGTTAAGGTATGTCATTGTGATAGCAGTTTGCCATACTTCTTTAATGGGCATACTCAGTTAAATGTTTTAAACGTTTCTCCACATAACAGTTTGTAATCCTGCTGGGTTTTCTCTAATGTCTTCAAGGAAATTTGCCCTCAAATATACTGCTTAGCATAATTTTTTTAAAGTTCTTAGACACACCTCCCCCCCTCACTATTCCACCCCCAGTAACCTGGCAGGAGGTTGTACTCACTCATTTCAATTCGAGGTAGGCAATTACGCCCCACACTTTTCAAAGTTTACCTGTCGCTGCTAGATTCTTTACCTTAAATAAATGTTTGAAAGAACATTGCTGAACATTGCATTTTAAAGGACATGTGTCCACATATAATAGGTTTTAGAAGCAGTTCTGAATATGGACGACAGAAAAGGATCCTATTCTTTAGGGCCTCACACAATATATGTGGATAGTAGTATGCCTGTGCATGCAGAACGTTATACATTCTTGGGAGGTGGCTAAATTGACAGGTGAGCATTTGAGTGGTTAAAAGGACTCCAGTGGTCATGAGGGAATAAAAAAGTGTTGTAGTTCTGACTGCTTGCAGAACTTCAGATTTTGTCCCCCCTACCACCGATGAGTGAAAGTACGAACTATACTCGCATTCATATGCACTTTCCATGTGCAATTTTTGGAAGATAAACAATGATGATATGCCTTGCCTACATTTTCATGTTTTTCCCTAAAATTCTAGAATTCTTACTGCCCTTCTTTGAATGTATTTTCAGGACCAAAAGAAGACTCATTGAGATATTAAGGGGCCCATTACGATGGCGGGCGGAAGCACTACCGCCGTGCTGGCGGATGCAAAAACCACCAGTTACCGCCCGCATGCCGCAGCCCACACGCCCGCCAAATTACGATGTGAAAAGGCAGCCAAACACCGCCGGCAAGCCAGCGACGCCGTCCGCCATCAAAGTGCGCCCACTCACGTAGCGGCGCAGCCCAATGGAGACACACCGCCAGACGAAATCACGTACCGCCCGGCGTACAAATTACGATGCCGCAAACAAACAGCTCCCACGGCTAAGAGACACCGCACGTGAAAGTGAGGCGGAAACCCGAACGCCGAGCACAGACACCGAAGAGGCGACCCCCGAGCATGAATCCAGCACTGCAGGCCCTCCCCATGCTATACCTGATGCACCACCAAGGAGGCAACGTACCGCGGAGACGCAGGTAGGCACACACACAACAAGGGCACGCAAACAGCGCACACAGTGCAAGTGCGGAAAAGGAGGACATGGCACCCCCCAACACCCCTGCGTGGACAAGACACATCCACCACTGCACCCACAAATGTAACACAGGGCAAAGTGCAACAACTCGCAACTATCATGGGCACACCACCTGGGACCAGGAACTAACGACCCCGTCACGGCACCGCAGCACAGCGGCGATGACGCAGCCACACATGCGCACAACTCAGCGCCCAACCATAACGCCATGTATGCGTCGCACACAAACAGCACAGGGACACAACCAAGCACCACACACACCAGCCACACCCAGAAGGCACATGACACGTGACAGGCCTGCCACAGTCATGTCCCCAACGCCCAATTCACGGACAACACCCAACATCACACAACTGACGCCCACATGTCGAGTGAAGTCACGCAACATCAGGACACACCCCTGTGTGACAAACATGGCGAAGCACACAGCGGCGGCAACACCACCCAGTAGAACATGGGCCCCGTCGGGAAGAGGTACGCCAGTACCACACAGAAACACCCATACCACCCTGCACCCATGAACCAGACATACAAAACAGAACACCAAAGAGCCCGGGGACCGACAACAGGTGGACCCAAGAATGACACCCACACACAAGGCCCAACGCATAGCGGAAACACAGCCTGCCGCCCACACACGGGAGAGCAGACAGCACTGAATGACCTTCCATTCCAACTCCGAAACCACATCCCGACTAAACAAGCCGGAGAATACAGCCATTGTCCCAAAAAAAGACCAACACAGGCATGCAGAGGAAACCGACCACAGGGCAGATAGCGCATATCACCTAAGAACATACCGAACGGGAAAGAAAAATATAAAACTCCCCCATGCCGTTCCCATGCAAGTTATCTGGAAGGAGTCACACACCACTGACCTTGAACATTCAGAGAAGCACGTGGGATGAGGGCCCGTGTCCTCCGCACAAGCTAACAGAACACAAGTCCTGCCCCCTACGACCATCACAGACCTCACAGCAACCTCGGAGCTTGCACACTGCAGACTGCACACACAGCCGGAGCACGCCACCACATCGCCCGCAGCAAAATGGCACCTACAACACACCTACCCAACTACGCCAAACAGGTCAAGCTGTACAAACACAACCTGATACAGCTACTGGGATGCGAACCCCTATCCCTGCTGAACGTAAGTTACCGACTGACTTACCGCATCGCATTGTTCAGCTGCGTCATACCCGTCTTCTACTGTCGGAGGTGTCCCTTCCACCATCCTGTGGAGTTGTGCCTCTCCAACCCGGCATGTCCAAGGGCGGACCTGCTACCACTATTCCACCCTCTGGACGCACACGACAGGGCCTGTTCAGCCTATGGGGGCATGGCGTATGTGGCGAACATCGGACCCACACTGCAATGGGACCACTGTACCTCCACACGACGGATCATGGATCACAGCTACATCGAATGTCACCCAGCATGCCCCATCATGCTCCTACAAGGGACAACTTACGAACAACACCGTGACAGCCACCATCCGCTACATTGGCTGGCAAACATGTATACCACCAATGAAATGGAAGCCCTGCAGGAAGCCATCGCATACCTGTCAACCTGTCAATTCGTAGGACCCCGACGCAATCCCCCAATTGAGCCATGATGTCCGACACTGTACCCATGCTTAGCTTCCGCACGGACTGGCCAGTAACCACCACAACAGCCATACCAAACGACCTGCAACTGATACCACACCATCAACGACACTGCCATGACATCGGATGTGTCCGGGACATGCACTCCGTTCCCCATCACATCCAGGAACTCTGCATGTATCGGGGGAGGCAGTGGCATGGGATATGTGTATCGCACCCACATGGACAGAACTGCACGTACAACTATGCCATGACATGGATCCTGCGCCCATGGACATATGCACCGCACAGTGGACAGGAATCGCCCGGCTGGAGTATGTGAGAGCTGCACCCCTTTTCCCCCTCCCCGGAAATCCCGTAACAGGACCTTTGCATGGACGACAAGTGCATACAACAACAACACGACCCCAGTGACTGTGACATGTCCAGTATCCACCATATGGCAACAACAAGTGGGACGCCGTTGCATGCACGTAAGCCCATGCCCTGATGTCAACTCACACGCACGCGTGCATGAGTAACAACAGCAGCACACCTGTCACATGGAACTGAGATGGACTGTGCCCATGATGCCAAGCGGTCTGGTAGGCTAAATGTATACCGTCTGTGTCAAAGTCCGCAGCACCGCAGCTACTTGCAAATGAACATTAGCACAGCAACAGCCAAGCAGATGTAACTCTGAAGCCCACATCCCACATGCAACAGCTAATCACATGTACCCCTACACCCTTAGCTATGTGTAATCATGCTCAGTATATCCTCCACATGCATACCGCTGCCAGTAGTGTCCACTATACTGCATCACAGAGGACATAAGTCACAATACATGGTTTGAAGAAAGAAACTGTCTCTGCTGATTCCTTTCACAAGTACGAATGTGAGATGATGAGAGTGTGTGATGTACACGGCAGTCGTGACATGACTATGTAGTCCACTGTCATTCGATGTCAACGCAAATGAGTAGCACAACTGTGGAAGACACACAGGTGTCATGTGAAGCGGGAGTGACGCTTCGCTCAGGTGGGTGGGTGTGACGGGTAGATGCGCACATGCAAAGTTGAAACACGCTGTGTCGGGAGGGGTCCGGAACTGCACATTACCGCTTCCCTGGGCAATGTCAAAGGCCACATGTCGGGGGGGGGATGTGAACACGTGTGTGCACAGCAGCCGGGCACACGAACAATGCGGTATCAGGCGTACACGTCAGCCCACCCTCTGTGGACAAGCTGGATCCTGTTGTGCGCCCGCCAGGCCCTTGACAAGGCACACACAGCCCCTGCCGACCAGGTGTATCCCCAACATTGTCAACCTGCACAGGCAATCCAGGGCACGGGATGGCAGTGGAGCATGGTGGGGGAGAGGACTCGGCGCGCTCCTCCGGGACACATCACGCAGGCAAAACATCCTCAATGTGTAGCATGGCTCAAGTCATATGGAAGTATTGGGGGACGCACACATCACGAGCAGGAGTGACGTCACGGAAGGTGGCTCGCACCATCCCACCCATTGCCTACATCTCCACACACGTCACATGCCGTTGCAACAGAGAAGCCAGCGCGTGCGCAAGCACCTCCGAGCCCGCCCCAGTGAGGCAAAAGAGTGAATGTGTGGGTCCATCAGCCCCAGATGGACGCGGCATGGGCCGCTAGGGCAGCTACAGCCTCTGTGTGTCGCAGGTGGTGTATCCGGACTGCGGAGACTGCTATGCATTGTCTATGTTGCCCGGGTCTCGAGTCGGGGCACCACGCAGGTGGACGGCGTCCCGCCACACATCATGCCGTGAGACAGACCACTCGCTCAACTGGACCCACACATACACTCCTTGGCCTCTCCGGGGCGAGCTTGGGGCTGCATCTGCATGCGCTAGCCCCACAGGTGCAAATGCATATTGGGGGAGCGAGGGGAGGCCATGAGGACAGGGACAAAGACGACTGTATTACTGTCAGTGAGTTCAAGGAATGACCCTGATGTGGACAGGAAAAGACGTGCCCCGTGTGTATTGCAACTAGTCGCTAATCCGATCACCCTCCCATGTCCTGCATGTAAGCCCGCACCTAGCCCCATCCACCCGCCACATTGAAATTAGCACCAGCACAACATCATTCACATTCGAAGCACTGACTGGGGGTGACAACCATTGGACACACTTGTTGAGGCCACCCACGCGTACATGTGGGCCCTCCATGATCCATGTCACCTGCGGCAAAGTGATGACATGCGCAATGACGGAAGTGAGGAGAGCTGTCCGCCCCACGCACAGATGGTGCATCAGCTCCACAGACCCAGCAGCGAGTGCAGCAGGGGTCACATGTGCAGGGGCAGCTGTGCCTGGTGTGAAGGCACATTCAAATTGACAGCACATCGACCAATGTGTAGTCTGCCCACACCTACAGTCCATCATCAGGCGGACATAGAAAATGAACATAGGGCAACACATCTGTGTGGGTGCACCCACTGTGACCAACACTGCGCAATAATCGACGTACTCGCCCTGTGCATGGCCCACCACGCAAAGGAGGTCACATTCAGTGCCACCATCCCACACACACATCCCTATCACGAGACATGGTGTGTCCAATAGTCAGTACTGAGTTAGCGCCCATCTGGAGGGTCCTGAACAGGAGACACATGCAACCCACTAGGCAGTCGGTGCTGTCACCTACTGGCATTGTGCAGTCAATGTGCAGGCCAGGCTTGCTGGGACTGAGAGGGGCAGCATGGCCCAGCCTGACATTCACACGAGCAACAAGTGCACTGAGACCTGCATTGGCAATTGCAGACGTTGGCCTGCACCCAGCTGGCCCGGGACGCCTACCTCCATAGTGGAACACGCAGGGTGCAACCGCGAGGGTCATCGGAGTTGGCCGTAATGGCCTGGCCCATGTTGGTGACAGTCCGCTGATGCCATGTGCACCACACAGTATGATGTGCGCACTGCATCTGCAGGTGTGGCCATGATGTGCGTGTGGGTGCAGTTGCACAATGGACGGGGCCACAACATGCCGTGTGCATAGGCAGGGACGGCCAGTGGCTGGCCCCCACATGTCTGTTAGCATGTCATCATCTGCACATTGGCATGGGTGCATGGTATACGCATATGCACACGCATGTCATCTCTCACTATGTACATCTGCCACTTGGCACGTGCAAGGTTACGTGTCACATGTGATGTGTATTTGCAAGCACACAGCCGTGTTGGCATGGGGCTGTCAATGTGTACACCTGACAATGCTTCTGGAGGTGTGATCCGTACAGTGCTGCACATAGGGTGCAGTGGTGACACCAATGACTGTCTCATATCCCCTCGTGCCACAGGTCCCACTTGTCTTGGCCGCTCAGCCTGTGCCCACATCGTCGTTGGTGTGTGCCATACTCATCCAGCCTCGGAAGCAGTGTGATGCACAGCAGCCAGTCATGTTGCCGTGGTGTTGCCGCTTGCCGGATATGCAGTCAGTCCCCATCAGCACGCCTCACAGGTCATTGAGGCCTGGATCCCCATGTGCATGCACATAGCAATGGTTTGTGTCACTGCCCATTGCTATTGGTGGGAGACCTGTGTAAGTGTATTGTGGCTGTGCTGTCCCTGCATGACAGCTGTTCTGTGACTCATGTTCTTGCTCTATCATATCAGTTATGTGTATGTGAAAATGTCATGTGGCGTGTTGCTTTGACATGTGTCCACTTCCATCTTTCCTAGGCGGAGACCAAACATTTACCACCCTTACCAATTGTTGGCGGACATGGAGGATTCTGAGGTCACCGGAAATTTCATCTGGATCGACCAACCCTGCATCGACTATGTGCCATGTTGGAACCCCACCTCCGTCCTCGCAGGGTGTATCCGACAGCATTCACCCCCACGGCTAAGGTGATGGCTGCACTGCATTTTTTCGCCACTGGGTCATTCCAGCACACAGTGGGCAGTGGAGGTGGGATGTCCCAGCCCATGTTCAGCATGGTGCTGAGGGATGTACTGGCAGCCATGATGCTGTACAGGAACAGGTACATCCGATTCCCCAGGGCACGTGAGTTGGCGGCAGTGAAGGGTGCATTCTATGCCCTTGGACGGATCCCACACGTTGTTGGTGCCATTGACTGCACCCATGTTGGCCTTGTCCCACCACAGGCCACTGAGCAGCTCTTCCGCAACCGGAAGCACACGCACTCCCTGAATGTGCAAGTGGTGTGCCTTGCGGACATGGTCATCTCCCACGTGTGTGCAAAGTTCCCAGGCTCGGCCCATGACGCGCACATCATGCGAAACAGCATATTACCACGACTGATGACCAATCTGCAACAGGACCGTGGCTGGATTGTCGGTGAGTATGTGGAGTTGTGTAGCGTGCTGGCTTAAGGATGCTGTCTACTGTCCTGTTTGAATTGCAACGGTTCTCTGTGTCCCCCACGCCCAGGTGACTCGGCTTACCCGAATGGGCCCTGGCTGCTCAGTCCATTACGAAATCCTCGGACCCCAGCAGATGACCGCTACAATGAGGCACATGGGAGGACCAGACGTGTGGTCGAGCATACCTTTGGCCTCCTCAAGTCCAGGTTCAGATGCCTGGACCGCACCGGGGTGCGCTGGCGTACTCCCCACAGAAGGTGTGCCAGATAGTGGTGGCTTGCTGCATGCTGCACAATCTGGCCATTCGAAAGCAGATCCCCCTAATTGTGGATGACGGAGATCAACCAGGGCCCCAGCCTGCAGACCAGGACAGCTCGAGTGAGGAAGACAGCGGAGAGGAGGAAGCTGTGAATGTCCGTCAGCAGCTCATCGCCCGCTACTTCACTTGACGGTGAGTGTCCATGTACGACGGCTGATGTGGCTGTAGTTGTGCAGGTGTCTGTGTGCTGTGTCACGGAGGCCTTTTGTTCACTGTGTGCTGTGTGTCAATGGTCCATGTCCAGGTTTGTATGCCACTGACGGTGGCTGTGGCATTGTGCCCTATTGCTCTGTGCGATGTGTGTACATTGCTTGTAGTTGTTGACATGTACTGTGTGATGGGTGTGTGACACACTCATTGAATGTGCTCCTGTTCTGTCTCCCCCTAGGTCCCTACAGCCCCTCCTGTCCCATCGCCATGCCACACATCCGATGCTTTTCTGCTCAAGGTGGCGGTTGATCATCGTTCAATAAACACAGTGCACAGACAGCAGTTTGTGTAAAAGGTGCATTTATTTTCAACTGTGACATGTCATTGTGTGCAAGGTGATGACATGAGTGTTGCGTGCAGTGACAATGAGCTGTCGGCCATGGCTGCGTGATGCTCAGGGTGTACCCACTAGTTCTATGTCCCTAGTCCAACAGACACATGCCATTCTGATGGCTGTGTGGGGTGGGATCGTAGTCCAAGTCAATGCAGTGGGTGGTCAAGGATGGCTGGCTGCCTCACTTGCGTCTGGAGCGTGCGAAGTCCTCCCGGGACATCTGTTTCCACTTCGGACGGCCCCTTCCACGTTTGGGAGGGGGGGGTGTGGTGGCGACCTGCTGGTGGTGGGTGAGGTGTGCTCACTGGCTGTGGATGCAGGGGAACTGGACACTGCTGCCCGACCCTGCGCCCTAGCAGGTGGTGGCGGAGGTGGTGTTGCTGGCCTTGCCTGTGACCTCACCGCCACCACCAGCTGGCCCATGAGGTCCACGAGTTGGTCCATACGGGACACGAATTGGCCCATATGGGCGTCCATGGACCTCAACACCCCCAGGACCTCCTGCGTGTCGGAAGCAGACCTGGCCCATTGTCCTTGGGCCTCTTCATAGGCCCCAAGGACTCTGGCCATTTGAGGCAGGGCATGGCTCCCAGGGGAGGCTGGCGTTGGCCTGACCCTGCTCTTCCCACCAGTACTGCTGCCACCGGCCTGCCCACTAGCCACATTGCTCACCACGGTCCTCGCTGTGGCTCCCAGGGTGGACCCAGTCGGCCGGACCACCACTTGCGCTGGTGCTGGGGCCTGTGATGACGTGGTGGTGGTCGCGGCGGTGGTGGTTGTTGCGGCGATGGTGGTGGTTGCGGCAATGGGAGTGGCCGCCACAACAGTGGGAGTGGCCGCAACGACAGTGGCAGCAGGGGGCTGTGAGTGGTCATCAGCCCTGGATGAATGGGTTGGTGGGTAGGAGGGTGCCTGGGGTGCGGTTGGGCCCTGCCACACCAGATGGGCCTGCTGGGTGGTCTGTGTCCGAAACGGAGGACAGATCCTCCATATCCGTGAGTCCTTGTTGGGGGCTTGCAGGCTGGCTGTGCTGGCTGCTGTCTCCATCTCCAGCATCCAGCAGTTCGTCACCTGTGGGGGGAATGAGATATGTTATTGTGTTGCACATGACAAAGTATGTATAGGTTGTCTGACATCCACAGTTCGTGCACAGTCGTGCACAGGTTTCCCGGAGCCGTGTGTGTGGCTGTGCTATTTGTTGTTGTGTGGGCATGCCAATGGGACTGTGTGCTGTGTACATGTGGCATGGGACGGATTGGCAATGCCGATGGGTGTGTTGCTGTGCTCCTGCTTTTTGTGGCTCTGGTGTATGCGGACTCCAGACCCATCATGGAGGTTGGTTTGTAATATGCTCTTGGGGTTCAAATGTAACGCTTCGAAACGCAGATGGCAAAATGGGGGTCAGCCCCTGAAACGCATTTGAGATGAACTATGCTTTGGGGGTACATACTGTGTGCCATGGGTGCAGAACGTGACATGTGTTGTGGCAACATGACAGTGCATGGTTTGAGGTGTGTGTATGTCTGACATACCCTGCATATTTGCTGTCTGTTGTGATTTCTGGCCATGTAATTGGACGCATTGTTATGAGTGAGTGATGGTTGTGTGCCACACGACGTATTGCAGATGGTCCAATTCCTTGGTGTGCGTGCTGCCCTGTGCCATGTGCATCACTGCAGTGCTCGGGGGTGTGTGGCTCATGTTATGTGTGTAGTTGCTCACAGTGTGACGTGCGCTTCATTCACTACTGGCACATGATTTATCATGGGCATGTTTCTTTGCGTGACTACTGTGTGTGGACCAGCTGTTCGGATGACATACCTTTCATGTGACTGGGGCTGATGGATGAGATGGATGGTATGTTGTATGTGCATTGTGTGTCTGTGTGTTTGGTGGGTCCAGTGGTGTTCGTGTGCATTTATGTTGTTCCACGCTGTTGCGTCTAGTGTGGTATGTCTTACATGGGCATAGTTGTGGGATGTGTGCTTGACAGGCAGTGGTGGCTACATGGACAGGACTTCGATGGTGTTGCAGTTGTGTGTGATGGGTTGCACTGTGCCTGCCGTGTGGTTCTGTAATCAGTGTGACTTGTGCATGCAGACGTGGCTCCTTGGGTGTTGCTGTGTCTGTGATGGGTCATGTGGGGTGTGACTCTGTGGTTCATGTCCGTGTGCACATTGTTCACATGGTTGTGGCAGGGAGCAGTGCTGCGTGTTCCTCTGCTACTTGACATGTCCCATGTGTTAGTCGTAATTCAGTCCTCATGCCTCCAGTCACCCCACCCTGTCCAGTTTCCCACCTGCAGGTTGTTTTTGAGCATGCACTGGACTGGATGCAACATGGTTATGGGCGGGGGGGTGCTCCATGTTGCAGGTCTGTGGGGGTGGGGGCGGTGTTATGGGTCGTGGTGATGGCTGGACACCCACTGACACCGTTTGTCCTGGGGCGGGATGTCTACCTGTCGGCTGCCGGTGTCCACTGCAGTGGCTGCTACGTGGGTGTGGGGTGTGGGCTGTGCTCCTCCTTGCTGTGCTGTGGGACTAGGGGCCTGGTGTGTGTTGTACTTCAGATGTCCCCCCTCCCACCCACTGCGCTTTGTGTTGCTGCTACTTACCTGTTACTTGTCGGTTGGTGCAGCTACGGCTGCCACATGGGTGTGGGGTGTGCTCCGCCTTGCTGTGCTGTAGGACTAGGGGCCTGGTGGGTGTTGTACTTCAGCTGTCCCCCTCCCACCCACTGCCTCTGTGTTGCGGCTACTTACCTGTTACTTGTCGGTTGGTGCAGCTACGGCTGCCACATGGGTGTGGGGGTGCTCCGCCTTGCTGTGCTGTAGGACTAGGGGCCTGGTGGGTGTTGTACTTCAGCTGTCCCTCCTCCCACCCACTGCCTCTGTGTTGCGGCTACTTACCTGTTACTTGTCGGTTGGTGCAGCTACGGCTGCCACATGGGTGTGGGGGTGCTCGTTGTGGCGCTTCTGGAGTACTAGGGGACCTGTTGGTAGTTACGTGGCTGGCTGGGTGTACACATGCCCCCATGGTTTTGTTAGTTGATATGTTTGGGCTGTGTGTGTGGTGGTGCCTGTTGCATGTGTGAGTAATGTGTTGTGTATTGTGTACTGGACATGGGGGTGTTTGTCCCTCGGAGCTATGGCATGGTGGTAGTGCATGTGAGTACATAGCGGTGTGCTGGTATACATTTGTTTGTACTTACCAGCCTCCACTCCCCTGGTAATCCGGTGAGGATCTCCGGATGGATGATGACTCGCACCTTCTCCTCCCACGCTTTGAAGGTCTTGTAATGCGCGGGATTCCCTCCGCCAGTCGTGGCAGCCAGCTCTCGGTTTTTGCTCTCCTTCTTCTTGACCAGGCTTTAGATGTCGGTCCACCGTTTGTTTATCTCTCCTCTGTTTCTGGGTACGGTCCCGACTGCATTGACCTGGTCTACAATTCTGTTCCACATTCTGTTTCTGGTGGCTAGTGGTGTGTGCTGGACCTGGTTGCCATAGATTTGTGTGTGCACCTTGACGATCTCGTCGACCATGACCGTCAGCTCAGTGGAAGTGAACTTGGGCATTCTGTGTGATGCCATGGTGTTTGTGGTGCTGGTGCGGTGTGTGATGTGTGATGTGCAGGGGGTTTGTGGTGCCGGTGTTTGGTGGTGGTGGTGGTGGTGGTGGGTGTGATGTGTGCATATCTGTGGTGTGCTGCTGTCCTTGCTGCGTCACTGTGTCCTCTCCTCTCCTCTCTGCTTTGCAATGTTGCAAGGGGTTGTGGTCTGTGGAGGGGCTGCTTTTGTACTTACCTGTTTGGGTGTGTCCTGATGGTCTGTTGTTTTCAGGTGTGTTGTGGCCGGTGTTCTGGGCTTTGTGGTTTATTTGTTTGTCCAGGGGTGGTGTGTTTTCGGGATGTGTACTTTGTCTGTGTATTTGTGCGTGGGTTGCTGTGTGGACTTGTTTGCCTTGTTGTGTGTGTTTGTTTGAGTCCGGGGCTGTTTCTGTGCAGGGACGTGGCCACCATGGCTTCTGCCGTGTCCATTTTCTTCAGTGTTGTTTACGCTGGCGGGCGGTGTATTTGTTGTTTTTCCGCGCTCATGTCGGTGCGATCGTAATTTCACGTGCGGTGTCTCGACCGTGAGGGCGGGCGGTTTTGTGTTGTCGTGCGTCTTTCCGTCCGTGGCGGGCGGTTTGACTCCGACTCGGGCATGGGCGGGCGGTATTTTGTGTGTTTTTACCGCCGCTGGCGGTTTTCGGTTCGAGGCATCATAATTGCTGGGTCGGTATTCAGAAGGTGTAGGCGGGCGGATTTTTGCCGCTTTCATGGGTGGCGGATTTATTTACGCCCGGTATCGTAATGGGCCTTTAAAATACTTGTCACATCATTTTCCCCTGTGTGCCTTAATTATACGCCGGTTAGGCACTATTAATCAGGCATGTCTTTTCTCACATATATCAAGGTCTTACCTTTGAGAGGTACTTTTCTGTGCACTAACATTTAGAAGCACAGTGTCTCTTACCATAGAACCTATCACCCAGCACTTATGAAGATAATAAACAAAGTTGTTTTTTAATATTCGTGTACTTAAAAACCATCCTTGTCAATCTCCATCCTGATGACAACCGATCAAGAAATAAGCATGGTGGAAACATATCAACACTTTAAATTGGGAATTATATAATGAAGACAAGAAAAATTGTTGAGCATGGACTACTATTGAAGCTAGCCCTACTATTTGATGCCTTTTATCTACTCCACAAGCTTTTCAACAAACGGGGATACCATAAAGAACAATGTTGTGCTTCATTCTCCCCTATGAGTTGAAATTAAGGCCCTCAATACGGTGGTGGTCTGACGATCGTCTGATCATCATCACCGCAGGCAGGTGTCCGTCCGACAATGAATCAGTGGTCCCACCTGCCCTGTTATAATCGGACCGTCATGCAGGCATTTGGAAAGTACCTTTTCCTAGTGCGGCTTGCGTTGTGGCACAGGAAAGGGGCCACAGCACAAGCCGCAGTAGGAAAAGGCACTTTGTGCACATCCATGCACCGTGTGCCAGGCATCATGTGGTGCCTGGCACACGATGCATGGATGTGTGTGGGGGGGCACTACATGTGCCCCCCCCCCCGGGCCACTTAGCAGTGGCCCATGTGGGGCTGTGGCCCTGCTTGGGGCCCCCAAAGTCCCTTTCCGGCTGCCTCTTCATGGCGATCGGACCACCATGAAAAGGCAGTCGGAAATGAACATCCAAATCTCTATGGCGGTGCCTGCACAGGCACCGCCTCCATTGTAGGGATAGGGGTCTGACCACCACCCTGATCAGATCCTAGATCCTTTCGGATGTGACGGTCTTCCCCCTGACAGCAAATGGTCTGACCGATGGTATCATAATTCAGCAGTCAGACCGAAGGGCTGTCAGCCGGTCAGACTGCCACCGAAAAGCTGGCGGTGGGTTCCGACTGCATCCAAATGATGCCCTAAGTGACCATTTGAAAGTTATATATCTTTCTATGTAATATACATGATGGGTTTATCATTGAGTGTGTGCTATCCCTTCAAACATCATAGTTTCTTTTTGAGAGGTGGTTGTTAGTTATGTTTGCAAGCAAAATATTTTATTAGAAAAAGTTATGTATATCATGTAAAGTGCACAAAAATTGTATTTCAAACCTGATATAATCAAATATTTGCAGTCAGATTGAATGTCACACTTTCTTCTTCAATAGGAGATATACTTATCCATGACATACAAAGGTTTCAAAGAGCCAAGGACTGGTGGTCATTCATATTTTTTCGGTTTGTCACAAGTTTTTAAACTAAGGATACTTTGCCAATTCATGCATTAACTTGCTCATACACTCATGATCAGAAATTAATCCGTCACCAGCAGCTCATTACTTTGAAGAAAATTGAATATTTGTTAGCTCTTCTAAAGTTTAGATTAGAAACAAAGGCCCTGCAATTATGCAGCACTCAACTGGTCAGCATGGACATTTGATTTTTTTTTTCAGCATGCGCTTAATCCAAGCTCATTATACTTCTTTCATGTTTATTCTAATTCCTTATTGTGAGCATTTCACTAGTGCTGCTACCAGGTGTCACCTCCCATTCTGAATACTATTGTTTTGTTTTTGCTTCCTCGATGGCTTGTCAGTTCTATTGTCTTAATCTGTTTACTGTAGCACTTTGTCAACTGGAATATTAGGTTTCTGCCATGTCCTCGCTGCAGCCCTTAGCTTTACTTTCAGCTTCTTGAAATGACCAGGATGTCTTTTTTGTAGGTTTGTTTTCTCTTTCCTACTCTAGACGTGGCTTAATTGGAGCTCGAGTGCAAGACATTGCCCTAATGGTCGATGAATAACTCTCCATAAGAACCCAATGATGCCTCTTTTAATTGATTGTCTACTTGTGGATCACTAACCAAACCCTTCAATTGTCTCTTATCCCACTTCTTCATCCCTTGTGCTAGGGTTTTTAAAGGACTGCTGTGCCTCAAATTAGAATATTAGTGCACAGCCAGATCACAGGATCAGTTGAACCAACACTTCCCTCTCATCCAAGTCTTTCAATCACATTAGCAACCTAGAATGCGCCCTCACTAATGAATGGGCTGCTTCGTCCAAGTGCAGTAAACATTATGAATATAATTTCAGGATTCTCAATTTTACCAGACTGGATGTTAAAAACCTCCATGAAATGTATGCGCAAGTATGACCATATAGGGAGTTATATAATTTGTGAAAACAATTTCATATCTAGGCATTATCACCAGCAATCTATAGATTACCATCTTGAGCCATAGCACTTCTGCTGGTTTATCCATTGGAGAAAAAGGTCACTTGCTCTTTGCAACTGTTCATACTCCTCCTTAAATACCATTATCAAGATTGACCTAAAAATTCTTACATTTTCTGGCAACATCAGATTAATATCCATAATTTAATGGGCTGTAAGCCATATTTGATTTAAAGCCAATACACCTAATTCATCATTGTCTAAAAGCGAGTAAATGCCAGGGGCTTTGCACCACAGAGCTCACATTTAACAGACATACGCGTATTGACTGTAGTTGATCATCGGTCCCCTGTACTCCCCCATCTAATCCCAGTTTTTCCAAATGAAGTCATAAATAAGATGTTCCTGTCTTGTTTGAGATAAATGTAAAAGTGGTCGAGTTACCATTTCACATTCCCTAGTCACCTGCTATTGGTTTAGTGGAATAATTGTTACAGCATTTCTTTCTGAAATGACTCTCCTTCAACTCAGTCTCAAACAAGTACATATATTTCTGAAACTGCTTATACTCTCCTGAAGTACATTGGGCCTTATTATGAGTTTGGAGGTACGGGAGCAGAACCACCCGCTCTGCACTGCCAGACCCGTGAGAGCACTGCCCTCCAGATTTTGACGTTTTTCGTCACTGGCCGGAGGTACTTTGCCGTTCCCACGCCGGTGCCTATAAAAAAGGCACCGCAATGGGAACGCCAAGGCAAGTTCCTGCAATGCATGGACTGTCAAGTCCATGCCCTGCAGGAACTGGGGATGCAGGCACACAGGGGAGACACCATGTGCCCTCCTGAATGTATCCCCAGACCCAGAGGCACAAGTTTCCTCACCACCCTGAAAAGTGAGGCGGGGAGGTGACTCATAATATGCACCAGCACCGCCAAACATATTGCGGCCTCATGACCGCCAGGGATCGCGTATCCCTGGCGGCAGCATTGGTCCCATGGCGGTCTGATCGCCCTATTTGTAATAGGGCAGGCTGACCACCGGTGTGGCGGTAGCCACACATCCACTGTGAGTTTAGCAGTCTATCGGACCGCTAAACTCATGATAAGGTCCATTATATGTATAGTTACTGCACATTGTCCTTCGCTGCAATGTTCCTTCCACTTTGATAGCTACACAAGGGACCATTAGTGGCTTTGGATAAACCCATAGGTTTATATGCCATCAGGCCCTTACAGGACATTTAAAGGCACAAACAGGCACAGGGGTGTAGGAAAGTGCCCCTTTTTGCATGGTTACTGATGCCAACTTGACTGATCGTGTGCTGGGATCCTGCTACCTAGGCCCCAGCACCTGTGTTCCTTCCCACAACTGTACCTTTGTACCCACAATTGGCACATCTCTGGCCAAGGGTAAGCCCCTTGTAAAGGTGCAAAGGGCACTGTGACCTGGGATGGCCTCTAAGGGCTGCAGCACCTATTGTGCCACCCTTAGAGACCCTGCACCTTAACACCCACACACTGCCATAGCAGACTGCGTGCTTTGGTGCAAAGAAAAGTGAAGAATCAACATGGCACATATTCCTGTGTAAAACAAAAAAGTCAAAGGTGGTGTGGCACACTGGAGTTACTCAATTGTCATCCAAAATATCATCAAAATTATAATCAAAATTGAGTTCGGTAGGGTGCAGGTAGGTATCTCCCTCTGACCTGAGGGCATGATAGTAATGATTGCATAGGTCTTACCTTACGCGATCAGTGTAGTTAGTCCGACGATATTCTAAGTGTCTCGGTCGTTACACACGAACAACCCCGGCGTGTCCGGACGTGGCAAAGAAACCGGCTAACCCGGAAGGGAAAAAAGCGATCAAAACCGGTCGCCATCTTAAAGCATGCAGGAAACTAAAAAGTGTACAATGGTGGCCATCTTGAAATGAGTGTGCAATGTACTCAATGCATACACTTGGAACACAAAGACAATCTTACTCCGCGGTCTCTTGGGTTTTTATCAAGGTTCTAACTGTGTGAAAAGAAATAAAATTAGTAAGCGAGATACACAAAAATGAAGTCCAAAGCATTAGCCCTGAATAACCAATGCTGATCATGATATTGTAAACAAATTGTGAAAAAAATTAAAAATTATTTTTAAAAAATGATTAAAAAAAAAAAAAAAAATAAAAACGTGCAATCCTGGTCAAACAATGTCATCAAGAAAGTTAACATAGACAGTACTTATATGCAATGCAATTAATAAATCTTTTTCAAGCTCAATAACTGGGTCCTGTATTATACTTGATCAATAAAAAAAAAAAACATAGATCAAAAGTCACCTTCTGTTAGATATGAGTATTCAAAGGAAACCGCTGCTAGCATAAACGGTACTTGTATACAATGCAATAATTGAATCTTTATCAAACTGTCTGTCTGAGTCCTGCGCTATGCTGAATCTATAAGAAATAGATCAAAAGTCACCTGCTATTAGATATGAGTATTCAAAGGAAGCAGCTATACTCAACCCATTCATTAAGTCCCTTTGGATGGCAACCATCCAGTTTTTTTATCCAAAAAAGCTCACGTTGCAATAACCTCTTTCTGTTGTCAATTCCTTCAAGTAAAGGAACCACTTCTAGCACCAAAAATCTCAATTGACTAACATTATGTTATTGATGGTAAAATGCATTGCTACTGGTGATTTCTCAAGGTGGTTCCTAATATTACTTTTATGTTCTGTCAATAGAACTTTTGATTTTTCGTTCCGTTTTACCCACATATATGAGCTCACACGGACACTTCAAGAGGTATACCAAGTTCTTAGAATCACATGTAGCTGTCGTGTATAGTCTGATGGGTGTGCCTTTTGTAGTATGCGTCATACTAATTTCTTTAATGATATTATTGCAATGTCCACAATTTAAACACGGGGTGGTTCCTTTGTGAGTGGTGACCATAGGAAAATCAGTTCACAAGTGTGATGCAACATTGTGATATTGAATACAATAAAAAGAAGATTCTCAAAGAAAATTTCTAAAGTTTTTTTGAAAGATTTGAAATAAAAGAGCGAAAGGGTTTGTCAACCCTCCGGAGTGCAAAGTGGGGACGTTGTCTATGGTTTGAACAGCGCAATCTAAATCGTTACATATTCCTGTGTGCCATGCCTGCAACCCACTGCCTGTGGCCTAGGTAGGTCACCCCTCTAGTAGGGGGCACTAGACCACAGGTGAGGGTACAGTCACATGAGCACTATACCCCTACAGTGTCTAAGTCCATTCTTAGACATTGTAAGTGCAGTAAAGCCAAAAAGAGTATATGGTCTGGGAGTTGATCATCACAAACTCCACAGATCCATAATGGCTTTACTGAAACCTGGGAAGTTTGGTAGCAAACATCTCAGCACATTAAACCCACACTGATGCCAGTGGGGGATTTAATGTAAAATGCACTCAGAGAGCATCTTAGAGATGCCCCCTAAAAAACGATGAGCCCTGGTGTGGTTCCTGAATGGCTACCAGCCATTTGCCACCATCAGACAGGTTTTTGGACCCCTGGGTAGAGGGCCTCTGCTCTCTGGGTCCAGAAACAAAGCCCACCTGGGGCAGACGTGTCATGCCTCCTCCCACAGAAAGTGTGTAAAAAGGTGGTTTTGTCGGGAAAAAGGCAATTTCTTTGTACAATGTAATTACTATATCCTGAACATTCAATTAGAGGTAGCAAACAATACAAACTTTATGAAAGCTACAGGTTCAAATGAAGATGCGTGGAACACACCACAAGATTCCATCTTGAAGATGAGGGGACCCAGCCAACCAAAGAGAGGCTCATGCCTCCTCCCACTGGAGGGTGGCATACTAAGGGGTGTACTCAACCCAAGGAAGGGACCTATTGGTCCTGACCTGCACACCCCTGTAACGCCCCTAAATTTAGTAATTTGGGGCGACCCTGAAGTTTGCCTCCTCAGATTGAAGAAGAAGAAAGAAGAAGGACCAAAGAGCCATGCTGTAAGAGGAAGAAGAGGACGACTACTGCTTTGGCCCCAGCCCTACTGGTCTGTCCCGGCTTTGACCTGCACCCAGCAAAACCCTGGTGTGTCCAATGGCCATCCTGAACCCGGAAGACCTGTCCTGCCTTTCCTAAACAGACTCTGTCTCCTGTGAGCACCAGATTTGCTCAACCAAAGACTCCAACACAGACCCCGGATCCAGCCGATCTGCAGTTCTGCACCACTCTGCACCCGACGCTCCACGGCCCGAGTTCGAGTGGCCCAACATCACGAAGAGGTCTCCCTAGCGATCCTGACATGGGATCTGGTGATCCCCAACCTGCCTCGACCTTCTACCCGATGCCTGCAGCCTCAACCCAAGGGGTCCCCCCAACCGCGATCAGAGCTGGTAAGAGGATCCAATGCCTAAAGGCACCCCTGCACCCAATGCCCTACTGCCTTGGGTGGCCCAACAGATGCTGCCCAGACAACCCCCAAGAACATAACTTACCTCGCCTGCCGGTGGTCGCCCTCAGGAACCTCCTTGCCTGAGCCTGCAGCTCTTCTTTCAAACCGGAGATTTCTATTGAAAATCACAGGGCTCCCGATGTCTCCTTGGCACTCTACATCTGGCCGCCTCTGTGCCGCTTGTGGTGCAGCTCCTGTGCTGATTGTTGGCCCCTGCAGTGCTGATCCTAGCCCCAGGAGCTTTGCTCCCACAACCGAGTGACCTGCTCATAAGCAGCCCCTGACCGAAGAGCCCCTAGCCCCATTGGCTAATGTTGGGCCCCTGCACTCTTCACCCAGCTGCCGTAGTGTCGCTAGTGGTGCACTTTGAGTGCAAGTTGAACCTTGGGGAACCTTGTTTCCAGCCCCAAACAACTATTCTTGCAGATTGTTTACGTACCTGCAAACCGACAACAGTCTTTTCTCCTATAGGAAACCATGTTATAATTTTTCCGTCCAAAAATGTTCTGTGTTGAACTGACTTTTTGTATGAAAACAAAAGTAACTTTCTTTGAACTAAAAACTGTTGTACTTACCTGTGTTTTGTAAGAGCCACAGTGTGATATCTAGCCATATCACCGTGAGTAGTGAAAGTAACTGAAAAGTAATGCAGAAGTAATCTAAAGTATTTTCACTGTATTGTGAACTGTTTTAAAAGCAAATACAAACCTGTAACAATTCCAATTTCAACCACAATTGTATTTTCTTGGAAAGTTTTGCATTTGAATGCATATCCTACTTACCTGTGCCAAGTCCTGCTTGGTTCTAGAAATAAAATATAAGTTTACCTTTTTTATACTTACCTAATTGGTCTAGATTCAGTCTCGGAGTTTGTGCCATCGGTTCTTGATTGAGTGAATACAATAAATGCTTAAGACACCCTCCTGATAAGCCTAACTGCTCGACCACACCACCACAAATAGAGCTGTTAGTGATTATCTAATTTAGCCTCTGCTATACTTCTGGGGATCCCCTGGACTCTGTGCACACTATACCTTACTTTGGTATAGTATATACAGAGCCAGCTTCCTACAAGGGGTGTGGGCACTGTCACTAGTGCACCACTGCTAAGCAATCTGTCCCGATGAGCCTGGGCTCAGAAGCCAGCCCTTACATGTGCGTTACTCTCTGAGTGGCAGTGGTCAGTAAGTATTCATTTTTTGTTTAAATCTTTTTATTGACATTTTTTGCATTAACATTCCGAACAAGAACATTAGTGCAGTGGTATCATACATCATTATAGCATTAGGCTAATGCAGCTTATGATACAGAGTTTGGTGATACAGTAGTAACTTGCGGCTGTGGCGGCTCAGATTATTACTTAGCGAGTATCATTACGTTAGTAAAATTACTTTAGTGTGCGGTATCCAGTGTGCCTATCTACTGAACATGATGCCCCAGCTCATACAAACTGTGGGAGTAGGTTACAACAAAATGGGGACAAAGCAAAGTAATCAAGGGTAGGGAGATTGCCTGAGACATGTTGCCTGGTATGGTGTCCAGTGAGAACCCTGTCAGTGGTAGCTGCTTATAAATCACTTGATGGCGATACCTAGCCTATGTCAGTAGGGCTTTGTCCCTCTTGGGCTTCTACATGTGTACCACCTGAACCTGAGTGTTGGATGGGCTGGCGTCGGGTCTCACCCTGTGTTTCCTCCACGACTGCCACTAGAGCCTGTAAGTCTGCTACTTTGGCATCCCAGTTAATAGCCAAGGGAAACTTGCGCAGCCCCAGCAGATCTTCTCTACGTAAAGCCACCCCTAGCCCAGTTAAGCAGTGATCATTGCCAAGCTATTTTGTGGGGAGCTGTCCGGGACTTCCATCTTTTGGTGATCAAGCGTTTTGCAGTTGCCAGGCCCAGGTCTAAAAATCGGGAGGAAGCTCTGTTCTTTTTGCTTCTACTAAAGAGGTGTAAAATGTATGTCTCCCAACGGAAGGGAATGTCGCGTCCTGTGCTGGTGGCCAATGGGGCTGCTATGCTAGACCAGTACTCGCCTAGAGCAGGGCAATGTCATAACATATGTAGTATGTCTGCGTCCGGTAAGCGGCATCTGGGGCAGGCCGCGTCGGTTAGGTGAAAATACTTATTAATCTGGGCTGGGGCGAGGTATGCCCGGTGTAGTATGAAGAATTGAATCTGCTTGAATCGTTGATTACGAGGTACGTATGTCGGCCCCTCCAAAGTAGTCACCCACTCCTTGTCTGTGAAAGCATGTCCCAGATCGTCCTCCCAGTGCTGTCTCAGGGGGGTCAGCTCTATTGCCGTGTGCTGTCGTAATGATGACGCAAACCAACGAGTCAGGTGTCCCCCATCACTTGCAGGTATTGTATCGTGTGGTGCATGGGCGGTTCAGAAGCCAGATTGCCCCACTTAGAAGACAGAGAGGCTATGAGTGCACGATGATGTAGGAATTGTCCAAGCTGCATACTTTCATCAGATATAAACTCTGGGTACGGAATAAGGGAGCCATCAAGAAAAAGGTCCCCGGTGTTTCGAATACCCGCTGTGTCCCAGCTATGCAGTTCAGTTGCTGTGGTGTATGTGCTGCCCCATGGCGCCCCCAGTAAGGGGATGGCTGGGGCGTATGTTATAGTGCCTTTAGTGAGAAATAAGCATCTGCTGTAGCATTTATATGCTATATTGGGCAACGTTGACCCCAGGTCCCCAGGTTTCGCACATGGATGAAATGCACTAAGCAGGGCGTGGTGTGATATTGGAGGTTGCAAAGAGGCTGTATCTGTCAGGTGTCGGGAAGACAGCCATCTGGCTATCCATTGCAGTTGTGCAACTAGATAATAGTGTTTCGAAATTGGGTACTGCTAGCCCTCCCTGCCCTGTTGGCAAATATAGTTTCCTCAAAGAGACTCTATGTCTCGACGCCCCCCAAATGAAATCCCTGGTTGTCCTTTTCCCACTTACGAAAGTATGGGGGTGAAATGTAAATAGGCAGGGTAGTGAAGTAATAAAGGAGGCGTGGAAGGATCACCATCTTTGTGAGGGCAACCCAACCCGATGGTCAGTAAGTATTCATGATAAATCACATTGTGTTCACTAGCTCATTCAAGATTTTCCTTCCTCATAAGTATAAGCAAAGAGTGAAAAGCAAAAGTATATTCCCTCAGTAAAAACCAACTATTAATTTTGAAAACAGTGACTAATACCCCACCAAAAAAAGAAATACACACCATAAGCTTATGCCATATTTTAGGGTATCTTGTGAGTCTTGCACATGCTGAGGGCCTTATTTATGAGAAGTGACCCATCGCTGCGTGAAAAAAGCGATGCTTCACTTCTCAGTGCGCCCTCCTTGTGACATGATGGATGCGTCATATTTACTGTATGACGCATCATGTCGCAAGGAATGACAGATATGTCAATATTAATGACGTATCTGACGGCTCAAAACTGACGCATTGCTGGAGTTGTGTCGGAAGCGTGACGCAACTCCAGCAATGTTCCTTTCACATGGGGCAAGCTCCATATGAAAGGGCCTGCATCCTTCTTATGCTTGCCATGAGGCAGGCATAAGATATTGACGCAGTAGAGTCCTAGAAGTGGTGCACTGAAATCTTATAGATTTCAATGTGCCACTTCTACGAGGCTTGGATGCGGGGGAATGCTCACCCTGCATACATTATACCTGACGCAGGTATAATGGGGCGCAGGGGTTTACAAAGTGACGCATCTGCCTAGATGCGTCACTTTGTAAATAGGGCGCAACATGGGGCATTTTTTACATCGCCGGTGCATCACAAAAAGTGACGCACCGGCGGCGTAAAAGTGACGCAAGGTCTCATAAATAAGGCCCTGAGTGTTTTAGATGAAGAGCAATAATTTGAAACTTCTCATGAATGGTGAGCTTTTTGTACTGTTTGAAATTATTGGTGTTTTTGTGCATTATTTTTTTATAAAGCTTTTTTTATTGACACATTCTATTTTAATGCCCCATCATTAAAAGGCCAACTTACATACATTTCCATTCATTCTGTCTTCTTTATGAGCGGTCTCATCCATGATGTATTTTGTGATGTCATACGCAATGTATTCTGGGGTGTGGTTGGCCTGGGGGCAAGATGGTCACCTAAGCCAAAACCTCCAAACACAGTGACAGATCCTGACAATCAAATCCAGACAGAGCACCCCTTGTCGCAATTTGTGGTCTTTGGAGACAGGCTGAGGTGCCAGGGTAACAGCAGAATGAATCAATGAGTCAACTTTGACTAAAGATGAATCTCTGTAGTGGGAGAGTGGGCCTGGAGTGGTGAGGCACCTCTCCCACCAACCTTGTCCCAGCAGATGGAGCCATCGGCTTGCAGCAGCGAGATGTTATTGCAGGAGTCCTAACCAGGGAACGAGCAAAATTAATGCCTAAATAAGGCAGTTGATGCAGAAGCAGGAATGTGTGTGGTGGCCGAACCAAGCAACATTTTTTATAGGAGCAGGTGGGAAACCTGTGGATCTACCCCCAGACTGCCAGTGGAGGCAGGAAGCAAGACATGCAACACACTGGAGACAGCTGTTGGCTGAGAGTGGTTGACGGTTTTCATGCATCTACTTGTCAGGTGCCAGCTTGGTGAAAAGGATGGTGAGGAAGTTGGACTGTGACCACCAAGTGTGGTTGAATTTGCAATAGAAGAGAGAAAGAGGGGGCCCAATATACATGACCCCCTGAGAGAAGAACGTGCCGGAGTGATGGTGTGGGCTAGCATGATGGGAGCTGCTTTCTAGGTGGTGGGGGCAAGTGTGACTGCCTGGGTTACTCTCCTCGGTGTCAGGACTGCTCAAGTGCCCTGAATTGGGAGGTATAACATAAGTACTCTCTGGGCAAGCCTTCACTTCTTTCCCCCTCCGCTTCATCTTTCTTGGCTACATCAGCCTTTAGGGCCCCTTAATGTACTGCCATCTTTGGTGAGATCCTGCCCTAAAGAAAAGAGGCCTATCAGAATACGGACTGAGTAGGCTAGGTTTCCCTGTGTCACACAGTAAATATTGTGTTAACACATAGGCCCTTATTTGTTAACACCTTTCCACATAGAGACAGAATGCGTAAAATGCTTTCATACATCAGACTTCTAGTGATTTATCAGGAGTATTGCATAACAAGATTCCTGCTGGGAAACAGTGGTGTATTGTGAGTTGAGGACTCTGTTTGCCCGTGGAAACATGCAGCTTCTTATGTTGAAGACACGATGTGTAATTGACCGACTCCGTATCAGTTGGCCATTTTGGATTCCTTAAACACCATCATGTTCTATAAGTGCTACAGACACTTACTTTCCCTATCCAATATGGCCTCCATTTGCAATTTCCATTCACTGCTGTCCTGGACTGAGTTAGAGTCATTCTTTGCCTGCTTCTTCTTGGCAGAACAGCAGATGTGAGTGCACTACTGGAGTGAAGAGAATTATGTACTCAAAAATGTTACATCACCAATGTCTGGATTTTTAATCCACTGTCTTTACCTTTTATAGCTGTCCTGCTCTAGTGGTGAGCATATGATTAGCATAACTCCTCCCTTATTTGGTTTACTGTTTCCCCACAGTCCGTGATATCCAGTATTGTGTGTGACAGTCCCAGATGTAGAGGAAAACTGAGAGGCAGGGGGTCAGTAGCGGGGCCCACCAGCCCTCTTAGTTTGCTTGTTACCTTACAAGGCATCCCATCTCCTCTGTAAGAAGTCTGATGGACATGCGAAGAAATTGAACCCCAAAACTGATTTTGATATGGAGAAAAGAATATTTGAAATGTGACCAGTTTGGCTCAAGACAGACCAGACAGGACAATACAACATAATAAACTTGGAAAAAGATACCTTCCTAAGAGAGTCACACAGAGAGAAATGTGGGAGATGCAGGAGAATGATCAATCAGACCCCTTTCTGAGAAAAGTTTAAATGTGTGTCATAAAATGTGAACAAGCATCACAATTAAAAGAGGGACTGCATTGAACTGGCTTCATAGACATAAGCCAGTTGTGGTGCTTATGCAGGAGATGCACCAGGTCGGGTGTAAAATATGATTTTGGGAAGGGGATGGTACTCCCTACTGACATATTCACAATAGGAGGGACGGGGGCTTGGTAGGTCCAGCATACATGCCCCTAAATATAGTGGTGAAACAAGTGGTATGCAGTTGCTGGGAGGAGTGGGCTGGAAGGCCTGTAACAGGAGGGGTGGGTGGGGGGGCAGGCCGGTGGGTGCACCGGGAAACTCCAGGTAAGGGAAGAGAGACGGGAGTGGGATAGCTCCAATAAGGAGCAAGGGCCCTCACACACCCTGAGAGGTGTCATGCTTCATCATAGGGCAGCTCCTCGTTGGGCCTGCGCTGCAATGCCCAACGGGCCCCGCAGAGGGACTCTTTGCCGGAGGTCTTCTCAGTTTGTTTCCGTGGAGCCCTAGAAGGCAGGGGCATATGTGAGATGAGTAGAGGTGGGAGAAAAAGTGCGTCTAAAAATAGCTATGAGTGTCCAAAAATAACTTTATTCGTTGGATACTGATGCTATGGTTAAAAACAACTGATTGTAAAAGTCTTGGCTGGTGAGGAAAATTAAACCTGCTGCAGCTCAAAGTGATTTGTAAATAGTAGAAAAGGTCAAATGGTTGACATGTTTCATGCCTAAGTTCTCCAGTAGAATTAATGGCATTTCATCAGGACCGGGGGGATCCTCATCTACTCTAAAGGTGATGGTCGAAAGGTGTGTTAAGAGATTCCATCCCTAAGGTCAGGATTCATGTTGTAATCGAGGGTGCAGGTGAAAGTGAGTGTAAAAAAAAGTCTTCCTTCTGGCAAAAACCTAGAAGGGGATGTGGTGGTACCCCAGCCTTGACGTCCAAGACACTCGCACACTGGCGAGGGCGAACAACTCAGTCTGAGGAGTTCAAGGGCGTGGGACCTACCCACGTCTGGACATCGAGCCAGATGTGGTGCTTATGCAGGAGATGCACCAGGTTGGGTGTAAAATATGATACTGGGAAGGGGAAGGTACTCCCTATTGACCCGCACAGGCTTCATCATGCTCCTGGGGTCAACCATATTACTTAAAAGGTTCACGCCATTTTTGGCTGCAGAAGTTTAGACAGAGTGCCAGGGTTGCCTTCCTGCAGTCACAGAAAAATGGTCTGGAGAGCCACTCACATTAATGCCAGTGTATCTGTCAGGAAAGCACTCTAGACAAACTGGGCCTGGCTGGACATGAACCTGGTAATGTAATCAGAGATGGACAGGTAGGTAGTGTGAGGAGCTAGCCGCAATGGCCCTGCAATGGTTTATTTCCTCAGTAAACTTAGATGCTCTAGTGGATTGGGTGGTCTCTTCGTATAACTTTGTATAAATTGACAAGAGGAATTTAGGGTGGAGGAATGGCAGTGCCAGACTTACAAAACATTATTAGACAACTCACCTGCTAGTGATAAATGAGTGGGCTTTCAGACCCCAGCAGCAACCATCTACCAGAATAGAAAGGTATGCTATGGGGAGAGAAAGGTACCTCGGGGCACTGTACATAAGGAAGGGGCTTTGAAGCATGCCCCAACAAATGGCCACGGTGATCAAAACCTGAAGTATGGTCTCTAGACAACTCGGAATGGACAGCAAACTTACTGGGTATATGCGTCTATGGACAGGAATTGACCTTGGTGGGCTAAGTAAGCAGAAAGGTTTTCAGGGATGAAATATAACATGCCTCTCCTTGCTAAGGGACATCTTGAAGCGGATGGACTGAAGTTATACATGGCACTCGCAGAGGAGTTTAACTTAAAGCCTACGGAGGTGCTCAGATATTTAACACTCTGCACACCTTGGCGTCCACACCAAGGGATACCCAAATAGTAAATACCCGTTGTCATCCCTAATCAGTGCACTGCAGGATTTAGTCGGAACATGTGTTTAATAAGGCAATCTCCATGACTTATAGAACACTAGTCAATAACACCCAGAAAGACCTCCGAACACTGAGGAGCCGAAATGGAGATGAATTGGGAAACTTACAGGGCTCGGACTGGGATAATCTATTGGAATATATGGAAAGGTAGCTATGGGTGCAGACTTCAGGATACTTCAGATACATTTCTTACACCAGGTTTACTACATTCAGTCTAAATTGAAAAAATGAGAAAAATAAGATTAGACCTGTGTCTGGATAGGTGGGGGGTTTATTCCGTGCAATGTTGGCTGTGCTCCGAGAGAGGGAGTTCTGGGATGAGGTTTATAAGCAGCTGAATAACGTTATGGGGTTTGGGGTACCCCAACTGCCAAACTGGCAGTACTGGGAATACGGAGTGATATCATGCTAACAAAATACAGCAAAAAGTATTACAATCTAGGTCACGTGATTGCAAGGCGGATGATGGGTTTGCCCTGATGTTCCAACCCAGAGACATTGGCAGTCTAAAATGAGTATGGGTGGTCATGCAGAAAAATATGTTTATGTAGGCAGAGGATGCCCTAAGGAATATTAAAATATTTTAGGTCCCTATAAGAATATTGCAAAGAGACGCATCACCTTCACTCACACACTCACCCCAGGCTGTTTATGATAAATAAACCCTTCACCAGAAGTATTTTAGGGAATTCTCCATGATGTTTATTAGCAAACAGTATAAGACGTCTGACTTCATTACCATAGGTACCTTTACCAAAGTTTTCTTCAGGTAAATATTTGGGGTTTGTTATGAGGTACATTAGCTTCCTGCCAAACTAAATAACTGTTATGCACAGCCTATTGCTGTGTGCATTGAGTTTTGGGTACAGCACATTGCCTGTGCTATGCCTTTCATTCAAACCCTGTTACCAAGATACCCCACTGTGAATAGTCTTCAGCATGTTCAGCAGACTCTAGGTGCAAGGCTTAGCCTTTCCCCAGACTTGCACTCGGCTTCCATGTCCACAGAACCCACTGCTAATGGTCTTCTGCAATGTGCACTGGGCACTGGGTATTGGATAGAAGGTGCAGTCCACTGCTATGCATTGTGCCCAACAACAATACCCACAGAAACAGCTGCATACAAACATTGGAAAAGCAGAACATTCTTGATGTAGGACCTAGCATGTTATGAGGTGCTGCACCCAGCCCCATGTCCATTCCACTCAACGTGCATGAACTTTGGTCATCGGCACTGAGAGCTGAGCACAGGGTGTAGCTGACGGTCATGCCTTGCACCCATCCTCTGTATGCAGTCTGGGCACACTGCTTGTTCATAGGCTTGGCCCTGCACCCAGCCCTCATATCATCAGAACCCACTACACATCACTTGGCTATGCCTGTGAGCCTATGGGCATATGTTTTGTCTGTAGGCACATTCTACGTCTAGTCCCTGTGGTCTCCAATAATTTAGGCTCTAGATGCAGAACATGGGATGAGTTTCTAAACTGTTAGAAACGAATTACTTAGCAATTTCACCAGAGCCATCTGGTTAACTACAAATAATAGCTGCAGTAATTGAGCACAAATATAGATATTGGTTTGTGGTCAGCATGATGCTGTTGACTGCACAGAGACATCTTTTCACAACTTGTCTTCCTGAGTGAGTGGCGTAACGAAACTTGAGGGGTCCCCACTCCAACGTACATGGAGGGGCCCCCCTCTCCCCAGTTCACTACCTACCACTCTTGCTGTCTTTTACGATTTGTGTGTTTTTTCTTCTCTTATTCTCTGCAAATATCTGATGGGAAAAATAAGTGCTGGTGTCCCCCACCAGCAACCACCAGCTGAAATTAAGCACTGCAGACAGTTGAGAACTTCAACTGCCCCAGGCATCGATGCATGTGCCCAGGCATCGATGCATGTGCCCTGGCTGTAAATGCCTATATGTAAAAGATTCAAGTAATTGAAAAAAGGATGTATCATCGTTATGATTAAATCATCCGGTGATGCAGCAATAGAACTGGTTCCTGCCCCCCCCCCCAGGTCATGCCTTCAAAAATGCAATTTCTGTACCACAAGCACATTTCATCACCCAAACGTCCAGTTTATAAGGGAATTTGAAAACAGCTAATGACTCTTTTTCCTTCTTAAAGCTGAAGTTTCTTCCTATAAGTTAAGTGACTGATGGACTTGCTATGAGTTTTGTTTCTCAACAAGTGGTACATGAACAAAAAATGTAAACTGATAGTATGGAGGTTTAAAAGGTCTCAGGACCAAGATAACTGGTGCCAGGAAGGCCAGGCACACAAAGAACACCCGGAGACTGACTCGCAATGGAGATGACCACTTCCTTCAAAGGGTTGGCAGGGTGGGGGAGGTACAGGAAACCGGGGGGGGGGGGCAGCCGGAGGCAGGATGGACAGGGATGGCACAGCATGGAGCAAGCCCCACCATTTAATGATAATGAATGCTAGATTGGAGTTTGCATGGTAAATAAAAACAGTAAGCTACCTTCCTGGTGTCAAGAGTCCTGTTTCCTGAGCAGCGCTGCTTCCTGGCCCCTCATTCTCCTGAGACTCCATCTAGATTCCAAAGCTAGCAGTCTGGATGGCAAGGTAAGGCAGCTAAGAGCACTTCAGCTGTTTATTTTTCTTGAGAATTAGGGATCTTTCTATTTATTCTTTTTTTCAATTAAATCTCAGTATGGACGGTACAGGTGGTCTCTTCTGGAAACTATTTTCCTAAAAAACACACATTCGCAATCAATTCATTGTCTTGCTGCACTTCCAAGCATTGAAACTCAATTTCTCCCTCGGTATGCACTGCCCCCTCTGCTCCACACCCCCCTTGTGTAAAAATGAATTGAAAATATGTTTTTTGAGCCATCATCTCTCTTCTCTTGCTTTTTAAGCTGCTTCCTTCGCTCACTCTGTGAGATCATTATTTTTGTTCTATGCTTCTGCCAGGGAGAGAATATTTATTAATATTATCTGGGCTTTCTACAGTAATCTCATTATTACGACTCTAGATGACTAATCCTGATAGCCTTCTAGATATCTATCATAATATCCTCTTTGTGTTTTGGATTAAGAATTCTCTCCTTCCATACTATTTTTATTGTCTTTATTGTATCTAATCAATTATTACTTTATTTTCGCAAATTATATAAATTGTCATCATCTAATATCGCTGTATATTTGAAATGTCTTTACTATGTTTTAATAATACCCAATTTAGATTGTACCACTTGTGCCTTCATTCAAACGCACTCTGTTGCTTTAAGAGAGCTTAGTGTAGGCCTTGTACGGGCTATATAAAACCTCAAAATACTAAATAAATTAATATATAAGTACATTTATACATTATACTGCCCCCAGCATGCTTTCAGCTCCAACAAACACACAAAAGGGGATGCGAGGAATGCTTTCAAGTAGTCTAAACCACTGTCAGTTGCTCTAGGTAGCATTCGAACCCATCATTTCCCACGAGCCCCCCTTATGTACACCAGTACAGACACTCCTCCTCTTGGAAACACTCCATTCCAAAATACCAAGTGAGGACCCCTCAACAAGTGAACACAAAACCTGGTTTTGGCCTTATTAAGCCTCGTCAGTGGGGTCTAACATGGATCCTGAGGCACAGCATGCCTCCAACAATACTTTGAATGAACAGGAATTTTGAATTGTTGAACCTTTACGCTTACAACACAGTTTACAGATACTGTGGTAGGGTGGCCACCTCACTCCATCTTTTTATAGACACAGTCTCCAGCCCTGATTTTTCCACCTACAAATCATTGATTGCAGGTGCGTTAATCTAGAAACAAATTAAGACTGCATCACCCAAGATGCACTTAGTTGTCACATGAACCTCCAGGGCTAGAAAGAGTGTTCATAATGACTTGGAGGTAGGTGTCACCTTATACCAGGGCAAAATTCGGCTAATTGTGTACCCTGGCGCTAGCACATATCAATAACAGGGAAAGGACGAGCTGTGATTGATACTACACTTAACAAAACATGTGTATTTGTAGAGCGCACGTTCACCCAAGGGTATCTTGGCGCTGAATAGCAGATGTTTATTGCAACTGCAGTTTCAGGACTGTCCATAGCACAAATGCAATTTTTTTTACGTTAATAAAAATAATCTTAATTTCCTGCTGATTTTCTATTTTGACCAGCTATAGCTGAGCTTCACCAAGTTAATGTGCTCAGCTCACCCTAGTGAATGTGAGCAGTTCGTCCATGTTATTGTGTGAAGCTCACCCTAGTGAATATGCGCAGCTTGTCTAAGTTAAACGCGTTCAGCTCACCCTAGTGAATGTGGGCAGCTTGCCCAAGTTATTGCGTGATGCTCACCTTAGTGAATGTGTGCAGCTCGCTCAAGTTATTGTGTGAAGCTTACCCTAGTGAATGTGTGCAGCTCATCTAAGTCTTTGCGAAAAGCTCACCCTATTGAATGTGAGCAGCTCATCCAAGTCATTGCGTGAAGCTCACCCTAGTGAATATGCTCAGCTCATCCAAGTTATTGTGAAAAGCTCACCCTATTGAATGTGAGCAGCTCATTCAAGTCATTGTGTGAAACTCCTAGTGAATGTGCACAGCTCGTTCAAGTAATTGTGTGAAGCTCACCCTAGTGAATATGCTCAGCTCGTCCAAGTCATTGCATGAAGCTCACCCTAGTGAATGTGAGCAGCTCCTCCAAGTTATTGAGAAAAGCTCATCCTAGTGAAGGTGCCCAGTTCATCCAAGTTAATGTGTTCATCTCACCCTAGTGAATGTGTGCAGCATGTCCAAGTTATTGCGTTCAGCTCACCCTAGTGAATGTGCGAAGCTCTTCCAAGTCATTGCGTGAAGCTCACCCTAGTGAATGTGAGCAACATGCCCAAGTCATTGCGTAAAGCTCACCTTAGTGAATGTAAGCAGCGCGTCCAAGTCATTGCGTGAAGCTCACCCTAGTGAATGTAAGCAGCGCATCCAAGTCATTGCGTGAAGATCACCCTATTGAATGTAAGCAGCGCGTCCAAGTTATTGCGTTCAGCTCATCCTAGTGAATGTAAGCAGCGCATCCAAGTCATTGCGTGAAGCTCACCCTATTGAATGTAAGCAGCGTGTCCAAGTCATTGCGTGAAGCTCACCCTAGTGAATGTAAGCAGCGCGTCCAAGTCATTGCGTGAAGCTCACCCTAGTGAATGTAAGCAGCGCGTCCAAGTCATTGCGTGAAACTCCTAGTGAATGTGCAAGGTCGTCCAAGTCATTGCGTGAAGCTCACGCTAGTGAATGTGCAAGGTCGTCCAAGTCATTGCGTGAAGCTCACGCTAGTGAATGTGCTCAGCTCGTCAAAGTCATTGCGTGAAGCTGATGAGCTAATTGAGCTAAAGCCAACCAGCTTATGTCTCATTGATGAGAGTGCCTGTTGTTGGTTTAGCCTTTCATGACAGGTACGCGCTTTCCCCATGGCTCTAAAATACAAGTCTGGCAGTGAAACAGCCTATGGTTGAAGGTAAATGCGGGTGAAAGTTGAATAACCCATCTAAGGCCTTCCATGGAGGGCAGAGCTTGCAAAGTTCTGGTTTTAACAAGTGAAACATTGGGCAACCGACTATTCCAGCGAAATGAGTGCTATTATATTTGTTGTTATGGCAGAAATGCACACTCTGAAATACCCAAGTGATGTTTTGTGTTTGAGTAAGTGCATTTGACGTTAAATACCTACTTGTGTTTATGCGGTGATGCTCTTTTCATTAATTTGCATGTGCTGTTGCCATTTTCCTTGTTCCTTCGAAATGGCAACTTTTTCAGTGCGTTTACCATGCTTTATGCTTTTTACTTGTATGTATGAGAAATGCATTTTTTAGAATAAAGAGTTTGCGCAGTTCGGGAGGGGGAGTTGGGGGCAGCAGTTGGCACAATATCAATAAGACATGGGATCTGTTGACTCTGCAGGAAGATACTACTCCTCTTGGGACCGGTCACAATTCTTGTTTGACGTAGCTGTATACTACACGTTCTGAGCTTCTGGGTATGATAAGTGTTGTCTCTAATTTACCCCTTTTGAGTTGCTTACGCTGTTGCCCTGATGAAGTCATACGATTTAGTCTTCTATGACTGAGTAAATGATTGAATCCCTATGAGAGTCTGGACTCACTGCAGTGTCGTGGAACTTTAACTAAATGAAGCCTACTACTACATGAAACATCTCAGGGCTTCTGTTAAAATCAAGTGAGACTGGAGTGGGAGCATAAAACATGGACAATTTTTATAACTGTGTATTGTGCTTTGGAGACCACTAAAGTGACAGCTCTCCTTCTCAGCACCCAGCTACCACACTTGGGTGCAGACAAATATATTTCATGTACTACTGCTCAATGCTCAATTTGGATATTGTTGACGGTGTGCGCCGCTGATCCCCTAGCCTACCCAATTTTATTTCCAGTTACCATAACAGTTCTTCAATAGCAGTACTATGAAAAATCCACCCGATGCGTTACTGGGGGAATTGACAAACTCTTGGTATTGTTAGACCAGTCCCAGCCAGACCTGGGAAAATGGGCAAGTTTTACAGATTTATATTGACAATTGTTTGGGAATTACGTGAATTTTTCTATGTAGAATGTTCCCATTGGTGCAGGAGGCTCATACCCCCCAACTGGAACAACCAGCGGTGCAAACTTGCAAGAATAACGCTGACAGTCATCATAAAAGAGCAGGACCATTCTATTATAAGAGAGGCTCGGTCGATCTATAAAAGCTGAATAAGAGAGGCCAAGAGAGAATGGGAACAGATGAAGTGGACCAACCTGCTGGTTGCGGCAAGAAGGAGGGACTCATGCTCCTTTTGGAGCATAATCGCTACTGGATCTGTGGATGGTAATACCCCAATTGAAAATCAAATTCCCATGGCAACCTGGATTGCGCATTTTGCAAGCTTGTATTCCTTTCAAGATTCTAGCTTGCAACCTGCTGCTGAATCCCTTACTTCCAGCAGTAGTGCCAATCCAGTGACTAGCACTGATTTGGCCCCATGCGCCATTATAGGTGATTCCCCTGAATGCTTAGTTGTCACAGACCAAGAAATCATTGTGGCAACTAACAAAATTGTTCCCCAGAAAGCGCTGGGTTTGGACAGGGTACCAGGAGATCTTTTTCTAGGTGAACCTGACGTGTGGTGGGCCTATTTTATTCTGGTCTTCAGCGCCCTAAAGCGAGGAGCTCCCATATCTCCGACATGGCTTGGAGCTGAGATGAGTTCACATTTTTAAGAAGGGAGCCCCCAATACTCCAGCTAATTATAGGCCTATTAGCCTAATTGACTGCACCCAAAAACTCTTTGCAAGGGTTCCTTTTAATAGGCTTCTAGAGTGTATGTCCGAGTCCCAAGTCCTTACACCCTTGCAGGCAGGGTTTAGAGAACAGATCAGCACTTTGGACCAGGTGCTCCGTTTCCAGTTGCTTTATTGGAAATTTGTTTCATTGAGGCGAGGACGGCTTTACATAGCATTTGTAGATCTTAGATCTGCTTTTGATCTAGTTCCCTGTCCCAAGCTTTGGCAGGTCCTGGATTAACTGGGGGCACCGCAACATGATTGAACATGATTAGGCGCCTACATGATAATAACTTTCTCCAAGTGAGATGTGGTTCGATGGGTGAATTGACTGAGCCTTTTCCTGTTCAAAGAAGGGTGAGGCTTAGCCTATACTCTCTTTTCTTTTCCCTCTATATAAATGATCTAGCAACTTTTGTGGACTGTGGCAGTTCAGATGCCCAGTCCCTTGCAAACATCAGAACACCAGCCCTGATGTTTGCAAATGACACGTTGCTTATACCGAAGTCCCCCATGGGCCTACAGAAGATTTTGAACAGATTCGATACTTTCTGTACCAATAGAGGCTTAGACATAAATATCACCAAAACTAAATTTATGGTACTCAATCCCTTTAGCAATACACAATATCCTAACCCTGTCCTTAGAGGGTCCCATTTGGAGCATGTTTGCATGTTTGAGTACTTGGGAATAACCCTTAACAAGCACTTTAATTGGCACTCGCATATAACTAGGAGCAGACTAAGGCTTGAGCAAACCACGGGGAGTATCATAAATCGCAAAAGTGTTCTCCCTTTCGCCCCATTTCCCCGGCACTACAAGTTTTTAATCACCAAGCACTCGGCTCAGCTCTTTACGGAGCACAGCTCTGGGGGCACAGGGATGTGTTTTCCCTTGGGCTTGTTGAAAATCGTTTTTTGTGAGAGCTGACGGGGCTTCCCATTAGTACCCCATTGCTTCCCTTAAGGCTAGATAAGGGGCAAAAAAAATCTGATTGATGTGGTAGGCTTAAAGCTGCTATTATATTGGAAGAGACTCTGGTCTACCCGGAGCTTGCTTCTTATCAGTCAGGTCTGCATGAGATCTTAAATAGTATGGGTGCAAAAGATATTCCATGGCTTAAATATGTCAGGGTTATACTCACAAACATTGGGCTTGGGCAACTTTGGAATGCCTCCACGGATGCAGTGAAATATTGAAGTTCCAAATTAAGAATGCCTATTGGCAATATAAGCTAAATCTGTTGTATGCTCAGTCACAAGCAGGAACCTTAACTCTGACCTTCCTTCAATGGAAAGATAGTTATGGGCTGGTGCGTTTCCTGGATGATTTTGAGCTGGTAGCTGCGAGGAAACTTTATCCGCAGTTCAGGTACAGGTCTCTACCCCTCTTTTCCTTTACAGCCAGATGGGGGACTGATCAGAAGCCTTCTCCCCACCAGTGTGCCCTCTGCCTCTCAGCAAGTGAAACAATGGAGCATGTTTTCTTCATTTGTCCTGCATACCAAGGCCCTAGGAATGTATATGTCCGATCATTGTGTCGTAACCTTGGGTACAGGACATGTAGAGAAGCCCTGGGAATCTTGAAGTGTGATTCCACCCATTATGTAGTATTCGCTGTTTCACGGTCTTTACTGGCTATGTGGAGAACTAGGCAAAATTACATAAAAAGAATCACTGCCTAGTTTCCTTGTGGTGTAAACAATTAACCAATTGAAATGCTTATTGCTGTCTTATTGTTTTTTACCTATTTTATGGATTTTATGGATTTTATAGATGTATTTATGCTTAACTGTATTTATTCATTTTACCATGATTATAATTGTTTTATCTGCATTGATTCTGCACTTTGATTGCATACTGCTGAACAAAGTAAAGTAAAGTATACTAGGGCAAGTAGTGCTGGGCGAAATGCATCAGTATGATAGTTATCCAGGTTTTATTGTTTTTGAACTGTATTCTCTCAGCCATTGTAGTGCACATTTTTTATTTAATCTATCCCAGTGAGTATTCCTGAGCTGCCCATACTAGAAAATAATATAGATAATCTGGGTGACATAGCGGACCCTTAATGAGTCCACTCCTAAGGACTTTTCTGAGGTTTTTGTTCCTTTGGCTTTTATCTTAGTATTGTGGTAGCTCTTTGACAATCGATGTATCATGGATTACAATTGTTTTATATATATATATACACTGTTATGAGCTGTGATTTGTATTTATTATGATACTGTGTATATATAATGTTTTTGCACTGTACACTTTTATGGTTCATCAAACTGATATAAAGTTGATGAATGAAAAATCTTTAATAATGTATAATGCCTGTCTCTTTCCTATATTTTTATTCCTAGGCACATATCATTTGTGTCACTTCCTGTTCTATTGACTTAAGGTGCCCATTCTTGGAATCAGCCATGTGCATTTATTTTATTCAAAACATAGTCACATATGTTGCAAAATGTCTCTCAGACAAGTCCAATTCTCCAGTCTTTATAAGGTTTGCATTCCTAACACGAATAAAACCGGCAAGTGCTAACATATTCAAAATGCTAAACATACAACTTCTAGCTGGCTTTTGGTAAGCTGCCACTAATTTAAGCAGAATAGGACCAAACTATCTGATAAGATGGTCAACATCATTTAATGATTCATCTTTGTTCATTATTATTCATATTTTCATCTATATTTGGAAAAGACAGAAAAACAAAACACTTCACAATTTACATGACATTAAAGCAAATTACAAACAACACTCAATTTGTAAACAATTATGTTGATATTCCAGTCATTAGCAGCAAACACAAAACATTGAGAAAAGTAATCCGTGCCAACAATATTCAAAAAGCAACTGCGGATTACAGACCAAAGAGGAAAAAACATTCCAAACAACAGAGGGTATGCATTTTTAGTACATTATTTTTCTGTTGTTATAAATTTTTAACTAAACTTGTCCCCTTATGGTACTTTATGCCAACGCGTTTCGAATCCCGCTTTATTACACAGGATTCTCTTCAGGGCTAGGACTGGATTTCTGCAAATCAAATAGACAGAAAAAATGCATATTGCAGTTAGAAAACATTTCTCCCTCCCTATTCACTTCCATATAGCCATTACTTAAAAAATCTGTAAAAATGTACCTGATTACTGAGTTTCACATTTCCTACCGCAAATTTTGAAAGTGTTTACCTGCAAGTATTAATGAAGTACTCAGTTATTATTAGCAAGCCTTATGTTTTCGGCGTGTTAAGTAGTTGTAGCTAGAGTCAGTTCAACTTACTTTAAGGAGAGCTCTCTTATTCATTCCTTCAAGCAGCTTTGGATGCCTTTCAGCCAGAAATCGTTGTTTCTGAGAGAGAAATGGCAATTCAGATGTTTAACAATAGATCAGGTGTTACGCGTGCACCGAATTCAGCAATTTTGTGTTTCACACGTACTTGGTACTAGAAAGTTATATTTAATCACGGGTCATTACTTCTTCATATTCCGAACGAGGCAATCGCTTCCGCGAGGGTTATCTATAAGGCAAGGCAACACCCAGATTATTGTAGAGCCCGTGGCGTCTAAATGTGCTCGCGGTCAAATGCAAAACATACGTTTGGATGACTCACTCGTGTTTGAATCGTTTCCCGCAAATATGCCTCTCTTTCGTCTTTAGGTGACACAGCGTCTTCAGCACATACTTGCTAAAGAGTATTTTGAACGGACTTCCTGTTCCTTGTTTCTATTTCATGTAGAGATGAAACAGTGGATGCTGGGTCTTGTTATGTCTGGTAGCTGTGTCCCTGCGTGGACACCGTACTGTCCTGTGACCTCACCAGCTGTCTACTCACCTGTGACAGTTGACAGCTGGTGATCCGACATGAGGACACCCCGTGCGCTCCACCGACGGAGCCCGTGTTGGTGAACATAATAAAGAACTTGTTCTGCATAAAGCTTTACTGCGTACTGGAGTTCTTAACAAGTTGGCGACGAGCACCAACACCGGAACCCACCAAGACAGTATTGGGGAGTAATTCAAAGAAAAAGAAAAATTAAATGAAGATTTAAAAAGGAAAAAGCGAATGAACAAAGAAGAAGACAAATTGTAAAAAACCAAGTGCGGAAGGTTTACAGAAGAAAAGTACAGTACAGGTGCGTTAAAAAAAAAAAGGGGGACTAATACGCTAAGTGTGGAAAGGAGCGTAGTATGAGAGCCGAAGAGTTCCAGCAATATTGAGTGAAAGAGTGTTTAAAACACAGAAAAAAACGAATGAGAAAACCAAGTAGAGGCTCGTGGAAAATTGTTTTTTTTTCGACTAAGCTGTGTGAAACCTGAAAGGGAAACACGAGGAAAAGCCCAACAGTCGGGGAATGACAGTTAAATGAATTTCAACGGGCATTCCTCAAGCAACTGACAGCTGGAGCTCTACGTCAGCATCAGATGTGTCTACAAGGTGACGCATTACGCAAAGGAGGCCATTTGAAAAAAAAAGTGACAGTCTAGTTTTTGTATGTGACGCATCACGCACGTCGAAGGAGCGCCATTTAAAAAAAAAAAAAGAGGAAAGTTCACAGCAGCGCAAAACGGAACTCGGTGTAATTGCGAGCAACTAGAAAGGAAAGACGCCGCATTCCTGAAGAGATCGTCAGCCTTGCAGGAGCAAAACGGTATGATACGGAGCGTGGGGCTATTCTAGAAATAAAAGTAGGAAGAGGAAAGAAATAAATTGCCCCAGGGAGAACTTTAACGCTAATGTGCATCCCATTGAATAGAATTGGTACATTGTATTCTCTCAGGCAGTGAATGGCATTAGTATCAGACTATCTGTAGAACACAGACTAAGCACAAAATAAATAAAATTAATAGTTAAAGGAAAAACACTCCTCACGGTGCACCCCAGCATTAACTTTGACACTGTGGAAAAATCAGGGCGCAAGACAGTAATACAGCATGGCGTCTGGGTATTTATGGAATCTCTCTCCACCACAGTCATTCTTACCAGGCGTAGGAGAACCAGTGATCAAGTGGGAGGAATGGAGAGAGTATTTCGAAAACTATATATCCCAATTCGAGGATGATGATGAATTTACAGCAAAAAAGAAACACAAACTGTTGTTGCATTGTCTTGGGGCAGGGGGCATCAAGGTGTACAACAAAATTAACAAAAAGACAAGGGGAGAAAGTGAGAATGATGTCTACGCAAACGCAATTGAGGACTTAAATACGTACTACAAGCCCACTGTGTGTGTGGGTGTGGACAGATATAAATTCTTCCACAGAAAGCAAAGCAAGGAAGAGTCTGTCGACGACTATGTTTCAGCACTTAAGGAGCTAGCGTTGAATTGCCGATTTGGCGACTTGCATGACGAGTTCATAAGAGACCAGATCGTCATGCAGGGGTCAAATTCAAACATACAAGACAATTTATGGGCTAAGGGCGAGTACCCTCTCCAAAACATAGTAGACATTGCTAGGAAAGCAGAATTGACAGGACGCTGTGCTAAAGCGGTGATATCAGAATGCAAAGAAAAGAAGGAAGAGGGAACTGTAAACAGGGTGACACAATTTAAGCTTATCCCCAAACAAACATGGAACAACAAAGCACTGAGACCAACGTACAGTAGACAACAGGGTAGTGACAAGAAAGCGGTGCTACAGGTGCGGAAACAACTCACACTGGGCAGATGACAAGAATTGTCCGGCAAGAGGGATAAAATGTTCATATTGTGGCGTGATAGGCCATTTTCAGAAGGTGTGTCGCAGGAGAAACACACGTTCAGTACAATTCGCTTACGAAGATGATACAAACGAACAAGGTCATTCAGATGAAGAAGACATCAGCATGTGCGTCCTCAGCATAGAAGATGAGCAGGTTAACGAAGTTAGTGCTGGAACGGTTGTTAGAACAAAGAAACCCGTATGTGACATGACTATCGGCGGAGTTAAAATCAACATTGTCGCAGATTCAGGGTCCCCGTACACAATTGTTAACAGGAGGATATGGGAAGAAAAATTTACGCCAAGCATTGGTAATCAACTAGATAAAGCAGACATCATCATTAAATCTTTCACAGGTGAGCCTATAAATGTATGTGGATTCAGAAAGCTGAAATTTGAATACAAAGGTAGGCAGTCAGATGGTAAACTGTACGTATCCTCTGTCGGTCCATCTGTACTGGGATGGATGGATCAGGGACATTTAGGAATCATTCTTGATCCAAGCAAACAGGAACCTGTCCTTGTTGTTCATGGCGCTGATGACTATGGTAAATCCCTGGAGTGCAAATTCCCAAACGTGTTTAATGGTAGGATTGGTGCGTTGAAGGGATACCAACATAAGATCCAAGTTAAACCACATGCCAACCCAGTGGTACATAAAGCAAGAAATTAACCATTTTCGATAAGGGAGGAAGTCAAAGCGCAATTGGAGAAATTACTTGAGGAGGGCATCATTGAACAGGTGGAGACCTCGGAGTGGGTTGCACCTTTAGTCGTGGCCAAACGTCCAAATGGCAATTTGAGGTTGTGTATAGACCTGCGCGACCTCAACGATAACATAGTGGTAGAACAATTTCCACTGCCAAAGATAAATGAAATGTTAGCAACTACTAAGGGTGTAAAATGGTTCTCGACAATAGATTTAAAGGCAGCGTACCACCAGGTCCCACTTCATCGTGACAGTAAGAAACTCACAACCTTCATAACACCCTTTGGATGTTTCCAGTTCACGAGGGTTCCATTCGGTCTGGCTTCTGCGGCCGCAATGTTTCAGAGACTCATGAACAACATTTTCAAGGGAGTGTCGGGAATACTGTTGTTCCAGGACGACATTCTTGTAATGGGAAAGACAAGAGAGGAACACGACGTGAAGGTTGAACAAGTATTGGAAATTTTAGACGCTAAAGGACTCACAGCAGAACACAGAAAATGCAAATTTGCATGTGAGTCTGTAAACTATCTGGGTCATGAAATCAATGGCGAAGGAATCAGCCCGAAGAAAGATCTGCTGGATGCCATTAAAGACTCGCCGGTACCAAGCAACAAAGATGAACTGAGATCTTTTCTGGGTCTGGTAGAGTTTTATGCAAAGTTTATTAAAAACTTTTCAAGTAAAACGTATGAAATGAGACAACTTCTCAAAATGAACAGCAAATTCGAATGGAACGAGGTTTGTCAAAGCTCATTCGACTCACTAAAAAAAGAAATGGGGGAATCCATGCCCTTGCAAGGGTTTGACCCATTGCTACAGAGTACGATCACCACGGATGCCAGTTCCAAGGGTCTTGGAGCAGTTTTAACACAGAAAGACAATAAAGGAGCAGAATTTACCATCGCATTTGCATCACGCTCACTAACGCAAACAGAGGAAAATTTTTCCGTAATTGAACGTGAGGCATTAGCATGTGTATGGGCATTAGAACACTTTCGCCAATTTGTGTGGGGAAATAAAGTCATTCTGCGCACAGACCACAAACCTCTTACAAAGGTGTTCACTGCAAAAGGTTTGTATGCCGCATCTCCCAGGTTAGCACGCTTATCGGTGCGTATTTTTGATTACAATTACACCATCCAGTACGTTCCTGGGGTAAAAAATGTAGTGGCTGATTTCCTGAGCAGAATGCCAGTCGGAACTGTACACCAGGAAAACAGCACAGAAAAAGAAGAGACATGTATTGCCAGACTTAGTGAGAACTTTCAGGGAATTTCTAGGAAAGAGTGGCTCACCGAGCAGGAAAAGGACACTGAGCTATGCCAGGTAATAAACATGTTGGCTAAAGGATGGGCTTGCAAAAGCAGACTCGCAGATTCGTTGAGACACTTTTATGAGGTAAAAGATGAACTATCTCATGAAAATGGGTTGCTGTTGAGGGGAGGTAGAGTAATCCCCCCGATCACCCTAAGGAAGAGAATTATGGACTTGTACCACGAAGGACACTTAGGGATTGTAAAGACTAAAAACAGGGTAAAAGAAAGCTACTGGTGGCCAGGGGTTGGTATTGCGGTAGAAAGGGTGGTTAGAAACTGTAACATGTGCCTCAACTCAGACAAAACACAGGTCACTTTCAGACCACCTCTTCATCCATTAACATGTCCCTCCATGCCTTGGGAAAGGGTAGGGGTGGACATAATGGGACCAGTGCTGGAACGTGATGAACAGTGGTACATTGTTGTCATCATTGACCATTTTACCAAGTGGCCAGAAATCAAATTTCTCACCAGACCTGATTCAAAGAGCATAGTGGAATTCTTGGATAGTGTGTTCATAAGAGAAGGGCTCCCTAAGCAAATTGTCAGTGACAATGGGCCACAGTTCATGTCAGACGCATTCAGAGCATACACAGAAAGAAACCAGATTGAACACAAGACAACTTCCGTATACCACCCAGCCGGAAACGGTGCCGTGAAACAGTTCAATAGGGTCCTAAAAGGCGTCATCCAGTTAGCCAACAGCAACAAGCTGTGCTGGAGACGAGAAATACTAAAGACCTTGTGGGCCTACCGTATCACTCCTAGCGACACCACAGGTCATAGCCCATTCGTACTCATGCGGGGCAGGACACCTCTTACAAAAGACAATGTGGGTTGGACCAAAGCCGCGAAAATAGTGCACTGGTCAGCCTACCAGGTAAGGAGGAAAGTAGAGCAGGCACAATTCAAATACAAAACAAGGTTCGACCTAAAGCATGGGTGTAAACCGGTGGAACTCAAGGTTGGTGACATAGTAAAGGTTAAGAAAAGTGGGCACATAGGCAAGGGGCTGGACAGGTACTCCACACCCCTATCTGTACATGAGTTGTATTGCAATTCTGCCCTTTTGAGCGACGGCAGAGAATGGCATTTCTCTGCCCTCTCGTTGTGTAAACACACATCAGAGAACTCAGCCAACACCCCACAGGAGACACCATGTAGTGAGCAACCCAGTGTGAACAAGCACAACAGATCCCTATCTGATTCATCTGATTATGAGTCTGATCATGATCATATCATACATGATGCCCCGTCATCTAGCACAGCATCATTACAGCCAGCTTTCCAGGTACAGGCCGCACCCCAAGGTATCAACACCAGTAGGGTAAGTAGACAGCTGCCTACCATTCCAGAAGGGTGTGAATCGTTCCCTGTCTATACTAGTAGGACTGGAAGAAGAGTTTTACCCCCTGTAAGACTCTCTGATTACAATTGTGATTAACCTGTTGCATATTGTATTTTGATGTACTTTAAACATGTATTCTTAGCCTGCCCCATTTCTCTCTCTCTCTCTCTCTATCCTTTTCTCTCCCCCTCGCTCCATGCTCTCCCTACCCCTTCTCCTTCTCCACCCTTTCGCGCTCACAGTTTTCTCTCCTCTGTTCCTTCGGGGGAAGATGTGTTATGTCTGGTAGCTGTGTCCCTGCGAGGACACCGTAGAGTACTGCGGTGACAATGTCCCTGCGTGGACACCGTACTGTCCTGTGACCTCACCAGCTGTCTACTCACCTGTGACAGTTGACAGCTGGTGATCCGACATGAGGACACCCCGTGCGCTCCACCGACGAAGCCCGTGTTGGTGAACATAATAAATAACTTGTTCTGCATAAAGCTTTACTGTGTACTGGAGTTCTTAACAGGTCTTGTAGTCCCTTCAGCGTGTGGTACTCTTATCAGGGCACTTTAACCCCTTCGCTGCTAGGCCTTTTCCCCCCCTGTGCTAAGCCTTTTTTTGGCTATTTGGGGTAGTGCGCGCTTAGGCCCCTGTAACTTTTTGACCACATAAGGTATCCATGCCAAATTTGCGTCCTTTTTTTCTAACATCATGGGGATTGTAAAGGTACCCAGGGTTTGTGGATTCCCCTGGAGGGGACCCAGAAATTAGCCAAAATACAGCAAAAGTTTGTTTTTTTGGGGAAAAATGCGAAAAAAGGGCTACAGATGAAAGCGTCTTGTTTTTTCCCTGAAAATGGCATCAAAAAAGGGGTTGTGGTGCTGAAATCACCATCTTCCCAGCTTTCAGGGACAAGCAGACTTTTGTCAGAAAACCAACTTTTTTTACACAGTTTTGGCATTTTTCTGGGACATAGCCTATTTTTGCTATTTTTTGTGCTTTCAACCTCCTTCCAGTTAATGGTAGAAATTGGTATGAAACCAATAATGGATCCTAGAAAGCCATACATTTCTGAAAAGTAGACAAAATTCTGAATTCAGCAAGGGGTCATTTGTGTAGATCCTTCAAGTTTTCCTTATAGAAACTAACAGTTAAATGAAGTAAAAATTGAAAATTTGTTGAAAAAAACAGCCATTTGTGTCAACGTTTTCACCTGTAACTTCTTCTAATTATGACAGCTATTTGAAAGCAATATATCGTTATATCCGTTGGACCTTTCTGGTTGTGGGGATATATAGGACTTGTAGGTTCACCAAGAACCCGACGAACCCAGAGCCAATAACTGAGCAGCATCTTGCAATGGTTTTTTATTATGTACCGGGTATATAGCAATTATTTTGGGAAAATGTATACATGGAAAAATTGTTATGAAAGACACCTATGTATTTCTGAAATGGGAACAAAATGTAGATTTTAGAAACAGTAGATATTTGCACATTTCCGAAATTGGGAGTACCCATACTAGCATGAGAATTATAGGTCATTTTTCAAAATGACTTATTTTTTACACATTGTCTTTCATTTGGAAGGCAGAAATGCATCGAAAGTCAATAGGTAATAACAGTTGCTCTACAATTCTGTGTTACCCTAAGTCTCCCGATAAAAATGGTACCTCACTTGTGTGGGTAGGCCTTGTGCCCACAACAGGAAATGGCTCAAAATGCAACGTGGACGTACCACATTTTCACAATGAAAAATTACCCTTTTTTTGCAAAGTGCCTAGCTGTAGTTTTTGAACCCTAGCTCTGCGGGCACTTAGGGAAACCTAGCAAACCTATACATTTTTGAAAACTAGACACCCACGGGAATTCAGGATGGGGTGACTTGACTGGCTCTCACAAGGTTCTGTTACCCAGAATCTCTTGCAAACCTAAAAAATTGGCAAAAAAAACACATTTTCCTCACTTTTCTGTGGTGGAAAGTTCTGGAATCTGCGTGGATCCACAAAATTCCACCCACCCCGCGTTCCCCAAGGTCTTCCCAAAAAAATGGTACCTCACTTCTGTGGGTAGGCCTAGTGCCCGCGACAGGAAGCAGCGCAAAACGCAACGTGGACGCACCACATTTTCACAGTGAAAAATGACCCTTTTTTTGCAAAGTGCCTAGCTGTCGTTTTTGAACCCTAGCTCTGCCGGCACTTAGGGAAACCTAGCAAACCTATACATTTTTGAAAAGTAGACACCCAGGGGAATCCATGATGGGGTGACTTGACTGGCTCTCACCAGGTTCTGTTACCCAGAATCCCTTGCAAACCTAAAAATTGGCAAAAAAACACATTTTCCTCACTTTTCTGTGGTGGAAAGTTCTGGAATCTGCAAGGATCCACAAAATTCCACCCACCCCGCGTTCCCCAAGGTCTTCCAAAAACAATGGTACCTCACTTGTGTGGGTAGGCCTAGTGCCCGCGACAGGAAGCAGCGCAAAACGCAACGTGGACACACCACATTTTCACAGTGAAAAATGACCCTTTTTTTGCAAAGTGCCTAGCTGTAGTTTTTGAACCCTAGCTCTGCCGGCACTTAGGGAAACCTAGCAAACCTATACATTTTTGAAAAGTAGACACCCAGGGGAATCCAGGATGGGGTGACTTGACTGGCTCTCACCAGGTTCTGTTACCCAGAATCCCTTGCAAACCTAAACAATTGGCAAAAAAAACACATTTTCCTCACTTTTCTGTGGTGGAAAGTTCTGGAATCTGCGTGGATCCACAAAATTCCACCCACCCCGCGTTCCCCAAGGTCTTCCCAAAAAAATGGTACCTCACTTGTGTGGGTAGGCCTAGTGCCCGCGACAGGAAGCAGCGCAAAACGAAACGTGGACACACCACATTTTCACAGTGAAAAATGACCCTTTTTTTGCAAAGTGCCTAGCTGTCGTTTTTGAACCCTAGCTCTGCCGGCACTTTGGGAAACCTAGCAACCCTATACATTTTTGAAAAGTAGACACCCAGGGGAATCCAGGATGGGGTGACTTGACTGGCTCTCACCAGGTTCTGTTACCCAGAATCCCTTGCAAACCTAAAAAATTGGCAAAAAAACCACATTTTTCTCACTTTTCTGTGGTAGAAAGTTCTGGAATTTGCGTGGATCCACAAAATTCCACCCACCCCGCGTTCCCCAAGGTCTTCCGAAAACAATAGTACCTCACTTGTGTGGGTAGGCCTAGTGCCCGCGATAGGAAGCAGCGCAAAACACAACGTGGACGCACCAAATTTTCACAGTGAAAAATGACCCTTTTTTTGCAAAGTGCCTAACTGTAGTTTTTGAACCCTAGCTCTGCCGGCACTTTGGGAAACCTAGCAAACCTATACATTTTTGAAAAGTAGACACCCAGGGGAATCCAGGATGGGGTGACTTGACTGGCTCTCACCAGGTTCTGTTACCCAGAATCCCTTGCAAACCTAAAAAATTGGCAAAAAACCCAAATTTTCCTCACTTTTGTGTGGTAGAAAGTTCTGGAATCTGCGTGGATCCACAAAATTCCACCCACCCTGCGTTCCCCAAGGTCTTCCGAAAAAAATGGTACCTCACTTGTGTGGGTAGGCCTAGTGCCCGCGACAGGAAGCAGCGCAAAACGCAACATGGACGCACCACATTTTCACAGTGAAAAATGACCCTTTTTTTGCAAAGTGCCTAGCTGTAGTTTTTGAACCCTAGCTCTGCCGGCACTTACGGAAACCTAGCAAACCTATACATTTTTGAAAAGTAGACACCCAGAGGAATCCAGGATGGGGTGACTTGACTGCTTCTCACCAGGTTCTGTTACCCAGAATCCCTTGCAAACCTTAAAAATTGACAAAAAACCACATTTTCCTCACTTTTCTGTGGTGGAAAGTTCTGGAATCTGCGTGGATCCACAAAATTCCACCCACCCCGCGTTCCCCAAGGTCTTCCAAAAATGTGGTACCTCACTTGTGTGTGTAGGCCTAGTGCCCGAGACAGGAAGCAGCGCAAAACGCAACGTGGACGCACCACATTTTCACAGTGAAAAATGACCCTTTTTTTGCAGAGTGCCTAGCTGTAGTTTTTGAACCCTAGCTCTGCCGGCACCTAGGGAAACCTACCAAACCCACACTTTTCTGAAAAGTAGACACCTGGGGGATTCCAGGGAGGTATGGCTTGCGTGGATCCCCCAACGTTTTCTTACCCAGAATCCCCTGCAAACCTGACACTTTGCTGAAAAAATCCCTTTTTTCACACATTTTTGTGTGGTAAAGTTGTGGCATCACCGGGCTGACACAAATTTCCTACCACCCAGCGTCCCCCCAGGTCTCCCGATAAAAATGGTGCCTCACTCGGGTGGGAGGCCCAAGTACCCGCGACAGGCAAGGGCCCACAACGTATTGAGGCTACCTCAAAATGGCCTATCACAAAACGACCTGGTTTTGCAAGGGGGGTCCCATGACGTTTTGGCCCGGGGCTCGGCGGCCACCTAGGGAAACCTATCAAACCCACACATTTCTGAAAAGTAGACACCCGGGGGATTCCAGGGAGGTATGGCTTGCGTGGATCCCCCAACGTTTTCTTACCCAGAATCCCCTGCAAACCTGACACTTTGCTGAAAAAATCCCTTTTTCACACATTTTTGTGTGGTAAAGTTGTGGCATCACCGGGCTGGACACAAATTTCCTACCACCCAGCGTCCCCCAGGTCTCCCGATAAAAATGGTGCCTCACTCGGGTGGGAGGCCCAAGTACCCGCGACAGGCAAGGGCCCACAACGTATTGAGGCAACCTCAAAATGGCCTATCACAAAACGACCTGGTTTTGCAAGGGGGGTCCCATGACGTTTTGGCCCGGGGCTCGGCGGCCACCTAGGGAAACCTACCAAACCCACACATTTCTGAAAAGTAGACACCTGGGGGATTCCAGGGAGGTATGTCTTGCGTGGATCCCCCAACATTTTCTTACCCAGAATTCCCTGCAAACCTGACACTTTGCTGAAAAAATCCCTTTTTTCACACATTTTTGTGTGGTAAAGTTGTGGCATCACAGGGCTGACACAAATTTCCTACCACCCAGCGTCCCCCCAGGTCTCCCGATAAAAATGGTGCCTCACTCGGGTGGGAGGTCCAAGTACCCGCGACAGGCAAGGGCCCACAACGTATTGAGGCGACCTCAAAATGGCCTATCACAAAACGACCTGGTTTTGCAAGGGGGGTCCCATGACGTTTTGGCCCGGGGCTCGGCGGCCACCTAGGGAAACCTAGCAAACCCACACATTTCTGAAAAGTAGACACCTGGGATTCCAGGGAGGTATGGCTTGCGTGGATCTCCCAACGTTTTCTTACCCAGAATCCCTGCAAACCTGACACTTTGCTGAAAAAATCCCTTTTTCACACATTTTTGTGTGGTAAAGTTGTGGCATCACTGGGCTGACACAAATGTCCTACCACCCAGCGTCCCCCAGGTCTCCCGATAAAAATGGTGCCTCACTCGGGTGGGAGGCCCAAGTACCCGCGACAGGCAAGGGCCCACAACGTATTGAGGCGACCTCAAAATGGCCTATCACAAAACGACCTGGTTTTGCAAGGGGGGTCCCATGACGTTTAGGCACGAGGCTCGGCGGCCACCTAGGGAAACCTACCAAACCCATACATTTCTGAAAAGTAGACACCCGGGGGATTCCAGGGAGGTATGGCTTGCATGGATCCCCCAACGTTTTCTTACCCAGAATCCCCAGCAAACCTGACACTTTGCTGAAAAATCCCTTTTCTCACACATTTTTGTGTGGTAAGTTGTGGCATCACCGGGCTGACACAAATTTCCTACCACCCAGCGTTCCCCAGGTCTCCCGATAAAAATGGTGCCTCACTCGGGTGGGAGGCCCAAGTACCCGCGACAGGCAAGGTCCCACAACATTTTGTGATAGGCAATTTTAATGTCGCCTCAATACGTTGTGGGCCCTTGCCTGTCGCGGGTACTTGGGCCTCCCACCCGAGTGAGGCACCATTTTTATCGGGAGACCTGGGGGAACGCTGGGTGGTAGGAAATTTGTGTCAGCCCGGTGATGCCACCACTTTACCACACAAAAATGTGTGAAAAAAGGGATTTTTTTCAGCAAAGTGTCAGGATTGCAGGGGATTCTGGGTAAGAAAACGTTGGGGGATCCATGCAAGCCATACCTCCCTGGAATCCCCCGGGTGTCTACTTTTCAGCAATGTGTGGGTTTGGTAGGTTTCCCTAGGTGGCCGCCGAACCCCGAGCCAAAACGTCATGGGACCCCCCTTGCAAAACCAGGTCGTTTTGTGATAGGCCATTTTGAGTTCGCCTCAATACATTGTGGGCCCTTGCCTGTCGCGGGTACTTGGGCCTCCCACCCGAGTGAGGCACCATTTTTATCGGGAGACCTGGGGGACGCTGGGTGGTAGGAAATTTGTGTCAGCCCCGTGATGCCACAACTTTACCACACAAAAATGTGTGAAAAAGTGATTTTTTCAGCAAAATGTCAGGTTTGCAGGGGATTCTGTGTAAGAAAACGTTGGGGGATCCACACAAGCCATACCTCCCTGGAATCCCCCGGGTGTCTACTTTACAGAAATGTGTGGGTTTGGTAGGTTTCCCTAGGTGGCCGCCGAGCCCCGGGCCAAAAACCCAGGTGACCCCCCTTGCAAAACCAGGTCATTTTGAGATAATGTGTTGTTTATTTCTGCAGCGTGAAAATTTTGGCACAATATTGCAAGGAAAAATTGACAGACATTTTGAGGTTTGCAGGACATTGTGGGTACCATAACTTGTTGGGATCCACAAGAGAGATATCACCATGTACTCCCATGGGTGTTTCGTTTACGACAATATCTACAGTTGGTAGGTTATTCTTAGACGGAATGTACACCTTGGCAGACAGACTAAAAAGACAAAGATTACTGCACAGCCATCTATTCCTCAAGCACACACACATACTGGTTGGATTTGGCACGAGGGCAAGTGATGGTTCAGTATATACAATTTTATTAACAAGAGATTTCACAAAAATGAAATGCACTGTCAATAATTGAAAGGACAAAAACTGAACCAGTGACTCGCAGCTCGTGAGCTATAAAGCCACGTCAAGGCCCCAACCGCTTTACAGGCCATTCACACACCTTTCATACGTGATACACACAAGACCATTCACACCACCAGGCACGAAACAAACACATTACAACATTCACAAAAAGGGACAAGGTACACCCTGCTTGAGAAAGACAAAAAAAAATATTACTGCACAGCCATCTAATCCTCAAGCACACACACATACTGGTTGGATTTGGCACGAGGGTGAGTGATGGTTCATTATATACAATTGTATTAACAAGTGATTTCACAAAAATGAAATGCACTGTTAATAATTGAAAGGACGAGAAACTGAACCATTGACTCACAGCTCGTGAGCTGTAAAGCCACGACAAGGCACCAACCTCTTTACAGGCCATTCATACACCTTTCATACGTGTGACACATACAAAACCATTCACACCACCAGCCGCGGGCCCATCACATTACAACACTCACACCAGCAGACAGCGCCATTTAAGGGCCCATCACTTTCACACGCCCACATTCCTAACACAGCAACCACACAAGCTGATGGATTGCATGGAGTGTCGCTCGGCTAGCAGTGTGTGTAGTGACCAGCAGCAAGTCACTACTCACACACCGCAAGCCGAGCGCCAGTCCACGCACACCGCCAGCCAAGCGCCACTCCACGCACACCGCCAGCCAAGCGCCACTCCACGCACATCGCCAGCCAAGCGCCACTCCACGCACACCGCCAGCCTAGCGCCACTCCACGCACACCGCCAGCCAAGTGCCACTCCACGCACACCGTCAGCCAAGAGCCACTCCATGCACACCACCAGCCAAGCGCCACTCCACGCACACCGCCAGCCAAGCGCCACTCCACGCACACCGCCAGCCAAGCGCCACTCCACGCACACCACCAGCCAAGCGCCACTCCACGCACACCGCCAGCCAAGAGCCACTCCACGCACACCGCCAGCCAAGCGCCACTCCACGCACACCGCCAGCCAAGCACCAGCCTACACACACCACCATCACATTTAGGATTGTTTTATACAAAAAAGAAAACACAAACAAATTGCAAATAGATACAAATCTACTAACACAAAATCAGAAACTAAATACATTGCACTAATGCCAACCTTGAAACAGAACAACAATTCTTAAACATTACAGACCAGGCAGTTCACTTTACCACTCATGGTTGCTCCCAATTATTCTTTTGCTTGTGGTACGCTCTATAACAAGCAGGCACACACAGCCCAGGGTTAGAAGGACACTCAGGGCAGTAAATACGAGTCTCCTTCCGCGTACCTCTTCGCCAACAGACTCTACATCTCCTAGTGGGAAAGTCTTTTGAGGGTGTAGGAGGAATGTGATCAGGAAAGTGGCGATCTTTCAATCGAGCCACATCCTCCACCACTCCAACTCTAGGAACACTTGCCTGTTCCACAACAACAAGGCTGCCTATGACAGACTTCTGAAACTGAACAAAAGTCAACTTTGACGCAGGAGAACACTCCTTGAACACAACAAAAGCATTGAAAGTTGCTAAATTGAAGAGATGGATGGCCAACTTCTTATACCAAATGTAAGCCTTACGAATAGCAGTGTAAGGTTCCAACCTCTGATCTACTCTATCAACACCACCCATGTGCTTATTGTAGTCTAAAATGCACACAGGTTTGCGCACTTCAGCAATCTGACCCCAAACAGCCACAGGTGAAGTACTCTCATCATGGATGGTAGTCAGCATGTACACATCCCTCCTGTCCACAAATTTCACAGCTAGTAGTTCATCACTACGCAAGGAACTGCACTGTCCCCTCTGAAGTTTTTTGAAAACAAGCTCTTTTGGATAACCTTTACGGTTAGAGCGGATTGTGCCACAAGCAAAAGTGTCCAGTTTGAACAATTCCTTAAACAATTGCACAGCAGTGTAGAAGTTATCAAGGTACAAATGGTGGCCTCTGTTAAACAGTCCTCTAGCAAGATCCCACACAATTTTCTCTGAAACTCCAAAAGTGGACGGACAACCAGGGGGGTCAATAGTGGAATCCCTACCAGTGTACACACGCAAATTAAAAACATATCCTGTCCTACTCTCAGACAACATATACAGCTTAATTCCATAGCGTGCCCTCTTGCTAGGAATGTACTGCCTAAAAACCAAACGGCCCTTGAACAGGACCAAAGACTCATCAATAGATATTTCTTTCCCTGGAGTATAGATCTCTGAAAATCGATCTACAAAGTGATCAAGAACAGGCCGAATCTTAAAAAGACGGTCACATTCAGGGTGATCTTGTGGCAACGCCAAACCATTATCAACAAAATGCAGCATCCGAAGCAAAAGTAAATACCGATCACGAGTCATAACTGCAGGAAATATGGCCGTTGCCATCAAGGGACTGGTAGACCAATATGAACCCATGGACGGCTTCCTTATCAAACCCATCAAAAAAGTCAAACCCAAAAACTTCTTCATCTCTTCCAGATTTGTGGGACTCCACCGGGTAGCTCTAGAATGGGGCCTTAGTCTGGCACTGTTGTCCCTCAAAAACTGTTCAGCATACAAATTAGTCTGCTCAACAATCTCACCCAAAAATACATCATCCATAAACAACTGAAAATACTGTATAGGCAAATAATGTTCACAATCCACTCTACACCCTGCATAACCACTAAAGGCAGGCAACACCGGCTGCACCATATTTGGACCAACCCAGAGTCCAGCACTTCCAGTAGGAAGCCTAGCAGCCCCAGGCTGCAATCCAGATGCCTCTTGCACCATCAGCACAGTAGTATCCTCCTCTAAAACAGGCACTTCATCTGCACTGAGAGTACCTTCATCATCCGATGATTCCATGTGGAGAGAAAACTCACTGCCTGAATCTTCCCCTCCCTCCTCTCCCTCAGACGCACTGTCAGTCTCATAATCCTGCTCAGAGGAAGATTCAAGAAGCAAACCAACCACCTGCTGAGCAGTCATTCTACGGCTAGCCATAATGCTTACTAATAAAGGTTACTTGTCAAACAAGTCAACAACAACAAACCCTTTGTAAAAAAAAGAAATAAACAAAATGTAGCTTTATCACAAAGACCTATATACTCCAACACTATACCACTCACGTGACAGAAGCAGCTAGACTCACCACCACCTACTCTGCACAGACACAGTAAGGATCAACAATATCCCACTAAAAAAGAAGAAAAAAAAATTACACATAAGACAATGCAAAACATCGCAAAGAATTTCATGCTCTGAACACTAACAAATATGCTGCCATTATGACACCACTTACAAAAAAATTCATTCATGCATGACAATAATACTCATTTGGAGTACACAGAACAAAAATATTTTTCTTACCAAATAAATGCAATTACGCAAAACTGCAGAACAACCACTGCCGAAACCGTAAACAGGAATCAAAAGCTTTACACTAGAATAAAAAGGAGAAACAAAACATTACAATCACATATGCAAATAATGCACCAGTCCACACACAATCCACCAGCCAAGCTAAGGGGTAGGTGGGCCAAAGAGTATAAATAAAATATTCACCCCCGTAAAAGGGGAGCAACCCTTGCCCTTTTGGCCACTCCCCAACACAAAAATTAAAAAACCCTGGTGTCTAGTGGCTTCTGCCCTCCTTGGGGGCAGATGGGCCTAAAAACATACTGCTATTCTGCCACCCAAGGGGTCACTCTCCACAAATAAATGCCTGGTGGACTAGTGGGAAGATACCTTTATCTTCCGCACACGATCTCTCACTACTCAACTCTACTCTCAACTCTATTCACAACTGGATGTTAGCTCACCAACTCATTCTGAATCCCGCCAAAACTGAATTCCTCCTCCTCTCTACTTCTCTCTCACCTCCTCCTGTTCAATCTTGGATGGATCAGCTGAACCTACCCAACAACAAACCCATCATTGTCGACAGCGCTAAATCCCTAGGTGTCATTCTTGACAAAAGACTCAACCTAATCTCCCACATCAACTCTATTGCTAAGAACGAAGGTTACCAGTTGCGCCTTCTATGGGGGATCCGTCGGTTCTTCCCGGAGAAAGACTTAAAAACCTTGGTACAATCTCTGGTTCTCTCAAGACTGGATTATTGCAATTCTCTTCTGACGGGCCTACCCAAATCCCACCTCTCCCCTCTCAAATCCACCCTCCATTCAGCAGCTCGCTTCATTTCAGGGTCTAAACGAAGCGACCACGTCACTCCTATCCTGTCCTCTCTTCGATGGCTTCCGATCGAGGCAAGATCTATTTACAAAACTGCCTGCATCACACACAAAGCCTTACACACGTCCTCCCCTCGTTACCTGCCGAATAAATTGAAATTGTCCGGTGGCTCTCGCACTTCTCGCAATGCGGAAAAGCTTCTGCTTGAGCCCCCCCCCATCTTCAAGGGAAAGATCGATGGCGCAATCCTTCTCAGGCAATGCGGTGAGAATCTGGAACTCGCTTCCCCCATTGCTCCGTGCCACCTCCTCTACCCGGATCTTCAAAGCTGACCTCAAATCTCTTCTCTTCCAAAGACACTTTCAGAACTAATACTTTCACTCTCAGCCCCCTCTAGGAAGTTCGCTCTTCATTGTAAATTTGTACTTTTTCCTGTACATTCCTCACCCTTGCGTGCTGTGCTGGATTTGTGTACCCTTCATTTTAAGTCTCCTGTTTAATTCACGCCCTCTCTACTCCCTCAAGGAAGTTCTTCCACTATAGGAAATTCTGTACTCCATGCCTATAGAAGTGCCTTCCCAGTGTGTTCTGAGTGACTGCCACTTATTGCAGTATTATACCTCTATTTGTATTTTGTATCTCATGTATCATGCACAATTGTCACTTTTTCCTCATGTAATGTAACGCTTGCTTTTGTATTATGCTCACTTGTAACCTTCTCCTCATGTAATGTTACTGTTCCTATTGTGAAGCGCTCTGACACCTTCGGGTAAAGCCACGCGCTATATAAAAAAAAACTGCCCCCCCCCAGGGGGGCAGAGCACCAAAAACATATGGCCCCCAAAAGGGGAGCGACCCTTGCCCAAGGGGCCGCTCCCCAAAACAGTATTTTCATTTTTTTTTAAAATTCCCTGGTGTCTAGTGGGCATTCCTGCTGCACGATCGCATGATCGTGCAGCAGGAATGCACAAAGAGGCATCGAGGGAAAGGAAAGGGTTTTCCTTTCCCTCGATGCCTCTTCTGTTTGAAATCCCCCTCCCCGGAGCCAAAACGAACCTTATTCCCCGACGCGCTGGAAGCAAATGGCTTCCAGCGCGTCGGGGAACAAAGGGAAACCCCCAATGACGTCAGCGCGCCTCGCGCGCTGACGTCATTGAGGGGGGGCGGCGGGGGGAGGCAGGGGAAGCCCTTCCCCTGCCTTCCCCCAAAAAAACCCGACGATCGGATTCCCACGGGGGGAGCGCCAGCGCTTCCACGTGGGTGGTCTTATGACGAGCTGGACTCGTCATGAGCACACGACCACTGTGTGCCATGACGAGTCCAGCTCGTCATAAGCATCGAAGGGGTTAAAGGGATGTTCAACTGGAACCCAGGAATGGGCAGCGTAGATTCTGAACATAGGGAGTTAAATTAGGGTGTTGTCACAAAATTCAGACTTACAGCTGTTCAACAACTTTCCGTCAATTACGCCCTTGAGATCTCTGACATTTCATTAAGGCCAGTTACAGTTCTGTTAAACTTCAAGATGAGATAGGCTTCTTTTTGAAGTAAGGCGTTTTCAATATCTCCGCCTCATTGGGACTGTTTCACAACCCACAGAACTGTCCATTTAATATCTTTCTCACTGTGGTTGGCTTGTACGAAGTGCCCTGCCAGAGGTGCGTTAGGAAGTTTCATACAAATTCTGGAACAAGTAGTGGCAGCTTACCAAAAAGCCAGCTAGAAGTTGTTGTATGTTTAGCATTTACCGGCCCATTCTAGCTGAGTTAAGGGCCTACCCCTTGTATATCTAACATATTCAAAATGGCACCTCAGCACTATATTCAATATTTATTTAGACCAAAGATAGTGAAGATAGTGTTGTGACTTGTCTTGGTTGCTATGCATCCTCCCTAGAGTTCCAGCCCCCTGCTGCTCAGCCAGTGTGTGAAGTCATCTAGAATGTTGAGAGTGTTTGAGTGGGAATGAGAGTGTGTTGAAGATATGGGCTGAGCAGCAAGGATTCTGCACCTGGTGGGGCCTAGCTATCTACTTACCTACTTGTAACTAAGATCTAAAAAAACGTCTTCTTATAATCTACACTGTGGCCACAGGACTTCCTTTACAACAGGTAGCTACCAATTAAGAGTAGCCAGCAGTACCATCTGCTAACACTGACTTGTTCTTTGGTACCCTTTGCATTGCACCTGCTACCCTACAGTAAAGGGTCATGAAGGAGGCAATAGCCGTAAAAAACACTATCTGCTAGAACCACCCGATTTGTTTTCTGTATTTCCCACTTTTTGCCCTTCAACAGCAAAAAGAAGGCTATTAAGGGTCAATGAGGGGGTCCACCATATGATATTATCAGGGGGTCAAAGGGTTCACTTCTGCCAGCTGTGGCATTTTGCTGAATTTGCGTCCATGGTTGCGACGTGGAGGAGTTGTATCCATTTAAAATGTTAAGAATCACATAATAATATTTATCTATTGAGAAAATGATGTGCATTGTCTATCTGCTGACTATAATTACTGATGTTTTGGCATTTTTGTCATGCTATTATAATAGTCTATTGACAGCCCTAACAGAATTAAACTTTGACAAGAGAACCTCTGGCAACTTGCACAATAGACAGGAGTACATGTGACAAATATAGCAACTTCCTGATTTCTACACTGCGTAATGATTTTAAACATAAATATATCACGAAGGCATTATTTAATTATGTTAAAGTCAACCTAACCAGAAAATGTGAATGTACTACTTCCTTACTGTAGATCTCAGCAGCACCTCTGATACAAGAGCTTTTCACACAGTATAAAATGACATGGGCTTTGTGCTGGGCCATTTACTAAAGTCCTTCAGACACTGTGACTCAGAAGTCACAATTCTGGGAATGGATTGAGAGAACTGCATCCAAGCCCGTTGGTAGCAGTGGCCTGATATTTGTACACCTTGAGCTGCATCACATAAAGTGAGCACAGGGAGCACTAAGTTACCACCCAGTCTCCACCACAATTTTAAGCAGTGCTATTTTGCCACCTCAGACATTGGTAAATGTTTGCTTGTCACTGGAACTTAAAATAAATGTGCTGCGTGTGGCTGGAAATATAGCAGAATTTGTTGGCATATCTAAAGTAAACAAAACATAATATGATTAAAATATAACAGGGCACAATACAACAAAACAGTCAATACAGAGAGAGCACCACCTTGCAGAGACAGTGCAGATCTGGTGTTGTAGATTGTTTGCTCTCTCCTCTTGGGCTCCCTACTTTGCCTCAAGGGGAAAGGTGTCTCATTTGATGTCACTTTATCTTCTTCATTCTCAAAATTCTGCAGAGAAGAGGCATCTACTGAGCCATGTAGTATAGTTAGAGATGTATCTGCAGCCTGTATAGTGAAACTGGGCATCGAGTTGAATATCATGTGCTGAAATGTAGATTGATAGAGCTCAGAAATGGTACTGGCCCAAATCATGCAGGTCTGTTTCCTATATGAAGGTCTGTTTCCAATTTAATGATCACATAAGGATACCCGCTTGTTAAACCAGGTTCTGGCAACATGGGACTTTAGATAGCACAGCTTTGAAAGATTTCCCATTGTCCCACTTTTTCTGGTCTCTTTTGCTATATGGTTTTAAATCCCAATCTATATTTCAGTACTTGCACTGCTAACCTGAGTTTTCTCCATAAATCCAACAATTAGTGAAAATTGCATCCATTACTTACTGATGATGGCATTACTCCTAGTACTACTCCCTCGCCTTCCTTCTTTACCAATGAGGCTCCTGTGCCTCCAATAGACCCCTCCCTCTTAGACTAAAAATGCCCCACCCCCTCCTTGTCCTGTATGTTAACAAGCCGAATCAGATACTCAGTTGGTCCATACTGGGAGGGACCTTGAAGAAAGGCGAGGGAGTAGGACTGCAATTTTCAGTAAGTAATGGATGCATTATCTCCCTTCCCTCCCTCACCTTTCTTCTTAACCAGTGAGACACATGAGACATAGCAAGTAAATAGAAACGGACAACTGAGTCATAAACACCGAACTTTAATAGCGTGTCAGGTCATATAAATAAAAAACTTTATACCTTCATAGAAGACAAAACTCTGTGACCCAACACATTTTCAAGACGTTCCAAATCAGCAATCCTACAGTGACGAACAAAGTGGATGGGGAAGCCAAAGTTGCAGCCCTACAAATCTCCACCCAAGGTCCCCTGCAATTCAGCCACTGTTGCCGCCATCCTATGTTTACAACACCCCCGAATCCCTAGGAGAGGAACCACACCCTTCACCTCATATGCCAGCATGACCAGAGACCGTATCCATCTACTCAAAGGGATGTAAGATGGAACTACAACTACCTTTACAATGAATGCTTTTACAACAAAGGCATTACAACAAAAAACTCTTTACCACATATGTTTTTACAACGCATATGCCTTTACCACGAATGCCTTTACTGTGAAAATGTAAGTATTTTACAGGTAAGTATAAAATATATATATATATATATATATATATATATATATATATATATATATATATATATATATATATATATATATATATATATATATATACATACATATATATATATATATATATATATATATATATATATATATATATATATATATATATACATATATATATATATATAGTTCACTTCTCCAATACCCACAGAGAAAGAGGGAGGCACACAACTGCAGGCATCCAATATATTTATTTTCACTAGGACATAACACAAAGAGTGCCTCCCCGACGCGTTTCGGTCTCCTGACCTTATTCATGGGTGTGACAGGCAAATCAACTTGTCATGTGACTGTTGTCCTTTATACCAATGGCACTTCTGATACGCCAGCCAATCGGAGTTGCGAATGATGCATTATGGTCATTATGGTCTAAATAGAAAATCAAACAATCATGTTTTAGCAATCCGACTGGAATACGTCTTTAGGTATAAATATCACAGTTCTTGTACTTAATTTAAAAGTTCACTTTGGTCATGTCCATAAAACATACATATCATATATGCATATGTATATGTATTTCTCTAAAACTCCAGCCGATTGCTGAAAGAAAACAGGCATTCTAAGATAGGTGTGGCAAATACGCTCTTTTATTTTACATATTTCAACTGCTCCAACACGTTTTGGATAAAAGAAGACTTAGTCAAGGAGAACAAGTACATCACTCATGGAAAATAAATACCAAAGCATAATGAACACTGAAGATATACTATGCATCACTGTGAACCAGTATCGCACCATCAACCACAAAACATGAACACAAACATTTCATGTGCCAACAATAACAATATCTGGTGTGAGAGGCCAGGTATACATGGCCATAAGGGATTTCTCTATGTGGTAATAGAATGGGCGCATGTTTTAATTAAGACGAGAATTATTGTCCCCATCTAAATATATCATAAGCATTGATAGGCAACAAAAATGCAATTCAGGTTGTTTATTTAGATTAAATGCTTTGTGATTTTTATAACAATATATGTATTTAGCATTCATGAATTAATGATGTATTGAGGGGGATTGCGTATGGTGAATAAGATTTGTAAATATTTATTTATTCCGTTTTTTCTAAAAACATGCACATTTGCACATTCCAAGATGGCGCTGGAATTTCGTGAAATGAATTGTCCTTCCTTTGTTATGTTTAATTTGAAACTTTATTTAGATGCTGACTTTATGGCGCGCGTCAAACACTGACGAAGGCTGAGGCTGAAACGCGTTTGTTTGATATTTTGAGTGCACGATAATAAATCCCGATTTGGATTTACACCAACGCGAGTGCTGGTCCTTACTGTTGCGATACAGTGGAGCGTGAGATAATAGCGGGCTGTCACCGCCGGACCGGGCACCCGTTCGAAGAGTGCGGGTTGATTCAGACAATGAGAGGAGCGAAGGTGAAAATCCCATTATTGAACCCGCACCACCGCGAAGGCCGGGAGAAGTACCATCGAGCAGGCGGGACTATGATCTACCAGTCCAGAGCAACTCGAAGGTAGGAGAGCAACGGCTTTATTTTCTACATGAAACGCGGTGTGAACGAGTTGGGAGTGCACGTATCACGATTGACTCATGTTTAGTGAGGAGGCTCGCCGTGAAGCAGCAACAGGAATTTTCAAAACCCGCCCTGGGGGATCCACACAGGGCGAAGGTGCATTACTCAATGCGGCAGAAACCAACATCAAAACTAAATATCAGCAATTCGAAAGACTACACGAACGAGAAATAAGGAAATGGTGGGAGGCCACTTCCTTACAACATTATATTGACGTCAATAGGGTACCTAGAGGCTTGCGCATTTACACGGTTCCGGCATATGAAAATCCGGATCCAGAGCTTTTAAGTGAATGGGCGGAGTATACAGCGGGATCCTCACAGGGAATGTTGAGGATCCTAATTAAATTTGCCTGGAGTGATCGCGAGAAAGCCTTAAAGGACATAGAGCTTATGGAGAATGACATTCTGCTAAAAGTAGAGCCTCAAAAACATGATGAAGAAAAGGAGTCCATTAAGAAACGCCTGAATACATATGAAAAGAAAATACAACAAAGAAAACAGCAGAAGTTCGAGAGGGACGCACGTGATTACGAGCAGGGCCGAATACTGACTTTTGCTAGAAAGTATGATGTCCCCCGTAGAGATCTGAAAACAGCAAAGAAAAGTGTAGTTGAGTCCCGCGATACCTCCGAATCAGAGATAACCAGCGCTGAGCAATCAGAAGAGGAGGGGAATAACGCAGGCCAAAGCTCACGGCAACAACATTCTTTTCACGAGGAATTCAACCTCATCAGGCAAACTTGGCTGAGAGGGGGCAAGGGAAGGCCTCCCGAACAACAAAAAGCAGGAACAACAAAAGAAGGGGCGGTAGGAAACACCGCACGAAACAACGGAGTAAGAAGTACCAGGACCCGCAAGGGGAGGAATTACAAGGATTAGAGGATAACTTGACGATAGTGAATCTGACATCAAAGGAATTGACATCTGATGAGGAGAGTGTTTTGAAATTGGGTTTGACCTTTTGCCCCACAAGTAACTACGAATACACACAAACGTGAATAGACTTATTTAAGTTTATTAGAAAAATTAAATTACTGAAGTTTTTTAAGCTGAAACAACCAGTTCAATCGTTAGAAGTAAGGACGATGGCCCCACGAGAACCAGATGTAATAAACATACGTGACCTGGACACTCTGGCAATTCTTGAAGAATTAGGTGCGGAGAGTAGTACTCAACAAGAGCCTTTAAGAGACAATGCAATAAGAGCTTTGGAGTTAGGGGTGTCTCAAAGAGGGGCCGATAGCCCATTCAAACCATCCTCTAGATTCTGCCCCCAAATGGCTATGGATGCAATAGATGTCTTCTCAGAAACTGTGAACAATGAACTTTTAACTCTACGAGCTAATGAAGAACAAGAAGTCAAGGGAAGGAAATGGAACCTCACATTTAAACAAAGACAAGCTCTGAGGAGTTTACAACAAGATTCACTAATCGTGATAAAACCATCCGACAAGGGCGGAAATGTCGTTTTGCAAACTAGAGATGATTACTGTGATGAAGCCTTTCGGCAATTGAATGATAAACAGAACTATGCTCTAACCACGGAAGAGGACTATGGTCATAGCATTCGAGTGTATGCTGAACTTGTTGAAAAATGGTACAAAAAGGGCATTCTGTCTAAGCAAGAATTCATGTTCCTACAGAACAAACACCCGAGAATCCCGACCTTTTACCACCTGCCCAAGGTTCATAAAAACGCTGCAAGACCACCAGGGAGACCGATAGTGTCGTCTATTGGGGGACTCACTGAGAACATGTCAAAATTTATAGATCATTTTCTCTCTCCATTTGTTTTTCAGTTGTCCTCGTATACAAGAGACACGAAGGATTTTTTAAGACAAATCGAAGGAATTGAGTGGGAGCCTGATTTTATAATGATCACACTTGATGTATGTAGTTTATACACAAGTATTAGACACACAGATGGTCTTTCAGCGATATCGAACTTTCTAAAAGGTCGTTCCCTCCAGTTCCTGGAACACAATACAATGTTATTGGAATTTATTTCCTTTTGTCTCAATAATAACATTTTTATTTTCCAGGGGCAAAGATACAGACAGATACAGGGGATGGCTATGGGCACCTGCTTCGCTCCCAGCTATGCGAACCTGTTCGTTGGCTGGTGGGAGAAGCAGGTGGCCTGGGCGGATGGGATGGAGAACTGGTTGGATAAGGTGGTTTGTTGGCGGAGGTACATCGATGACCTCTTCATTATTTGGAGAGGGTCACAAGAGTCAGCGAGAGATTATCTCTCTATTATGAATAGTAACCATCTAAACCTTAGATTCACGGGAGATATGAGCACGACAGAGGTGAATTTCTTGGACCTTAGGGTCTTCGTAATTTCGAATACTATTCAGACGGCCCTTTTTAGAAAGACCACAGCGAGTAACTCCGTCTTACATGGACGCAGTGGTCATCCGGCAACTCTTATTAAAAGCATCCCATATGGTGAGCTACTCCGAATTAAAAGGAATAGCTCACGTTTTCAAGACTATGAGGAGGCAGCTGAGGGAAGCATTAAACGCTTCAAGACCAGGGGTTACTCACAGCACACACTAAGAACAGCGCAAATGAAGGTCAAGGACAAAGAAAGATACTCATTGCTGCAGGAACCAGGTGCACCGAGTGTAGAGAGGCAACCAGGGAACCTAAGATTAATTACCACTTATTCTCAAGCAGCAGGCAAAATAAGAGCTATACTACGCAGGAATTGGAATATATTAAAATCAGATGGTGTGGTGGGGAAGGAACTCCCGGAATATCCAAAAATATCGTTTAGACGAGCGAGATCGATTAGAGACCACTTAGTGGTAAGCCATTTACCTGGGTTGAAACCAGCTACCAGGGCCTACAGGGCTCTTTTCCCTGTGGAAGATGTAAAGCCTGCACTAATAGTAGGAAAGTGTCCCAATATTCGGTGCCGGGGTCCCACAAAGCAAGGAGAGTAATGAAGTTCATGACCTGCACCACAATTTATGTGGTGTATTGTCTGGTATGCCCATGTGGCTTACGCTACGTGGGCAGCACCATACATCCAGTGAAAACAAGGGTTCTTGAACACCAACGGGCGATTGCCAATAAGGATGCCAATTACCCTGTGGCGCGTCATTTTGCTATTAGCCATAGCAGCAACAGGGCATTATTGCAGTTCTTCTGTTTGGACCATGTTCCCAATGACATCAGGGGGGACAGGGAGAAGAAACTGCGACGTCTGGAGTCGAGATACATCATTGATCTCCAGACTAAGCACCCTAAAGGTTTGAACGGTGGAGAAGAGCTAATAACTCATTTGTGAGATGAGCATTGAGTATGCAGAAATGTTCACTGAAGGACAGAGGGATTATATAATTGGAACACACAGCGCTAGATTGACAGGCAAGCTATATGAATCATGAACTGTCCCCAAAAGCCCATCTAGGGCAGGACAGTCTGCTTGCCAACAATAACAATATCTGGTGTGAGAGGCCAGGTATACATGGCCATAAGGGATTTCTCTATGTGGTAATAGAAAGGGCGCATGTTTTAATTAAGACGAGAATTATTGTCCCCATCTAAATATATCATAAGCATTGATAGGCAACAAAAATGCAATTCAGGTTGTTTATTTAAATTAAATGCTTTGTGATTTTTATAACAATATATGTATTTAGCATTCATGAATTAATGATATATTGAGGGGGATTGCGTATGGTGAATAAGATTTGTAAATATTTATTTATTCCGTTTTTTCTAAAAACATGCACATTTGCACATTCCAAGATGGCGCTGGAATTTCGTGAAATGAATTGTCCTTCCTTTGTTATGTTTAATTTGAAACTTTATTTAGATGCTGACTTTATGGCGCGCGTCAAACACTGACGAAGGCTGAGGCTGAAACGCGTTTGTTTGATATTTTGAGTGCACGATAATAAATCCCCATTTGGATTTACACCAACGCGAGTGCTGGTCCTTACTGTTGCGATACAGTGGAGCGTGAGATATATATATATATATATATATATATATATATATATATATATATATATATATATATAGATATATATATATAGTTCACTTCTCCAAAACACACAGAGAAAGAGGGAGGCACACAACTGCAGGCATCCAATATATTTATTTTCACTAGGACATAACACAAAGAGTGCCTCCCCGACGCGTTTCGGTCTCCTGACCTTATTCATGGGTGTGACAGGCAAATCAACTTGTCATGTGACTGTTGTCCTTTATACCAATGGCACTTCTGATACGCCAGCCAATCGGAGTTGCGAATGATGCATTATGGTCATTATGGTCTAAATAGAAAATCAAACAATCATGTTTTAGCAATCCGACTGGAATACGTCTTTAGGTATAAATATCACAGTTCTTGTACTTAATTTAAAAGTTCACTTTGGTCATGTCCATAAAACATACATATCATATATGCATATGTATATGTATTTCTCTAAAACTCCAGCCGATTGCTGAAAGAAAACAGGCATTCTAAGATAGGTGTGGCAAATACGCTCTTTTATTTTACATATTTCAACTGCTCCAACACGTTTTGGATAAAAGAAGACTTAGTCAAGGAGAACAAGTACATCACTCATGGAAAATAAATACCAAAGCATAATGAACACTGAAGATATACTATGCATCACTGTGAACCAGTATCGAACCATCAACCACAAAACATGAACACAAACATTTCATGTGATAATCCATAAGTATCAATGATAATAATAGATAAAACATAATTAAAGCGCATCAACCCCAATCTTACATATTGTGACATGATTAATTCAAAATAATTCATAAACACCGCCAACCTCATTTTAACGTGTGAGGGCTTTAAGGTTAAACTCAAGGCAGCCCATTTTTTATGGGTAAAATCCCGTACATATATATAAAGGTTTTATTCTTAGCTGTTAAATACCTAAATCTTCATGGTAAAGACATGCATGTTCAAGGCATGTTCATGGATTTTTTTTTACAGGTAAGTATATATATATATATGTGTGTGTGTACATATAAATATATATATATATATATATATATATATATATATATATATCTTGCGCACTCCACTCACCGCTTGTAAATCCTTCACAAGGACTGGAGCACGGACCAACAAGTAAGTGCTTGCAAATTTCTTTATTTAGTTGACAGCCATTACGCGTTTCAGCCCCGGAGGGCCTTGATCACATGACGCACTCCACAGGTTCATTTTGCCTTTTCTACCATTTTCTTAAAGTGACAAGTGCAATTTAATTAGTAGTCATAGATGTCGACAATAGACTTGATGTTTATACATCTCATAACGTGTCAGCAGCCCTTGTTAAAACCATTGAATTCATGTTTAAAACAATAAAATCCTGTTTGAATACATAAAAATGTAAGGTTCAATCATTGTATAAATACAATAAAGTTTGGCTGGTATTGCTGTATGTTTTAGTAGACATCGGCACGTTTGTTGTACTGGCATTTAGTTGCTCAGTGCAATGAATATATGTTAGACTCATATTTGATCTTGTTTAGAGACGTATTATGTTGAAAACTCTGTTTTATAATTTTTTGTATAATACAACCTTTTAAAAAATAAAACATGTCAGTTAATTCCACATAAACAAGACCATACTGCAAACATCTTGACTGTAAAAGTGCTAGTGCATTAAGTATAAAAGTGTGTGTGCATGTGACACCAAAGTGAAAAAGACTAAAATAGTTAAAAAGACTGTAGACTTTAGACTTTACTGGAGGGCGGCTAAATTCAACAGTTCATACTGTGTGTTAATGGCTTATGTTAATACATTGTCTCATTAACTAAGCGACACCCTTAGTTTGTGGGCTACACTTTGCCTAACCATGTTTAGAGACAGGTATACAAATCTTCCGTGGCATTTAATCCACCCGGATATTTGGAATCTAGGTCTAGGATATAGTTGGTTTCCATTTTGCGTAGAATCCTTTCCCGATTCCCTCCTCTTTTGTTGGGTGGTACAGAGTCAATTAAATAATATTTAAGATCCCTTGGATTGGAGTTGTGGCTCTCTCTAAAATGCCGCTCCACAGGGTAGGTCTGATCCTGATTGTTGATAGCACGTATGTGCTGGAGTATCCTCTTGTGGCCCTGAAGTTTAGTATATAAATTTTTTTGACTTGGCTATATCTTTGGTGCCGTTTGATAAATCTTCACAACATTTACATTTACATACAGGTATGTTAACAATGGGGCACATTGATAATGTGTTTATATATATTCACTGAAAAAACCATAGGTTTCAGGCCTGTTATAGTTACGGTTTAGCATTTAATAAACCTTTGAAATTCACAGAAAAAACCATAGGTTTTAGGGAAAGTTATAGTTAGTTGGACATTGCACTCGTACAAAACCCGTGAAATTCCCCCGTTATAGTTAGTTCAGCTAACTATAACTCACGCCCCCGCAATGCACTGCTGATGACGTCACATATTACATCACTCATGACATGGTCAGTGACATCACTGATGACATCACTGACATCATCCAGTGACTGTGTGTTTCTGTAAAGTTTAAATATGTTTAATATATATAGGGAAAGGCGTATTGAAGAATGAGTGGGTGTATAAGCGTCTGAATGGATGATTTAGTAGGTGCGTGACTGAGTCTATAAGTGAGTGATTAAACGTATCTTACTGGATGCATGGGTGAGTGACTAAACTGTGTGAATGTCTGTATCCGTCTGTCTGTTGTTGTGTAAGCAGCTGCATGGGTTTCTGACTAGCTAAATGAGTGTCTATATGGGTTATGGATTGGTTCTCTGAGTATCTGTATGGGTGCCTCAGTGTTTGTGTGGGTGGGGTGTGTGTGACTCTGTGCATAGATGTGTGAGTGGGTGATTCACTGGGTGCATGGTTTCAAGAGTGCGTCTGTGATGGACTGTATGGGTGGGTGAGTGTGTGTATGGGTGTGTTAGTGATTGAATGTATATCTCAGTGGTACATGTGTGAGTAACTACATATGTGAAAGGCAGTATATATATGTGTTGGAGTATATAAATGGCTATAAGTGAGAGTGTGTGATTGTGAGAGTGGCTATATGGATGAGTGTGTGCTTGCATCAGTGATTGCATAGGAGCGTAAGAATGTGCTAGTATTTTTATGAGTAAGTGAGCTGGTGTGTATAACTGTATAGGTGAGTAAATTGGAGTGTGATTAATTATTTGCATGACTGACTAGGTGTGTGAGTACCTCTATGGATGAGTTGCGTTGTGTGAGTGTTTATATAGGTGTATGAGTGCATATGATAGTCCTGTACTGAGTGACTGTAATTATGAGTGACTGTACGGGTGAGTGAGTAGATGTGTGTGTGTAGACCTAAGAATCAGTGAGTGGGTATGTACTTATTGGTATTGGAGTGTGTATGGTTTTGAGAATAGCAGTCTGTAATTTAGAGTGGGTGTATCAAAAGTTATATTAGGGTGTGAGAAGATGCATTAAATTCTCACATGGATGATGTCATCAGTGATGTCATTTGAGATGTCATCAGTGATGTCATCAGTGATGTCACTGACCATGTCATGAGTGATGTAATATGTGACGTCATCAGCAGTGCATTGCGGGGCGCGAGTTATAGTTAGCTGAACTAACTATAACGGGGGAATTTCACGGGTTTTGTACGAGTGCAATGTCCAACTAACTATAACTTTCCCTAAAACCTATGGTTTTTTCAGTGAATTTCAAAGGTTTTTTAAATGCTAAACCCTAACTATAACAGGCCTGAAACCTATGGTTTTTCAGTGAATTTCAAAGGTTTTTAAAATGCTAATTCCTAACTATAACAAGCCTGAAACCTATGGTTTTTTCAGTGAATTTCAAAGGTTTTTTAAATGCTAATTCCTAACTATAACATGTCTGAAACCTATGTTTTTTTCAGTGAATTTCAAAGGTTTTGTAAATGACAATTTTTAAATGTATTAATTGTTATATATTTTTTTATACTGATTTACTACATTTTTTTAAACTATTTATTTTTAGATATTTTATTTTTTAAATTACATTGTAATTACATTATACATTCCATTACAAAATATACTTTCTCAGAATGAATTACTTTAGTTTAAATACTTTGCAAATAGGCAATAGACTTTTAAGTACAGTAGTTACAGTTGTTGCAATGGGCAACACAATTTCAAACACAATGCAACATTGAGCTCAATGTGAATTTCTAGCTAAATGTAATTAGTTACTTTATGGATTACTTTTTCTAACCACAGGACTGGATCCTAGATTCAGTCCTGGGACATCTCCTGTAAACAGTTGAGTAAAAGTGTTTTGGTTACAGTAGTGATTTTTAAGGAATATTATTGTATTTTAAAAGTTGACACTTAGAAACTTTTTCACATAGAATCACCAATGTTATCCTATGGGAGGAAATTCACTTAGCAGGTAAGTAGTGTTATCGTTACTTTTTCTTACTCAGTGGTGGATCCTGGATCCAGCACTGGTGCATCTCCTGTAAACAGTTGAAAGAATGTGTTTAAGTCACACAGGCGATTTTTAAGGAATATTTGTAGTTTGTGAAAATCAACACTGAAACTTTTCTGCTGAAAACCAGACAATGGATTCCTATGGAAGGAAATATAAGTTACTGGTAAGTACGGTTAAAATTACTTTTCAGGATCAGTACTGGGCTGAAAGATGCAGCACTGAGGTCTCTCCTGATAACAGGTGAGTAAATCGGAATTCGTATTTTGGCTGATTTTAGAGGAATATTTGTATGTTTCAAAAATCGACAGAAACTTTTTCAGCAAAAAGCAGGCAATGATATCCTATGGAAGGAAATTCAAGTTACTGGTAAGTACGGTTAAAATTACTTTTCAGGATCAGTACTGGGCTGAAAGATGCAGCACTGAGGTCTCTCCTGATAACAGGTGAGTAAATCGGAATTCGTATTTCGGCTGATTTTAGAGGAATATTATAAAGTTCCAAAACTCCACACTTAGAAGAATTTCCAAGTGAAACCAGTCAATGTTAGCCTATGGAAGGAAATTCAAGTTACTGGTAAGTACGGTTAAAATTACTTTTCAGGATCAGTACTGGGCTGAAAGATGCAGCACTGAGGTCTCTCCTGATAACAGGTGAGTAAATAGGAATTCGTAGTTCGGCTGATTTTAGAGGAATATTTGCACAATGGTGAAGGGAGGGGGCGGGGCCTGAGGTGACATCTGTGCAAACGCGCCCCGTGGCGCGTTTTAAGTTGGGGAATTAAGTCCCCTTGAATCATGAGGGTCCCTGGGGACCAACTAGCCCACCCTGTACCTCCAGTATGCGCCAGGGAGCTGCGTTGCAGAGAGGTGTTCAGAGGCCACGCCCCTTTTTGCACCTCTCTGCAATGCAGCTCTGTGGCGCTTTCTGGACGTACCTGTTGGGCTAGTTGGCCCCCAGGGACCCTCAGGATTGAAGGGGATTTAATTCCCCATCTTAAAATGCGCCACGGGCCTGTTTGCACACATGTCACCTGAAGCCCCGCCCCCTCCCTTCACCACTGTGCAAACGCGCCCCGTGGCGTGTTTTAAGTTGGGGGATTAAGTCCCCTTGAATCCTGAGGGTCCCTGGAGTCCAACTAGCCCACCATGTACTTCTAAAAAGCGCCACAGAGCTGCGTTGCAGAGAGGTGTAAAAAGGGGCGTGGCCTCTGTACACCTCTCTGCAACGCAGCCCCCTGGCGCATACTGGAGGTTCCTGGTGGGCTAGTTGGCCCCCAGGGACCCCCAGTATTCAAGGGGAATTACTTCCCCTTCTTAAAACGCGCCAGGGGGCGCGTTTGCAGAGTACTGCAGGGAGGGGGGCGGGGCCTCCGGCACGATGCCGGTCGTTTTTTTTTTTTTCTAATTTTTTTTTAATGGGAGGGGGGCTGCGTGGCCCCCCTTCCCTTGGCCACTTTTGGCCCCGGGGACCCCATCCCCCGGGGCCTGAGCATTTTTTTTTTTTTTTTTAATCAAAAAAAAAAACGGGAAGGGGGCCGCGTGGCCCCCTTCCCTGGGCCTGTATTGGCCCCGGGGACCCCATCCCCCGGGGCATGCCCTCGATTTTTATTTTTTTAATTTGGAGGGGGGCTGCGAGGCCTCAGGCCATTTAAGGCCCGGGGACCCCATCCCCCGGGGCCAACCTTGCCCTTTTTTTTTTTTTTTTTTACATTTTTTAATTTGGGGAGGGGGGCTGCGTGGCCCCCCTCCCTAGCCACTTATGGCCCCGGGGACCCCATCCCCCGGGGCCTGGCCTCTGGTTGGGGACTGTGGGGGGGTCCCCAATCCCCCCACAGTCCCGCCGGCTCCCTGTGTCCTACGGGAGCCGGCATTGCTTTTCCACATGGGGAGCAGCTAACATGCTTCTCCCCATGTGGAAAAGCAATTGGGTTTGCATTTTGAAAGAGAGAGCAGGTTTCCTGCTCTCTCTTTCAAAATGCAAACCAAGTTTGCTATGACAGGACGGGAGCCGCGAGGCTCCCGTCCTGTCATAGCAAAGTACAGTATCCTGGGGATAGGGACCCCGGGACACTGCAGGAGCCGGCCCTGGGGTGTGGCGGTCCCCAGGGCCATCAAGGGCTCCAGGAGGGGGGCCGCGCGGCCCCCTCCCAACCATTTCACAGCCCCGGGGAGGTGGTGGTCCCCAGGGCTTTGGGGTCCGTAACGGACCCCCATATTCAAATCTTTAGTGCCCCGGGGAGGTGGCGGTCCCGGGGCGTGTGGGGGCTGGAGCCCCCCACACAGGTGAAAATAATTTTTAAAAAGAAGCCCCGGGGGGTGGCGGTCCTCGGGGCTGCGGGAGGGCCAAGAGCCCTCCCGCACCATTATTTTTGAAAGCCCCGGGGGTGGTGGTCCCCGGGCTTGGGGGCCTTAGAGGCCCCCACATTAAATTTAAACCCCCCACCATGCCCCCGGGACTTGGCCCACCCGGGGGCAAATTAACATAGAAGCGCGGGAGATGCGCTTCGATTTTTTTTTTTCAGCAGGATCCGCGCACCCTGAGCGCATCCTGCCGATTTTTTTTTTTTTTTAAATGCTTTTTCCAGCCCAGGGGGTCCTTGTGGGACCCCCTGAGCAGGCCTAGGGGGTCAGGGTGTTTCTACCCTGCCCCCTTAGTGCGTTTGGCGACGTGTTTCTTGTGCTTTTTTTTTTTTTTTTCGCGGCGGGATTCGCACACCCTAAGCGCATCCTGCCGATTTAAAAAAAAAAAAAATGCTTTTTTCTGCCTAGGGGGTCCTTGTGGGACCCCCTGAGCAGACCTAGGGGGTCAGGGTGTTTCTACCCTGCCCCCTTTTTGCGCTTTGCGCACTTGTTTCTGTCCCACCGGCCGGAATCTCCACAACCGGCCGGAATCTCCACCTCCGGGCCGGAATCTCCACCTCCGGGCAGAAATCTCCACCTCCGCGCCGGAATCTCCACCACCGGGCCAGAATCTCCGGCCCGAGTGCGGACATAAAGTTAGTATGAGTAAGTGCATTCTGTGAATACCAAAATGAGTAAGTGCATTCTGTGAATACCAAAATGAGTAAGTGCATTCTGTGAATACCAAAATGAGTAAGTGTATTCTGTGAATACGAAAAAGTACTAACTTTACGTTTTTTACGTAAGTTAGTTCTGTGAATCGGGCCCAAAGTTACACATCCCAAAAGTCACTAACGAGCCATTAAGCAATTCATACAGTCACAGTTTTGCTGCAAGGCCAACTTGATATTCAAAACAAGTTGCTAAGCCTTAAGCGCCTCTTCTTCTACATATAAGTCACTCTTAAGTTAGGCTGTAGGTAGGTCATTGGACAGGGAGCTATGTGCTTAAAATATAGGATGTACTTTGAAGTTTCATTGAGTGACATGCACACTCACAGATCCATATGTCCAGTTATACATCCAGTATCCCACCCATACTGGAACTCACATACCTATGTATAAAAGGATAGAGACACTAATACACCCAGTCACACAGTGACAGAGGCACTTAAACATTCACTCAGACACACATACAGTTCTTATGTATCCAGCAGTAATGAAGGCAGTAGCACACACAGTTAAAGACTCTCTAACAGAGCCAGTAAGCAATCCATGCAGCTCCTTGTATACACATTGAGAGACCAGTAGAGTATCTAAGAGAGCCAGGCATAAACCAGCATACTTACTTACATATCCAATGACACACCCACATAGGGACTGAGACACTCATTCAGATATGTACTGAAGAACTGACACTAACAAGTCACCCATCCAGACAAGTAGCCCTTTAAACATGTCTGGGGCCTGCTACTGTACAACATGTGTATGCAGTTTGCCTTGACATTGAAAACACGTTGCTGAGCCTTTAACTCCTCTTCTACTACATATAAGTCACCCCTCAGATAGGCTTTAGGTAGGCCATACAGCAGGGAGTTATGTGCTTAAGAGATAAGACATGATCTTTGAAGTTACATTTACTTACATGCACACTTGCAGACCAATATGCCCAATTATACATTCAGTCTCGCTCCTATACTGGAACTAACATACCTATGTACAAAAGGATACAGGCATAAATACACCCTGTCAGACAGTGACAGAGGCACTTAAACATTCACTTACACACACATACAGGTCTTATGTATCCAGTAGTAATGGGGAGGAGGTGCTCACACAGTTAAATACCCCAGAACTCACTAACACAGACAGTAAGCAATCCATGAAGTCCCTTGCATGCACATTTAGAGACCCATAGAGTAATTAAGAGAGCCAGACATATATCAACATACTGAAATATCCAATGGCACACCCACATAGGGACTGAGGCACTCATTCAGATATGCACTGAAGAACTGACACTAACAAGTCACCTATCCAGACAAGTAGGCCTTTAAACATGTCTCGGGCCTGCTACTGTAGAGCCTGTGTATGCAGTTTTCCTGCTAGGCCGACTTGACATTCAAAACATGTTGCTAAGCCTTAAACTCCTCTTCTACTACATATAAGTCACCCCTAAGGTAGGCTGTACATTGGCCATGGGGCACGGAGCTATGTGCTTAAACAATAAGACATGTTCTTTGAAGTTTCATTGAGTTACATGCGCACTCACAGGTCCGGAAGTCCAGTTAGACATCCAGTCTCCCACCCATACTGGAACTCACATACCAATGTATCAAAGGATAGAGCCACTAATACACCAGGTCAGACAGAGACAGAGACACTCAAACATTCACTCATACACACATACAGCTCTTAAGTATCAAGCAGTAATGGAGGCAGTCACACACACAGTTAAATACCCCAATACTTTCTACCACTGCCAGTAATCTATCCATACAGACACGTGCATATAGATTTACATACCCATAGAGTTACTAAGAGAGCCACTCTTATACTGATATTCTTACTTACACAAACACTCAGACACCAATACAGGGACTGATACAGTCACTCAGTTATGTATTGAAGTACTGGCACAACCAAGTCACACATCCAGACAAATAGCCGTTTACAAGTGTCTCAGGGCTGCTACTGCAGAGCTTGTGTGTGCAGTTTTACTACCATATCGACTTGGCAATTAAACGCCTTTCTCAGGTCTTAAAGTATACTTCTACTATATATAAGTAACCTGAAGGCAGGCCGTAGGTAGACATAGGATAGGGTGCTATCTGCTTAAAAGTTAAAACATATTATTTAAAGTTTCAGTGAGTTACATGCATACTTAGAGACACATAAACTGAGTTTTACATCCAGTCTCTCACTCATACTGCAACTCACATATGCATTTACAAGAGCATATAGACACTCACACATCCAGTCAGACAGTGACAAAGGTACTTAAAATTCACTGACACACTCACACAGCACGTATGTATCCAGCATCCAGTATCTAGTATCCAGAGCTAGTTGCACACACAGTTACATACTCTAACACTAACTAACATGGCCAGTAACCTATCCTTACATCCACCTGCATATAGATTTACATACCCATGGAGTTACTGAGAGAGCCACTCCTGTACTGATATTCTTACTTACACAAACACTCACACACCCATACAGGGACTGATACAGCCACTGGCCCCTTACCTTGCTCTTCCCTCCATCCTCTTTCCCTACGTGGCACTCCTGTTGCAGTTAAGCACAAAAGATAATTTTGAACGAAGACTTTTATTATTAATGTGCAATGTTGTTTTGCAATCACAGATGTACTCACTTATGGATTACATGTTGATTGGATTACTGTATATTGACCCTGCATTTCGTATACATCAGTGGCATTCCACAGCTCACGACTCTGAACTTGTTCCAAAATACGTTTGTGTAATGTTGTTTTATAACTATAGTTGCACGTGTATATGGAGCCTATGATGAATATATGACTGTATATTGACTTTGTATCTGTACACATCTGTGGTACTCCTTTTGTTTATGACTCTGAATTCGTTTCAAAAACTGTTTGTCTCCTCCAGATTTTGGATGTTTTTTACGTTACCCTGAAGCAAATTGAAATGTATTCAACTTTCGTCAGACTGTATGTTTCTTGAACATAATGACTAGGTACTGTAACTCATCAACTTGCTTAGGCAACTCTCTTATATGATATGCCTTTTTTTGCATGTATCCACTTAAGACTGCACGGGAAGTTTTCCTGTATATCACACCATTGATGTAATCAATAGAATAAGGTCTTTACCTTCTCACCTAAATCACTACTCTTAGTCCTATGGCATTTCAATGCTCCTTCGACATCTAAGATAAATAATGTTGGAGATACGTTTTTGCCAGCACTGTATTAAGTTTCCTCTCTTCCTCGCTCTTCTTTCTTCTTGTTTTTTCTTTTCTTCTATCTCTCACAGCGTATGTATGAAATAAAAGTCTTTGGTCTGCTCCTCTTCACTTCTTTTCACATATGCTTTTACGAAGCAATTTTTAGTTTTTAACTGGGTATTAATAAAATAAATAAGCATTTTATATTCTCAAATTTTTAATCTCCTTCACCTGCACACTAAGTTGGTGTCTTTCTCTGGGGTTCTTTTTACTCTGTTACACTCAGTATTTATTGCATCTCTCTTCCTTCACAGCCTTGAGAAAGCCCTGGCTCAACTTGCCACATAGGGTGAGACACGTGTCCGCTGTTCCCTTTCTCAAAAACTTTCCACAAAATAAGCTAAAAAAGATTGGAATATATTCATAAAGCGGTGTATGAAAATAAAATAACTACCTTCACTCAACCCAACTTGGACTACTGTGCTGTGTCAAAAAAAGGAATCATCCTATTGGCTAAAACAGACCGGCTGAAAGGGAGGAACATATGCTTACACCCTTACCCCCACTCAAATATGTATATAGATACTGACACAACCAAATCAGTCATCCAGACAAGTAGCCGTTCACACCTGTGTCGGGCCTGCTACTGCAGAGCCTATATGTGCAGTTTTACTGCCATGTCAACTGGGATTTGAAACCCTTTGCCAGGCCTTACACTACTCTTGTACTACGTATAAGTCACCCTTAATTTAGGCTGTAGGTAGGCATAGGACAGGGTGCATGGCATTTAAAATGTCTTGTTGGGCCTTAAATTCTCCTTTTGGCAGATATAAGTCACCCACAAGGTAGGCCGTAGAAAGCCCAAAGGGAAGGATGGTATGTGCTTAAAAGGTAAAACATGTGATCTGAAGTTTTATTGAGTTATATGCACACTTGCAGACCCATATGCAGAGTTAAACATCCAATCTCACACTCATATTTCAACTTTACACACCCACTGAAATAGTGAGCGATGCATTTAGAGATTTAAGTAAGAGACCCACACAGCACATATGTATCTAACAGTAACTGAGCCAGTTACACACTGACTCACATACACCAACAGTCTGTATCACAGCCAGTGACCAATACATACGCCCACTTAAATACAAATTTAGAGATCCATACAGGTTTTAACATATCAGTCATACAGTGACATACTTACTCAGTAATCCAGTGAGACATGAACAAAGAAAATGACAGTCATTCAGGAATGTAGTCCAATACTAACACAACCAAGATGCCATGCAGACAAGTTCGTTTTCAAATATGTCTCAGGCCTGCTACTGCAGACGCTGTGTAGGTAGTTTTAATATTTACCCAATTTGGCATTTAAAATTCCTTTAACAGTTTTTCTACTACATATAAGTCACCCATAAGGTAGGATGTAGGTAGGTCATAAGGCACGGCGCTACATGCTTAAAAGGTAATACATGTGCCTTTAAGATACACTGAGTTACACATACACTTACGAACCCATGTGCCCAGTTATACACCCAGTCTCCGATCCATACAGCAACTTATAAACTGTTTTACAAAAGCATATACGCAGTTGCATACCCAGTCAGAGAGATACAGAGGCACTTATACATCTATTCACTCACCCATAGAGCAGTTATGTATCTAGCATGAACAGAGCCACTTGTACACACAGTTATATACCCTAACACTAACTTACACAGCCAATAAGCTATCTTTACAGACACTTGTATACAGATGTCCAGACCTATATAGTCACTAACAGAGCTACTCATATACTGATATATTACTTACACATACAGTCAAACACTGAAAGAGGTACTAATACACTCACTCAGATATGTATTCAAGTACTGACACAAATAAGTCATCCTTTCAGACAAGTTGCTGTTTAAATATGGGTTGGGCTACTACTGCGGAGCCTGTGTGTATAGTTTTATTATCAGTTTAAAACTCCTTCTAAACCTTAAAATCCCCTTTTTCTAGCTGTAGTGACACAGCTCCACATAAACTAATGAATACACTGAAACATCTAGGCACACACAGATGCACACACACAGAGTCACACTCTGACCCATAAACCAAGATACTCAGGCCCACACTGATACATGTATTGGCACACACAGGTAGACAGTGATTGAGATGCTGACTCAACCAGATACACTCGGATGCATACAGTAGTATACCCAGGCAGACACTGATATAAACATTTACATCCCAAGCCGACAGTGATGTATACAGTGACACATCCAGGGACACGTTTATGCATACACTAATACCCAAAATGACACACGTATGCACATACTGACATAGCCATTCACATACTTATCGATACACTATCACACCCAGGCATACACTCACACATACAGTGACACACCCAGGCACACGCTCATGCATATGCTGAGACACCCAGTCAAGCATTGATCCATACAGTGACACACCCAGTCACACACTGATGCAAACAGTGACACACCCAGTCACACACTGATGCATACACTGACATAGAGAGGTACACACTTATTTAAACATGAAAAGTAACAGACTTAGAGTGGCTATAACATAGTGAGTAATCTGTTGATAAAGGTATAAATGCTTAAAATATGTAATTAGCATAGTATGAAAAGCTAAATGTATTGATTTGTTTTTTTCATTCCAGACATCTACTTCTACTTACAGAGACTTACAATGTTGAACAGAACATAAACAAAAAAGAATCCGAAGAAAGGATACTATCTCCTTACAACAGAGAAACAAAAGGAGCAACATGCAAACAATGTGGTGAAAGAAAAAAGAGCTACTGGTAAGAAAATTAAGAAGTTTCTTAAAATAGTTTGTGGAAAACTGCAAAGTGAGCAAAACCAAGTAAATAAAATGGGAAGTCTGAAATCAGCTAACAAAGGGAAAAAAGGAAGTGTCAGCAAAAGTAATACATTGTATAATGAAGTAGATACTTTAACAAGGATACAGCGACACTTTAAAGAAATTATAGAGTCAGAATGTTCCGTAGTAGGGTAACTCAGAAGCTCATACAAACGATGAAACAGTATAAAGGAGAAGAGAAATGGTCAAACAAAAGGAACATGTTGAGGCTATAGATGATAAGGAGTTTGCCCTGAAGAGGAAGCTATTTAGTTTGATTCTGAGCAGAGCGAGAATACTGGATAAAACTGTGCTGTCTATGAGTAGAAGCCAAAAAAAAAGACTAGTGAATAGAATAACTTCTGCTAAATTTTCAGTGGCAAATGGAAGCATGCTTCCATTACTGAGCCTTTATTTAATAAAGAAAGCTACTTCCAAGAGAGCACATTAGGGCATGCAGCTGAAACAACTGGTCAATGTTATGAGGTGAAGGATGGAACTCACATTTCAAAAGAGGAGATGGTACCTAGGAATGTTGAAGAAATTATAGCTGAACAGGTACAAGGAAGGCGTAGACAGGTCCCTGTATACAAATGGAACTGTAGCAATATTTGCAGTGTTCGGCAGGAATCTATTGATATATTGAGACGTTTCCAATGTAACTTTTCATGCAAAAGTGTGAAACTGAAAATAGGGATTCTGCAAGCATTAGATTCATGCAAAGTAAGGAAGTATACCAATTTAGAGGGACATTCACTAGCATGTCTATCAAAGAAAGTGTGCCAAAGCAACTGTAATCACATCAGAATGTTAGCTGTTCACCATTCTAAAATGCGAACTTTAGTTAGTAAGCTTTACTGTGTCAAAACTCCTGCCCTGTGTTTAGCAGAAATTAATAGAGCTCTTTTGCATAATACAGTAGCAGAGGCAGAAAAAGTTTGTGAAGATGTTCAGTTTCGGTTCTTTGGTCCTCAACAGGAGTCCAGGGAAAATGAGAAGTTGGTATGTGGAGTTGTAAAGATACAGGTCACAGTTATTAGTGTTGATAACTTTACAGAAGGGATTAGGAAGTTTAATACAGTTTCTTCAGAGAAACCGAACTGTGTATGTATTTGTTGCCAACGCACTCACTACAAAAGCCAAACTTGCAATGTAGTTATATTCGCAATAACTGAACAGGAAAACATAGATAAGTGGCAATATTTTGCTGTTTATTTATTTGTAGAATAATGGTTTGAGCTGTCCACATGGCAAGTTATATGTAGGTACTGCAATGATAAGTTAGAGGAAAACAAAATGCAAGTTAGAGCAGTACATAACAAGTTAGAATTTGTATCAATTCCATAAGAACTGTGAGATTTAATTGTTTATGAGTCAATTCTTATACAATGTGTACAGCCATTTTAGGCTATATTTTGTATGGAGGCAAAGACAGGGAAACTGCCACCAACTAAACTTCAGGGAGCCCTTAAAGGAAGAGTTGTGTACTTACCTTTAGATTTTAAACAGAATATTGAAATTATTGGTGCACACAGAGATGTTCATGAACCACTTATCATTCTAGTAAATGGTGTCCCTACCAAGAACAAAACGTTCTGTCAAGAGTTACTGGATGTTAGTAATGTTAAAAAAAAACAACGTTATACCTGGCGCAAAAATAATACTTCTTATAAAAATGTTGATAGTGTTCAAGATGTATTATATATAGAAGATGACCATGTTTATTTTTTGCCTTAGTACTGTGTTTATAGGAGGGCCTGATTGTTCCGCTTTTCCGTACTCTGGGGGTTAGGGACCACAATTCTGCCTTAAGAATTTTAGGATCCAATACAGCTCACCCAATAGTCTTTGCAGTCTCTCGGTTTCTCTTTTTTATTATCTGCCATTGCTGCTAATGTAATATTATTTTGACTTCTCAATGGGATTGTCTGATTTTAGTTTATTGATATTTTTTAAAATATTTATTATCCTAGTATAAATGATGGTTGATAATTTTTGGGATTTAACTTGTTATTATTTCGAATGTTTTAACTGTGTTTTACGATATGTGCTTATATGGCTATCAGCCAAAATAAAGTTACATAAAGTAAAGTATATAGAAGATGAAACATTCCCATCAAGTGGACAGACTGAAAAAGTGGATAGATCCAGATCATACGAGATCTACGAACACTACAGAATCCATCCTCTGCATTCTAAAGAAGTCAGTGATGCTATTGATAGTTTTTAAATGAAACAAGCAAAACGAGCTCCCATGAGTGTGTGTGAGAAAAGTTTAGAAGCTCACTGTTTTCCACGACTGTTTCCCACTGGAGGAGGTGGCCGGGTTGATGACCACCCTGTACAGATACCAGTAGTTGAATACCGGTCAACCAGATTATACTCAGAGGATCCAAGATTTCGGCAGTGTATTCCCTACATATTCCATCTGACTTATATGGACTTTCATATGCTGTTAACCATATACTGAAGACAGAAGTTAAGCCTCAAATTCTTTCTGCAAAGGTGTCTGGGACTGTCCGGGACTATGTCGGGAACACAATCAGGGACTTGGGCAAGGACTGGGAACTGGGTAGAAAACGTACACAGAAAGAGGAGTACAGCGCTGCCCAGGATCACACAGGACGTTAGAGGAGAAAAGGGATCCAAAGGGGAAGCCTGTACAAATGAACAAGATGGCTAAGACTCAAAGGATGGGCACTCAAGAGGCAATTTAGCATTCAGAGTAACTACACCCAGGATGGACGTGCAGACATATACATATATATACTCACAAAACATACAACAATAAACGGAATGTGGGGTAAAGCACTCAGGAGCTCCACATGGTAAGACTGAAGCTCAGTAAGTTCGTCACCCACAATTGCTGTTTCAGATACTGACTGCAAATACCCACATATAGGATATACATGCAAAGGCAGGGTCTGTGGAGCTGATACCTATGGTAATGTTAGAAATGTAACTCAAGGACAATACTCACAGTGAACAAGAAACACCACCTAGGTTGTCATCTGTGCCCATGGATCCTGGCGATCAAACAGGAACACGCAAGGCAGTAACAGCAAGGGGGTAGAACTAAACACAAGCACGATAGACAAGGAGCTAGCAAGGAGGAGTGCTTAATAGGATAGGAAGGAAATCACAGGACACACTTGGCAGAAAGCAAGTAACAAACATACAAGGTAATTAGAAGCAAGACAGCAGGAATAGAAAGACAGCAAACTAGGAACTGTAACCAAGGATATGGGAAGAAAGGCAGGGACTGGAAAAGGATATACAAAAGGGGAGGCTACAATGGTATACTAGAATGGTGCAGGTTCAGGAATCAAGAAAACAAAGTAGCATTGAAGGCAGTACTGGGGCAGGAACAAGAATTGAGCTAAGGCTCAGGAGACAAGGTAGCACTGCAGACAATGCTAGTTCAGGAACAGGGAATTACTAAAGCTCAGGATTCATGGTAGCACTGCAGGCAGTGCTGGTTCAGGAACAGAATTACTAAAGCTTCAGGAGTCAAGGTAGCACTGCAGGCAGTGCTAGTTACGGAACAGGGAAATTACTAAAGCTCAGGAGTCAAGGTAGCACTTCAAACAGTCCTAACTCAGGAACAAAGATAGCTATAGTTCAGGAATAAAGAAATAACTAAAGCTCAAGAAACACTGGAAACAAGGATATCAAAAGCTCAGGAAACAAGGGTTGGTCTCACTGGTACACAGCTACAATGACCAACCTTGGCCTGAAGGGAGCTGGGGTTTAAAAGAGCTCACAGTAATCACATGCATCAAGTGTGAGCAGGTTAGCAGCAGCTAGCCACAGGTGAGCTGAATTCCTCCACCCATCCTTGGCCTGCAGGGGTGGAGACGAAGCAGTGAGCAGGGTATTCTAGGTAATGGAGTTTCAGGCATGAGCAGGCTGGCTTCCAAAAAACCCGGCATGGATTGGGAATGGATGGCAATCTGCAAGTAGCACCCAAATGACAGGAAGTCAATATATGCATGAAGGGGAGGGTCTGGAAGCTTATTAGAACACAAAAGAGACCCATAATTCAGCCCCCTGGTGGTGGACATGAGAATGCAGGGAGCAAGTCGTGAAAAAAGGAATTCATTGACAAAGTTCATGGGAAGGACGAAAACTTTGAATATAACTTGATGGATTTGATGGCGTGCCAACGTGGCATCAACGAGGATTGGTATCGCCGTCATGGCGAACTGAAATGTATGTTGAGAAATTTAGGTGCACCTACTTGGTTTCTGACATTCAGTTATGCTGAGTATGCCGGGGATGACCTGCTTGAATTTTTGAGAGAACCGCACTCTAACATTAAAGGCATCAAAGTGAAGACAGGTGGAGAACTTTGCTCCTTGGATCCAACTAATGTCTGCAGATATTTTAACCACATGTTTCAAGCTATGATGTCTTTTATCTGCAACAAAGGAAATTCTCCTCTTGGTGAATTAACTGGTTTCTTTTGGCAAAAAGAGTACCAAGCAAGAGGTGCTCCACATATTCACATGCTGTTATGGATAAAAGATGCACCGGAATTTGGAACAGACAGTGATGAGTCTGTCTTGTCTTTCATAGAACAGTATGTGACATGTGCCATCCCAAAAGATGGTTGTGAAAACGGCTTGAGACAACAAGTTCTACACTTTCAAACCCATAGATGTGGGAAGTACTGTTGTAGAAAATACAGATGCAAAGGAAAATTTTACACGAGATGTCGATTTGGATTCCCATGACCTATGATTTCTCAAGGAAGAGTGAACAGCTTATTGTCTGCAGTCAGTCATATACTGAAATTGAAATCACCAAAAAACACATACAACCTGAGAAGAACAGAGGCTTCCAAGTATATTAATGACTGCAACCCTGTGATTCTCAACAATGTAAGATGGCTGCCGACTGGTGAGGAGCTTGAGAAGGAGCTCCAAGGCTGGGGATTGCAGTTAGTGCAAAAATCCCATGTTAGCCCATGCGTCCGCCGCATATTGGCAGCCACAGAAGAATCGGTAAATCACTTTAACGGGTCAGCCTAATCTGGAGTGAATCCCCGCACTGGGAGCTGTTAGACGAGTCCCGGGATCCCAGACGGGCAGCCGAGCTTGCGTCACCTTAGGGGAGGATCTGGCAGATTGCGGCCAGAGAGTGACAGCGGTAACTTGCATATATAATTAAATGTAGAAAAAAATATATATTTATATATATGTATATATATATATATATATATATATATATATATATATATTTGTATATATATATTTGTATATATATATATAATATATATATATATATATATATATATATATATATATATATATATATATATATATATATATATATATATATATTACCTACTGGTGGTCGCCAGTAGGTAGTTATAGTTAGGACCTATTTTCCATAGGAAAAGCATTTTTCGTTTTCTCAATAACTTTGGCGTCGTTTGACGAATCATCGCACAATTTTCAAAACTAGTGGGGCGCTCCGGTCAGCTCCTGTCTTGAAAGTTTTGGGGTGATTCGTCAAGTGGAGGCCGTGAAAAAAGGGGGGTCCCAAAACGTGTTTTCTCCATGTTATTTTCCATAGGAAACTTTTGACACGACTACAGCCCGAACTGCTGAACGGAATTACACCAAATTTTGCAAAAAGGTAGCCCTTGGTTCAGAAAGAGTCCTTTTTGTTAAATGGTGTAAATCCGTTCAGTAGGTCCTGAGAAATTTAAAAAATAGAGGTCGGAAAATCAATTTCCCATAGGAAACTTTAGCCAAGGCTACAGCCCGAACTGCTGAACGGAATTACACCAAATTTGGCAAAAAGGTAGTGCTTGGTTCAGAAAGCGTCCTTTTTTTAAATGGTGTAAATCTGTTCAGTAGTTGCTGAGAAATTGAAAAAATAAAAGTTTCGATATCTATGGCTGAGGAGGGTTCGCCAACCCTCCCGACCACGAGCTTTATTCTAATTGGCTGTCAACACTCCAAACCAGGAAGTGTTGGCAGCCATCTTGTGACTCGGTAGAACCGAGTCACAAGAAAACAGTAAAACAAGCCTGAAAAACAAAAAAAGGGGGCAGAGTAGATACACCCTGACCCCCCAGGCCTGCTCAGGGGGTCCCACAAGGACCCCCAGGGCCAAAAAAAGCATATATTTTTTTTAATTTCGGCAAAATTTGCGCTGGGGTCGCGAATCCCGGTACGTCCAGTAAGCGCCACAGAGTTGCGTTGCAGAGAGGTGTAAAAAGGGGCGTGACCTCTGACCACCTCTCTGCAACACAGCAATGTGGCGCTTACTGGAGGTACCTGGTGGGCTAGTTGGCCCCCAGGGACCCTCAAGATTCAAGGGGAATTAATCCCCCAACTTAAAACCCACCAGGGGGTGTGTTTGCACAGTGGTGAAGGGAGGGGGTGGGGCCTGATGTGACATGTGTGTACTTATACAATCACTCCGCCAAAACCCAAGCACTTATAAATTCACCATGCACTCTCCTTGCAGCACTCTAATCATCCAGTCACTACCCATGCACTCATGCAATGAACCATGCACTAACTCATGCACTGCTACAATACCCTGAGCAGTACCCATGCAGTCCAGCCATCGCCCTGTCACTACCCATGCACTCCTCCAATCACCCAGCACGCACCATGTACTTATCCAATCACTCCGCCAAAACCCAGGCACTTATAAATTCACCATGCACTGTTCTTGCAGTACTCTAATCATCCAGTCACTACTCATGTACTCATGCAATGACCCAGGCACTAACTCATGGCAAATACAGAGGAGGTCATGCTAATTACAGTGGTACCCCAACGCATAGTGTTCCCTAGTGTATGTAGGTGTTTTCACTGTATTCTAAGTGTCTTTTAGCATAGCACTGGCTCCGGTCCTGGTTATTCAGAGTCAGTTACCACCAGTACCCATCAGTAAAAAGTTGGGGGCACAGGAGGACTTTCTGCTCCTCTGTTGGTTCTTTCTGCACATCTCTTGCTTCTTCCTGCACTTTTCTTCGTCTTTCTGGACTTCTGTTGCCTCTTTATGCATTTGTCTTGCTTCTTTCTGCGCTTTTCTTCCTCTTTCTTCACATGTCCTAACTTTGTAGGCATAGTTAGAAATTAGCATTTAAAAAACCCTTGAAATTCACTGAAAAAACCATAGGTTTCAGGCATGTTATAGTTAGAAATTAGCATTTAAAAAACCTTAGAAATTCACTGAAAAAACCATAGGTTTCAGGGACGTTATAGTTAGTTGGACATTTTACTCGTACAAAACCATAGAAATTCCCCTGTTATAGTTAGTTCAGCTAACTATAACTCGCGCCCCCGCAATGCACTGCTGATGACGTCACATATTACATCATTCATGACATGGTCAGTGACATCACCGATGACATCACTGATGACATCTCAAATGACATCACTGAGAACATCACTGATGACATCATCCACGTCAAAATCTGATGCACCTCCTCACACTCTAATATAACCTTTGATACACCCACTGTAAAATACAGACTACCATTCTCGAAACCATCGACACACCAATACCAGTTAATACATACGCACTCACTGATTCCTAGGTCTACACACACATCCACTCATTCACCCATACAATCACTCATACATACAGTCACTCATCAATACAACACTATCATATGCACTCATACACCTATACAGACACTCACACACCGCCACTCATCCATGGAGTTACTCACACACCTAGTCAGTCATGCAAAGAATCAATCACACTCCCATTTCCTCACCTATACAGTTATACACACACCACCTCACTTATTCAAACATATTCTAACACATACTTACTCTCTTATACAATCACTGATACAAGTACACACTCATCCATACAGCCACTCTCACAATCACTGACTCTCACGTATAGTCATTTATATACTCCAACTCTCACATACACTGCCTTTTACATATGTAGTTACTTGGACATGTACACTGAGACATCCAATCTCTCACCAACACACCCATACACACACTCACCCGCCCATACAGCTGTTTCCACATGCACTCTTGAACCCATACACCCAGTGAATCAACCACTCACACATCTATGCACAGAGTCACACACCTCCCACCCACCCACACACACACTCAGTCTCCCATACAAATACTCAGGCAACCAATCAATAACCCATATAGAGTTATAGACACTCATGTAGCTACTGACCAACACATGCAGCAGCTTACACAACAACAGTCATACTGATACACACATTCAGACAGTTTAGTCACTAACCCATGCATTCAGTAAGACACATTTAATCACTCACTTATACAGTCAGCCACGCACCTACTTAATCCTTCATCCAGACACTTATACACCCTCTCATTCTTCAATACACCTTGGCATATATATAAAACATATTTAAACTTTACAGAAACACACAGTCACTGGATGATGTCATCAGTGATGTCATCAGTGATGTCATTTGAGATGTCATCAGTGATGTCATCAGTGATGTCACTGACCATGTCATGAATGATGTAATATGTGACGTCATCAGCAGTGCATTGTGGGGCGCGAGTTATAGTTAGCTGAACTAACTATAACGGGGAATTTCTATGGTTTTGTACGAGTAAAATGTCCAACTAACTATAACGTCCCTGAAACCTATGGTTTTTTCAGTGAATATATATATATATATATATATATATCACGCTCACTCTCCGTCTTTCTCCCCTTCCACTCACGATCGGGTGCTTCATTGCGCGGTGACGGACACCGCGCGGATCAACACAATCCTCAGCTCACGGCACAACCATAGATGCATCAGCACTCGCAGGAACGTTATCTCCCAGAATTTTATTGGGTTCTTTGTTACACGACCAGACGCATTTCGGCTGCCGCCTTTATCAATAGTGGCCGGCGCCGGCTTGAGACAAGTTTAAATACACCAGTACTGATGAACATAAACAAAGGACACCTCGACTTACTCCAGTCAAAGGTGTCGGCCATTACTAAACAGGTTACTTGGTAAAGTATAACACTGGTGTAGTCCGTCAAGCTAGGAAAATGCTTACAACATAATAACATACTACCCTGAATGGGCTTAAATAATGTATAGACATTTTCTTCTCCCACTTTACACATGCCGGACACAAGAAACAATCAACAATCTTGCCCTGAATGGGCTTATTCTTTGACCTTCATGAATTCATTCCACCTAATGTGGAGGATGTATGACAGACCACCGTGCCTAAGCATCCTGTTAAAATCTCACTTACTTCATCATAACAGTACACTTGATTCTCCCAGATTCACAGTTTTCCAGAGAGCATTACAGATGCACAGCCATTTCTTCGCCACTATTGAGACCTCCTGGTCTCTTTGTTTGATTATCAATGATATAATCTACGCAATTGCAGTTGTCTATTACCCCCTCTCACATTCATGGGCACTTGGTCCATATATATATATATTAATTGTTACGGAAGCAACTGACCGGACTGGGATCGCAGCAGGGGTAGGAGAGGCAGCCCCGATGATATGCATCTCCCGAGTGAAGGCGGACTGCCCTGCTGCTAAGTACGCCGTAGGACGAAGGAAGTCTCCCTCTCCAGAGTCGTGATGACACCCAGAGGCTGCCGCCCCACCAGCCGCTGAATTCTACTACTACAAGTTGCCAGGTCCATGAAGAGAGGCTGCATCCTGGAGATGTAGTGCTGCCCGACCGAAGACCTGAGAGGAGCGTTGGGTAAGCCTCTTATTTGAGCTGTTGTGGGCTATTGCCATGCCCTCTGCCTGGAGCTCATCGAAGCTGGTCGCGTGTGAGATGTACTCAGCTTTATTGCCCCAGCCATCTTGAGCATATTATTTCTCTTCCACGCCATACAAAATGGCAGCTGTCCAATCACCCAGTTAAACACAGACAATGGAAAGAGGACCACGCTGTTAGCACACATGAAATAAACAAAGGACTACATCTGCAAGCTGAGCTATTCTCTGCCAAGTGGCAGCCATCTTGGAAAGGCTTTGACCAGCTATTTTTCTCACTGAAATATTTGATGGCTTTTGAATAAGTACAGGCAGTTTATTTATTATCTCTACGCTCTAGACAATTCTGGGTGAGTTTTTCCTCTGAGGTTAGTGAAGCCGCTTACAGGGGACTCCATCAAGGCTCGTAGTTTGTGATAAAAAAGACATTGGATTACAGGATTCCTCACATTGGGTGACACTTTTGCAAGACCACCCCCTGAGTGTTGTATATCGCTATCTTTAAATATGGCTGGAATCAATTTGAAATCAGCAGGCAGAAAATACCTACACCATAATATACCCATCTAACCTATCCAGGAACGTGGCCAAAAACTTCAAACACAAATTAATTAGATCTCTGACCCATCCTTCAATTTAAAAAAAGGCATTGTTGTAAATGACCTGATTTATTTCATGAGGAAAATTGCAGAATGACGCACTGCCATAACGAAGATGTTCAACATACAAAAAATAAGTAATATCCCACATGGTACTAAGTTATCGATCGTTCCATCACTAAGATTAAGAGCTGAACTATGTGTAACTACCTACAAGAATAGTATTGTGCTTATACAAGCATCCAATAATGATTTGAAGACATTTGACGACTATTTTGCAACCCTAAAAGATTGTGTAGGTGCCAGAAGTCCCCAACAACACTTGGTTACACAAGCAGATGCCCAGTTTACCACCAACTCAACTAGTATAGACTTCATAGTGTCAGAAGACTCCCAACAGCCAAACCCTACATCTATATCCATTGACACCTTTGACATTAAGTCTACAGGCCTAGAAGACGAATCACTACACTATGCTAATATCGTCCCTACACTATTCCCTCTGGAAAGGTCGGTACCTCTTCTCCAGGATATGATTACTCCTACACATAGGCCACATAGTGGGAACCCCCTTCCAGCATTTGAGGGTAGGGAGATTAACCCACCATCCAAACCCCACACTACGACAGTACCAATAGCATCTGCTTCCATACGAAATTTGTATCCTCCAAGTTCGAAAATAAGGTACCAGGACAAACGGAGCTCATCGCATATTATCCTCAAGGGAGGCTAAGGCACCCTACCTTATGAGAAAAAAACGAACATTGGAAAAGACATCGGTCTGAATCACCGGGACTCAAGATCCCAAGCAATTCACGCACAAGGCATATTTTCACTTCTAGTCTATCTCCTTCTCCACAAAGGGAAATCGAAATTCTTAAAGTACAAGATGGCAGTATGTCACAGGACATTCTAAATGTGTTGAACGAAATGAAGAAAATTTTACAACTCACAGCAAGTACTCACTTCAAAGTCAAGCTTATTCAAGAATCAGTGCATGAACTTCAAGGAAATCATAAATGGATAGCCATGCCACTATCAAATAGACAAAATCAACCACGCAAACATCTTAAATATCTATTGGATAATGAAACCCAGAATTACTCCTTTCCTATGAGTCTGCATCCAATCTTCCCATCATTAGAGGTGAGGAAATTTGATCAGTCCCAATCGATGCAAATAGAACTACCTGGCCCAATAACAGAAAACTCAACCTTAATAATCTAAAAAAAGTACTGTTAACTGCCAGCAATCAAGAGATAAACTCTGGAAATTCAGGGAAACCGCTACTATGCCCACTACTCAACTGTCGATCAGCAGTAAAACATGCCTCAGACATTGCTGCCCTCATCATTAGTCATGCAGTCAACGTGACATGGCTCACTGAATCTTCTTCCCCTTACATTGATCTACTGGTGCCTCCCACCTATAACATTGTGAGGCTAGACAGACTAAAGAAGCAGGGGGTGGTATCGCTTGCAGACATCGCTCTGATCTCTCTGTAACCCAACTACATTCGGACCCCCTTGAGGCTTGTGAATATCTCGGTCTGGCTATAAGAACTGTAGACAATCAAATGTGCAAACTGCATGCGTTCTACCATCCACCAGGTAACAATGCCCCCTCCATAGACCAATCAATGGAGATCATCACGGCTAACTCCAACGTTCACACCAATGATATAATGACAAACAGGTCAGCGTACTCAAAGATTTCTTAGCAGACCTAAGTCTTACTCAAGCCTGCACACTGTCGACACACTCCAAAGTGTCAACATTAGACTGGGTTATATCTAGAGATAAGGCTGTTACAATACACTCAATTGATCCATGCAATTGGTCGGGTCACCATGCCATAACCTTCCATATATCTACCATAAAAAATAAAAAGACCACGCAACCTGTCAAACTTCAACAGTGGGTTCAGGACACTAGAGACTTAAATGATGAGCAATTAGTGGCACACTGTAAGAAGGATTTAAACCCGCCTAATAACATGATGAACGTTATAGAACTCATGGATCACTATAACTCAGCGCTGACGAATATAATCAACTCCTCCGTGCCTTTAAGACTGAAAAGAATTCCGAAGAAAGATAAAAATCCCTGGTTTAATGGGACACTAAATGAAGAAAGGCGGAAGCTGAGACTAGCTGAAAGGAAATGGACACAGCACCCATCATCTCCCCAGCTACAAACTCTCAGGAAAACTAGAAACGATTACAACAAAAGCATTCTCAGATCCAAAAGGGAATTCTTTAGATCTGAACTGGATAATGCCCAAAACAGACCTCGTAAACTCTTTGATATGTTAAAACAACAATCTAATAAATTGGCCAAATCTGCTCAAGAATCTATAAAATCCCAACTGAGCTGTGAGGAATTCTCAGCCTTCTTTATAGATAAAGTCAACTCTTTAGAAAGGGAGCTCAGGATGGCAGCAGACAACCTCTCTAACCCATTGTCATCCCAGAATGATGTTCACATGCTCACCACACAATCTATGACTAAAAATAAAGTACAATGGTCGGCCTTCAAGTTATATGACCAGAATGCCATTGCCAAAACTCTCACGACTATAAAACCGAATAATCACTACAATGATCCTCTCCCCTCAAAATGCTTGAAAATAGTCAACCACATCGTGGTCCCCATATGAACAATGATAATCAATGCCTCACTGTCTCAAGGCTCCTTACCAGACTGCCTAAAAACAGGACGACAACTCTTCCCAATCATTAAAAAACCTACAGAGGACCCGTCCGATCCAAACAATTTTCGTCCAGTGACCAATATTCCATTTTTAGCCAAACTACTAGAAAAATGTGTGCAACAACAATTGAGCCAACACATTGCTAAATTCAGTCTGCTTGACGTCTGCCAATCTGGATTCTGACCAGGCCACAGTACGGAAACAGCATTTCTACATATAGTGGATGATGCACTACTGGCACTGGATCACAATGAAACATGTCTACTTGTTCTTCTTGACCTTTCTTCTGCTTTCGACACGGTAAATCATGAAAAATTGCTAGCCCGTCTTGAAGACAGGATGGGATTATCCGGAAATTTGCTTAAATGGTTTAAATCCTTCCTACAGAACAGAACCTAAAGATTCATGGTCAACCAGGCTCTGTCACCGCCATCCCCTAATTCGATTTGAGTTCCGCAAGGCTCAACATTATCTCCATCACTATTCAACCTATATTTCAGCTTAAACTGGCATGTATTACCCACAAAGTGCTCCCCTACAAAACACCAATGTACCTAGCCCAGAAAGTTGAGTTATCTGGAGGAGGCAGACCATCCCAGAGTGCCAGAGACCTGATGCTGAAACCTCCCATCTTTCATAAGAAGAAAACATACGACAGAGCTTTCTCCGGAGCTGCCCCCAGAATCTGGAACTTGCTTCCTCCAAACATTAGAAGAATCACAAACACTTCAATCTTCAAGAGGGAAGCGAATATCTTCCTAATGAGCAAATTCCTACCATAACCAATTACTGCTCATCATCTACATTGCGGTCAGTTGCTAGGCGTTGCCTAGTCCTTTTCGGGTATGGATGCAGCTTATCATCACCGAGGCACCATAATAGCCCTCCCCACTGATCAAGGAGTTAGTGCCAATTAGATCTGGCAGAGGAGTTTGCCTCAACAGGACAGTAACGTATATAAGGGTGAACCTTCTAGATTGCTATGAATGCACTTAGGCTGTACATTACTATACTCAATTGGTCCTACTGTTGGTATTGTCGTACCCAGGTATGAAAGGTATGCATTGGAACGATGTTTTGTTACTATTTGTTAGAAATATTATTTCTGGTTGGCTAGGGCATGCGCCTAAACCAGGCAGAAACCACCACTCTAGTCAGGGCAAGGGAGTTACACTCTGAAGATAACCCCTGCTCACCCCCTTGGTAGCTTGGCAGAGCAGTCAGGCTTATCCCAGAGGCAATGTGTAAAGCGTTTGCTCAACACACACACACACAGCAGTGACACACTAGGCACACCACAAAAGAAACTCCACACAAGGTTATATCAAAAATAGCCTTTGTATTACTCATAAAACACATTAGAACGCAATCACATATGTACACGGTGCCACCTGGCACTTAGTATGACTTTACAGGGATTATATACACCACAGGGCCAATCGGGCCACTGTCATAACCATCATATCACAGTTTAGTGAAAACAACCAGTAACTACTGGCCATAGGTACACTTAGCATAAACATACTAAGCATTAGCGTTAGCAACAGTGCACCACCGTACCCACTTTCAGAGGGCACACCTTAGGCAAAAGCATTAGGCGTAAATCACATCCTTGGGGCACCATAATCACTGACAAGGTGCACACAGCACCTCCTGGCATTATGTCCCACCTAAAACATAGGGGCGAACTTCAGGCCATCTGGCCTTAACCTCGGGGGCCCGTCCTGGGCGTCCCCGCAATGCCCTTGTCCAAAAGTCAGGGCTCTCCCCGCTGCGTGTGTCCATCCAGCAGCTGCCCACGATCTGGCGGTGCAGCTGCGAAAACCGCTTCTTGCCCCCCCAAACTTAGGGCAACACAAAAGTGACTCCAGGCGGTCCCAGTCATCAAGGGGGGAAGGAAGCCGACACCTGGCTCCTCCTCCTCTGCCCTGGCTCCAAATGAATAACGCTCCCGCCCTCACGGCGACCGGAGCTCAATGCAAGAGAGCTCAGCCCCACTCACCATTCCTTGGGGGCTGAGCGGTTCTGCTCACAGCTGTTGGCTGTAACACATGGAGCCGGGAGGGTTCCTACCTCTCGTCGACTCCGCTCTCAGGGGACTGCCTCTCCGTCAGGCCACTCGCTGGTGAAAAGGCGGAAAGTGGCAGAGGCTCTGGTCCTTCTCCGGTTTGTCCAGTGAGCCTGCGAGGCTCCATCTCCTCTTGCCGCCGGTCTCGCCCACCACAGACTTGGCAGCACATGGGGCTCTCCTCGTGAACACGGGAACCCAGCCCACACCCAGGCACAGACTTGCCTGTCTTCCTGCCCCGGCTCTGCTTCGTGGTTTGCTTCTCCTCGCTAGTCAGCCCCACCCACTACCAGGCAACGTCACGCCTGGCTTCTCTGCGGTGCTCGGTCCCTGACGAGCGGCCGCACTGTGTGCCTTCTCTTCAGTCAAGTGGGGGCTCAGCCCAGAAATCCCTGGCAAGCTTCCGCTGCTCCCCTGGCGGTTCCAAGAGGTGCAATGCCCCCAGGATCGGGCAACAAAGACAGAACTTCCCCCCACGTAAAATGAGGAGGCACCTCCAATGACTCCAGTGCTCTCGTAGCGCTAAGTCTGCTGAGTCCTGCAGGGCAGGATCCCCCAAGCCCTGAAGGGGACGGGCAAGCGCTCACCACGCGCTGAACCCCAAGTCATAGGGGGCAGAGCTGGGCCCAGGCAGGGCAGCTCACAGGGCCCTCTAGCAGAGGGGGTGTCATTTGTGGCAGTTCCTCCTGGCGCCCAGCAGTCCTTCGTCTCCGAGTAAGTACAAAGTTCCACACAGACATGGGGTCACAGCCCCAATATTTATATCACATTAAGTCTTTGTTCTCCCCCTGGCACAGGGCTCTGCGCCCGGTCCAAACCAGTTCTGGGGGGTACTTGCATTCACCTTTTCATGTGCACAAAAACCCTCCTTTGTCAGTGTAGGCTCTGGCCCCAGACACACCACAGGGGGGCGGAGCCAGCATTGTGTAAGGCAGGCACAGTCCTATTCAGGTCCAGGTTCTACTCCTCCCACTACTCCAAATGCAGATCAGGCCTATTCAGCCTAGTGCTGACTCACCCAGCCCCTCTGGAGCCACTGCACCTCCCCAGCCCCTGTCATCCAGAGCCAGACATGCAATACACAACAGGCAGGCACAAAGACACATAGCACACAGAAATGCCCACTTCTAAAAGTGGCATTTCTAAAATAGTGATAATAAATCTGCGAGCACCATTACGCAGCATTTATTACCACTATTCCAAACATACCAAACTTGATCATGCTACTCCTCTCATGTCAGGAATTACCACTGAAACACATATCAGGGAATCCCCAATGCATTCCTATGAGAGGGCAGCCTCACAGTAGTGAGAAACCAAATAGGCTGTTTGTCACTACCAGGTCATGCCACACAGTTAAGGCACATGTCCTACCTTTTACATACAGCACACCCTGCCCACAGGGCTAGCTATGGCCTACCTTAGGGGTGACTGAGATGTAGTAAAAGGGGAGTCACAGACGTGGCACCCACTTTATGTGCCACGTCACAGCGGCAGTAAACTGCGCGCGCAGGCCCTGCAATGGCCGAGGCCTGAGACAGGTTTGAAAGGCTACTTTGGTGGGTGGCGCAAGCAGCGCTGCAGGCCCACCAGTAGCATTTAATCTACTGGCCCCGGGTATCTGACATACCACTTTACAAGGGACTGATATGTAAATTAAATACGTCAAACAGGTGTAGACCAATCTTACCAAGTTTACCATAGAGAGCACATGCACTTTAACACTGAACAGCAGTGGTAAAGTGCCCAGAGTCCTAAAACTGCCAACACCAGGTCAGAAGAAAATACCAGGAGGAAGGCAAAAAGTTCAGGGATGACCCTGCAAAAAGGGCCAAGTCCAACACTACTTCTATTTCTGTTGTATTCTAAATGATTGATGACATGTAACTGTAAAGCGCTCTAATACCCATGGGTCATGTTCGTGCTATATAAAACTCAGAATAAATAAATAAAATAAATAAATAAAAATGTAAAATGCAAGTATCGATCTACAATTTTTGCAGACATCTCCATCGCTGTTGCTTGATACGTCACTTCATACATTACAAAATCAGAGAAGACAGAGATGAAGGAGATGTGGGAGGAGATTTCTGCAGAAAAGACTCTTATCTAAGAAATTGTACATCTTCTACCTGAAAATGCGTTCCCATGAAGAGATGGGATCCTATGAGTGCTGTGACTGATTGAGCTAAGGCAGTTTGTTCTCAAAGTCAAGGGGAATTGTCTGGGTAAGTCTAGGCCTAGCTACTACACGAAATAGAGTGTTAAAGTCTTTCCCAGAAATTCAGTACCTAGCAGAGTTTGATCTGGAACGTAGAGAGATTGTGAAATCAAATATGTTAGACACACACTATCCAAGAAGTAGTCCACAACTAAAAGACATGTGCATTTATGTAGTAATTCAATGCCACAGATGCAAAAGGAATGTAATAGAAAACATAGAAGAAGGGAACTATGCTGTAGTTGGATGTGATGGTTGTATGGTGAAACATGCAAAAGGAAATCTAATTAACCACAGAAAACTTAGTTGCCAGATTCCAGACAAAAGCGATTTCTTTTTACTTGCACTTCTACAACCCTTCAAGCTTTGGTGTGCCGAATTGAAATTACTTGGAGACTATGACTGCTACAAAGATTCTTTCAATGCTGTGAAATACAGCCTTCAGTGTTCAGCCTCTGCAAACTATTTGCAAATGTTAAATGATGAGATTCAACAGGAGGAAACGATTGCTGCTGAAGTAGCTAAGGAGAGCTCACAAAGCATCCAAAGTTCTTGACCAGTGAGTCAAGATACTCTAGGACAACCCATTATTGAAAATAAAGCTGCAATAGCCATCAATGAGGTGGAACCTGCAATGGGAGAAGCAAGACAGGAAAGTGTTTATTTGGAACAATTAGTTGGACAATTGGACGATGAGCAGAAAGAAATTTAAATGGAGGTAAAAGAGAAAATAGAACACGGGTTCCTCCACGAGAAGAAAGAATACAAATGTTAATCATTTAAGCCAATAGTAATATACATCAGTGGTCAAGCTAGCACAGGAAAACACTTTTTAATTAAAGTTTTCACCTCTTACCTACAGAGGACTACAACATCAAATTTATCATGTGTAGTAACAGCATCAACTGGATTGGCTGCACACAACATTACTCTACATCTTCTACTAATGGTACCTGTTGAACATGACAATAAATTACAATACCAAAAGTGATCCAGTGAAGCTTGTCATGAGGCGTCAAGAGTGTTGAAGAATTGAAGCTTTTGATCATCGAGGAGGTGAGCATGGTCTCAAACTTAATGCTTGCCTTCGTACACTTTAGAATGCAACAGATTTTAGCAACGGAGTATGATGTACTGTTTGGAGGAAAGCATTTAATTGTCTTCGGTGATCTACTGCAACTTATCCCTGTCAAGGGGCAGCCTGTTTACAAGACACTTCTCCATGATGATGAATTCTTTGGGAAGTTTTGGCAATGTAAACATTTTGCTAAACTTCGAATACAAGGAACTACTGAGGAATATGCGTCAAGCCCATAAGTGTTGAGGGAGGATTAGTAAATGGTGCTATGGGTAAAGTTATTGACTTCATGTATTTTCCAAATAGGGATGAATACTTAGCCATAAAATGTGATCAGATTGATGGCATTAAGCAGATTGGCTGATGTGTAGCACGTTTTTTGCTTGTAAAAGACTTATATGTCCGGTGACAGCTGTTTTCAGTGTCACTAGCATACGCTGTAACTATCCATAAATCTCAAATTTTAGTGTAGATGTGGCTTTTATTACTATTGGTAGTACTGTGTTTAAACAAGGTATGGCATATATTGCATTGTCTTGAGTGAGAACAATGTCCGGTTTGTTTTTGGTTGATTTTGATGACAGGAAATTTAGTGCCGATGCAAGTTGTGTCAGAGAGTACGAACGGTTAAGAAGAGTGTACGCTCAGTATCCCATTTGATAAAAACAGTTAATCTACCCAAAGGTGAAGCTCTCAAAAGAATCTATAGATGTTGCTGAAAAGGACAACAAGGTTTGATGTTAAGAAGAGAAGACTGGAGAATGAGGGAGAGATTGCATATCACCAGTTGTCAAGCACTTCTGGTGTCAACTGCTATGCAAATGTTGTTCTCAATGTACTGTTTCATTTACCACATCTTATAAATGTAATAGAACAGAAAGCACAGAAGAGATTATGTTCAGTCCCTGCGTGGTTTGCAACAATGTTTACTTAGTGAACGGACTATAAGATATTGTTCTTCAGGCATTCAAGATCTAGTAGATAAATGTAGCAGATAAGTTTTAGTTACTCAGAACACTCAACTAAACAGGAATTATGGTTGTTGTATTGTATACAGTGAAACCGATTTGTTGTGATCTGTTATGTTGTTTTCTTGCAACAGTTCTTTATTCAGTTATAAAGAGAGAACTCAAATACAAGCATATGACAGATAAGCATGGCAGCCTTTGAAACAACTACTTCTCAAACAATATAAACAATAGCTGTATGGAGAATAAAGTCTCGTGAGACAACTTTGCATTTGGGGGTTAAGCAAATAATGCAAAGCAACCTGCTTGAAAAAGGCTAGAGGTATGGGATAACAGGTATGAGGAGCCTGTAGGACGGGGCATGTAGGCAGCAAGAAAAATTGGAGGGTAGTGAAAGAGGACATGTGACTACCATCATAGAGGATATATACAGGTTCAGCAAAAGTGAAGGTACAGAACATAAGGATATAGCATACAACATGGGAAGGTGTAACACTTGTGATAAGACCTCTAGGAGGTTACACAGAGAGCTCTAGCCCACTGGTCTTTGTAAATGTCAGTTGTCTAAGAATGGCTGACAGATTTGGTTAAACACTGCAGTTCGTTCATTGACCATATATACAACTTTCTTGCAAGCTGTAACTCTGAACTTCACCAACCATTCCTCTAATGTTGGTGCAGAGTATGACCACTAATGTTTTAGGACATATGCCTTGACTGTTGCTAGTGTTTTTGCCAATCATGTGCGCCCATGGACAGAGAGACCCAACAAATCTGTCATGTATCACAGGATGGTCAGCTGAGCCAAGAGAGGGATGGGAGAGTCTTGACCATTAGATAGTTGCTGCCATGCCCTAGACCAGTACTGCTGAAAACATGGGTAATGCACAAGTTTGTGTAGTAGGTCGCAGTTATAAAGCGAACATCACCAGTTGTCAGAATGGAGAATTATCGCCACCTTTGGAGTTGCATGGGGAACTTGTACCAATCGTGCAGTACTTTCCAGTATAAGAACTTCAGCATGGTTTCAATAAGAGATCGACAATGGTTGGTGAGCAGAGATTACCAACCATCAACTTAGTAGTCACTATTCACCAGCCTTTGTCCGAAGAGTAAAATAAGTTGATCTTGCGGTTTAGAGAACATATGGTATATGAGCAGACTAGAGATCCCCAAGATTGCTCTCTTGAAGGAGCCCCGCTTCTTGAGGTTTTGTCTAATGTGTGAAACAAGCGGAGAGACAGAGCCAGGGCCCACGCGCCCTCTCATACAATGGGAAAATTGCCATTATTGCCAAGAACCCCCTCTGTCAAAGCAAAGTTCCTCTATAGCGATCTATAAGGACCTGCACGTTTTTAATTCAGTCATCTGAGAACATCTGGTTTAAGTGCAAGAGATCTCTCTGACTTCAGTTCTTCCAATGTATTGGGGAGGACCTACATATAATGCAGCATTGTGCCACATAATAATGCCAGAGTATAGTATAGGGTGAAGTTCCAGTAACTTATGGCATAGTTTCATTGAGTAAGCATTGCCTTGGATACTAGGTCAGAAAGATGGTTGAGGAGAGTTTTATGCATGTATAAAATATCCAACATGTATGATCTCCACAACCAGTCTGTTTCCCTAATTCTCGAAGCCAGAGTCAGTACTGGCCTGGGGTGAAATGATGTTAGCTGCGAAGGATTAGAGGCCAGATAGTAACTGCACATATGGAGCAGGCAATGTTTACTGAAAGAGGTATAAAGATGTAATCTAGGTGTCCTAGTCGCAGGTGGGAACCTACCCCAACGAAAAACCTGCCAGAATGTATCAGTGCTTAAAAATGCTTGCATATAAAAAGTGATGATATTACTAATTATAATATAGAGCCACTGTCATCTTAATCACTTGGCTTGGGACTCATAGTGAAAGGCATAGATAGAAGCAAAGAACTAGGCCATTTTGGGTGCGAAATATTAATTGTTTAAGATTATCCTCTACCAACACTCCAAGCCTTTGTTTAAAATTTGATTAGGTATTCCAATAATATTGCATCCACTGCATAGGTTAACCAAAAAAGCTGGCAGCAGTGGCAATGGGGGTCTAATTGATCTTGAGGTGAATGACCTGGAGAGAAAGCCTCCACAGTTGACCTGTGCCATCACCATATCGTGCAATTATCTAACCTTTAAAATAAAGTCACCTCCAAGACCCACATTTTCCAGAGATTTGTGAACACTTTCTCAGTGTCAAGGGCTATAGCATGTAATGGCTTGTTGCACATTGACCCGGAAGAGGTGAGAAAGAGATCAATCATAAATAATATCTGGAGAATCAACCTAGGACAAGCTCCAGGTGGGACTTGTGTATTAGGAAAGATAGGACTTTTCAAAATCTTGTGGGCAATATCTTAGCAAGAATTTTGATGTGTACACTTATCAGGGAGATTGAATGCTATCTGCTGCAGTCTAGGTGATTCTTACACTCCTGAGAAACGCGTGACAAAGTTGTCTCATTCGATGTGCATCCAATATTGCCTATAATTTTGGCTTCTTTTTAGGTGGCATATAATATAGGGGTGAGGGCAGATGTCCGTATCTCATAGAATTCTCTGGGAAGCCATCTTTCCCAGGAAAGTGCTGGTGGGGAGGTTATTGATGGCTTCTGAGATCTCAGGGAAGGTAATCTACCCCACTAAGAGTTGAGGCCATTCTGGGGATTACGGTGGCTAACTAGTCAAACGGGCTTTTTGCAGCTTTACCTCCACTTTTCGGCCTCATTTTGACCACTAGGTTCTGGTGTAATGACTCTGAAATTCCCTGAGCCTCTCTAATCAGGACTCAATGCATGTGCTCTGACCATTAAAATTGTGTATGGTTAATTGGTTTATACCCAATTGTCATAGCCTAACTTACTTGTAAGTCCCTAGCATATGGCTCCAGAGGTACCCAGGGCCTGTAAGTTAGAGTTTCCCCTCAGAACATATAGCACTTGTTATGCCACCCTGAGTGGGGCATGGTAATACATGTCTGCCAGTCTGCCATAGCAGACTGGAAGGGCAGTATTAAACTGCTAATTCGACTTTGACATTTAAGGTAATGGCAAAGCCCAGTCCTCCCTTTTTAATATATATGTTACCCCTAGGTAGGCCTGTCGAGCTCTAAAGCAGGGTGCTCTATATTAAAAAGTGGAACATCTACTTTTACATGTTCCAGCAGCAAAAACCCTCAATTGTTCTTTTCACTGTGGAAGGGCTAGTAGCCCCACTGGCAAATACAGAGTTATAGGCTGACATCTCAGCCCTGTTATATTCTGAATGGAACTACTGTCATTGTTAAGTAAGGCATCAAGAGAATCAGTGCATAAAATCCCTGATCAGTGCAAGCCCGTCTGCGCCCGTCCGCGCCTGGACCGCGCCCAGCGCCAGAACCCCTGGCCCCCGCATCCGCCACGAAGACCACCTCCGATATGACGCCAGCACCTTCATCGCTCTCAACCCAGGACGGACCTCCACCTGCTTCAAGGCCGCCCCGAAACGCACCCATGGTCCCTTCACCTGCCGGAACTGCAGCTTCACCTGCCTCGGAGAGCCCGAGACTCCCGCCAAGAAAGACCTCAACCATCTCCGGTGCATCCTACTAAACACCCGCTCCGCACGCAAACACGCCGTCGAGCTCTGGGACCTACTCGACACCTCATCACCGGACGTCGCCTTCCTGACAGAGACCTGGATGAACGAATCCTCCGCACCCGACATCGCCATAGCCATCCCCGACGGCTACAAGATCACCTGCAGAGACCGCACCAACGGAATCGGAGGAGGAATCGCCATTGTCCACAAAGACACCATCAGGGTCTCGAACAGCACCGACGACACTCTCAGCACCGCCGAACACATGCACTTCCAGATCCACATGGATCCCAACACCACCGTAAGAGGCACCCTCATCTACAGACCCCCCGGACCCCGACCCCAGTTCAGCGACTCCATCGCCGACTTCATCAGCACGCACGCCCTGACCTCCACCGACTACATCATCCTCGGAGACCTGAACTTTCACCTGGAGTACAACAACGACAGCAACTCCTCCACCCTGATCGACAACCTCGCCAACCTCGGACTGAAACAGCTCGTCACAACGCCGACCCACATCGCCGGACACACGCTCGAACATCTTCTCCTCAAGCTCCCACGTCTCCTTCAGCCACACCTCCGAACTCACCTGGACCGACCACCACTGCATCCACTTCACCTTCCGGAAACCCGCCGCACACCACTGCACCCTACAGATCCCCCGCAGATGCTGGAGCAAAGTCACCGAAGACCAACTCCAGACAAACCTCGCACTCAGCCCACCCAACGACCCCTCCAACCCCGCCGCCGCCGCCCGCAATCTCAGACGATGGATGGACGACTGCGCCAACACCTTAGCCCCGCTGAAAAAACCAACCTACAAAGACACCAGCAAGAGAGCCATCTGGTTCACCCCGGAACTCCTAGCATCCAAGCGCACCTGCCGGAAACTGGAGAACAAATGGCACAGCGAGAAGACGCCGGACAGCCGCGCAGCCCACAAAGACACCATCCGCAACCACCATCACCTCATCAGGTCCGCCAAGAGGACCTCCTTCAAAGACCGCCTCGATAACAACGCACACAACAGCAAGGAGCTCTTCAGCATCGTGAAGGAACTCTCCAACCCCAGCTCCAACGCCAATGACATCCCGCCGTTGCAAGCCCTGTGTGATTCCCTCGCCACCTTCTTCCACCGCAAGATCGCCGACATCCACGACAGCTTCGACTCCCGGATGACCCCAACAGGCCCCGACACATCAGACCCGCCGCACCCCATCGACCACGACCCCCTGACAGCCTGGGTCAACGTGAACACCGAGGACACAATCAAGACCATGGGCACAATCCACTCCGGCTCCCCAACAGACCCTTTTCCTCACCACATCTTCAACAAAGCCGGCAGCTCCATCACACCCCACCTGCGCAACGTCATCAACCTCTCCTTCGAGACCGCGACCTTCCCAGAGAGCTGGAAACACGCCGAGATCAATGCCCTACTCAAAAAACCCAAGGCGGACTCGAGCGACCTCAAGAACTTCCGGCCCATCTCCCTGCTTCCATTCCCAGCTAAGGTCATCGAGAAGATCGTCAACGGACAGCTCACCAGCTACCTCGAAGATAACAGCATCCTGGACCCCTCTCAGTCAGGATTCCGCAGCAACCACAGCACCGAGACCGCCCTCATCGCCGCCACAGACGACATAAGGATCCTGCTGGACAACGGCGAGACGGCGGCCCTCATCCTCCTGGACCTCTCCGCCGCCTTCGACACTGTCTGCCACCGCACACTACGCACACGCCTCCATGACGCAGGGATCCGAGACAAGGCCCTGGATGGACCACCTCCTTCCTTTCCGGCAGAACCCAGAGCGTCCGCCTCCCCCCATACCGATCCGAAGCCTCCGAGATCATCTGCGGCGTACCCCAGGGATCTTCCCTCAGCCCGACACTGTTCAACATCTACATGGCTCCACTCGCACACATCGCTCAACAGCACGACCTCAACATAATCTCCTACGCCGACGACACTCAACTGATCCTCTCCCTCACCAAGGACCCCCTCACCGCGAAATCCAACCTCCACGAAGGAATGAAAGCCATCGCCGACTGGATGAAGTGCAGCCGACTTAAGCTGAACACAGACAAGACGGAGATCCTCATCCTCGGCTCCAACCCATCAGCCTGGGATGACTCCTGGTGGCCCTCGTCACTAGGGGCACCCCCGACACCAACCGACCACGCACGCAACCTGGGAGTCATCCTCGACTCAACGCTCACCATGACCAAGCAAGTCAACGCAGTCTCCTCCTCCTGCTTCAACACCCTCCGCATGCTCCGCAAGATCTACAGGTGGATCCCGACAGACACGAGAAGAACAGTCACCCTGCCCCTCATCAGCAGCAGACTCGACTACGGAAACGCCCTCTACGCAGGAGCCCCGACCAAGCTCATCAAACGACTGCAAAGAATCCAAAACGCCTCTGCACGCCTGATCCTCGACATTCCACGCCACAGCCACATCACCCCCCACCTGAAAAACCTGCACTGGCTCCCCATCGACAAGAGAATCTCCTTCAAACTGCTGATCCACGCACACAAGGCACTCCACAAAACCAGCCCAGCCTACCTCAACAGTATACTCTCCTTCTACGTTCCCAACCGTCAGCTCCGCTCCGCTGACCTCTCGCTGGCCACCGTCCCGCGCATCCAGAGAACCACCACCGGAGGCAGATCCTTCTCTCACCGCGCCGCCAAGATCTGGAACACCCTTCCCCTCAACCTACGACAGACCCAAGACCTGCTGACCTTCAGGAGACGACTCAAGACCTGGCTATTCGACCAGTAGCGGCAACACCCCCCCTCCTCTCCCTCAGCACCTTGAGACCCTCGCGGGTAAGTAGTGCGCTTTCCAAATCTTGTGATTGATTGATTGATTGATTGATAAAATCCATTTTAATGGTTAAATCCAATTTAATGTCAATGGTGGGCAAAGTGCAACTTTAGAAGTTGACACTTTAGTTGCCCAAGATTTCTAGTGCCTGTTTACAGTTGCACACAAGGTTTGTTCCTGAGACAGCCTTCTGCCCTCCTGCAGAGACATGTAAATGACTCCCAGAAACGATACCAATAGAGCCGTGCCACTAGAGGAGGTGTAACCTATTCCAGGCAGGAAGCCACGCGGGTGTTGAGCCAAAAGACTCACCATCTCTACGGAGGGTACAAGGCTGAAACATGTCGACCATCACAACACTTTGAGAGGTTTAATCAACTCCTGCTTAAGATCTCGCTCTTAATCCTTACCCTGGGATGCCCCAATAAAATCTTTGGTGTCCTCGCAGTTAGTTTTAACTCACATACACTTTCCACAAACCTTTGCACAACCCCCACGACACCCTGCTCATCTAGAGGTTTTAGCATACCTCTTATCCTTAAAACATGCCTGAGCTCTCCCTCTCAGTGAGGGGGTTGTAGCCCGCTTTGTAACCAGGCTCACATTGTGAGGAGGTTGCCCTATGATGAAGCATGCCACCTTCGGATGGGTGAGGGAACCGTCCTATAAAAGGGACACTCCTGCACTCCTCTGCTATCCCCCACCAGACCCAGGGACATTTCTGTGTATTATGACTTTGTCAAAGGGGAGTCGTCCCCTGCCGGTCTTTAAATCTCCACAGACCCTTTTTGTGTAGTTACATAAATAAGGCACCACAGGCACCAGGAAGTCAGAACTTGTCTGGACTGGAAGAAGGACCAAAGAAGAACTGCCCTGCTGCACTGTGGAACCGGCAAAATGAGGCTGCACTGGCATGGACTGCACCTGCTGATCCTGGTGGTTAGCAAATGAGAGGGACTGTGCCTACTGTATCCTGCTCATAGAGAAGACATCTCAGGAGCCCAGCCAAAACAAGAGACTTCAAGAGTCAGTTGGCTGACTTCCTGTTCGCAGCACAGGGACACAAAAGCTGAAGAAGTCTGCTGGGGCGAGTTGGTAGCCCAAATCTTCAAGCTGCTGCTTCTCTTCACCGTGCAGCACCAGAGACCAGGACCCAGTGCACAGAGTTGCCCCCGAGTTTTCTGAAACAAGGAGAGTCATCTGAGTGCAGCTTGGTAGTTCAGAAGGTGAGTTATCATCCAAGGAAGGATTGAAGTAAGGAAACCGGTTATGTTTTGGACGTGTTGTCATTTTGCTTTGTGTTATGTCATTGAGCTGTTCTCTACTTTTACTTTAGAGAGGCCATCACATGCTGCTACATTTCCTGTCCAAAGTGGAACTTTCCTTAAAGATCAAAGACATTTATTCACCAGTGTCTAAGGAGGTGAAATATCACTGCACAAGCTCTTCAACTGTTCAACAGCACACCAGTCCAAAACCTTGACAGAAACCTGTCTTAACCCCTTCCCTGCGGGGGTAATTCCCCCACGGGTGCGGGGGGCGGGGGGCGGGGGTGAGCGCGGCGCCGCGGTGCTCGTGACGAGACCAGCTCGTCATGAGTCACGGTGGAGCTGTGCTCATGACGAGCTGGTCTCGTCACGACCCCGCCCACTAATTAATTCTCCCGCACAGGCGGGGAATTAATCCCGCGTGGGTGGAGTGCAGCCGTTTTGACGAGACCAGCTCGTCATGAGCACAGCTCCACTGTGACTCATGACGAGCTGGTCTCGTCATGAGCACCGAAGCGGTTAAATCGGCAATTCCAGTGCTCACATTGTGTGAAAGTACCCCAGGGCTTATTTACAAGCCCCTTGCGCCACTTTTGCGTCATTTTTCCCATGTTAAAAATGACGCAAAAGTGGCGCAAGGGGCTTGTAAATCTGCCCCCCGTGTTTAATTGCGATGGAAATGGTGCACTTTGCAAGAACGTAGGAGATGAAACGAATATTTAAAGTACTTTTCAGTAGTGACTCATTCTGTGTGTTGTGAGTAATGATTCGTTTTCTTCGACATTCTAAATTGCCCTCTGAGGCCTGCCCAAGGGCAAAACTGTTTATAGTGCAGTACCCAGAGGTCTGAGGGGCCCACTAAACCCCAATTACAGATGGTTTACTACAAACTAATGAGCACATTTTCCATTGTTTGCATTAGGGCTCATATCACCCTTGCAAGGCCAGTGTCCCTACCAAGAAACAACCTTTCATTAATTTATTCAAATTGAAAAACGAATTATTTGTACATCGTTCATTAAATTGTTGTGCTTGCTATGTAACCTATGAATGGACACAAACACATTTTTTTTATTTTAAGAAATGCGTAAGACGACAGCTCTGCGTTCACGGAAGTCCTTCGCGCGGTTTCCATGGGCGCGTGACTTTTCTTACCCGGCAGGATGTCTCACCTCCTAAAAGCTAGCTTCCTGCGGGAGGGCAGTGTCATTTGTTGCAGTTCGCCTGCCTGCCGAGGACATCAGGAGCCACTTAATGAGCCGCAGCAGGGGGTGTATCGAAGGGAGCGTGACACGTGACGCGTCATTGTTTGGCTGATGCGTTCCATGCTGCACTTTGTAATTATAAGGTTAGGCTACGCATGATAGAAGGCCAGCAGTTTCTTAGTGTTAACTTCAATGGGCAAAAATAAACGAAGCTCGAATTTTCTGTATTCATTTTTGGCTGCTCAGCATTATCACCTTTTTTTAATCTTTTCTCTTATCCTACTGCCTCGAAGATGGTCAGATGAACTTTTCTCCAGTCCCCTTTGTTAAATTATTCAAGGCTGCGAATGTCTGCCTGCAGCTGAAGTTCATTCAATGCTTGATCTCACTCAGGCTGGTGATGGTTTCTTGTTAGCACTCGGCCAGCTGGGAGTTTCTGCAGCTTTTCGTTCTCTACTGACATTACTGTCAGCATCTCCATGATGGGTGCCAGGGACCTTTTTTTTTGCTATTCATGCATAACAGATGGAGCTCCAGACAGTCAACATTTGCTAATAAATATAGTTGAGTTGTATTTCCAAGGCTTCTTTTATTGGTTTTTGTTCCAACCAGAACTCTTCTAAATCACCTCATTTAATCAAGAATAAGGTACACACTGGTTAGGAGCTGGCTGCATTCTGCACAGAACAAATTTTGCATAATGGCTGAGCCCTTTTTTAATCCAATAATAATATTAAAGGCATTTATGGAGCGCACAGCTAGCCCAGACGGGGTGTCCCGGCGCTGTTGCAGACAGAGGGCAGGGAGAGGTGGCGCACAGAACTAGTCGTTCCGACTAAAGAGCCAGGTTTTCAGAGACTTGCGGAATTCCTGTTCTGACTGTATCATGCGCAAATGGGGAGGTAGGTTGTTCCAGCATTTGGTGGTACCCACCTCGAATGTTCTGCCTCCCATTCTAGCTTTTGCAAACTGGGGAGTGGAGAGAAAGCGTTTGTTGTTAGACCTTAAAGATCTGGATTGTTGATAGGGTCGGAGTCTCCTCCTCAAATAGATCGGCCCTCTTCCTTTGACTGCCCGATATGCGAATGTCAGGGCCTTGAATTCAATCCGTTTGGCTATAAGCAGCCAGTGAAGTTGCCGAAGGTACGGGGAGATGTGATGTCGAAGCGGGACACCGCAGACCAGACGGGCTGCGGCGTTTTGAATGATCTGGAGTCTACGGATCAGGCTAAGCGTAAGGCCCATATATAGGCCATTCGCACAATCAAGGTGAGAGGTGATCAGAGCATGGACTACGGTTTTACGGGTTGCATTAGGCAGAAAGTTGATAAATTTCCTAATAGTTTTAATTTTGCCAAAACAGGCTGCCGAGACCGTTTGAACATGCGTCGAGAGGGACAAATCTTTGTCCCATCTCACACCTAAGTTTTTGACTGAGTCCTTAGGAGTGGGAGCGTTACCCAGTTCAGAAGGCCACCAAGCATTAGGCGGGGGAGGGGAGGGTTGGTTAAAGAACAGGACCTCGGTCTTATCCGCGTTAAGTTTTAAAAAATTGCGGTTCATCCATACGGCTATGTTCTTGAGGCATTCTTTTAGCGGGTCAAAGGTGAAGGCTGACACACCACTAAAGGTGAACAGTAACTGAGTATCATCCGCGTATGATGTTACTTGAATCCCAGTTTTGGAGATAAGCTCCGCCAGGGGAGTTAGATAGACATTGAAGAGGAGCGGGCTCAGGCCCGAGCCCTGGGGAACTCCCCGTTTAAAAGGTTTGGCGGGTGAGGTGAAGGGGTGAGTCAGGACCTGTTGCTTATGGTCATGTAAAAAGGATGATAGCCAATTCATCACAGCTCCCTGGATGCCTATGTCCTTTAAACGGTCTAATAGGATGGGGTGAGAGACTGTGTCGAATGCTGCAGGTAAATCTAACAGCACCAACATAGCCTTAGAACCTCCATCCACAGCCCACCATATGGAGTCAGCCATTTCAATCAAAACAGATTCCGTGCTGAATCCTGGGCGGAAGCCAGACTGGGATTCATGAAGGAGGTTGTTAGTCTCAATAAATCCAGCCAGTTGCTGGTGCACTAATTTCTCTAAAACCTTCGCTGGTGCGGGGAGCAGAGAGATAGGTCTATAATTGCTAGTGATTTCAGGGTCAGCATTGGCTTTTTTTAGTATGGGTAGAAGAAAGGCATGTTTCCAGGCTGCAGGGTAAATACCCTGTCTGAGTGAAGAATTCCAGATGGCATTTAGATGGGGGTTAAGACACTCCGCAAGGGCACTATATTGTTTAGCTGGCCAGGGGTCACCAGGGGACCCTGATTTGCACTTCTGCAGTTCAATCAGCGAGTCCTCGACAGAGATCTCTACAAATTCTGAGAGGACTGGCTTCGGAGTCTGCTCCAAATTGTAATCATTAGTCGACTGAGGGATGTCGGGAGAGCCAGAGAAGGATGCATAGATCAGGGCGATTTTCTCCTCGAAGAAATCGGAGATTTTGTTGCATAGTGTCTGTGAGGGAGGATGAGTGTGGGTAAGCGCAAGTGGGTTGGTGAAAGACTTCACGATTTTAAAAATGTCCCTAGAAGAGTTCTTAGCATTGGTAATCCGTTCGGCAAGAAAATCTCTTTTTTTTCCAATAAGGAGCTTACGATACTCTTTAAGCGCTGCCCGATAGCAAGTTTTACTTTCAACAGAATAGGTTAGTCTCCAGCTACGTTCTAATTTTTTACATTCAGATTTTTTTGCTCTGATCTCTTCCGAATACCAAGGTGCAGATGGAGACGTTCTTGGTGATTTTACTGGTTTCAGGGGGGCCAAGGAATCGATAGCTTCACTAACCCATTTATTTAAATTTAAGATGCTGTCCTCAATATCATTTGAGAGAGAAGGCTTGCCTAATAGTGTAAAGTTGGAATACCGCGTGCTGGCCTGGGCAACATAATCCACGAGGGTGGGGACGAGTTTAAGGCTGGAGTCAGGTGGTCGGTAGAGCAGGAGCCCTGAGCAGGAGGTGGACGCAGAGAGTTTGATACAGAAGGGTAATCCTTTACTTTCTTCTATATTTGATAGTCAAGAAAATATTCAGCAGCACACCATGTAATAATATTTAAGTAGGTTTGGGAGAGGATGTGGCCTAAGGGCCAGAGTTGCAGACTGTGGAAATGAGTCTCGGCGTCGGCTCAACATCCTGTGATTCTGGGAAAATCACTTATCGTTACGAGTTTAGCGGACCTGTGACCGCCAGGGCACAAGTCCTATAAAAAGAAGTGGGGGGACTGACCAAGTAAGACAGTATGCAAATGACATCATGACGTCACGACGTAGCGCTATAAAAGAAATAAAATAGTGCTATTTAAATTATTTGTGTAAATACTGGGACAGACCAACCCATCTGACAGTCTTGCAGTGTCTGCATTTATATACAGGGACATGCCTCTATTAAGTACCTGTGAAGAGAAGGCAAACTGTGTGCCCTTGTTTCCCTATGTGGCATTTATATTTAAGTGCGAGGTTCCAGGCAGCCCCCAGTCAGCATATACAAACAAAAGGAGGCCGGGTGGCCCCTTAACTTTGGCCCAGCTGGAGGTGAAAAAAAAAGGCTCCCTCGCTACCTGCACGTTGCTGCTGGGAATGGAAAGCAGACAACGTGCATGCACTGTTGAACGTGTCTCGGTGTCTTACACAGGGACAAGTTCAACATATTTCTGTGGGGCCTAACTTCTTGGCAGGGGGGACAGTGTCCACCCTGTGAAAATAGTGGGTGGACGCTGTGTACCTGCGTGTACCCCCAACTCGTGCCCTGGTGACCGCCGTACCTGTGGTGGCGATCCGACCACCGTGACCTCGGCGGTCCAACTGCTGAATTACTAGACATGCGGTTACATAGCAGATAGATCGCTGTGATCCTGCCGCAACCGCCAGCCAAATACGATTGCGGCGGCCGCGGAATAAGGCAATGAGTCTGTCAGAGGCTCAGACAGCCAGTGAAACTGCTGGCCCAATTATGAGCTGCTTTACAGCCGACATGACCATGGTGGTCCAACCACCACATCTGAGCTGGCGGAACGGGAGGGATATAAGGGCGAAACTCACCTAGACTCACCTCTACACGTCGTGTGTCGCCATGGAGCTGATTGTACACGTCATGCTGCTGCTTTACGTGCTTGATCACATCCAAAACCCACACCGTCACGTGCGCAACCAACGGTAAGTTATAGTGCTACCTGTTTCCATAGACTCTTCAGCAAAACGATGTTCCGCCAAGAACCTGGCAAGTGTGTTCTGGTGGGTTGGTCAGACATATTTACTGGGGCACTGTGTGGGATTAATTTAAATGTTTTACCCAAATACATCTATATAATGCCCTTTGTCCCCAAATCACTGTTACAGCACATGTACATTGTACACAAATGGACATGTGTTGCCAACTCATAATCAGGGATAGTGATGTGTGCATTAAATTGTGTCACACAACAGCACCTCCTCATCAATATCACACCTATCAATATCACATACACCCTCACATTGCAGACATCCTAAGTCCTGTATCATCCTAGGTCTGTACGGTTGTGTCATTAAACTCAAACACTCCTTCTCTGCTACAGCTCTGCATTGGACTCTCACACATCACCCAAAATGCATTGTCAGTAAATGGGACACAACTACCATGAGGACCTGTGACTGTATCTTTAACCAAGATGATATACTCCCTTTGCCCCTTCTCATTTGTCTGCCCTGTTACAACTTTTGGTCACTCATCATGCAGGTCACCATTTGCCAAGTGTTGGTAAGTGAAGATAGAAAAGCTACCACTACTATCATGAGACCCTGTGACTGGAACTCGAACCAAGTTGCTGTACTCCTTTTGCCCCTGTCACTTGTCTATCCTGTTACAACTGATGTTCGCTCATCATGCAGGTCACCTTTTGTCAAGTGTTGGTAAGTGGAGATAGAAAAGTTACCACTACCATCACGAGGCCCTGTGACTAGAACTCTAACCAAGATGCTATACTCCTTTTGCCCCTTCTCACTTGTCTGCCCTGTTACAACTGATGTTCACTCATCATGCAGGTCACCATTTGCCAAGTGTTGGTAAGTAGAGATAGATTGCACTACAGCTACTACCATGAGGCCCTGTGACTGGAACTCTAAACAAGATGCTATTCTCCTTTTGCCCCTTCTCACATGTCTGTCCTGTTACAACTGATGGTCCCTTATCATGCAGGTCACCTTTTGTCAAGTGTTGGTAAGTGGAGATAGAATTGTCTACAACTAACATGAGGTACAAAGAATCAGTAAGAGAAGTATTCTAAGGGCACAATGGGAACACTCTCTTTAGTATAGGTATGCCTCTTTCATGTTGAACCCTAAAAGGCTGGGTCCCTGGGGCACATACATTTTGCACCTGCCTGAAACGTTTAATGTGCACAGGACCTGTGACTTTAAGTATATCGGGGACAACCAATAGCATAACCAAGTGCCATGCACGTGTAGATAATGTGTAAGTGCAAGTCATGAAAGCAAACACAGCAAGAACAGCATTTGTCACACATCTGCATAAAGTAGGTATAACACAGGAAAATTGACACATTTCCATACAAAACTCCACAAAGGTAGGACAATTTAACACCCTCCATGTGTGGATAAACAAATATCTACCTTGAACACTACAAAAACATATCCAACCTACATCACGGGGAGAAGTGCAACCTAAATGATGTAGACAGTGGCCAGGCGAAGCTGAAATACTTACTATGTAACATGTCACCCAATGCGTTGCCTGCCCCATTTGCTTTTTCATCCAACATAGACATCCATCCCACATTTCCCCTTCTTCTGTGTACCTTAAGCCATGGGTCCAAGGTCAGGTCATACTATCCACTTCAACTGGATCAGCGATGAAACAAACACAACTGTAGTCACACATCACTATCTATACAATAACATAAAATAATTTGAAAAGTAATGGTAGGACTAATGTCTTCCAAACTGTGAAAGTTTTTAACCCCTTGCATGCTCACGACGGCCCCCAGCCGTCACGCGTTACAGTGGGCGTGTGCTCACGACGGCTGGGGGCCGTCGAAAACCCGCCCACGCGTTAATTCTCCCGCACAGCGGGAGAATTTACCGCGCACGGAAGGGGTTAATGAATGGAAAAAATCATCAAATCAAACACAGGCTACTGGCCAGTCCATAAGTGTAAACCTGTGCCACAGCACAATGCTGTGCCAACACACTTACCCTTTCTGACACTGCCAGAGAACCTCCTCACAAAGTGGCATCCATTGGGTGTAGCAGGTACCTCGGTGATGATACTGGGGGGGACTGTAGTTTAAAGGAGGGTTGGGTTTAGTATTGAGAGGGGTTTTCCTGTTTTGTTTTTGGGGGGGTTGGCTGGGTTCACTGGGTTGGGGATCTGGTTTCTCTGGGGTGGAGTGGGATGTAGAAGGGATAGGTTGGGCTTTGGGAGGGTATTTTTTTTATTTGTTTGGTTTTGGGCTTGGTTCAGTGGGGTGGGGATCCTCTGTCACAGGGGTGGAGTGGGATGTGGAACAGATGGGTTGGGCTTTGGGAGGGTTTTATTTTTCGCTTTTGGGCTTGGTTCAGTGAGGTGGGGATCCGGTTTCTCTGGGGTAGAGTGGGATATGGAAAGGATGGGATGCACTTTGGGAGGGATGGGCTTGGGTTTCACAGGGAAAACAACACATCCTCACAGGGAAAACAGGTTGGGTGTTCAGGATGGAGTTCTGGTTGGGAGATAGAGGGAGTGAAAGTGTGAGCTGTGTGTACTGTCTGAACTGTCTGTTGTGTGGGTGACTGTGAGTGTTTGCGTTTTTGGTCTGTGTGTGCTGTGGACATGCTGGGTGTTATGGAGGGGTCTGTGGCTGTTGCTTCGGTGCCTGGGGGTATGGTTTTGGCTGTGGAGGGGTCAGTGTCTGTGACTGTGGAGGGGTCTGTGTGTGTTGCAGTGGAGGGGGCTCTGTCTGTGTTGCTGTGGTGCCTGGGGGTATTATGTGGCTGTGGAGGGGTCTGTGTATGTTGCTGTGGTATTTGGATGTATGGTTGTGGCTGTGGAGGGGTCTGTGTGTGTTGCTGTGGTGCCTGAGGGTATGGTTGTGGCGAGGTCTGTGTGTGTTGCTGTAGGGGGTATGCTGGGGATGGGGGGTGGTGAAGGGGGAGTGCCTGCTGAGTGCTTGCATGTTTCTGTTTTTTGTATGTTTTGTGTTTCTGTGCAGGGCTTATGTCTGTTGAAGTGCTTGCTTAGGTGTGCGTGTGCTTGGGACAGGAATGGAAATAGAGAATTTGGATGGAGAAGGGGCAGGAGTTGGGGTGGAAGGTTGTGATGGGTGGAAGACTGCCACGAGGGAGCAGGCCAGAGTCTGAAAAGATCTCTATAGGCCAGACATTGCAGTGTGAATGCCTTCCAGGTAGGCAACCATCTGTGTCAGCTAGTGGCTTTGCCCCTGGATGGCATTCAGGAATTCATTCTGACCCACAGAGATGGTCCGCAGGAGGTCAATAGCCTCCTCACTCAGGGCAGCGGGCTAACAGGGGCAGGGGCTGAGATGCCTGGAGCAAAGGAGACTGCTCCCCTTTTAGGGGAGCGGGGCTGGCCAACTTGTTGGGGGACAACAGAGAGGGTGGCGATGGAACTGGGGGTGGCGGACAAGGATGAAGATGGTATTGATCCTGTGGAGTCTGCCACCTCTCAGGAGTGTTCACCGGAGGATGACTCTGATTATGATGAGCTTGAGCAGCTGTCCAGCGTGGCACTCCTCACACCCTCCTAGTCACTGGGTCCTTCCGTGTCTGAAGGTTTCACGTACGGAACCACTGTGACCAGCTGTGTCCCCCCCAACGTTGGCCCCTTCGCCTCCGCTTGCCATGGGTGTATCTGAAATGACATGTAACATGGGTTTATTGCAACTGCGTATCCACACCTGACCATCACAAATCAAACAAGCATTGGCATAGCCAATAGGTCTAGCATTTGGGACTTTATAAGTGTTTAGCCATGCAACAGTTGATGTTGTTGCACCAAGGATATTATGCTGCATAACTAAATACTTATAAGGTCCCAAAAGCGAGACCTATTGGCTATGCCAATGCTTGTTTCCTCTTCTCATTGATATCCTCCACAGCTCTTCTTTTTCATTCCATCTCCTTCTTAGTTCTATTTTCCTCTCCTATCCCCTTTCACTTCTCCCTCCAATTAATCGAGTCAACAGTGTTTTTGCCATGGTTGAGAGGTCTGGGACTGAGGCTGAAGGCAGTGCAAGTTTCTCACACTACCGGTCAGTCCGTCAAAAATGTGTTCAAAATACATGGTCATCCAATCCTTGGCCTCTTTGCAGAGTGAGCACAGGGCAGTGGTCATGTATTCAAGTTGTAATTGACACTCTCTGCAAATGTGTACGATGAGGCCCCAATCATAGGGATACAAAGTCTTTAAAAATATTGACAAGGTGAAAGTAATAAAGTGTGGTGCTCGCTCGCTACTTAAAAGTAATCCTTAACATTTACGCCTCAGCACTTTCAAATGTCACTAGCCGTCTTATACCTCTGTGTCCCTTCTGTCTCTCTAATATTTCTACTCGTGCTCCTCCTACTTGTCCGTGCACTTTGTTTCTGTGTTCCTTCTCTCTTTGCTCCATCTGTCCTCTACCTCGTGTTATTTCCTTCACTACTCGCATGTTTGTCTCTCTGTGCTCTTTGTCTGCTCTCCATCTGCATCTCTGAGCTTCTGCAATATTTCTGTATACCGCTTTTGTCTTTTTTCTTAACACGTTTAAGTAAATGTTTTTCTAGCGCACATACAAGGGGACCATAGAGGTGTGTGAATAATCGGGTCCCTTAGGAGGCTTCAGCTGGTGCTGTTCCAGGGTCCTAGTGTCTGGGGTGTTCGCTTGATGGAGACGCCTCAGGCGCACTATATGGATGAACCCCCTCAGCCGCCCGCAGTCCACTAGATTGTATGCAGGGCCGGACAAGTGCAATTGCCGGGACTGTCCCGGGATAGCGAATTACGCGGACAGGCTCCAACGTGCCGGGACGGTCCCGGCAAAAACGGGACTGTTGGCAGCTGTCTGTCAGGTCAGCTGATGGTGCTAATGCAGTTAATTAAAAAAACGAATAAACGTACAAGTGCAAGATCATCGAATAAAACTAGAAAATGTTCAGCATACGATGCTGCTACTTTCCAAAGACGGACCCTGCAGAGAGCCGAGCTGGCGCCAAATTGAACATGAAAATAAAAGAAAGAAGGTAAACACAGCTTGTGTCAAACAGTGGTTCCGTGAATGGAGTAAAAGTGAGTTAAAAACCAGGAGGGCGACTTCCTGCAGCAGGCTCCAAAACAAACATCAGGGAGGCCTTTTTGTTAATGTTCAATAAAGGCCAGTCCAGGCTGGCCAGAGATGCTCTGAGGCAAAGTAATATTTCCAGTTTGAAAGCGCAGGATTCAAATGAGAGAAACTGTCAAATTCTTTTGAGATGGCGCTTCTAAGGCTTCAAATGCTAGCGCAAAATAATGAATAGAATTAACTAACCTTTAGCCTCCTGGCCTACAGGGCATGTTGGTCAGTAGCAAAGACTACCCCAACCCTCGATCTAGGATAGTTGGTGAATTATCTTTCCTAATGGCACCGCTCTGCTCAATTGGCGATAAACTGCTAGTCCTAGCACGCAGGTAACGCAAAATGTTGCCATTTCCAGTTTCCCTTCCACCCAACCCCACGCAATGAGTGCAAGACACTTTACATTCACAAACTGCACCCTTAGCAGAAACACAAGGTTACGAGCCTCTCCTATGCAAGAGCGAAGTTAGAGAACAGATTCTAAGTAGCTGCAACTGGCAAGCAAAGAAAAAAGTTGGGCAATGTTTAAGTTTTATTTTCCTGGCCCCCTGCTGCTGCATGCGTCCTTTAAGAAAGGAATAATATGAGAAAGCGAATTAACGCTACCAGGAACGGCGAAGCTACGTTAACGACTTCTGGCCTGTTAACCGAAGGCTGAACAACAAAACATGCAGAGAGACCAGCTACTGATGAATGAAACTAGCACAGCAAAAATAAAACAAGCGTGCGCGCAAAAAAACAAATACAAGTTTGACGAGAGGAGGAGGCAGCAGGGGGAGGGGAGAGAGGAGGGGGCCTGAGCGATTCCCTTGCGGGAGTTAGCAGCAAGGCGCGATAATTGATGACATATGGCGCCAGCTGCTCGCTCCCGCAAGGGAATCGCCAAACGTGCACGCGTTGCCATTCAAAGCAATGCAACGCGTGCACGTTTTTGGGACACAAACTCAATCGATTTCAAAAGGTCTTTTTTCCTATGCAGCGCATGCGCACTGCGTAGGCGAGACCTAAAAAAAGCATTGATGAAGAGCACATATCACACCAGCTTCATGGTTCACTCTAGAGGCTTCAAATTTAGCATGAACACATGCATGCATACTACATTACCTGCAAACAGTTGTGTCCACTCATGTCATAACCACAGACAGGCCCAAAATCTTTGATGGAGTTGGCTATACTCCATCCTTATGCCCATACTAGGATAGTTGATGACCTTGCATACTTTGGCATTTGTATCATACCATTGTAAAACAGATGTAACCAAATAGGATGGATAACATTTGAGATATACACAATGCTCACACAAGGCCCAGAGTTCAACAGATCTACCTATCCCTCATAACACATAATGTCAAGAAGGTCAAGTAAAACACCGATTTACCATCCATTAGTGTTGTGGCAGACATCATGTCACATGCAAATGCTTATAGCACATTGATGAGACTTGGGATTCCAATTTACATCATATGTCCACTTCAAGTAAAGTCTAATGAAGGCTGCACAAAAGTAGTTTAGCTATGTATCACATGTAACATATAAAGTTGCCCAAAAACATTGAGATCCAAACATTTGGGAGATAGTTACTCTGATTTCACACAGCACAAGTCTTTATATAGCCATATGAACAGCCCCAATTCTGCTTGGTATATGTGATAACGCCATTCATAGATTGTACACCTACTAGCCAATACACCTTTGAAGGTTTTGGCTGACCCTGAATATCTATAACAGGAAGATGTAGGATCACTAGAGTCCCAATGGGCTGGCACATCACAGCAGTCTTTGGTATTGCAAACTCAGATTGCCTTGTAAGGATCAGTGTAGTCACTCACATATTATCTCTACTGTTCTACATCTCACTCCCTTATGCATGACACCAGTCAGTGAATGAGTGTTGCGAAACACTATTGCAGATGAACCATCAACTTGCAAATGCATAGTGGTTAACATGTAGGCACTAATGCAGATGGCACCAGTGATGTTTGCACACTCATTTCACTGTATTACCAGTACTTACCAATGTGAGCTGTTGTACAGTCAATGCATCTATTGTGCACTCCATGTCATGTTGCATGTAATAGGGCCACCATCACATGAGAGACAGTAGTTAGGGAATCTCACTCCTCACGCAAAGAAGACAAATTGCCTGTGAGGTATAATTGTCACCCAGAACAACTGACAACATGAGATGATCACTCACTACATTCAGCCAGACGTCTGCTCCAAAAATAAAAATTGGATGTGGGCAGGACTCTGCTGTGTTACTGGTCAAAAAGACAACAGGCACAGCAACAGGCACCTACTACCAGACCTACCCAAACAATCACTCATCTTATGTGTGGCACATGGGCCACCACCAATCTTGGTTTTAAAATACCTGTCTGTAACACACAAAGTTGGCAAAGTAACATGTATTACTCTGGACAGGCCTCACCCCTGTGTAGCTGCTGTTGGGCCCTCAACTTCCCATCAAGCTCTGGGTGGGTCGCTGCCAGTATGGGGGCCATTAGGGGGGGTCAGGATCTTGCGCGCACTCATTTTACGTTGGGAGGACTTCTCCAGTTGGACCTCCACAATCTTCCGGATCCAGCGCCTCAGGTCCTGTCACCTCTTCCTACATTGGACGTTATGCCGGTTCAGCGCCTTCCAGGCGATGTCTCTGCAAAGGGCTTTCTTCTGATGGGCGTTGACCTGTATGGATGCAATAGATGTAGAAACAGATTGTAACTGCAAGTTTCAGGATATCTGTATGTTGATGCACAGTTTTTTTACACCTAGCACAAACATTCATCAAGAGTCTACACAATACATGTGTAAATGTCACATGCAACGCACTACTGAAGCATGAATACACACTTTTGGGGTGATCTGCTGACTTAACTCAACCCTGGTCATGACCTACACTGACTGAGCCAGCCCACTAACAGCATATAGGCCAGGGCCATCCTACATGGAATGTGATGTGAGTTACCATGACACACAACACACCATCTCTACCTTCTGAAGGATAAACTACTTGTGCCAGGCCCATTGACTTGATGCAGATGGTCCATAGAGCCCAGTACCATTGCATACACAACATCCTGATACTAAGGTCACATTGAAAGGGCTGGCATGTGTGTCCCTGAGAGCTTTCTCTCTGGGGGATGTGTGGACATGTGGACTACTTATTGGGGTATCTAACTACCCCTCAATAGGCTTGTGTGGTATGTTCTGCCATCACAGGACATACCTTTTGCCATATGTGACACTATAACAGGGATGACATTCAACATACCATTGTATGTGTTGTTTGATTGGATTTAATGTGACAAAGCTATTGATTTACATTTCAGTACTCTATTCAGAATTAACCAACTATCTACACTGTTCATGTGTCAGATGTGCAATAGGCCTGTACAGTGGAAGCATGACTTCTGGAAAAGTGACAACAGACCTGTGTGATTAAGGGGAGTGCCATAAGTGAACCCCACACATTAACATTGTGGGTCAATGGAAAGAAGTATCGGGTCAGGGTGTTGTATCAGTCACCATTCCAAATATGGTCCATGTACCAACTTTCTGGGCTACTAGTGGTAAGGAAAACACATTTTGGGAACATCTATGTATCAGCAGGTCTATAGGCTGCTTACTTTGTGCATCAGTTGTCTTGCCACAGTAACTCTGCCGCAACCTGGGCCATGGCCCAGACTGCCCACAACTTATTGTCAGGCCTTCCTCTCTTCTGGCTGAGCATACTGATCCCAGATGAACCTCACATTTCCAGTACATCAATACATAAAAGTGATTCTTCTGCCCATCCAATATGTGACCATAAGGTTGTGTGGTACTCTGAAGGGGTCTGTGAGGTATGGCTACCTCCCAGACAACAGTTTTGCCATGCTTGATGTGGGTTGAGTGATCTGTCGGACTGTACACATGGCTAACATCATCCTCAAATGCTCCTAATAGTAAACAGACACAGCTCATGGTGTAAAGCCTCTACATATCTTTGCACATATAACCTGATGTGATGTGGGAAACCATGATAGGTACCATGAAATGTACACATGTAAATAGCTATACATGTAACAGAAGTACAATATAGGGATTATCACACATTACTATGCTGATGTTCACTCCACAAAGTACATTTCCTCATAGTCCATTACATGATTATCCTATGGAAGGACCACTCCATTTCACCAAACAACACACTATGGTTACACTCTGGGACTCAGAGGCACATTGCAGCCTATGGGAATTAAAAACAAGAAGTTGAGCATAGTGAACAACTGTAGTTGAGATAGTTACCTGATCCTCTGATGAGCCATAGAGCTGGCCATACAGGGGAAGAGCCTCTTCTACAAGTTTCTCCAGCTCCTCTGGAGAGAAGGCAAGGGCCCTCTCACCTGCTTGGCCTGGCATGATTGCTCCCAGAGGTGGCAAACAGCAGCTAAAGTGGAGGAGGTGTTGATAGCAGCAGTGTCAGGAGGCAAGCAAGTTTTTTCAAACCTCAGCGTACATGTACCTGTATATGTACGTGGTTATCAGCGTAGATGCACACAGCGATTGGACTACGACTGTCACTATCGTTAACCTATGGCTGTGTCCGCCATGGTGGCAGATGCCCACTGTGCAGTCGACTTCCGTTGGCAACGGTCGTCCCAAATGTCCTATATGCGAGGTCAGGCATCTGCCATTTTAGCAGTAGTAAAGACAGTAATTGTGACAGTTAAGTGCATCCCCACAACCAGAAATGAGGCCTAGCAGGTTTACATTTGAGAGACTCCCTTCACATGTCATGTCCTGTAAAATACCTCATCTGTGTAATGCATTACTGTGCATATCTCCAAACTGTGCGCGGTCCACTGTACACCACGGTTGGTGGTATTTCACATGAAATGTAATGGAAAGCTTTATATAGAGCAAAATAAACTTTTAAAAATTCATGTGTACAGTTCTGTTGCAGACATGTGAATGGCACAATGGGAATAATTGGTGGATGTTTAACAGTAAACAATGATTATGTGGAATATGTGTAATGGTTCATGAAGCTGTTATGTCTTGTCACATGACCTTTACCTTACTCTTCATATATGCTACTCAGGACACTTTGACCAATGTACATTTTTATTTTAACTCCTCACATAGGTACCCTGAGAGAGGGAGCTGGCGCAAACCTCCTGTGTACCACCCATTTCCAGACCTTCAGACTATGGAAGAGAGGCATGTGATCCAGAAATTTTGTTTGAATCGTCAAACAATCCTGGATTTATGTCATCAGTTGGAGCCTAACCTCCTACCTCACATCTCTTATCCTACATCTATCAAACCACTTGTGAAACTCATGTCAGTGTGGCATTTTCTGGCCACAGGTTCCTTTCAATTCACTGCCGCTATTTCTGGTGGTACGTCACAACCAATGTTCAGATGTGTACTCCAAGAGGTGCTTACGGCAATGTTGAGACATGTGGACAGCTACACAAAGTTCCCCAGACATGAGGATTTAGCCACTGTGGAGGCTGATTTCTATGGTTTTGGTCACATCCCACATGTAATTGGATCCATTGATGGCACACATATTGCCTTAGTACCATCGCATGCCAGGGAACAAGTGTACCGCAAAAGAAAGCGCTACCTTCTGTCAATGTGCAAGTTGTCTGCTTTCCGGATTTGTATATCTCAAACATCTGTGCCCGGTTCCCAGGATCTGCACATGATGCCTTCATACTGCGGTACAGCACCAAAACTCAGCTCATGTCATCACTTCTTCTGGAGAGGGTCTGGCTTGTAGGTAGCTGTGATCTGTCTTAACTTTGTGTGGGTAATGCCAGGTAGTATAATTGGAAAGTGTGTAACTTATTGTTGCACTTCTGTCTGTCTTCCATCTAGGAGACTCATCATATCCCAACCGGCACCGGCACCGCTGAGGAATCCTATAACCCATGGGGAAGTCAGCCTCAATGAGGCCCATGGAAGAAAACGGCGACCAGTGGAGTGGGCTTTTGGGTTCCTGAAAGCTAGTTTCAGATGTATGGACAAGACTGGGAGAGCCCTCCTCTACTCACCTGGGAAGGTAAGTAAGATCACTGTGGCCTGCTGCATGCTCCACAACATTGCCCTGTGACAGAACATCCCTTACTTTGCAGAGGATGCAGGCCATGAAGAGCCAACGGGCGAGGAACCTGAAATGCCAAATGATGATGATGATAGTGGTGAAGATGAAGGAATGGACTTGCGTCAAGATGTCATCTGAAACCTCTTCGGAGTGTAAGCGCATGAAATGTAATGACTTTGACTGCTATTACAACTCTTGTTGTGAAGTTGTGAGGAAGATGTTAATGCCACAGACTAGGAATACATGGCACTGACAATATCTGGGGAAAGGTGTTTGTTTTGTAAGTGTAGCTTTGTTTAGCTGTAAAGTTTGTCTTGGACTGTGTTCTCTAGGAGTTGACTATGTGATTTGTGCCATATGTATGGTTTCTTAGCTAATCCCTCTCTGTGTTGGTCAGTTGTAGATTCCTTCACCATGGCATCATCATTTGGACATTTCAGGGTTTTGACATTAGCAGGTATATGATACTGTTCAGACGTACGAAGTGCATATGGATTGGTCCTAGGAATGTCTGTCACAGAGTTTGGGTGTACAAAGCCAGGTTGGCTAGGGAGTCACCGTCCAAGCCCTGGTTCACCCCCACCCTTAAAGCCTTGAAGCATGATTGTAAGACCCTTGAGCAGACATGGCGGAGGAGTGGCTATTGCCCGGCAGACAAGCGGAAGCTCAGAGATAAGCAAAAATTATACTATGCAGCTATTACGCTGGCTAAAGGGCAATTTTACTCGGCCCGCATTGAATTAGCCAGTAACAACTCTAAGGAAATTTTTGCTATTGTTCAGAGCTTCACGTCCCCGCTGGCCCAAGCAAGTGTGTCTTCATCCTCACCTTCTTGGTGTAACACTCTCTCTTGCTGCTTTAGGGATAAGATTCGGGCTATCCAAGCGGCATTTACTCCTTGTGACATCATTATGGAGATACCTTTGGAGTGTCATTCTGCCGGTCCAGCCCACTCCTGGTCCGTATTTAGCCCAGTTGACCCACTGGATTGTCTTAAAATTCTTAAGGGTCTAAAGTCAGGCTCGCCCTCGGACCCATGTCCTGCGAGGACACTGGCAGTAGTTGCCGAGGTCGCAAATACAGAGGTGAATACCATCATTAATATGTCCCTCCAGAAAGGGGTGGTACCACAGGCTTGGAAGGAGGCTAAGATCCTTCCTCTCCTAAAAAAGCTATCGTTGGACCCCCTCTGCCCAGGGAATTACCGGCCTATCTCCCTCCTTCCTGCTCTGGCGAAGGTGTGTGAGAAGGTGGTTAATAAACAGCTTACGGACTTTGTGGAAAGGGAGGCGCTTCTGCACCCTGCCCAATCAGGGTTCAGGGCATCCCATAGTACAGAAACAGTGCTGGTGGAGGTGGCGGAAGCCATCCGGGAGTGCTTGGATGCCGGCGGGAGAGCGGCATTAATTCTGCTCGACCTCTCGGCGGCGTTCGATACGGTCCCGCACTCACTCCTCCTGTCACGTCTGGCTAAGATTGGTCTGTCGGGCGCCGTGTGGGGCTGGTTCCGGTCCTTTTTGGAAGGGCAGGTTGAGCAGATCTGGATTCCACCGTCCTCCTCCTCCCCTCAGCCGGTAACAACGGGTGTCCCCCAGGGATCCTCCCTTAGCCCCCTTCTTTTTAACATCTATGTTACTCCGCTGATATACTTGGCGGAGGAGCTGGGGGCTAAGGTGATGGCATATGCAGACGACACTCAGCTGCTTTTTACCTGGGACAAAGATGCGGAGTCGGTACTATTGGTTCAACACTGTCTATCCTCCATCTTTAAATGGCTGGCAGAGGCGCAGCTTAAGTGTAATGAAGAAAAGTCAGAGGTCCTGCTATTTGGCAAATTCCCCCCAACTTTAGAGAGCAGCTCTGGCCTCTTGAGTTTCCATCACCTACTTCATCAGGGAAGCCAGCGAAAAACCTGGGGGTATGGTTTGATGAATGTCTTTCCTTCTCAACGCATATCAAGAAGCTGGCTGGATGCTGCTTTGGCCTGCTTAAAACTCTCAGAAGATTTTTCCCCCTCCTACCTCAGGCAGCGAGGAAAACGGTTACTTGTGCGCTGATTCTGTCACGGCTGGACTATGCCAATGCCCTTTACGCTGGTATCCATGGGTACCTGCTGAAGAAGTTGCAGGTGGTTCAAAATACGGCAGCCAGACTTTTATTGGGCATTTCGGCTAGAAACAGTGTCCGTCAACAGCTGCGTTCTCTCCACTGGCTTCCCATCGTGGATAGAGTTAAATTTAAATCATTGAGTTTGGCCCACCATGCTCTTCATGGGTGTGGTCCTCTTTACTTGCAGAGGTGTTTTTCTTTTTATGTTCCCGCACGCCCCCTGCGGTCTTCGTCCCTTTGTTATGCTCAGGTCCCTCGTTTCAAGTTTCAGAGAATAGGGGGTAGCTCTTTTACAGTGAAGACGGTGGCTGCCTTGAATGCCCTTCCCCTTGCCCTACGTACCATTCAAGACCCAGTTGTGTTCAAGAGGAAATTGAAAACACACCTATTCTCCTGAAAGTACTCCGTCCCTCCCCCGCTAGGCACCGCGCCGGGATACTCATGAGTAGCTGTGCGCGTTATAAACTTATATAACATAACATAACAATACGAAGACAGCTTGCACAGCCATAGGATGGAAGTTACGTGGCTTACATTGGACTTGTTCCTTGTGGTGTGTTGGTCCTAATGCAAAATGTGTGCCATCAAGTGATCCAACACAATGTTGTGTTGAGCTCAAATCATGCGTTTTGATGTCCTGCAGCACCCCAACCAGGGAGGCCATTTTGGTGTTGATGCCGGCCACATCGGTGTGGATGCCGGTGACCTCCTGGTATGTGTACCTCTGCCGCTGCTTGATTTCTCCGATTTTGGTAAGTACCTGACCCATCACACCTTGGGAGTCCTGGTAGACTCCGAGGTCTTGGGTGATGGTGGCCTGGGTGTCTGTGGCCCCAATGGGTGCACTCTGCCGGCCCACAGTTACCCTGCCATGACCCCTACCCACATGGGCCTGTGCCCTTGGCACAGGCTGCACCCTCCCACTGGTTCCTGGATCCTCAGTGACTGGGGTAGTGATAGCCACCTCAGAATCCAGGACTGGGGGTCACAGGATGGTACTGACTGTGCTAGGTACACAGGGGGGGGAGAAGGGTTTCCTGTGTTGTTGCAGCTGTGGTGGGAGGTGTTGTTGTGGACACAGTGAGCCCCACTCTTGCCGTCTGCCCAGGCTGACCAGATGGGCCAGGACCATCATCCACGTCCACATCTCCAGGAATGTTGTCATTACTCACTGAGGACTTCATCCTGGGATGGAGCGGAAGTTTGTTAGCTGTCCAAGCTCTAGCCAGGTGCTGTGGCCTATTGACCTGTTGAGAACTAGAGAATATTGTTATTGGTGGAAGTGCGGTTTCTACATACACATCGTTTGTGTCAAAGTAAATCGAGACCAAGGATGAAACAAAATAGGTAGAGATTAGTATTGTCATCTATTCTCATTGAGTTGAATTTGGTTACTAGATTTTTGAAGACATTCAATTCATGTAGTAGAATTGATTAGCTCATTAGATGTGCTGATCTGTGGCATTTTGGCTTTAGGGATAAACATGACATCTCCAACACATTGCAAACAACACACTGTCAGTGTGAAATTTGTATTTGACCATTCCAAGGCCTATTTGTGCATAATACAGGCAAACACACACCTTGGTTGTAGATTTAGCATTATTCATCATGTGAGAAGTGCAGAGCCAATGGCTCAAATGCCACTGCTAATCAGCTGAGTTTTCTTCATGGCCTACTTATATTAGAGGTACACAGCTGGTATGGTGTCACTCATGTAGAGGTATCAAAAGGAGAGTGAGGATGTAAAGGGCTGTCCAGTGGTCCCATTCCCCAGAGGGATTAACTTTAATATTTGGGCCTCTGGCAGTAATAAAAACAAGGCGGTGGATGAAGGTGGAGTGGTATTTTAGGAAACTCCTGCATCCAGTGAATGGTCTACATGTTTCAGCCAGGCCTTTAAATTATACTGGCTTTCCTCAGGACCTAAAAAAGTGAAGGGTGCGGTCTATACTATCTGTTTTGTAAGTTTTTAACTTCACCTTCACGTCACCTTCACTGCACACTCAGTAATATACCGGCTCCGCTGTAATACAGGCGTAGAAGCACACCAGGAACACACTCGGTGTCACCAGGTGGGCCCAATGATGAAGCATGCCACCAACTAGGTTGGTGGGTGAGGGCTTCATGAAAAAGAAAGAGGGTTTCCCTTCTCTCTTTTTCTGTCAAACAACACACGACTCTGAGTCGCAACTCACGTCTTGACAGACTAGTTCCCATTGATTTAACATGGTGTCACTCATGCCATTAATAGTTTCAGTTGATGAGACTAGGACACCATCAAACAAAGTATTCAAACATGTATCTGAGTAGAGCATTGCATGTACATTGCACAATCCATGATGAGTGGACATCCGTTGTAACAGGGCAGACACGTGAGAAGGGGCAAAAGGAGTAGAGCATAACACCATAGTTTAATTAGAGTTCCAGTCACAGGGCCTCATGGTAGTTGCAGTGCAATCTATCTCCACTTACCAACACTTGACAAATGGTGACCTGCATGATGAGTGTCCATCAGTTGTAACATGGCAGACAAGTGAGAAGGTGCAAAAAGAGTATAACATTTTGGTTAGAGTTACAGTCACAGGGCCTCATGGTAGTTGTAGTGCAATCTCTTGCAACTTACCAACACTTGACAAATTGCTACTGTGTCTAAAAAAAACCAGATGCTGACCCCAATGATCTCAAAAACCTTAGGCCCATCACCAACCTTCCTTTCCTAGCTAAAATCCTGGAGAAATGTGTTCTGGCCCAACTGAACCAACACCTGGAATCTAACAACCTACTTGACTCACACCAATCTGGGTTCAGGAAGGGATGCAGCACAGAAACCGCTATACTGAGCATAACCAATGACATTCACAACTCCCTTGACTCCAACAGATGCTGCCTACTTGTCCTCCTCGACCTATCAGCTGCTTTTGACACGGTAGATCACAAGCTACTTTTAGATGCCCTACAAAAACATATCGGAGCAGATGGCAAAGTCTTAAAATGGTTCTCCTCATTTCTGCACAACCGATCCCAATTCATAAAAATCAAAAACTCGATGTCCAACATCTCACCCTCAACTCGAGGTGTCCCTCAAGGCTCAGTCCTCTCCCCCACACTCTTCAACATTTACATGGAACCCCTCATTACCATTCTAAAACAAGCAAATATCACCTACCATCTCTATGCTGACGACACCCAGCTGTACCTCGAGATATCCTCCCTCAATGACATCCTCCGACTCAACTCCACACTTTCAAAAGTAGAAAATTGGCTAACCCTCATCCACCTCAAACTCAACCAAGAAAAAACCGAAATCCTTGTCTTCTCCAATCACGAACAACCCCCTCAGATCCAAGAATGGATAAACAACCTAGACTCCCTAAACTGCAAACTTACCCCAGCAATCTCAGCTAAATCACTAGGGATCTCTCTAGACGCAAGACTTAACATGAGCTCCCACATAAGCTCCACAGCAAAAGGCGCCCTCTACAGCCTAAAACTCCTCGACAAAATCAAACCTTTCATACCCCCCAATGACCTAAAAATCGCAACCCAAGCTCTAGTTCTGTCCAGACTTGACTATGGAAATGCCACACTAACTGGGACAGCTAAAACACACTTAACCCCCATGAGAAACACTCTAAATGCAGCAGCAAGAATGGTCACAGGTACCAAGAAAAACGACCACATCACCCCTGCATTGCAGGACCTAAAATGGCTACCCATCAAAGCACGCTGCTCTTTCAAAACAGCCTGTCTCACCCATAAAGCCTTACACACAGGCAAACGGGACTACCTCGCAGCCAAACTCACTAAAGCTGGCCAATCAAGAAACCTAAGAAGCTCCAACTCGCTCCTCTTAATCCCCCCAAAAAGAGATAAACAAAAAGCCCTCTCCCGCTCTTTCTCAGGGAATGCCCCAAAAATCTGGAACTCTCTCCCTACCCATATCAGGACCAACCCCTCCTTCACGAACTTCAAGAGATAACTAAAAGAATTTCTCCTCAAGCGTCATCTTTATGCCTCTGGTCAATAACCTCGAACTATGAAACCTCCAGTACTCTAGATGTTAGTCACTGTACTCTAATGTTTATGCTTCTATACATGCATGCCTTTGTAAAGCGCTCTGATACCCCTCGGGTCGTGTAAGCGCTATATAAAACTCCAAAAATAAAAAATAAAATAAATAAATAAAACATACCTGTTGGCAACATGCATTTGGGATGGACCATAAATATGCATATTAATACATATCATGGGTCCTGGAATGATATATTTATGGTAATCTAATTACAGACACCATTCCAACATGTGGCACATCATGGATATTGATACATGTGCTCTTATATGCAACAATACACATTAACACAGACAAACCAATATCTCTGATACTTTGAGTATTGCATGTTATGAAAGTAGCTAGACAACACAATAGCAAAAGCAGAGTTGAGAGCAAACAGGACATTGTGGTATTGTAACAGTTAGTGAAGTGTAACTTGCCAGACTCCACTCCACAAGGTATTTCTGCCAAACCCTCAGAATGCAGGATGGCCAAGACCTTCTCCTCCCAGGGAAAGAATTGTAATGGGGCACTGGAAGGGCCACCAGCAGTCCTCTCAGCCTCCTGTGTTGGGTGTTGAATCAGGTACGCACCTTCAACCTGAGGTTGTTCCACCTCCTCATAATTTCCAGATGTGTGCGCAGGGTGGTACCAACAGCATTCACTCTGTTGACTATCCTGTCCCACATTTCTGTTTTCCTACTAAGAGGAGTATGCTGGACTTGGGAACCATAAATTTGAAGGTCTACTCTAATAATTTCATCCATCATGACTGTCAACGTAGCCTCAGTGAACCATGGGTTTTTGGGGCCAGGCATGATAAAAAAAATACTCGAGGTGACTAAATGAAAGGGAAAACTAACAAGTGATATTGGTGGAAAAGAGCACAAATAAAATTAAAGGTGGTGGAGAGTACTAAATGGTGATATTAAATTAAAAAAAGGGGGGTACCTTGGGTCACAACGGTATCTCCAATCTTCTGTGTTGTTGGTGAGAAGCAAAGGATCCTGGTCAGGCATTGGGTGTGTTTTATATTGTGATTTGCAGGTGTGCCCACTTGGCAAAAGCACATCAACTGTGTAGTTTTTGAATCCATCCAATGGTCACTGTTGTGGTGATTTGCTGCTGGCATACCCCAGCATTCTACCGCCACTGGGAGACCGCCAGTATGACTGTGTTGTCATAATAGGTGTGGAGGCATCGGAGTACACATCACCAACATTGCAGACTGCCTTCACTGCGGTCGGCGTTCCAGGCTTTAAAACTTGTAATATGGCGGGTGGAAGACTATCGGCGCTGCGGTGTCCTGGAGGCTGCGGACGCCGAGATCAGGTGGTTGGAATGAAAGTGTCCTCGTGTTATGTAACTGGTTCTTATGTGAAGCATTCCAAAACATGTGGGTTGAATTTGCACTATGTAAAATTGGTGGAAAAAATGTTATCCTACCTTTTTGTAATGACAGTTCAACCTGTCTATATCTCATATGCTTTGACCCAGGTTTATTATTATTTAGTGTGGGTGCTTGCACAACGCTTAATGGTGCGTTTAAAAAATAAATGGCGTAGTTGGCATTTTCATGCCACACCTCCTCTATTATTTTCGCAAAGGGGGTGTAACAGGGCCTCTCAGGAAAAACACCAATGTTTTTTTCGACAGAGCAAGATCTACTAAAATAGCACAAAACCAGGGACAAATAAGGCGCAATGGATTATTACATTATATTTGTATGTATAAGGTTTATAATTACTACGAGATTACATATTTTACATGTCTTAGTCTTGGACGGTTGTCCTCATGGTGAAATGTGTACTGGAGAAATGAACCCTGAGTACAGTTCTTTTGCAAAATAATGCTGGCTCTTATTTGCTTTGTACCACAATCCTTTGTGTCGTACTAAGATTTTTTTTATCATGAGCGCAGCGGATGACATCATCAATTTACAACTCTTACTAAATATGATGCTACACTATTTTCATATGTCCACCTAGCATAGCACCATACAGTTTCACACAGCACAGTCTAATCATTCAAAAATCTTGTCCATAATGTCTACTGTTCCATCTAAACTACATGGGCTTACCCTAAGACATCCAAATGCCATCGTTCGTGTTACATCCTTCGAGTCCTTAGAGCATCCTGATTAACAAGCATTGGAAAAGCCTGTCGGTCTCACCGTTTGAAAGGAATTCAGACCTATTTCCTTGCTAATGCTTTTTGACAAAGCTGTTCCATTCCAACAAAAAGCACAAGCACTAGTATAGTCAAAAGATCTGATGTGGCAAGCTAGCACATTATTTTTTTTTATTGCAAGTATGTGCCACAAAAACAAAAGGAAAAAATAAATTATGCCACCTCCTAAGTGTGTCTGTCATATGCTTGCATAAAAAATAGATAAAAACAAAATCACTGATGTGGCTGTCTTACTAGTATCTTTTTAAATAGCAAGACTTTCAGCTGAGCCATGCATTTCATTATTGTTTTTATTATTTGTGAAGGAGACAAGAATAAATCAGCACCTAACTACAAAATCAAATTTCAGGAAGCTGCAATGTTACAATGCTACTTAAGGACTTGATAACAACTTTAAAAAAGAGACAGGAAATAAATCATCATATAACTGGGCACCAGAGTAGCAGGCAAATTAATTAGCTGATACTTAAAGTTAATATAAAAACTAAAAAAGGACACTTTAAACCACCTTTGTCACTGAAGAGAAAGGAACTATGTAGCATACCAACAGCAATCTTGGTACATGCTCGTGCTCACACCAGAACTAAGATTGCTGCTGGAATGTAGAATAAAGAACACTTTGTTACCGTTCCAAGTTACCGTTTCTTGGGTCGGGAGTTGTCTGTTGACCTTTGCCTGCGTTGCTGTTCCTGGGCAGCTCTGTGTCCAATAAACTCCAGTTTGATCTGGAAATTCTCGGGATCAGTTCTTTAATCTTTTCACCAGACAAAATGGCTACAAGTGGTTTATGATCATTTTTCACCGTAAATTTTGTACCCCATACATGCGGTTTAAATTTCTGGATGGCCCATCAACATGCTAACAACATGCCAACAATTCTTTTTTAATAGTAGAATACTGCATTTCCACCTCCCTCAACACTCTAGATGCATAACTGACCGCGTTTTCAACTACACCATTTTGCTGAGTAAGTACTGCACCTAAACCATAACCACATGCGTCAACCGTGATACAACATGGTAACCTAGGATCAAATGGTTTTAATGCCCTTGACCTGGCCAACAGTTTTTTAACCCAGTCAAAAGCATTGTGACATGACTCATCCCACACAAAAACACCATTTTTCTTTAGCAATTTGGTTAAAGGTGCGATATGGGAAGCATATTCAGGAACAAAATGAGAATAAAATGCGCACATACCCATGAATGACTTAAGTGCAACTTTATCCTTGGGAGCATGTAGCTCAATTATAGCGTCAACCAGCCCAGGTCTAGGTTCAATACCCTGACCAGATATAGCATGACCCAAATACTCAAATCTTTTTTGGGGAAAATTCACACTTGTCAATCTTCAATACAATGCTCTTATCTTGAAGAATCAAAAACACCCGCTGTAGAACAGGCAAATGATCTTCCTTGGTTTTGCTGTTAACAAGGACATCATCTTGGAAGACAACAACTTCCTCAACATTTCTGAATAACTGATGCATTATCCTTTGGAAAACAAAAGCCGCTGAAGCGAGTCCGAACGGCATCCTGCAGTATTGAAAAGTGCCCATAGGTGATTCAAAAGCTGTGTAATGTCTAGAGTCTGGATCCAATACTACTTGGTGGTATTCTGACGCAAGGTCCAACTTTCTGAAACAGTTAGCACCTGATACAGCAGGCAATAAGTCTGAAATCTTAGCAAGAGGATGTGAATCAATCCAAATGGCTCTATTGAGGTTGCGTAAATCAACACAGGTTGAGTTCACCATTTTTCTTGTGAGCGAACACCAGGGGAGAAAACCACAAGGAGGATTCAATTGGTTCAATTATTCCCTGGTTATCTGATTTTTGATAATGGGGTTCAATTTTCTAATGACAGTTGAATAGTTCCATAAATCTGGTGATGTTAAACATTTGAAAACATCTTTATACCATCCTCAAATGAATGACCAAGTTGAGCGCATGAACCGGATGCTAGTCAATTGTTTCAGTGGGCAGTTAACAACATGTGTGTGGTGAGTAACGCAGTAAAATCCATGTTGTGGTTCTAACGCACCACTCCACAATCTACTACCTCTTTTTCTCCTTTCGAGATGTTGAGAGGGAAGAAGCCTGCCACTAAAATTTGCCCTGGGTGAATGAGCAAGTGGGTCAAATTTGAGATTGACACCATGGTATGTGATGTTGAAGCGAGAAATAATGTGGTAGTGGCCAAGTTGAAGCAAAAAACTCAGTTCGATAGTCATAATCGAGTTAGGTTGTCCAAATTTAATGTGGGTGATGCTGTATTCATTAAGAAAGGGGGTTATGTTCACAAAAGTTATATTAAGTTCAGTGGACCATTGGTTACATGCTTGTGCTCACACCAGAACCAAGATTGCTGTTGGAATGTAGAATAAAGAACACTGTGTTGAGTTACCAGTTCAAGTTACCCTTTCTCGAGTCAGCAGTTGTTTCTTGACCTTCACCTGCGTTGCTGTTCCTGGGCAGCTCTATGTCCAATAAACTCCAGTTTGATCTTCACTATGCCTGCGACGTTTCTTTATTTGTGAAGATACCACAAACTACTTTTAGGCAGATGTAAAAAATGTACACAGACCTTGCTCAGTCACTCAAAGCTAAGGAGCCAGTTGGAAAAGTTGGCTGACTCATTTCTCCTTGCTGTATGCTGTGGTAAGGGGAGGAAACAACATATGAATGACAATTTAATAGACCAACAGATAAAGCCTATTGACCAAAACCTGTCTGGGCCTGTATTTTATGTAGGATTTTTTTGAAAAACAATAGTCTGTCAAGACAGAGACAGCTAAAGTTGCATAAAAGTCCTAAAAAATGCTTTTTTAACAATGCAGAACAGCATTGACAAAAAGAAGACAGAAAACCGTGATGAAGTGTACATGCACATGTCACAATGTGTGTTTGTATTTGGCAGACACACTGGCGTAACAAAGGCTCCCACAGCCCCCGCATTGCGGGGGGCCCCTCAGTGCAGTACCCTGGCCTGAGAGCTCCTGAGTAAGTCCGGAAGGGCACCCCTCCATGCGCTTTGCAGGGGGACCCCCTCAATTTTCAGTGTAAAGTTCAGTTGCTACAATTTATCCCAAATCCTAGAACTACTATCCATGTGTATATTTGCTTATGTATTTGTGTGTGATCTGCACAAAACATGCATGCAAGGTGTCTGATTGAACCAGAGTGAAGTAAGCCTGCATTTTCCATTTTGAATGGCCCTGACCTTTTTATGCGCACAAGCTGGAGGTAAGGTTGCTTTCCCAGACAGTGGAAGTGCATTGCTGATTCTCCTAAGATTGGAGGGTGAGGAACTAGATATTGAAGCAGGAGAAGAAGAGGAGACGCCATTGCCTTTAGAAATATGATTAGGTCCTTTTTCTGTGGAGGGTTGCTGAAGAGTCTTTCCGAGTACTGCCATTTGGTGGATGGTGGGGGTAAAGCGTGGGCCTTGCAGCCTCGACTGTGTGAAAGGTCTTTTAGTTGAGGCCAGCCTTTTGTCTCCCTTCCTGATCACTGTTATTGTGGCTGTTGATTGCCAGGTGCTTAATGCTCAAACCCTTTTGTGCCTCTGTTATGGGTGCTACAGCCTGGAGATGACCCTGCTGTGTTGAGCATCACTCTACGCAGAGGCTGAGTTTAGAAGACTGCCTGAGAAATAGAGGTGGGTGGAACTCACGGAGCTTCACTACACAAAATTCTGCAGAGTTATATAAAAACTCTGTGAGATTCCACGGAGTTCCGCGAGCGGCTGGAATTGGCAAGCTGCAATGATTATTAGCACTAGGAGCTTGTCCATGCTGCAAAATCAGAGCGAACGGCACCATGCGGCGTGCCAGAGGGTGCTGCTCCTTTGCTGCCACTTGAATCGTTTTTTTTACGTGATCTGCAACTTTCTCACCACGAATGGTTGCAATTGCCCATTGAAAAAATCTCACTAGGGGACGGCAATTCTTGCTCACGCTCGCCAACTTAATGTTGGTGAGCCGCGTACAAGAAAAAACCCTGCGGTTGGTGGAATTTTGCCAGAACTCTGTGTTACAAGCATAAGGAGGAGTGGGCAATACTCCGCAAACTCCGCCGGTGGAGCTTAATTTATCACCCATCCCTACTGAGAAGGATACATGAAAAGAGAACTGTCCTAGCCGGTTCTGAAGGTGCAGATGATATACATCCCTTGTCTGATGCATCTGTATAAAATTGGAAGGTAAGCGCAGTCCTGGGCACACGCGGTAAGGGTATTCGTGATATAACATTCAGTATTGATGCGTTATATAAATGCAGTGGTCGACATCAGTATTGGTTCAAAAAAGTATCTTTATATTTCAACAACAACTATGTTGAATACAATAAACCAGCCGACACGTGTTTCGTCACTGGGAGAGGTCCCGTGACTCATCAGGGCTGGGGAGGATACAAAAAATAAATAATGGGTGAGGGGAATAAAGTGGTTAAAAACAAAGGGTACCTAGTCTATGGTAGACATGATATATAGGTAAAAAGGGATCACCCGAGGTGACTAATAGGGAAAGAAATGCTAAGTGTGACCAGTATAGTGTGTGGTAACCACTTTATTCCCCTCACCCATTATTTATTTTTTGTGTGATGAAGAACCCTACCTGATAGAAAATATTAGGAGTGAGCAACACTTGCAGGAGGAGCAGACTGTCAGCATAGACAAGAAGTGGTTGACCCTGGAGCTAAGAGTCCATCCACTAAAGACATCCTAGAGCATGTCCAGCATGCCTGTCACCCTTGCCAATACTGAGGATGCTCAGCACTTACCTAAAATGTGCCTTAGTGGATCACAGTGCTGAACCAACTGTTGCTAAATCTGTGTCACTTGCCTGAAATTTGCCTTAACAGACCGCATTCAAGCCTTTGGCACTTGCCTCAAGTGTGCCTGAATGGTCTCTGAAATTGTATAGCACTTGCTCAAAATGCTCTGGATCAGACTACTTTATTGCAACTCTGAATGCTGCTGCCCAAGATCCGAAACCAAAGTGTGCCCAAACGGACTTTGACACCACTCAAGACTAGGCTCCTTGAACATCAAGGCCCTTCTCAGATTATGCAAGAAATTCAACCTCAACACTCTTCAAACACTTCTTGCAGATTCCATTCTAGTAACTCTTTGATGGTGGGACAGTTTTTTGCCAACCAGGAAAAACTGATCACACTCTAAACCTACATCCTCCCTCAAAATGTATGGAAGTCTGGCTAAATTTAAAAAAACATGAAGGCAGTAAAAGTAGTAAACAGGACACCTTAAAAACTATGTAAAAAAGCAAAAACTTCACTGGCAAGGTTTGCTTCCACCTCCACTGCAAAATCTATTCCACCATTATCAAGGCTTCACTACAGGACTCAGTTGTTTGAAGCAACCTACACATCAAACAACCCACACAAATTGTTGCTGAATTAATTATAAAATCTAGATTTGCAATAATACTGACATTATCAACTCTTAAGAGCTTTGTAATGCATTGGTTGCCACCTTTATCTCAAGGCCGAAAATCTCAGACACCTTCCTTCAAGCTTGAGTTGTGTAAAATGTTTGTTAAGCCCAAGAATTTCATTTTTTTTAATTTTACATTTGCCAATTTTTTTTTAATTCCACAAATTTTGCAAATGTGACATTTCACACAATATTTTCCAGTGGGTGATTGGCTCAAGCAGAATATGTCTTGCAAAAAACTAGTTTAAACTGAAAATTTCTTGCTGGAGGAAGTCCCCTTGCCTGCATCTTGCCTTTAAATGAAAGGTAGCCGTCTGTTCAGTTTTCACTCAAGATACTGCAATGATCATTTCATGAACTCTTATGTAGTTTTCACTAAATTTATAGGAAAAAAAATGACAATTTCAGGCACCTCTACTCCAGGCCAAGTCAGACAATGAGCAACTACCTCAGCTCTCTCCATTCATGACATATTGTTCCAGAATTCAAGCAAGACAATTCTCCTTTAACCTCCTCACTGCCAATGGCTTTACAAAACTCAAGTCCTGCACTACTGGCTCAGCCATAGACCCTTGTTCTCCTGAGGTCTTAAGAATATCTTTTTAGAATTTTTTAACATCATTGTTAAAAAGTTGTAGCTTATATCATTGAAATTTACATAGTTTTTTAGTGCGTATTGTATCATTAATGTTTTAATATATTACATTAGAATTTTTAAAGTTTTTTTTTCACTAATAATTATAGGATTGCGGCTTGATAGGGGAGTATAATAGGGCATACTTTAAAAAACAATTTTTACTGTGTTATGTTTAAAAGTGTTATTTTGTTATTTTTTCCTTTCTAATTTGTAAAATATTTTATAATAAATCTTTAAAAAATATATATTTATACAATTTCATTTTCTGATGTAAATTCAAATGTTTCTATGTAAAGTTTTTTTAAATTTCATTTTGTATATTTTTATGTTTTTTGTTTTCTAATAAGTATGTTTTTTTGTTTACAATTTTATTATAATTGTTAGTTCCATGATAATTCAAATTATTTTTATTTGTTTTAATTAAAATAAATGGATCTCATTTATTTTAATATATCTCTTCATTTCAATTGAAGGTGGTTTTGTAATTTGGCCATTTACTACATTGGGATTTTTATGTTTATGTAATGTCATTCTCTAATATAAAAAAGCAAATGTTTTAAAATTATTTTTAAAATTTGAATTTCTTATTAATTATATTTATAAATATGCAAGTTTGAGCAAATATTTGTTATTTTTTAGTAGTACTCAATTTGTGTTGTGTGGTTTACCTTTTTGAGATAATTAAAATTGATTTCTGTCATGTATTCTTTAAGTGTTATGTCTATTATTTTTTTGTGGGAGTAGTTCATTATGGAACCTAAAAGTACTGCACTTTTCCTCATATCATTAAGTTCGGAGTGGGAATATTAAATTTGATCCCAAAATGCCCACCCACCAAAGTCAAGCACTTTCCAAAATGTGGTTAAGTTTGGAGTTGGAATAATAAATCGGATCCCTTGAAAGGCCAACATTTTCCCCAATGTGGTTAAGTTTGAAGTTAGAATGGTTTATCTGCCCCCTCCAAGGCCAACACGTGCTCTAATGTGGTTAGGTTTGGAGTGGGAATAGTGTTACTGTCTACATCCTCCAAATTCCAACACTTTTCCTAATGTGGTTTGCAGTAGGAACAAGAAACCTTAACCCCCTAAGTCCTTCCAATGGGTATAGTAAATTTGAACACCCCCCCCATAGTCTAACTCTTGTGGTGTGGTTTGAGTGGGCATAGGAAATCTGACCATGATCAAAGCCCAACACTTTCCCTAATCTGGCTTGGAGTAGAAATAGTAAATTTGCCCCCCTCTCAAAAGTTAAACACTTTCCCCAATGTAGTGATGTTAGGAGCTATAACAGTACATCTGACCCCCTCCCCCACCCCAAAGCCCAACACTTTTCTCAGTATGGTTCAGTTTTGGAGGGGAAATAGTAAACATGACCCCCAAAGTTCAACACTTTCCCCAATATGGTTAAGTGTGGATTTGGAAAATTAAAGCTAAACCCTCCAACATTCAACACTTTCCCCAAATGTGTTAAGTTTTTTTTGAGAACAGTAAAATGTAATACTCATAAACTGTTAGCATTTGTTTGTATTTTGTATTTTGTACATTAAAATGTTGCAGTCATTGATAGTATAAATTGTTTGTTTCTTTGTTTAGTAATATAATTTTTATCAGGTATCAGGTTTTACATTTTATTGTCATAAGTATTTTCTAAATATCTCTTTAATATATATTATTTTTACTGTGCATTTTCATTATTTAAAAAAATATATTTGTATGAAAAAATATTTTTGCTATAAAATAATTACAATTATACATTATTCTTGTCATAGTGCACATACATTTTTAAATGTAGTTATACAGTTTTTATTACGTGTCTAGACAATTGTGATGAACATGTAATTTACATTACCTACATTGTAAACATTATAATAATAAAAAACACTAAAACAATTGGTTTTATATTACTTATAGTACTTTTTAAGATATTTGTATGCATAATATCTTTTTGAAATTTTTTTTAAACATAGGAAATGTTTTTATACCAAGTTGTTTATACTTTTTAACTTTAGGAAATAAAATGCATTATTGTTAACATTTCTTTTTATTAAATAGAAAACTTTTTTATTTTCACTTTTCCATCATTTGATTTTATAGTCTTTCTTCTTTCTTTTGGGCCATTACTGAAGTTTGCAATTGTGATTTCCTCCTGTTCATGTAAGACTATTTTCAATATATTTTCGAAGAGTTTAGTGGTGGGGTGAGGTGTTTAGACTTAGGGGCCAATTCCGATTCGGGCCGGAAATCTCTCCGACCGAGCCGGACCCGGAGAGATTTCCGACCGAATCGGACCCGTGCACCCCGACCGAACGAGTACGATGCGTCCCTATGCTATCGTACTCGAGTCGGTCGGACTCCCATTGAAGTCAATGGGACCTGGTCGTACAACGCGTACGCGGGCTCCCATTGCCTCAATGGGTGCGAGGCGAACAAGGGCGCCCCCTACAGCGGGTACGCGGCAAAGCGACTCGCGCCGTACACGCACAGGTAGGGGGGACCCATGGGTCCGACACAGACCCCCGAAGTACGGCTCCGACTGCTCTTTCGAGCCGGACGGCGCGTGTCGGTCGGACTGCTCGCGGCGCGCATCGTACTTACCCGGCCAGGGAACGTCTCCATTGCGCGGTGCGAGTCGTGTCCGAGCGAGTCGGTCGGTGCGGTTCGACCCGGGAACGAGTCGGTCGGAGCGGTTGGGACGCCCGAACGAGTCGGTCGGCGATTTTGCATCGTACTCGCTCGTCCGGACTCGCGTACGAATCGGTCGGGAAATAGGGCTCCGAATCGGATCCGGTTATGCCGAATCCGATTCGGAGCCCTACCGGCCGAGATCGGAATCGGCCCCTTAGTGCCTGATTACGAGTTTGGCGTTCTTGAGCGGGCCACCACACCTGCACCCTGCTCCAAGATGCCAAACCTGTAGTCTGGCCACCTGCCTTATTACGATTGGAATACACGTCAGACGGTCCTGCGGCAGCAGTCACACTGCGGTGCCTTTAAAGTCTCATATCTGAGCCTTAGAAAGGCACTGCAATAGGAGCGGCACCACATGTTCCTGCACGGCATGGACTGTTAAGTCCAAGCAGTGTAGGAACTGAGGGTGCATGCATACAGGGGGGCACAACATATGCCCCCCTGCATGCATCCCCTGACCCTGAGGCAACAGGCAGCCCTGTAGGGCCCCCTTAGTTTCCTCACCACCACACTCTTCATGGCAGGCTCACCACCATGAAAACTGTGGCAGTGAGGAAATTCATAATATGCTTGGCAGTGCCGCAGCGGCACCACCAGCATATTGCGGGCCTCAGATGGCTGCAAGACTGCCAGGGATCGCGGATCCCTGGTGATAGCAGTAGTCCTATGGCGGTACGACTGCCTAATTCGGAATATGGCGGTCGGACCCACCCTGGGTTTGGCTGTCCATTGGACCGCCAAACTCGTAATCGGCCACTTAGGCTAGTATTTGAAATCGGATGTTGCTTTAGTGTATTTTTTAGTGCAGTATATGTTAGTTTCCGCTATTGCGATAAGTGAAATTTTATATTTTTGTCTATTTTATATGTGTGTTCTATGTGTCTAACATTGATTGCAATGCTGTATTACTGTAGTGTGGTTTATACTGGGGTTGCAAGTGTTATTTGTGTAGGTTTATATGTTTTTATATGTTTATACCTTTAAGGGTTTTTTGATTTTCGATGTCAGACTTTATTTTTAACGTTGATGCTTATTTCTTTTCTATGAAAAAGAGTTACCTATGTTTTTAACCAAATTCTTTAAAAAATATATATATATTTTCCTGGAGCATTAATTTATTTTGCATTTTTATGGATACTTTAGATTATTAGAATTATATTGCATGTTCTGTTTATGGTTTATTTTTGCATTGTTTTGTGGGGTTTTTAGTGCAGTTAGTTGGGAATTTTAATTTCTTAGATTGTCATTTCACTGACTAGGATGTCAGCTACATGATCTTATTTTATGAAGCATATTGTACTTTTTGGTGATCTTTTTATACAGTTTGTAAATGAACAAGTGTTTCAACTTTTAACTGTTTTTAAATTTATTTTAATAGGTTGGTTGGAGACTAGTTTGAATTATTTTTCTCCATTTATGGGGAATGCTAATTAGGGTTTTCTTCATGTATTTAATGTATATACATTTTATTTTTATTTGTGTATATATAGTTAATATAATATTGTGATTTTATTTTAGCATTAGTTCGATTTTCTGCTGTTTGATATTTTCTTTTTTTGTAATTGTTGTTACGTTTTATAGTTTCATGGAAGGCAATGTTTGTTATTTCTTTTTTTTTAAAAGATTGATTTATTTTAGATATTTTTCAGTGATATTTCTGCTAATGATGTTTGTGTGTTTGCTGTTTAAGAATAGAGTCATGATATTTATATTTTAGGTATTTTCTAAGCCTGGGCGGAGTTTGCGGAGTCCCACTACGCGGAACTCCGCGAAGTGCAAAAAAACCTCCGCTGGGCTACGCGGAGCTCCGCGAGCAGCGGAGTGCGTTAGATAAATGCTGTTTGCGGTGATTTTCAGTGCCAGGTGCTTGTCCGCACTGTGCAAACATCGCGAACGGCACCATGCACAGTGCAAGCAGGCGCTGCTTCCTTTCTGCTGCTCGAGTAGATTTTTACTCGAGCGGCAGCTTTCACAATGTGAACGGACGGTTTTTCAATGCGAGCGGTCACGAGCATACATGACCACTCCCAATGAGAAATCTGACCGCCCACGTTGAGAAATCTAGCCGGGAGGTTGATTTTCCATACTCGCGCTTGCCAACTTGATGTTGCCGATTGCGAATGAGGAAAAATCTCGCTGGGAGGTGGATTTTCCTCGCTCGCCAACTTGACGTTGACGAACGCGAGCGAGGAAAAAGCGGAGTGCGGAAAACTCTGCAAACTCCACGAACGGAGTAGAATTCACCACCCAGACTTAGTATTTTCATGGTGATATTTGTGTATGTAAATATTGTTTTTGTCAATATAGTGTCATACAACCTTCCAAATCAGAGCTATTATCAACCATTTCTTGATGTCTAGAAAGGTTCTCTTTTAGCATAAACAGTACCATGCCTAACCAATCTTAAAGCAAGCCTTTAACCACTGAGACTATATCCTGAACAAACTCACAGAAAGTCATTGAAAGATCTGCCTTAGTCCAGCTCTGACTTTTTCAAGGAAAACAACTGACTCTTAGATCACCAAACAGGATTTGCACCAGGGAAAGAAATGGAATCCGCTATGATTACCACCTGGCTTGACTCCAAAACGTATCTTCTGTATTTGATGTTGTGCACCACCCCACCTTAGCACAGTGACTGAGCCAGTTCGGAATTCAAGCTTGCAAACTGGATTGGATCTCATCCTATCTCAATAAATTCTATCTTATAATCATTCTTCCTTCTTTCGCATCTACCCCTTTTACTTCTGATAAAAGCTTTCCTTAGAGTTTCACCATTGGGCCTTGCCTACTCAATACAACCTCAGTCCTCACCTGGTCTCATTAAACTACATTGTTGCATACCGATCCCTAGGCCTAGGTCCTAGCCTCCAAACAGTAGGCAATTAGATTGTACACATCCACTTTAAGTTCAAGTTCAACTCTTCAAAAAACAAAAGTCCTCATTTGTAGAACCTAGACAAAGTATTATCTCATCATCATCTCATGAGGAACTTGGACTCCCACCAAACCCATCTACTAAAGCAAGAAACCTAGGAGTGGTTGTTTCACAGGTCAACAAATCCATCAACATGCAAAGCTTGGCCCAGTCTTGCCTATATAATAACAACAGATTTTATGTGAGGGTGTCTTTCTTCCTTTTCCACAGACTCGAGCAGATCCAGAATGAAGCCATCGAGCACTTTCTGCACTTATGCTCTTTAATCTCTCTAATGGTTGCCTAATGCAAGATGTATTTCACTAATGACTACATATTGCCCTGGAGCAGTCCTGGTACTGGGCCACTTGTCATACAACTGAAATATCTAACTTGCTGCCAAAGAAGGACCCAGACTGCACTTACTTGGAACCATTCCATTAATCAGAATTCCTCGCACTTGCAGTGCGTCATAAAGTATGCAGATTGCCAACCTCTAGAACTCACGCCCAACATGAAAAAATATCCTCCACAACCAACCTCAAGTTCAAAAGAGTTGTAAAGACCTCTATGTTCCCATATACCTAATTCAATCCTTATGCATATGTCAGACTAGATGACTATCTTATAAGTCCACAGATAGTATTATTTTTGTCTCCTAGCCTTCTGTCTCACTTTACACCAAAATGCAGTTACAAGTTCACCGCAAAATTATTGGAAATCACCCTTGATACTCATGCAATATACCCAATACTTTCCACATATATTCCTTATAAGTCTCACTCATCCAAGCACACCTAACAAACAGGATAGCCTGCTACCAAACCAACCAGCTAAGCAGAAAGAGCCCACTCATTCATATGAAATGCTACTCAAAACATTCAATACAATACAAACTTAGGGCCTTATTATGAGTTTGGCGATGCAGAAGCAGGACCGCCCCGCTCCCGCACTGCCAAACCCATGGATGAACCACCCGCCAGATTAGGAGTTTTCTCCTGTCTGGCAGGCGGTTCTTTGGTGTTCCCATGGCGGTGTCTATGAAGTAGGCACTGCCGTGGGAACATCAAAATAAGTACCTGCACAGCATGGACTGCTGCAGTACATGCAGTGTAGGTACTGTGGTGCATGCACACAGGGGGGCACAACATGTGCCCCCCCTGCTTGCACCCCATGGCCCTGAGGCAACAGGGGACCCTGTAGGGCCCCCTTCGTTTCGTCTCCGCCACAGTTTTCATGGTGGGCTCACAGCCATGAAAACCGTGGCGGAGAGAAAACTTGTAATATGCTTGGCAGAAAGCATATTGTGGCCTCAAGACTGTTGCGCCACTGCCGTTACGGTGGTTCCACGGCGGCCTGACCGCCCTGGTCATAATAGGGCGGTCAAAAGACCACCACTGCCGCGCCCAGCAAGTCAGGCAGTCCGTGGACTGCCAGACTCGTAATTAGGCCCTTAGACAGCTGAACTGTTTGGTTTTCAGTTTGAGTTTGTGAATCTGTACTACTTTGGGAATTTGATGGCCAGATATCTATCAAAGTATCACGACAAAACCAAGCCTACACCTTTATACACTTTGCATTCCTCAAAAACCAGTAAATGGAAATACATCAAACCCAAAAATCTGTATATTCTTAGTAAATCTCTTTCTTAAGGATAAGTTTAGTTCAAATTTGTTTAGCAGTTTTTTGCATTAAAGGAAAGGAAAATTACTGTGGTAATTAAAAATAAATTGATCATTTATATTCCCTCGATAACTGTGGCTATCTATATGTGACCAATCTGTAAGAAAGTTGGAAGGATAAACATTAGTTGAATGCACTAAGCTGCTCATAAATTCTTTCAGAATCATCAAGAGCAGTCAAAGATAAGCAAATTAAATACAATATTTCCTATAAACTAAGGTTCTCATACGTGATTGAGTTGTAGCCATTTACGGCTCAGTAGTACATTAAAAATAGTTAACTATTACCTGATTACTCTGAGGCACAAAGTGCATTTTGTAAGTATATGATCTGATCGCTGCAGAGAGCCATCATTTTGTGTTTGAGCATCAACGGTAGATAGATTATAACTGATCAAAATGGAGTATAACTCTGTTAACACTGCTGTTTTCTTTCATATTGTTTGACACTTGTACATAAATACCCTTCTTACATAAAAGGCCAAATATATTACAAAATTAGGAAATCATGGGTATACTGCCCCCTAGTCTAATTATTTTTAACTGGTCTTCTTGCTGCCAGAAATGTTCAATTATTATGCTTGGCCCTTTAATGGAGTTGGAGCTACTGCAGCAAGAAGCACTTACAAGATTCGTGCTACATGAGAGGATGTTGTCTCAATTTGATGAGATCATAGGACACAGTGTCTTGATCTCTTCCTCCAATGGATATTGCTGGGTTTATTTTGTCTGTCTGCCAAATCTGATGGCATTAACTGGAGAGCATTGACAACTGTCATTTTCAGCTGTACTAACAGACGGATCTTGGTGTCATTGGTAATGTGACTTCTCTTTGTCTTGGAGGAGCTTTTGCTATGGTGCATTATATGTTTTGTATTAGTATGCTGAAGTACAATACACTGGTGGTATTTGGTTGACGTAACCTAAGTGGAGGATTGGAGAGGAACTGGTATCCATCATTAACTTACTGCATCAGAGAAGTCTGCAAATTCATTTGTAAATGTATAAACAAAACGTTCCTCCTGCCTTTTAACCCTTGCAGCGGCGGTCCAATTAAGAACTGTTGGATAACCGCTGTGAAGGGCTGGTCTCAACAGTGGTCTCGGTGCAGGGAGAAGGTTCATTGCTGGTATTTTGTTTCCTGGAAATATTTGTCCCCAAAATATTGGTAAATAACTCTTCATAGTGAAGTGTTTCCAAAAAGTGATATATCCTGGACCGTCCATGACTTAGGTTTGGGGTAGTGAATCATACGAACCTCTTGACCTACTGAAAAATTAATCTTAAAGCTTCCAAATGGAACTGTCAAAACATACCTAGGCTTAATCATACAATATAACACCAGACCTCACTGAGCAAAAATGTCCCCTGTGATCAAAGTCCACTGGTTCTAAATGACAGTGTCTGAATGCTCTTTTCAATATTCATAAAAGTGGAACAGTCCTAGGACTGTAGATGAAATACGCACAATTTGAGAAACAGGTCATTCTGTTAATCTTTGTGATTACCCATTAATTTGCCTTCCTCTAAATGTCAGAAATTCATCGGTCTGAGGAAGAGGCAGTGTTTGGGCAAGGAGTGCTTCTATTCAAATGTATCACTAGATTCTTCAGTGTATCCTACTACCGGAACCTCGTCTGATATGAAGTGAGCAGAAAGTTTTCTTGACTGAACAGTGGGTTTTCACTTTTCACTGAGCCTCCAACGAAATGTCCACCTGATGCACCTGTCAGCTCCTAATCATTTACCTATAGATCATTTGGCCACAAGTAGTCAAAGGTGAAAAATTCTGGTTGAAAAATGCAAAATCCATCCTTGGCAAATTTATCTTGCAAACCAAATTTGCCACTGTTTCACTAACTAACCCATTTGGTGGAATTTCGCAGTAAGTAAAGAATGTTTACCATCCACTTCCCCTACATGAGCCGCAAAACCAACACACACCACAACGAACAGCAAAAATTCCGATTTTTTCCACTGATGTGTAAAAATGAAATACAAAATTCTGGTTATGCTACATTAAAACTAATTCCACCAGGACTAGGCAGCCACAAGTAATGATGCAATTGTAATCTGCATAAAAGCTGTACATGTTGGCTGTAACTTCACATCTTCACGATGAAAACGTATCCAGCCTGGAAAAAAACCTTTCCATTGTTGTATTAAGTGTAGATGGTGATACATGCTGGCAGGAAGACAGGAGTCACACTAAATACTTTAACTGGGCCTCAGGGCAATGTAAAAGCACCCTCCACAGTACAATATTTTTTCATTGGTTGCTGCAACTGAAAGAACGAAATGTACCAACAGCAGCATATTATGAGTTAGCGACAAAGCGACAAAAAGAATAATATACTAACATTATGCTCCCAGGCATCAGTGTCTTGTAATAAGGGACAGTGTTATGATTTTATTGCACTGAACAGAAGTAGGCCTTTTGAGGGAACCAAACTGGGCATGGATTGGACAGTAGGGGCTGTTGAGGCCCACTCTGAAATTCAATGAGTTGCTTCGAGAAGCAAAAAAACATGTAAAGTTGTACAGCCCAGGGCAAAAAGAGACCTGGGTGTTCTGGCCTTATAACAAGCCTAGCTTTGTTCCTCTGTGAAGGCAGAAAATGTCTTCAATGCCTGGAGCTGAAATGGAGAATTCGAAAAACAGATCTTCATGCCTGCCAATAGAATGGGCAGGATGAATAAAGCCTTACATTTACGTCACTTTTAGAATTATTGTTCCCGACACCCGATAGTAACATTTTCAGAAGTGATATGCGGCATATTCAAAATGCCGCTGCGCCTCTGCAGTGACATTAATCACATTTGTACAATACAGTCTACACTTAGCTGTTTGCCTTTTAGTGATCACAGAAGGGTTTCTGAGACACAGGCCGTGCATAATTTGGCCCACTCTTCACTAGTTTTTAATTACAAAATATATAATATATATTTTCTTTAATTTTGAATAGCTAAAATGTTCTTTCTATATTTCCTAAAGCACTTCTCAAGTGCTAAACCAGCACCTCTATGCTTCGACTTGCGAAAAGTTGTGCTGTGCCTTGAAACTCCAAAAACAAAAACATGATGGAATGGATTCTTGAATTAATCCCTCATTTGGCTACTTTAGATGGAGACTCACCTTATACAAATCTGCCTTCAATTAATCAATTAATCAGGGGTTTGTAAAGCGCTGTGTTCGGCCGATCAGGAAGGAGTAGGGCCTTGTCGCGGATGCCGGTGTCGTGAAGTCTCGTGATTAGAGTGAGGTGGAAGACGGTGTTGAATGCGGCCGAGAGGCCCAGTAGGACGAGGGCTGTGGTTTCTCCCTGGTCGAGAAGGGAGCGGATGTCATCGGTGGCGGTGAGAAGTGCGGTCTCGGTGCTGTGGTTGCTTCGGAAACCGGATTGGGAGGTGTCCAGGACGTGGTTCTTGTCGATGAACTCGGGGAGGTGGCCATAGATGGCTTTCTCGATGACCTTGGCTGGGAAGGGGAGGAGGGAGATGGGTCTGAAGTTCTTGAGGTCTGTCAGGTCGGCGGACTGTTTCTTCAGCAGGAGATTGATCTCGGCGTGTTTCCAGTTGTTAGGGAAGGTAGCTGTTTCGATAGAGCAGTTGATGGTGCGGCGAAGCTGGGGGGCGATGGAGGTGGCTGCTCTGTGGAAGATGTGGTACGGGCAGGATCCGATGGGGCTCCTGAGTGGATGCTCTTCATGATCTTGAGTGTGTTGTCTGTGGTGAGCGGAGTCCAGTTGATCATGATCTGTTGGGGTGCGGCGTGGTTGCGTGCGGTGGTGGTTGGCGTAGTGCCGGGTCTTGGGTTTCGAAGCTGTCGTAGATATGTCTGATTTTCTGGTGGAAGAAAGTGCAGAGTTTGTTGCAGAGGTCTTGGGAGGGTGGGATGTCTGTGGTCTCGTTGTTGGTCCTGGCGAACTCCTTGATGATGGCGAAAAGTTCTTGGCTGTTGTGTGCATTGGCGTTTATTCTGTCTTGGAAGGCCGTTTTCTTTGTGGTTTAGAGAAGAAGGTGGTGTGCGTTGGTGGTGGATTTGAAGGTTACAAGGGTTTCCGGGGTTTTGTTGTTCCTCCAGCTGTTGGTCGGCTGGGCGGCAAAAGGAGCTGGCGCGTTGGCATGGGTGAAGGTGTGGTTGTAATTCCGGCAGGTGAATGGTCCATGGGTCTCCTTCGGCGACGCTAGGTGGCAGGCAGCATGTCATCCTGAGTTGAGGGTGAGGAAGGTGCTTGCGTCATAGCGGTGGAAGGTCCCAGAACCAGGGTCCCTGGCGCTGGCAACGGTCCAGGCGCGGACATGCGCAGACGGGCTTGCCTTTGGCCATGCAGTGGCCACCATTAAGTAGTGCTGCGGGGAGGGGCTAGACAGCTGGGAAGCGGGAAAACACAGGAGCGGGAAGGGTCACTGGAGGAGGGCGGGGGATCACAGCAGCTGGGGCGACAAAGCAGGAAAAAAGAAAAAAAAAGAAAAGCAAAAGCACAAAAGGCAGAAGCAGGAAAAAATAAAGCTGCAGTGCTGGGACGCTCTGCCACTAGACCACCAAGGATGAGGTGCAGGCAGGAGCCTGCGGGTGGAGGAGGGCCTTGAACTCCTGACAAGGGGTCAGCAGCAGCAAGGGGAACAGCAGCAGCTACCAGATTGAGCTGCGCCGTGAAAGGAGCAAGTCCACCAAAAGGTTAGAGGACTGCACTTTCACTGCGCAGTGGCCGCCATTATGTAGTGCCGGGGGGGGGGAGGCTGGACAGCTAGGGAGCGGGAAAACACAGGAGCGGGAAGGGTCACTGGAGGAGGGCGGGGCCACGGGGAATTGCAGCAGCAGGGGCAACAAAGGAGGAAAAACCGGAAAAAAAGAAAAGCAAAAGCACAAAAGGCAGAGCCCGGAAAAAGTTTTAGAGAGAGAGAAAAGCAGAAAGAGAGACAGAAGGGCAGTCAAGCAGTAGAGCAGTGACGCTCTACCACTAGACCACGAGGGATGAGGCGCAGGCAGGAGTCTGCGGGTGGAGAAGGGCCTCGGACTCCTGACCAGGGGGTCTGCAGCTGCAACAGGAACAGCAGCAGCTACCACACGGAGCTGCAAAGTGAAAGGAGCAAGTCCACCGAAAGGTTAGTGGACATACTCCAGTAGGAACAGTCCAGCCTAAATTGCCAGGCTGGGTCATCTCCAGATGGGAACACAAGCAACCCCAGATTGGCTTCGACCTACTTATGTCTCGTCAGTGACATATAGCTTGATTGCTATGACACAGTGAGCACAGGACCCACCTTTGGGCATAAATGTCAAACTTGGGGATTTCCACTTCAAAAACAAGAATATGATGGAATTAATGCTAGAATTTTTAATACAAATAATGTTTATTCAGTCTAAACTCCTATAAAGCTTTAAATAAACATATTAATATATTTCAAAATGCAGTTTTATAAAAATCACCTCTGGCTAAAATTCAAATAGAAAAAAAAATCAAGGCCTAAAATTGTGAACATTTCAGTCAGTCCGTCTGCTGAATGCTCACTTCCACAGTGCTGTACTTCTGATAATCCATGCTGGCAAAATATTTTGCCATGCTAACTGCTTGAATGCTTGAATTAATCTCGTCCACTGGTGATCGCTTGGGGGCATGTTCCAGACCACTGTTTTTCACTCACTGTGCCACACTAGACAGAGACCCCCCCCCTTGCAAATCAGTCTAGGACCTGCTCTAATAGCTTCAGGCCAGCCCACTACCTATGGTTAGACTATCTGCAAGCATTCCTCCCATCACTTTTATGTGTGTATGGTGACTTGCAATTATGGCATAACATGCAAATCTGTCTCATCTTAGTTTTTGTTGTATATGGCAGGACAGAATAACAGAATTAGAGGCCTGTATTGCACATAGTCCATGAAATTAGGTCATATTTGTAGGGGTCATCCTCTGGTGGAAGGTAGAGGCCTTACCTTACATCTCCTTACAGCCCTGGATCTCTCTTACTCCAGAGGTTGAACTCCTCCTCTGCTTCTCCCATAGTTAGGTACTACCACATTTCTGAGCGAAAGGTGTCGACCATTTCTTCATATCACGAGATTCTGGAAGTGTCAGGAGCAGGTGCTTGACAACCAATTTGTATAAAATTCTCTATATTTTGTTTAACATCACAACTCAGCCAGCGTTCAGTTAAAAAACCATTCAGTTTTGACTTGGACAGCTATACTTTTGGATGATTCCCTTGTGTATTTCAAATTTTTATTTTATATTTCAAAGAGGGAAATGCTCAATTTTGCTGATTGACCCATTGCTTTTACCTTACTTAACATGAAAATACAAACATTAAGGAGGAGTATGAGCACACTGCCTCACATCCCATCGCCATTACCCCTTTGCATCCTGTTTAGTTTAGTACAGGATTTCGCGCTTGCATGACAGTTCATTATAATTTTTTACCAAAGCTGGTGCAGTCATTGCCATATCTCTAGACACATGTTTCTGGATTATTCGGTCATCACTAGAAAATCATTCTGGTCCTCAAGCAGCCTTCCCACTACTTGTACAGTGTTGATTCAAACTACATGTTCTATCCGACGAGGCCAGCCATTCAGAAAGAACTGGTGGAGTGGGGCTCAACCAGTTCAAACAGATCTCCCTCCTTGCCAGCAGAATTAGGTAGAAAAGTAATGACGTCTGCACGGGTGATACTCCCTGAGTGGGCTGGCCGGCTGTACTTTTATTCCAAAAAAGGATCAGAAGGGGGCTGACCACTATTTGGCTTCCAGTGACTCCTGAGAGCATGCTCTACACTCCCCCTCCCAAAAGCCCTTCGAAATAGGCCATAAACTGAAAATATGAATATCATCCACCTTTTCCTCACCACAGTGAATACAGCAGGGTTAGGGACATGCGACAAATTTTGCTCGCCTTTAGGGATTAACTATATCCTGTGTAGTATAGGAGTTGTAAAGAAGAGTGACAAATATCAGGATGTTCCTCTACTGGCTGGCATCTGCCCCAGGAATGAGAAGGGACACTACATTTCTCTTCATCGTCCCTCCAGCTCCCAGTACCAAATGGAGATCTCTTTTTTCAATTGTCTAGGATCTAATGCCCTTTCCTCCATCCTCCAGCTCATACTTGCCGTCTCTTGCTCTGAACTCCATGAGGACAGTTGCATATACTTTTACCATGACAGCATTTTACCTCAGTTCCTACCTTTAGGTGCTCCCATGACATGAGCTCTACAAAGTCCCATAGCTGGCCCCACCGATTAATACCTGCTCTGATTAGAGGAGTACTCAACATGTCCCAAAAAAAAGTTGGGGTACCAGGAGAGTTCCAAGCTGGAGCAAACTCCTAGTATTAATCGACTGGAAGGATTCTCCTCATGTGATACCATACTTCCAAGAATGCCCACAACACTTTCAGCTGAAGATTCTTAAAAGACTTCTGGTCCCCAAAATTATACAAAAAGCCTTCCTGCCCAATGAAGTTCAACAGGCCTGCATATGTTCTACCTCTACTAGAACATTAGGTTAACCCAACAGCATTCTGCAATTTTTGAATTGGAAAGGGAGATAGTATACATACACATCCTGGTGTGCTAGACCGCCCTATACAAACGCCCTTCTCAGCTTTTTCTAGCTGAATCTAGGATACTTAGAATCCCAAATGGAACACCCTATACGCCTCTGTATCTTATCCAAGCTGCACTTAGGGAAAGGCAAGGGAATATTATTGAATAAGAAGATCAATTTAGGGAGAATCATCATTTACACTAAATTTTGCCCAACCATGACTAGATAGTTTTGGGCACACCCATATCAACAGTAACTCTTCAATCTCCCAGATTACAGTCTGTTATCATATCCAAATTTTGTATAACTGAGATACCCAGAAAACGGATTTGATTTTTGCAGCTCACCCCAGTGCTGGCAAGGTTCCACACCATTACCAGTAAGCGGAAAGAACGTCAAATGCTTCTGTTATAGCCTTTATGAGGCCCACAGTCTTCTGTGGGTCTTTCGTATATAAAATAATATTGGCCCCCATAGAGGCCCAGCTTAATATTATGATCCTGAGATTTAAAAGGCTCAATTCCCACATCCTCCCTTAGTGCCTGCACCAAGGGCTCTATGTATATATAAATCAAAACAAAGCGGGGTTAATGGGCAGCCCTGACGTGTCCCTCAGAAAATGTTGACTTTCTTAGTCAGGTCCCAATTCACCAATATCTGTGCTCCGGGTGCTGAATACAAGGCTTTAAACACTCCACAAACCCTGAGGGAAGTCCATAGAATCCCATCACCTCCCATAGACCCAGTGCACCCTATCAAACGGCTTAGCTGCATCGATAGTAACAATAGCCAGGGGATCTGAATTCAGTTGCCAGATCTATTTCTTATATAAATTGATGAGTCAAGTCATGCAACTGCCGAGCTGGCACAAAACTCTTCTGATCTGGATGTACTATGTTATTGATAACCCGGTAAAGCCTACCCGCTAGGATACTTGCATAGATATTATAATCAAAATGAAGTAATCAGATAGGCCTGTATGAATCGGCTCTCGGTTTTAAACGTAGCACAATTGAGGCCTCATTCCACGAAGGGGGAATTTCTAACAGCCCTGCTATTATTAGGTTAAACATAACATTCCATATTGTAACTATTATTTCCTTCATTGCTTTAAAAAACTCCCTCGGAAGGGCATCTGGGCCTGCCCTTTCCCGTTCCAGAATTTATTAATTTGCTAAATCATTTCCTCCTCAGTGATATCCTCCAAAATGAATTCTTGTTCTGATGCCCTTAAAATCTCCCTTTCAGAATAAGGATCCTCAAACATTTTATAGAACCAATCCAATATCTCCTCCAAGTCTTCTGACACAGTACCATTACAATCTACTATCAGACTTTCCATATAGTTTCATCCTCTATCCGCTCTTGCCTTCTGGGAAGCAGCTTACCACTGCTTTCCCAATACTTAAAATTGGCAAGCTTGCTAACACGCCATCTTTGCCTTCACTCTACTCTCGATAACCTGGACGTATTCTGCCTGTTTTATTGTCAGCCTTTCTCTCACTACTTCTGCACCAGCTCCTGAAGGCAAGAGGAGTTCCCTCTCCATAGCACCTAGCTCCTCCTCAAGCCCCCTATCCTCTTCTCGCAAGCTTCTCAACCAAATGAAACTTTGATTTTGCAAAATCCATGGACGACTGCCTTGTATGAATCCCAGACTATCCTAAAGGAGGCTGACCCCAAATTTACACTAAAGTAACACCTGCTTTCCGCCCGAGTGCCTGTATTACATCCATATCTGACAGCAGAACTCTATCCAGTGTCCACCTAGAGCTAGTCTGCGCTTTATGGAAACCAATCTCTAACAGGACTGCTGCATGATCGAAACAATGAACCAGAACATGATATATCACTTGACCTTTGTAAATAGTGATTTATCGATTAAAAAGTAATTGATTCTACTGAAGCTCCGGCATTTACTACTGTAAAATGTATAGCCTCTCCTTACCCCTGCCTTTTTCTGCCACACATCGCACAGGTTAAAATCTGTAATAAGATTCTTCAAGAACTTCCTCATCTTTGTATGTCCTGCAGCTCGTCTCTATGATGATCTGTCTAACACTTCATCCAGAAATACACTAAAATCACCTCCAAGGACTATGGATGACGGAAAGCCCAACAGAAGTTCCCCCTAATCCCGCAAAAGAGTGACCTGATCACAGTTTGGCCCAAAATAGCTCCTGCCAGGGCCGTTTCTACCATTAGGCAAGACTAGGCGGCCGCCTAGGGTGGCAAAAGGGCTAGGGCGGCAAAAGGGGGATTTTTTTTATTTTATTTGAACCTACGAAAGTAAAGCTAGGCGGCCGCCTAGTCTTGCCTAATGGTAGAAACGGCCCTGCTTGGGAAACAACACTTTTTAAATAGAAAGATTTTCTTTTCTGACAGCTCTGTAACTAACGTACGTTTTATTTCCGACGCTCAGCATGTAGTGTTCCTGTAGACCTAGCAATGAATGGGAAAAAAACAGACTCGTTCTCAGGTGGATGGGTGTGCCCCAAATGCATTTTTATGTGCTGTGTCTTCTCTGCAGTAAAGCCCAGTATGCTCACTATCACACTTCATACAAAACAATTTGCATTTCCGTATTCTTCCGCTTTGCCCTAACTCTCAGTTATTTTGCATTATTCCTTCTTGAAAAAATATATATTTATCTAATTTCAAGCCGAGCCTGCTCGTCCTGCAACAATTCACTGCGGAGTTTAATGAAAACCTGCTTTGTCTTTCCGCCCCACACCTCCCTTTGTTCAGCCCCTAGACCGCGACCCCAGCGCCCAGGGCACAACAATGAACACAGCCCTGGGGTCTAGGAATGATGCCAAGCCGCCGGCCGCGCCCGGGCCCTTTGGGGCATTGTGTGCTCTTTGCAGTACTGTCACTTTAACTGGCTCCTTTGTTGCTGAAAAGAGCGCAATTAAAAAGGGGCGGGCGGACTCTGCCAACCAAACTTCACTCTCTTCTTTCTCTGCTGGGCGGCAGTTCCGCTTTCAGTTAGACTCTAATATTTCGGATTTCCTTGGCTCCTTTCACGGAGCGCTGCGTTGGGCTTTGTGGCGCTCGGGACGTCCCGTTGCCAGTGTGAGAACTTTCGATTTTTTCCCCAAGGAGCAGCAATAAAATGGAGTTGGTCAACTTGGTTTGAAAAGTTATGGGGAACTTCTCATCAGCTCTGCGCAGAGCTCCATCCCGGAGGAGAAGGCGAGCACCTCCTCATGCTTGGCTACTCACGTGTGGAAGTTATCACTGCACTAGGTCTGCGCCGGCGCTATTTTTGAACCTGTATTCATATTTTTTTTTAACCGCTCAGTACCTTTTTGAAGACATTGCTGGAAGGTTGAGCAGAGTAACTGCGTGGCGATTGCCTCTTATCCTATAAGTAACACATATAACTTTTACGCAGTTCATTACTGGTAACTGGTTATTGGCTTAACAACTGAATGATTAGAGATTTGCACTTAAGTTGGCTTCATCTTCAACATGCCTTGAACTATTAAAAATGGTTATTGTTCTCTATCGGAATTCTGGGCTGAAATATTGGCAGCTCAGTGAACTTTGCGCCTGTTGTCATAATAATAGGCTGTTTGTGCCTAACAAAAATGAATGTGTCCTCATGATGTAACTAACGCAACTTGTGCTCGTGTAAAGCGCTCTGATACCCGATACTTTCGGGTCAAGATCGCGCTATATAAAACTCTGTAAAAAAAAAAAGAACTGACCACTAGCCTAGTGTCATGCCCGATACCGTCATACGGTAGTGACTGTTTAGGCCAACGTCACTGTCCACGCTGGGATTTTGAGCCAGTGCTTACCCTGTTAAAGTAAGACTACAAATCCCAGAATGCAATGCACAGGTGGCCGCAAAACCGGGATTGGTTGAAGGTGTTCCACAACATGGAACCACTTGTCAACTATGGTGAAGTGTGCATTCTGCCTTGCACCGGCTCAAATTCTGGTCAGGATTAGTCTCATAGCGGTACCATGCACGAGCTTGTCAATAACTTCTATTCACAGCGCCAAGAAGCAGTTCATTCTGTGTTGTACGCCAAACTTTATTAACGTCTTGCCATAGTCTCTAATTAGCGCAGATTTGAGCATCATGAACTATAATCTCCCTGACGTGGAAATCTTTTTAATTGTTGTGATCAGCCTCTATTAAATGGATACAATGGTAGATGATAACTATTTCAGGTGCCTCAGTGAAAAAAAACAAGCGTTGGCAAAACCACTAGGTCTGGCCTTGGAAGATGGTGCAAGTTACTATTTTTGTTGTTTCTGGTTTTGAAAACGAGGTGCACTTGACGCCTCTGTGGTATTTAAACAATAGGCTCTATTGGGCACCCGTGTACTTAGTTCTGTGAGTGTATGGCTACCGTAACGGTCTGGCCTGGGCCTTTCGTTGAGGTCGTTTGCAGGACTGACTGTTGTGATCGTGTTTCCTGATAGTAAATGAGAGTGACATAGAAGGGTTCGGCAGTAGAGGGTGTGCCTCTCTAGCCTGGATGACAGGGGGAGAGAGTGATGGTAGTAAAAGGGAGGGGGCGGCATTTTTCAATTCTCGCCTAGGGCGGCAAAACACCTAGAAACGGCCCTGGCTCCTGCAAGTAAACTTATCCTGCCCAAAGGTCATACAACCTACCATCCACCTACCTGAGCAATCTTTTTCCTAATAATGAGAGCTACATCTTTGGTGGCGTGGGGCTGATCAGAACACACAACTTGATGCACCCATTATAAACCACTAAAGAGACCTTTGCATTCTCTTGCCAAAGGTGCGTCTCCTGTAAGGAAAGGATGTGAGCCTGACAGTCCTTTAAATATTGACAACTTAGACTCTGTTTTCTTCTACCTTGAAGGCCATTGACACTCCATGACAGAAATACTACCCCTCTGCCTGCACACATTCTATCAAAGTCACCACAAACTCACCTGCACATGACAGTCTGTTCTTCTAATATACTGGTATACTTATCGTGGCTGTGCTTACAAAAACCTGAGACTCCTGTCACTTCAACATTTCCAAAATGGCCATAAGGACAATTTTAACCATTTAATCTTAATTTTGTCTTTTGCCTAATTTTTACCCTCTCAAGCCCCCCCCCTCCCCCCACAACATGGAACCACTTGTCAACTATGGTGAAGTGTGCATTCTGCCTTGCACCGGCTCAAATTCTGGTCAGGATTAGTCTCATAGCGGTACCATGCACGAGCTTGTCAATAACTTCTATTCACAGCGCCAAGAAGCGGTTCATTCTGTGTTGTACGCCAAACTTTATTAACGTCTTGCCATAGTCTCTAATTAGCGCAGATTTGAGCATCATGAACTATAATCTCCCTGACGTGGAAATCTTTTAATTGTTGTGATCAGCCTCTATTAAATGGATACAATGGTAGATGATAACTATTTCAGGTGCCTCAGTGAAAAAAAACAAGCGTTGGCAAAACCACTAGGTCTGGCCTTGGAAGATGGTGCAAGTTACTATTTTTGTTGTTTCTGGTTTTGAAAACGAGGTGCACTTGACGCCTCTGTGGTATTTAAACAATAGGCTCTATTGGGCACCCGTGTACATAGTTCTGTGAGTGTATGGCTACCGTAACGGTCTGGCCTGGGCCTTTCGTTGAGGTCGTTTGCAGGACTGACTGTTGTGATCGTGTTTCCTGATAGTAAATGAGAGTGACATAGAAGGGTTCGGCAGTAGAGGGTGTGCCTCTCTAGCCTGGATGACAGGGGAGAGAGTGATGGTAGTAAAAGGGAGGGGGCGGCATTTTTCAATTCTCGCCTAGGGCGGCAAAACACCTAGAAACGGCCCTGGCTCCTGCAAGTAAACTTATCCTGCCCAAAGGTCATACAACCTACCATCCACCTACCTGAGCAATCTTTTTCCTAATAATGAGAGCTACATCTTTGGTGGCGTGGGGCTGATCAGAACACACAACTTGATGCACCCATTATAAACCACTAAAGAGACCTTTGCATTCTCTTGCCAAAAGGTGCGTCTCCTGTAAGGAAAGGATGTGAGCCTGACAGTCCTTTAAATATTGACAACTTAGACTCTGTTTTCTTCTACCTTGAAGGCCATTGACACTCCATGACAGAAATACTACCCCTCTGCCTGCACACATTCTATCAAAGTCACCACAAACTCACCTGCACATGACAGTCTGTTCTTCTAATATACTGGTATACTTATCGTGGCTGTGCTTACAAAAACCTGAGACTCCTGTCACTTCAACATTTCCAAAATGGCCATAAGGACAATTTTAACCATTTAATCTTAATTTTGTCTTTTGCCTAATTTTTACACTCTCAAGCCCCCCTCCCCCCTTTCCCCCCCCCCCTCGCCTGAAACCTCTCAAGGAACTCTAGATAACAGCATTTTACTATACCATTTTCGAGCCCCATCTGGTGATGAGAAAAAAAACAAGTGCTACCAAGACCAAATGTGCCTAACCTGCCTCAACTGGTCAGGGAAGGCGGCTACAATGTGAAAACTGTGAGGGAAAGGGATACCAAAATCTAATACTAATATTGAAAAGGAAACAGGAACAAAAGAAGGAACTACGCAAAAGAGTGCAGCAGGGATCTAGACAGGGGGAGCACCAAGTGAACCCTCAGGGGAAGTCAGTATCTTCTTTATGAGGTCTTCAGCCTGCTCAACACTCCTAACATTATGCATTTGGTTATCCCACAAAACTTTGAGTATAGCTGGAAACCTGAGTTAGACCTTTGCCCTGAGCCTCTGCATCTCCCCGATCTTCTGGCCCAGCTGCCACTGCCACTGCTCTGTGACCCTACATATATCTGATCTAAGGGTATATGCAAACCCGTCAGTTTCCAACTTCCATTGTTTTAATGCTGAGCCCAAGATCTCTTCCATTATATCATATGATACGAAGTTGAGCAAGATCTTCCTGGGCTTATTTCGCCCCACTGATCATTTGAAGGGGGCCCTATGGATCCTTTGTATCTCTCTCTCCAGATCGACCTATGTGTTACCTTTTAGGAACCATTCCCTAAGGAGCTTGATCACAAAATCCTTCATATCATTCCGCTCCAGCATCTCAAGGACATTGAAAATCCACAGATTATTCCTCCTGGAGTGATTTTCAAGGTGTCCCAGATCTTCCTAAACAGTTCGGCATTGTGATTTGAGGAGTTTTAAGCCATCTGAGTATCTCTTGACCTCCTGGTCCAACCTCTCGACACTGACCTCTAGGACCTTGATCCTCTCACAAACCTCATCTAGATTCACCTCAGGGTCATGACAGACCCCCCCTTATCTCTTTCTGATTAAGGTCTGAAGTTGTAAAACCTTTCTGCATATCTTGACTCAAACTCATTAAGATTTGTTCAAGCATTACCAGAGTATTTGGACTTTCTGTATGGATCACTGAGGGCATTCTTAAAGTCTCTGCTTCCACTTGAGCACGGACCAGGACCTCAGAGTGCATCTCCTGCAGACCTACCAGGTTCATCTCTTCATCCTCCTCCCTACCTAATACCTGATACGAGTTAGCTGTGGGGACTGCAAACACCATACCATTTAGAGAACATCCCTGAGGAGGGGGACTGAATGTGAGTGATCATGCGCCTCTACTGATGTTCTCACAACTTCTTGCCCAAGTTGGATTCCGGGGACTTTGATACTAAAGACAGCACCCTGTCTAGAGGACTTTTGATTTAGCTCCTTCTTCTCTACACTCATCAGCCTCTTTTGATCTCCCTTGTTTCCTGCCATTATCTTAAAAAGAAGCTAACAGATGGAGTTATCTTTGGGTTTGCCAAATCTGGAGGTTGCTGTTGTTGTCTCTGATGGTGCTTATTAACATAAGGCCTAGTAGTGTTATGCTGCGGACCGGATAACGGCCCGCGGCACTCCCGCCTCACTGTCGCGGCCGTGCCACGGTCTGCGGCACCTATTTCTGGATACCAGGCAGGCCGCAGCTCAGTGCGGCAGCCTGCCGTTTCTTTTCTGGGCGCAAATATGCACACTGCAGCATTTCTCTTATCTTTTGGGGCACGCCGCCAGTATAGACAGCGGCCTGCCTGCGGCCATACCACCCTGAAAGCAGCTGATCTCGTCTGATCTCAGAACTTAAGCATGGTCGCGCCTAGTTTGTACCTGGATGGGAGACCGCCTGGGAATACCAGGTACTGTAGACTTATCTGAATCTTGGAGAGACCTTACATGAGTTGCCTGCAGTCTTGGTTTACGGGCCATTTTTTCATGTTTCTTCCTCCCATAATTCCTCTGTCTGGTTCCCAGAATGCCTTGAGTACTGTTTTTTCTTCACCATTCCAAGATGGAGGTTTTTCTAACCTTTTTCCTTTTTCTTCCCAAACCAAGATGGTGGTTCTCCTTTTCCTGTTGCGTCACTTCCTGTCCTTGGATTTTTTAGGGGCTGGAATTCTCATTTTTCTTGCGTTGCAACACTCTTTGCTCCTGTTGGTGTCTCTTCACTCTTGTTGATATCTATTTGCTCCTGTTGGTGACACTTTGCTCCAGTTTGGTATTCGTTCCTGTGGGTTCCTTCTTCCACAATTCTTTTCTTCCCAGGTCTATCGTCGCCTTGCTGACTATCCTCCTTGATGTGTCCAGTTGCCTGGATTCTGGAGTCACCACTTCCATCAGAGGTTTTTCCCTTCAGGGTTTTTCCTCTCAGGGACTCCTTCGGGAAGGCACTGTCTGCTCTGACATTGAATTGTCAGCAGCACCGTGGCTACCAAAAAGGGTCACCCCTACATCGGACAGACCAGAACCCTCAAGACCCAGAACCGGGAAACACCTTCACACCTAAAGGTTAGAAGAAAGAGTACTGAACCTGACACGTAGACCCCATCTGACTTTCTCTTTCCCCCTACTTCCTTCCTCAGAGGCAGTGCCATTTTGAATAGACCTTCTGCTGGCCGCCCCTGTGGCTGATTTTATGGGCCCAATCTGGTAGGTAGGCAACCTTAACTGCAGTCTTTTCCCGCTGCCATGCTTACGGGCTGGCGATAATCCTCCAGTAATATGAGATCATAGCTAGGGAGCATGGCAGCCGCTTAGACACTGGTCATGAGCTTGTGCTGTGGAGGCCTTACAGATCGGTGCCTCACTCGAGGATTTTGATGGTAGATAACAGGCTGAGATGGTTTGGGGATCGGTGGCGTACAGAGGGAGCCCATAAAATGTGTGTTTTCATGTTTTGGTGTTTTGGTACAGCGGCAGGTTGAAGAGGGTGATAAATGCCCCCAGGGATTCCTTCACCGCACTGGAGCCGTGCAGCAGAGGAGCTGCTCCGACGACGGACTGCACGGTCGGCAGTAACACCCAGTGTTGGAGAAGGCAGCGGCACCACAAGATTCTGTGGATGGCTTGCAGGCCTGGCTGATGTCGTTGCTGGAGTGAAGGAGAATGAAGTGAGCTGTGCTGGGCTCCCACGACCTTTGTGTTACAGTAAGGGTGGGGGTGATGTGACTCTGAATGCTGGGAGGACCAGCTTGGCTAGTCTGGTCAGCGTGTTCCAGGTGGGCAAGCTCCCAGAGTGTATGGATACTATATCTGGTAGTACAGGAGAGGGTGGCAGTGCGAGGGAGTATCAGGCAACTAATGTTTGTTGAATTATATTAGTGTGTGTTCCTTAGACTAGATGATGTCTCCCTTACTTACTGTCTCTCGCACACTTTGTGCATTAGAGAGATGCTCACTGACTTTGAATGAGAAAATCTTTCTCACCTCTGCAAACCTTAATGATTTGAGTGCTAAGGCTTCATGCCTGTGCATTCCTATTCTCTCATCAGAAACCTTCATTAGGTTTTCTGAAGCTGCCACTTTACCCTAATTGCCTAAACTAAATGCCTTTCTCAACCTAACTTTCCATAATTTAGATTAGGGATTTTCCTTTATGGAACACACTTGTATAGTCTGCATTCTATTTGTAATGCTTACCAATGTTATATTTTTACCTTAGCTTGAAATATCAACTTCCACATTATTTAAATCTGTATTAATCATGCCTATAATTTGAATACCTAATGAACTATGGATCTAATGTGGACTTATTTGTTAATAAATCCCATTTAACTCACTTCAATTCTCTTTCGTCTTTTTCTGTAAAGTCCCAAATGGTTTTCACGGTCTATGGTAAATGATGTAAATATTAGCTCCTTATCCACTCTCCTCATCAACTAATAAGAGTCCATAAGACCAATAGCGGGGTTTGTATGATGGCTATAGCCAACATTTGAGATGCAAGTATCCTCGCTCCAGCAAGTGGTAGCAGAGTGATGGGTATTGTTATAGGAGAACCTTTGAAGATTGAAGGAGTTTCTGCAGTTCTGAAGGCATATACAGTGGTGGAGGAGTGAGTATTAATAGGGTTGTGCATCTCAGTTTTCTATGTTGAGCTCATGGTGTTGTGTTGAAGTTGTGTGCTCTGCTTTCTAGTGATACAGATGGTTTAGTTGTGTAAATGTGTATATGCGTTTGATGCTGAGCATTTAGAGTTGTTATCAGGCATGTCGCAGTACAAGGTCCTGGGATAGATAAGAGAACATGGAGCTTTTACTTGTCTGCCAAGTTTTGTGGTGTTGGTTTGTGTGGTACCATCGATCACACAATTGAGGCAGAGACCCTTAACTGATTGTACTAATGGAGATTGTTGTGATTGTACTAATAGCGATTGGTGCTGGTAGATACAATTGCACAAGGGGGAAGCTGCATTAGTCAGGGCGATTTCCGCTGGTCAAGAAGATTTCATCTGTGTGTGCATGTGGAAGTTGGAAAGTATTACTTCCAACTGTTTCTTGTATCAGTGATTACTTTGAATTCTTTGAATTCTTTGGTGGAGCAGACAAGAGTTATTTGTTTACTGTGCTTACTTAGAGTTTGTGAAAATTTTATGTACAATGTAAAGGAAGGTGAACCACTGCAAGGAGTGAGAACTGCATCAGAGAGCACCGGACTGGGATAGGTCGACCGGTGCGAAGTGTTGTGCTGGGATTAGTTGGTGTGTCATCAGGTGTCGAGTTGTGAGAGGTCCACAGAGGAAAGGCTTGTGTTAAGATTTGGGTGTGAATATTGATCTGTATTGAATTGTGACTCAAATAAAACATTGAATACATATTAAATTGAATTTCTTTCATTTCCTTTGTTGAATTGTTATAATCATGAAATGTTTCAGAGCCACTAAAGTCTTAATGGGGGGTTGATGTTTGAGTTCCTTTCCTTGAGGGTGAAGGTACACCAAGTCATTAGATGGCAACAAAAATAGGGCTGTTCACATGTCTGTGGCTTCGTCAATGGCATAAGATCACCGAAAGGAGGGACCCTTAAGATTTCGACAATATGGCACAATTGACCTGAGTGTTATTGGGAATTTGAAGGGAATATTCTATGTTATGAAACTGCCTCCTAGAACTGCATAGTATGAATCATTAATTGCTTGGGAGCATGCAGCACAATCAAAAGAGAAAGAAAAATATCGGAAAAGAGCAAAGGGAGAAATGCGTGATTAAGCTGATGCTAAATAGGACAAAAAACAGCATAGGTGGAAGAAATGTATAGTTGAGGAAGTTAGACTGTACCCTGCAATGGCAAAAGAGAGGCCTAAAAAGAATCAAAAACAAGAAAATGACGATGCCAATGCCACAGAAAAGTCTAGTACTGATAGTGATTCTGGAGATGATCTCTTAGATGCTTTGTTGTCCTCACCGCCTTATGTTGCTCCCTCTCCAGATCCATAGGTGCCACAACATCTAGTAGTACTATTGACACAGTCCCTGTTGATGCAAATGTGGCTCAGATTTGGGGACCACTTTCAGCTCTTTCTGTTGAAGCCACACCTACTGAGACAGCTACTACTGTTTCTGCCTCTATTGTGACTTTTCCTACACCAATATCACAAGTCATATCAGCTCAGACTTTAGCTATTCCTGTTGTATCTACAACAGTAACCATTGCTCCGAGTCCTGCTGTTCCAGACGTTGTAGCTGGAGTAGCCACAACAGGATTTATGCCAACATCGCCAAATTCACAAATTGTTGCTTGGAGTCCACCACAACATTTCCAATCTCTGAGACAAGGGAGGAAACTTGCTTTCAAAACTCCAGTTATGCAAAGGGGAATAGGACCATTTGATAACGAGATTTTGCCCCCGTGGCTTGAGGAGACTTGTAGAGTGGAGGGACAGGACAGACTGAGTCACCATCTACAAACCAAGGGCGAACTAGACCCCTAGATGTGGCAAAAATAATTGTGGAATTGGAAGAAATCATTAGGGGATTTTTAGACATCTCACATCTGAATCAATACCAAGAAAACAAGCTGATCTATCTGAGTAGAGATTTCTAGCGCACAGCTACAACACATGATAAATTAACAGAATTAGCAGGGAAATATATGGTAGACCTCTCTAAGAGCCTTTTCTTGTAGAAAAGGTTTCGGGCACAGCTAGATGATGAAGCAATTGTCACAATGTGATCTTTAGGGATGAAATTACACATTGCTGAATTAGTTAAATGCATTTGGAAATGGAGTGATTTTGACAGGTTAGAGAGCAAGTGGGCAAAGAAACATGGAAAGAAAAAGAAGCAGGCAGACAGTGTAGAGGTAAATGGTAATCAACCTCCAGCACCCCAGATGAAAATGAAGCTCTAATGTTCCCTATGAGTGAGATACAAGGTGGAGGGTATGTTCATGTGCCATGGAGTCGAGGTGATCTTGTGAAATTTATAAACAATTTCCCAAAATGAAAAGAAAATCCTGCCCAATGGTACACCGAGGTTGATAGATTCGCTTAAGATTTTGAAGGCTTTGTGGACAGATTTGAATACCTTCTTTGACATTGTGGTACCGTGCTATTTATGGGCTGAGTGTAAGATAGCTATACACTGGTCATGTACAGAACCCCTGAGGGATCCACATACTCGTTCAACATCTCCTACGGTGATGGAGGTTAGAATGGGGGTTTTTGTGTTTAGTCAGGAAATGGCGCTCAGACTTTTGCGTGTGCTATCGACGGACCTTTAGTAGTGCGGTGCTGCCAGGTCAGGGGAATAACCCGATAACCCCTGGGGAATCTGTGAATCAAGGGATCCACAAGTTATAAAGTGAGCGTAGTCCTGGGCACACGCGGTGAGGGTATTAGTAATATAATTTGTAGAATTGATGCGTTATTCAAATACAATGGTCAACATCAGTATTTGTCCAAATAGGTATTTTATTATTTCAACAACAACTGTGTTGAATATAGTGAACCAGCCGACACGTGTTTCGTCACTGGGAAAGGTCCCGTGACTCATCAGGGCTGGGAAGGATACAAAAAATAAAATAAATAATAAGTGGGGAAAAACAACGATGCAACAATGGGTACCTAGTCTATGCTAGACACGTTATCCAAGTGGAAAGGGATCACCCGAAGTGACTGTTGGGAACATAAACAACTGTAGGTGACCAATATGGTGTTTGGTGACACTCGTGAAGGTGCCGCTGTTCATGGGACAAGGTTCTGGGTGAAAATGCAGGAAACATTTCAAATTATAGTGACAGGTGTGACGGTGCCGCTTTCATGTACAGTAGAAAACATGAGAAAAACGCGGGAAAACTGGTACATGGTGTGAGTGAACAGTGCTAGAGTTAGCATAGAATAGTACAAGAGGGCAAGAGGTGAAGAAAAGATGTGTGAGGACTAAGAAGGGCTAGAAAAAGAGAAAGGGAAGAAGAAGCGGGTGAACTAGAGAACCTGAGCTGTGGAACTACTAGAAGAGTACTGGAGAAAGAGGGGAGGGGACACAAGAAGAATGTGATAAGTACAGAGGTCAAGACACAGGAAGCGAGGGAAAGGAAGCAATGAGAGCGTGGGTAAACTAAAAACCATGATCATAAACTACTGAATGAAAACTGAAGATAGAAGGGGAGAAAACACAAATGTAGGGTGAAAAGTAAAGGTCGAGGCACAGGTAACAAGGGAAAGGAAACCGCTGAGTGTGCTTACCCGAGGACTGGATGAGAATACAGCAACCCTGTAGGGGTTAACTCGAGATCGGGAGTAACAAAATATGGTGCAGAAAGAGGCGCTGCGCTGGCATCAAGGATGCAGCGAGGAGGGAAACCGCTGAGGAAAAAAGGGCAGGAATGAGGGTGAAGAGAAAGGAGAAAGGAAAAAACCAGAATGGCTAAGAACATAAGCGTGGTGGGGAGGTCTTACCGGGTGGTGGACTCCCTCTGTTGACAAGCGTGATTGCACTGGGGCGGGTATGCCACGGCAATCGTGAAAGGCAGGAAATGGGTAGCGAAAGGAGGCTGTCCAGTGTCCGGCTCAGTAGATGCGGTACCAAGCCACGCAGGCGAGGTACAGGTTAGGCTATAAAGGAGGACAGGGAGGGGAGGTTACAAGGAACGTGGATAAGTGGGCGGAAAAGTGGAGAGAGGAAAGGAAAAGGAAAGAAACTTACCCCGGGTACGGGAAGTTGAGTACTATCAAGGGTATCAAGGGTTGTAGAAGGCTGTGTAAAGCAGACGCCTGTCTGAGGAAAAACAGAGGCAAAGGACACTATAATACTGAGGGATGTCAAGGAAACGGGGGTGGAGGAGACAGGTACAGGACAACCACAACTAATACCTGGGGTCCGGATCGGAGAGCTGCGAGGACAACTGGAGCCGAGGAAACCGAGTAGAAAGGGAAAAGGAAACGAAAGAGCTATATCCGGAATAGATATAGAAGACTAGACCGAGAGCATAAGGATGATCCGGCCGAGCGGTCGCCATATTGGAAAACTCGGGAGTATGTCGAAAAGTAATGCGCATGCGCGGAGGACGTTACACTGTTAGTGAGGCACCCGCAGCCTCGGGAAACTCGCACAAGGGTAAGGACAAGAAGCGGAAAGAGTGGACAGAGGTGCGTGTCAGTGAACAAGCATACAACTGAAGGAAAAACAATTACGAACGGATGTGACAATGATAAAGATGTTGAATACATCATAAATTAATGTTGTGACAGATACATGTGAAAGAATGCAAAGGGGGAAATCCCTGTAACAAAGTGTTAGGTATACTGAGTCATATAGGCAATGCAATGAGAAAATGCGGTAACAAAAGTCAAAAATTACATGAACCTAAATCATGGGAGGGTAAGTCAATAGGGAGATATTGGCACATGAAAAGGAGTAGAGAAAGGACATGCAAATATTGCTGAATAAAGGGAGGGAAAAGGGGGGATATGAATGCAGACATTGATAAAGTACACATTATGAGGAGAATTATGTAACAATGACCAAAAGCACAGTAAAGGATGTAACGGCAACAATTGTTAAAAATACATGGCTCCTATTCATGGAGGTTATGTAACAAAGAAGATGATAACACATGAATATGCTATGGAGAATAGACATACAAGTATCAACTGATTATAAAGGTAGAGGACAGGTATTATATCCAAGTAAATGATACAAAACGTAGTTCTAAACAAGCAAATTGTCATAATGTTCATTCACCCAGGAAGTAATGCAGTTCGTGATCAGTGTTCAAACCGTGTTGTACTGTTCGGAGACGCATAATCCAAGTGGCTTCTAGGCGTCTGAGTCTGAGTTCTCTGTTGCCACCTCTCATATTGGTGGATGCCATGTCAAATCCGAAGAAGGAAAACCGTTTCTTGGGGCCCTGGTTAGGACAAGTGGCAGCATGGATCGCCATGGGATATCTAGTGTCAAGATTGTTTAAAGCTCTGACGTGTTCTCCTATTCGCTCTTTTAGTGATCTGATGGTACTTCCGATGTACCAAAGTTTGCAGGTGCATTCCAGAATATAGATCACAAATTTCGTGTTGCAGTTGATGTTATGTCTGATCTGGTATTCTTGTCTGTTCATGGCCGTGAAGTTTTTTATTCCATGTTGGGCTAGTTTGCAGACCCCGCAGTGTCCGCACTTGAAGAAGCCAAGATTATGAGTCGTAAGCCAAGTAGGCCTGGTGCTAGGACCAGGGATGCTGGGGCTGAGTCTAGTTTTCAGGGTTCTGCCTCTCCTGTATGTGATTTGTGGTTTAGGAGGTACAATCTCTTTAAGTGTGTTGTCTGCAAGTAGTACGTTCCAATGTTTGTTAAGGCTTTTCTTCATTGCTAACCCCATGTCGCTATAGTCAGTGATAAGTCGGACAGGTTGGTCTTGCTCAGTGATTGTTCGTCTGGTGTGTAAAGTGTCTTCTCTTTTTATGTTCCCGATTCTTTTTTCTGCTGAGCTGATGGTGCGGGCACTATAACCTCTGTTTATGAATCTTTGTTTCATGTTGGTTAGGCACTTTTGAAATTCCAGTTCCTCACTACAGTTTCTCCTGGCTCTCATGAATTCCCCGTAGGGAATCGCCTGTGTTTGGTGAGGGGGATGTGAGCTGTCTGCATGCAGGATAGCATTGCATGATGTTTCTTTTCTATATAGACGGCTCTCAATGGTGTTGGACTTGATGTAGATTTCCACATCTAGAAATGTAATGTTGGTGGCACTGGAGTTACCTGTGAATTTCATGTTCATGTCGTTGCGATTGAGGTGTGCACAGAATTTATCAAGTTCAAGTTGGGACCCTGACCAAAGGAGTAAGCAATCATCTATGTAGCGACCCCAGTATATTATGGAGTCTATCCATTGTGCCCCTTCCGTGCCCCAAATCCATTTAGACTCTAGGACGCCCATGTACAGGTTGGCAAAAGAGGGAGAAAATTTCGAGCCCATGGCCACTCCTTTGTTCTGTTTATACCACATACCGTCATAGATGAAGAAGTTGTTGTTTAATATGATGTCCATCATAGTAACTAACATCTGGGTATGTTGCCATAAGTTGGCTGGTCTGTTGTTGAGTATGCTGGTGACAGCCTTGAGCCCTAGGGTAGGTTCAATAGTGGTATAAAGAGAGACTACATCTAGGGTTGCCAGGATCATATCCGGATGCCATTGGACATCTGATAAGATGCTAAGAATGTGTTTGGTGTCCTGGATGTATGATGGCAGATTTGTAACCAGAGTACCAAGAAAGAGGTCAACGTATTGTGCTATTCTTTCTGTGGGACCACCAATGCCCGACACAATGGGTCTCCCTGGAGGAAAAGGAGCAGTCTTGTGTATTTTGGGAACGGTGTACAGACAGGGGAACGTCGGTCTGTGAACTTTAAGATATAATAGTTCTTGGTCATCAATAAGACCTTGCGTGTGCCATTCGGATAGGTGTTTATTGATAATGGTGACAAGAGGGGCTATTGGGTTGTAAGGGAGCTGCTCATAGCAGGAGTTGTCACCTAGTTGGGACAGGATTTCCGCATGATATTCTGATCTGTTCATGATGACTACATTACCCCCTTTGTCCGCCTCTTTGATTATGATGTCTCTGTTGGAGGTGAGTTGTTTCAGGGCTACTCTTTCTTCTCTGCAGAGATTGTCTTTAGTTCTATGTCTGATCTTCGATATTTTTATTTCGTGTCTGTCCATATCATTTAATACTAGGTTGTAGAATGTGTCAACAGCATTGCCCCCTGGGAGCATTGGTGTCCACTTGGATTTGGGTTTAAAACCACTGTGTAGGCTAAGATCTTCCTCTATATCTAACTCCTGGAGGAGATTCTCCATGTTGGTAGGTATATCGTCTAGGTCAGTGAGTGAGAGCAGTAGGTGAGTAACCTGGATGTCGCTTATGCTTTGTGCTCCTGACGTGTTCTCGGTGCAAATCTTGCTACCTCTTCTTAAAGTGGGGGGAATGCCACTAAAGTGTTTCTTGATTTTGATGCCCCTAATAAACTTAAAAAGGTCGATCTTGTGTCTGCAGGTGTCTCCCTGTTCGTGTGGGTTGAAGCTCAGGCCCTTGCTCAGCAAAGAGATCATACCACTATTGAGGTCTAGGGAGGAGAGATTAACGACTTGTATATCCAAATTTTCTGGATCTACTTGTCCTTCTCGTTCCCGGATCTTAGTTTCTTTTTGTATTCTTCTGTGTCCTGCCCTTTTGCCCCTGCGGGTTCTTCTGTCTAGGGTGGTTTGTCTTTGTTGCGTTCTGTTCTCTCTCCTTATGGCCTGTACCTCCTTTAAAAAGACGATGTGGTTGGTGGTGTCTTGTTGGAATTGCTGCCCTGGTTTTCTCCCTCACTGTCACTAGTGGCAATAGTGTTGAGTGATGTGGAACTGGATGAAAGTGAGGCAGTTTCTATTCTTGTTTGTCTGTCGCCCTGTCCGGGGATGCTGATAAGTTTGTCGTATTTTCTGGCAAAGGTGTAAACTCGTCCTTCCCTGTAGTCAGCTTCGTCTCTTTTAAGTTGACGTGTTTTTCTGTCTTTTATTTCGTTTTGGTGTTTTGTAAGAATGTCGTTCAAGATGGCGTAGTTTTTACTTGTGGCTTCTTCCAAGTTTAAGTCCACTATTTCTTTCTCGAGATTGGTAATCTCGATTTGTAATTTAGCTACTTTTCTTTCCGCGTTCTCTATCAAGATGTTGATAAGTGTGTTTGAGTTAGAGTTTAAAGTTTCTTCCCATTTACCTAAAAGATCGTCGTCTAAGTCATCAAATGTTGGGAAAATCTGCGAACGGAGTCCCCTGGGGACTCTGTTCAGTCTCAGGTATTGTTTGAGTGTGGCGCTGTCCCACCACCTGGAGTTTTCTGTTTTTTTGAGTCTTTCTAATTTCAGAAATTTTTCTTTTAGACCTTCTTTGCGTGTGGGGTGATTACTAGTCGATGCAGAGGTGTTAGTGATCCCTTTGGATAAATTCTCAAAAAGCTCTGATGCGACCCTGTCTCTATCCATGCTCTATACTAAGAGACTGAGTGTACTGGGGTAAGACGCTGCGGCTGCCTATCCTGAAACCGTGAAATGGAGGTTAGAATGGGGGTTTTTGTGTTTAGTCAGGAAATGGCGCTCAGACTTTTGCGTGTGCTATCGACGGACCTTTAGTAGTGCGGTGCTGCCAGGTCAGGGGAATAACCCGATAACCCCTGGGGAATCTGTGAATCAAGGGATCCACAAGTTATAAAGTGAGCGTAGTCCTGGGCACACGCGGTGAGGGTATTAGTAATATAATTTGTAGAATTGATGCGTTATTCAAATACAATGGTCAACATCAGTATTTGTCCAAATAGGTATTTTATTATTTCAACAACAACTGTGTTGAATATAGTGAACCAGCCGACACGTGTTTCGTCACTGGGAAAGGTCCCGTGACTCATCAGGGCTGGGAAGGATACAAAAAATAAAATAAATAATAAGTGGGGAAAAACAACGATGCAACAATGGGTACCTAGTCTATGCTAGACACGTTATCCAAGTGGAAAGGGATCACCCGAAGTGACTGTTGGGAACATAAACAACTGTAGGTGACCAATATGGTGTTTGGTGACACTCGTGAAGGTGCCGCTGTTCATGGGACAAGGTTCTGGGTGAAAATGCAGGAAACATTTCAAATTATAGTGACAGGTGTGACGGTGCCGCTTTCATGTACAGTAGAAAACATGAGAAAAACGCGGGAAAACTGGTACATGGTGTGAGTGAACAGTGCTAGAGTTAGCATAGAATAGTACAAGAGGGCAAGAGGTGAAGAAAAGATGTGTGAGGACTAAGAAGGGCTAGAAAAAGAGAAAGGGAAGAAGAAGCGGGTGAACTAGAGAACCTGAGCTGTGGAACTACTAGAAGAGTACTGGAGAAAGAGGGGAGGGGACACAAGAAGAATGTGATAAGTACAGAGGTCAAGACACAGGAAGCGAGGGAAAGGAAGCAATGAGAGCGTGGGTAAACTAAAAACCATGATCATAAACTACTGAATGAAAACTGAAGATAGAAGGGGAGAAAACACAAATGTAGGGTGAAAAGTAAAGGTCGAGGCACAGGTAACAAGGGAAAGGAAACCGCTGAGTGTGCTTACCCGAGGACTGGATGAGAATACAGCAACCCTGTAGGGGTTAACTCGAGATCGGGAGTAACAAAATATGGTGCAGAAGAGGCGCTGCGCTGGCATCAAGGATGCAGCGAGGAGGGAAACCGCTGAGGAAAAAAGGGCAGGAATGAGGGTGAAGAGAAAGGAGAAAGGAAAAACCAGAATGGCTAAGAACATAAGCGTGGTGGGGAGGTCTTACCGGGTGGTGGACTCCCTCTGTTGACAAGCGTGATTGCACTGGGGCGGGTATGCCACGGCAATCGTGAAAGGCAGGAAATGGGTAGCGAAAGGAGGCTGTCCAGTGTCCGGCTCAGTAGATGCGGTACCAAGCCACGCAGGCGAGGTACAGGTTAGGCTATAAAGGAGGACAGGGAGGGGAGGTTACAAGGAACGTGGATAAGTGGGCGGAAAAGTGGAGAGAGGAAAGGAAAAGGAAAGAAACTTACCCCGGGTACGGGAAGTTGAGTACTATCAAGGGTATCAAGGGTTGTAGAAGGCTGTGTAAAGCAGACGCCTGTCTGAGGAAAAACAGAGGCAAAGGACACTATAATACTGAGGGATGTCAAGGAAACGGGGGTGGAGGAGACAGGTACAGGACAACCACAACTAATACCTGGGGTCCGGATCGGAGAGCTGCGAGGACAACTGGAGCCGAGGAAACCGAGTAGAAAGGGAAAAGGGAAACGAAAGAGCTATATCCGGAATAGATATAGAAGACTAGACCGAGAGCATAAGGATGATCCGGCCGAGCGGTCGCCATATTGGAAAACTCGGGAGTATGTCGAAAAGTAATGCGCATGCGCGGAGGACGTTACACTGTTAGTGAGGCACCCGCAGCCTCGGGAAACTCGCACAAGGGTAAGGACAAGAAGCGGAAAGAGTGGACAGAGGTGCGTGTCAGTGAACAAGCATACAACTGAAGGAAAAACAATTACGAACGGATGTGACAATGATAAAGATGTTGAATACATCATAAATTAATGTTGTGACAGATACATGTGAAAGAATGCAAAGGGGGAAATCCCTGTAACAAAGTGTTAGGTATACTGAGTCATATAGGCAATGCAATGAGAAAATGCGGTAACAAAAGTCAAAAATTACATGAACCTAAATCATGGGAGGGTAAGTCAATAGGGAGATATTGGCACATGAAAAGGAGTAGAGAAAGGACATGCAAATATTGCTGAATAAAGGGAGGGAAAAGGGGGGATATGAATGCAGACATTGATAAAGTACACATTATGAGGAGAATTATGTAACAATGACCAAAAGCACAGTAAAGGATGTAACGGCAACAATTGTTAAAAATACATGGCTCCTATTCATGGAGGTTATGTAACAAAGAAGATGATAACACATGAATATGCTATGGAGAATAGACATACAAGTATCAACTGATTATAAAGGTAGAGGACAGGTATTATATCCAAGTAAATGATACAAAACGTAGTTCTAAACAAGCAAATTGTCATAATGTTCATTCACCCAGGAAGTAATGCAGTTCGTGATCAGTGTTCAAACCGTGTTGTACTGTTCGGAGACGCATAATCCAAGTGGCTTCTAGGCGTCTGAGTCTGAGTTCTCTGTTGCCACCTCTCATATTGGTGGATGCCATGTCAAATCCGAAGAAGGAAAACCGTTTCTTGGGGCCCTGGTTAGGACAAGTGGCAGCATGGATCGCCATGGGATATCTAGTGTCAAGATTGTTTAAAGCTCTGACGTGTTCTCCTATTCGCTCTTTTAGTGATCTGATGGTACTTCCGATGTACCAAAGTTTGCAGGTGCATTCCAGAATATAGATCACAAATTTCGTGTTGCAGTTGATGTTATGTCTGATCTGGTATTCTTGTCTGTTCATGGCCGTGAAGTTTTTTATTCCATGTTGGGCTAGTTTGCAGACCCCGCAGTGTCCGCACTTGAAGAAGCCAAGATTATGAGTCGTAAGCCAAGTAGGCCTGGTGCTAGGACCAGGGATGCTGGGGCTGAGTCTAGTTTTCAGGGTTCTGCCTCTCCTGTATGTGATTTGTGGTTTAGGAGGTACAATCTCTTTAAGTGTGTTGTCTGCAAGTAGTACGTTCCAATGTTTGTTAAGGCTTTTCTTCATTGCTAACCCCATGTCGCTATAGTCAGTGATAAGTCGGACAGGTTGGTCTTGCTCAGTGATTGTTCGTCTGGTGTGTAAAGTGTCTTCTCTTTTTATGTTCCCGATTCTTTTTTCTGCTGAGCTGATGGTGCGGGCACTATAACCTCTGTTTATGAATCTTTGTTTCATGTTGGTTAGGCACTTTTGAAATTCCAGTTCCTCACTACAGTTTCTCCTGGCTCTCATGAATTCCCCGTAGGGAATCGCCTGTGTTTGGTGAGGGGGATGTGAGCTGTCTGCATGCAGGATAGCATTGCATGATGTTTCTTTTCTATATAGACGGCTCTCAATGGTGTTGGACTTGATGTAGATTTCCACATCTAGAAATGTAATGTTGGTGGCACTGGAGTTACCTGTGAATTTCATGTTCATGTCGTTGCGATTGAGGTGTGCACAGAATTTATCAAGTTCAAGTTGGGACCCTGACCAAAGGAGTAAGCAATCATCTATGTAGCGACCCCAGTATATTATGGAGTCTATCCATTGTGCCCCTTCCGTGCCCCAAATCCATTTAGACTCTAGGACGCCCATGTACAGGTTGGCAAAAGAGGGAGAAAATTTCGAGCCCATGGCCACTCCTTTGTTCTGTTTATACCACATACCGTCATAGATGAAGAAGTTGTTGTTTAATATGATGTCCATCATAGTAACTAACATCTGGGTATGTTGCCATAAGTTGGCTGGTCTGTTGTTGAGTATGCTGGTGACAGCCTTGAGCCCTAGGGTAGGTTCAATAGTGGTATAAAGAGAGACTACATCTAGGGTTGCCAGGATCATATCCGGATGCCATTGGACATCTGATAAGATGCTAAGAATGTGTTTGGTGTCCTGGATGTATGATGGCAGATTTGTAACCAGAGTACCAAGAAAGAGGTCAACGTATTGTGCTATTCTTTCTGTGGGACCACCAATGCCCGACACAATGGGTCTCCCTGGAGGAAAAGGAGCAGTCTTGTGTATTTTGGGAACGGTGTACAGACAGGGGAACGTCGGTCTGTGAACTTTAAGATATAATAGTTCTTGGTCATCAATAAGACCTTGCGTGTGCCATTCGGATAGGTGTTTATTGATAATGGTGACAAGAGGGGCTATTGGGTTGTAAGGGAGCTGCTCATAGCAGGAGTTGTCACCTAGTTGGGACAGGATTTCCGCATGATATTCTGATCTGTTCATGATGACTACATTACCCCCTTTGTCCGCCTCTTTGATTATGATGTCTCTGTTGGAGGTGAGTTGTTTCAGGGCTACTCTTTCTTCTCTGCAGAGATTGTCTTTAGTTCTATGTCTGATCTTCGATATTTTTATTTCGTGTCTGTCCATATCATTTAATACTAGGTTGTAGAATGTGTCAACAGCATTGCCCCCTGGGAGCATTGGTGTCCACTTGGATTTGGGTTTAAAACCACTGTGTAGGCTAAGATCTTCCTCTATATCTAACTCCTGGAGGAGATTCTCCATGTTGGTAGGTATATCGTCTAGGTCAGTGAGTGAGAGCAGTAGGTGAGTAACCTGGATGTCGCTTATGCTTTGTGCTCCTGACGTGTTCTCGGTGCAAATCTTGCTACCTCTTCTTAAAGTGGGGGGAATGCCACTAAAGTGTTTCTTGATTTTGATGCCCCTAATAAACTTAAAAAGGTCGATCTTGTGTCTGCAGGTGTCCCCCTGTTCGTGTGGGTTGAAGCTCAGGCCCTTGCTCAGCAAAGAGATCATACCACTATTGAGGTCTAGGGAGGAGAGATTAACGACTTGTATATCCAAATTTTCTGGATCTACTTGTCCTTCTCGTTCCCGGATCTTAGTTTCTTTTTGTATTCTTCTGTGTCCTGCCCTTTTGCCCCTGCGGGTCTTCTGTCTAGGGTGGTTTGTCTTTGTTGCGTTCTGTTCTCTCTCCTTATGGCCTGTACCTCCTTTAAAAAAGACGATGTGGTTGGTGGTGTCTTGTTGGAATTGCTGCCCTGGTTTTCTCCCTCACTGTCACTAGTGGCAATAGTGTTGAGTGATGTGGAACTGGATGAAAGTGAGGCAGTTTCTATTCTTGTTTGTCTGTCGCCCTGTCCGGGGATGCTGATAAGTTTGTCGTATTTTCTGGCAAAGGTGTAAACTCGTCCTTCCCTGTAGTCAGCTTCGTCTCTTTTAAGTTGACGTGTTTTTCTGTCTTTTATTTCGTTTTGGTGTTTTGTAAGAATGTCGTTCAAGATGGCGTAGTTTTTACTTGTGGCTTCTTCCAAGTTTAAGTCCACTATTTCTTTCTCGAGATTGGTAATCTCGATTTGTAATTTAGCTACTTTTCTTTCCGCGTTCTCTATCAAGATGTTGATAAGTGTGTTTGAGTTAGAGTTTAAAGTTTCTTCCCATTTACCTAAAAGATCGTCGTCTAAGTCATCAAATGTTGGGAAAATCTGCGAACGGAGTCCCCTGGGGACTCTGTTCAGTCTCAGGTATTGTTTGAGTGTGGCGCTGTCCCACCACCTGGAGTTTTCTGTTTTTTTGAGTCTTTCTAATTTCAGAAATTTTTCTTTTAGACCTTCTTTGCGTGTGGGGTGATTACTAGTCGATGCAGAGGTGTTAGTGATCCCTTTGGATAAATTCTCAAAAAGCTCTGATGCGACCCTGTCTCTATCCATGCTCTATACTAAGAGACTGAGTGTACTGGGGTAAGACGCTGCGGCTGCCTATCCTGAAACCGTGAAATGGAGGTTAGAATGGGGGTTTTTGTGTTTAGTCAGGAAATGGCGCTCAGACTTTTGCGTGTGCTATCGACGGACCTTTAGTAGTGCGGTGCTGCCAGGTCAGGGGAATAACCCGATAACCCCTGGGGAATCTGTGAATCAAGGGATCCACAAGTTATAAAGTGAGCGTAGTCCTGGGCACACGCGGTGAGGGTATTAGTAATATAATTTGTAGAATTGATGCGTTATTCAAATACAATGGTCAACATCAGTATTTGTCCAAATAGGTATTTTATTATTTCAACAACAACTGTGTTGAATATAGTGAACCAGCCGACACGTGTTTCGTCACTGGGAAAGGTCCCGTGACTCATCAGGGCTGGGAAGGATACAAAAAATAAAATAAATAATAAGTGGGGAAAAACAACGATGCAACAATGGGTACCTAGTCTATGCTAGACACGTTATCCAAGTGGAAAGGGATCACCCGAAGTGACTGTTGGGAACATAAACAACTGTAGGTGACCAATATGGTGTTTGGTGACACTCGTGAAGGTGCCGCTGTTCATGGGACAAGGTTCTGGGTGAAAATGCAGGAAACATTTCAAATTATAGTGACAGGTGTGACGGTGCCGCTTTCATGTACAGTAGAAAACATGAGAAAAACGCGGGAAAACTGGTACATGGTGTGAGTGAACAGTGCTAGAGTTAGCATAGAATAGTACAAGAGGGCAAGAGGTGAAGAAAAGATGTGTGAGGACTAAGAAGGGCTAGAAAAAGAGAAAGGGAAGAAGAAGCGGGTGAACTAGAGAACCTGAGCTGTGGAACTACTAGAAGAGTACTGGAGAAAGAGGGGAGGGGACACAAGAAGAATGTGATAAGTACAGAGGTCAAGACACAGGAAGCGAGGGAAAGGAAGCAATGAGAGCGTGGGTAAACTAAAAACCATGATCATAAACTACTGAATGAAAACTGAAGATAGAAGGGGAGAAAACACAAATGTAGGGTGAAAAGTAAAGGTCGAGGCACAGGTAACAAGGGAAAGGAAACCGCTGAGTGTGCTTACCCGAGGACTGGATGAGAATACAGCAACCCTGTAGGGGTTAACTCGAGATCGGGAGTAACAAAATATGGTGCAGAAGAGGCGCTGCGCTGGCATCAAGGATGCAGCGAGGAGGGAAACCGCTGAGGAAAAAAGGGCAGGAATGAGGGTGAAGAGAAAGGAGAAAGGAAAAAACCAGAATGGCTAAGAACATAAGCGTGGTGGGGAGGTCTTACCGGGTGGTGGACTCCCTCTGTTGACAAGCGTGATTGCACTGGGGCGGGTATGCCACGGCAATCGTGAAAGGCAGGAAATGGGTAGCGAAAGGAGGCTGTCCAGTGTCCGGCTCAGTAGATGCGGTACCAAGCCACGCAGGCGAGGTACAGGTTAGGCTATAAAGGAGGACAGGGAGGGGAGGTTACAAGGAACGTGGATAAGTGGGCGGAAAAGTGGAGAGAGGAAAGGAAAAGGAAAGAAACTTACCCCGGGTACGGGAAGTTGAGTACTATCAAGGGTATCAAGGGTTGTAGAAGGCTGTGTAAAGCAGACGCCTGTCTGAGGAAAAACAGAGGCAAAGGACACTATAATACTGAGGGATGTCAAGGAAACGGGGGTGGAGGAGACAGGTACAGGACAACCACAACTAATACCTGGGGTCCGGATCGGAGAGCTGCGAGGACAACTGGAGCCGAGGAAACCGAGTAGAAAGGGAAAAGGAAACGAAAGAGCTATATCCGGAATAGATATAGAAGACTAGACCGAGAGCATAAGGATGATCCGGCCGAGCGGTCGCCATATTGGAAAACTCGGGAGTATGTCGAAAAGTAATGCGCATGCGCGGAGGACGTTACACTGTTAGTGAGGCACCCGCAGCCTCGGGAAACTCGCACAAGGGTAAGGACAAGAAGCGGAAAGAGTGGACAGAGGTGCGTGTCAGTGAACAAGCATACAACTGAAGGAAAAACAATTACGAACGGATGTGACAATGATAAAGATGTTGAATACATCATAAATTAATGTTGTGACAGATACATGTGAAAGAATGCAAAGGGGGAAATCCCTGTAACAAAGTGTTAGGTATACTGAGTCATATAGGCAATGCAATGAGAAAATGCGGTAACAAAAGTCAAAAATTACATGAACCTAAATCATGGGAGGGTAAGTCAATAGGGAGATATTGGCACATGAAAAGGTGTAGAGAAAGGACATGCAAATATTGCTGAATAAAGGGAGGGAAAAGGGGGGATATGAATGCAGACATTGATAAAGTACACATTATGAGGAGAATTATGTAACAATGACCAAAAGCACAGTAAAGGATGTAACGGCAACAATTGTTAAAAATACATGGCTCCTATTCATGGAGGTTATGTAACAAAGAAGATGATAACACATGAATATGCTATGGAGAATAGACATACAAGTATCAACTGATTATAAAGGTAGAGGACAGGTATTATATCCAAGTAAATGATACAAAACGTAGTTCTAAACAAGCAAATTGTCATAATGTTCATTCACCCAGGAAGTAATGCAGTTCGTGATCAGTGTTCAAACCGTGTTGTACTGTTCGGAGACGCATAATCCAAGTGGCTTCTAGGCGTCTGAGTCTGAGTTCTCTGTTGCCACCTCTCATATTGGTGGATGCCATGTCAAATCCGAAGAAGGAAAACCGTTTCTTGGGGCCCTGGTTAGGACAAGTGGCAGCATGGATCGCCATGGGATATCTAGTGTCAAGATTGTTTAAAGCTCTGACGTGTTCTCCTATTCGCTCTTTTAGTGATCTGATGGTACTTCCGATGTACCAAAGTTTGCAGGTGCATTCCAGAATATAGATCACAAATTTCGTGTTGCAGTTGATGTTATGTCTGATCTGGTATTCTTGTCTGTTCATGGCCGTGAAGTTTTTTATTCCATGTTGGGCTAGTTTGCAGACCCCGCAGTGTCCGCACTTGAAGAAGCCAAGATTATGAGTCGTAAGCCAAGTAGGCCTGGTGCTAGGACCAGGGATGCTGGGGCTGAGTCTAGTTTTCAGGGTTCTGCCTCTCCTGTATGTGATTTGTGGTTTAGGAGGTACAATCTCTTTAAGTGTGTTGTCTGCAAGTAGTACGTTCCAATGTTTGTTAAGGCTTTTCTTCATTGCTAACCCCATGTCGCTATAGTCAGTGATAAGTCGGACAGGTTGGTCTTGCTCAGTGATTGTTCGTCTGGTGTGTAAAGTGTCTTCTCTTTTTATGTTCCCGATTCTTTTTTCTGCTGAGCTGATGGTGCGGGCACTATAACCTCTGTTTATGAATCTTTGTTTCATGTTGGTTAGGCACTTTTGAAATTCCAGTTCCTCACTACAGTTTCTCCTGGCTCTCATGAATTCCCCGTAGGGAATCGCCTGTGTTTGGTGAGGGGGATGTGAGCTGTCTGCATGCAGGATAGCATTGCATGATGTTTCTTTTCTATATAGACGGCTCTCAATGGTGTTGGACTTGATGTAGATTTCCACATCTAGAAATGTAATGTTGGTGGCACTGGAGTTACCTGTGAATTTCATGTTCATGTCGTTGCGATTGAGGTGTGCACAGAATTTATCAAGTTCAAGTTGGGACCCTGACCAAAGGAGTAAGCAATCATCTATGTAGCGACCCCAGTATATTATGGAGTCTATCCATTGTGCCCCTTCCGTGCCCCAAATCCATTTAGACTCTAGGACGCCCATGTACAGGTTGGCAAAAGAGGGAGAAAATTTCGAGCCCATGGCCACTCCTTTGTTCTGTTTATACCACATACCGTCATAGATGAAGAAGTTGTTGTTTAATATGATGTCCATCATAGTAACTAACATCTGGGTATGTTGCCATAAGTTGGCTGGTCTGTTGTTGAGTATGCTGGTGACAGCCTTGAGCCCTAGGGTAGGTTCAATAGTGGTATAAAGAGAGACTACATCTAGGGTTGCCAGGATCATATCCGGATGCCATTGGACATCTGATAAGATGCTAAGAATGTGTTTGGTGTCCTGGATGTATGATGGCAGATTTGTAACCAGAGTACCAAGAAAGAGGTCAACGTATTGTGCTATTCTTTCTGTGGGACCACCAATGCCCGACACAATGGGTCTCCCTGGAGGAAAAGGAGCAGTCTTGTGTATTTTGGGAACGGTGTACAGACAGGGGAACGTCGGTCTGTGAACTTTAAGATATAATAGTTCTTGGTCATCAATAAGACCTTGCGTGTGCCATTCGGATAGGTGTTTATTGATAATGGTGACAAGAGGGGCTATTGGGTTGTAAGGGAGCTGCTCATAGCAGGAGTTGTCACCTAGTTGGGACAGGATTTCCGCATGATATTCTGATCTGTTCATGATGACTACATTACCCCCTTTGTCCGCCTCTTTGATTATGATGTCTCTGTTGGAGGTGAGTTGTTTCAGGGCTACTCTTTCTTCTCTGCAGAGATTGTCTTTAGTTCTATGTCTGATCTTCGATATTTTTATTTCGTGTCTGTCCATATCATTTAATACTAGGTTGTAGAATGTGTCAACAGCATTGCCCCCTGGGAGCATTGGTGTCCACTTGGATTTGGGTTTAAAACCACTGTGTAGGCTAAGATCTTCCTCTATATCTAACTCCTGGAGGAGATTCTCCATGTTGGTAGGTATATCGTCTAGGTCAGTGAGTGAGAGCAGTAGGTGAGTAACCTGGATGTCGCTTATGCTTTGTGCTCCTGACGTGTTCTCGGTGCAAATCTTGCTACCTCTTCTTAAAGTGGGGGGAATGCCACTAAAGTGTTTCTTGATTTTGATGCCCCTAATAAACTTAAAAAGGTCGATCTTGTGTCTGCAGGTGTCCCCCTGTTCGTGTGGGTTGAAGCTCAGGCCCTTGCTCAGCAAAGAGATCATACCACTATTGAGGTCTAGGGAGGAGAGATTAACGACTTGTATATCCAAATTTTCTGGATCTACTTGTCCTTCTCGTTCCCGGATCTTAGTTTCTTTTTGTATTCTTCTGTGTCCTGCCCTTTTGCCCCTGCGGGTCTTCTGTCTAGGGTGGTTTGTCTTTGTTGCGTTCTGTTCTCTCTCCTTATGGCCTGTACCTCCTTTAAAAAAGACGATGTGGTTGGTGGTGTCTTGTTGGAATTGCTGCCCTGGTTTTCTCCCTCACTGTCACTAGTGGCAATAGTGTTGAGTGATGTGGAACTGGATGAAAGTGAGGCAGTTTCTATTCTTGTTTGTCTGTCGCCCTGTCCGGGGATGCTGATAAGTTTGTCGTATTTTCTGGCAAAGGTGTAAACTCGTCCTTCCCTGTAGTCAGCTTCGTCTCTTTTAAGTTGACGTGTTTTTCTGTCTTTTATTTCGTTTTGGTGTTTTGTAAGAATGTCGTTCAAGATGGCGTAGTTTTTACTTGTGGCTTCTTCCAAGTTTAAGTCCACTATTTCTTTCTCGAGATTGGTAATCTCGATTTGTAATTTAGCTACTTTTCTTTCCGCGTTCTCTATCAAGATGTTGATAAGTGTGTTTGAGTTAGAGTTTAAAGTTTCTTCCCATTTACCTAAAAGATCGTCGTCTAAGTCATCAAATGTTGGGAAAATCTGCGAACGGAGTCCCCTGGGGACTCTGTTCAGTCTCAGGTATTGTTTGAGTGTGGCGCTGTCCCACCACCTGGAGTTTTCTGTTTTTTTGAGTCTTTCTAATTTCAGAAATTTTTCTTTTAGACCTTCTTTGCGTGTGGGGTGATTACTAGTCGATGCAGAGGTGTTAGTGATCCCTTTGGATAAATTCTCAAAAAGCTCTGATGCGACCCTGTCTCTATCCATGCTCTATACTAAGAGACTGAGTGTACTGGGGTAAGACGCTGCGGCTGCCTATCCTGAAACCGTGAAATGGAGGTTAGAATGGGGGTTTTTGTGTTTAGTCAGGAAATGGCGCTCAGACTTTTGCGTGTGCTATCGACGGACCTTTAGTAGTGCGGTGCTGCCAGGTCAGGGGAATAACCCGATAACCCCTGGGGAATCTGTGAATCAAGGGATCCACAAGTTATAAAGTGAGCGTAGTCCTGGGCACACGCGGTGAGGGTATTAGTAATATAATTTGTAGAATTGATGCGTTATTCAAATACAATGGTCAACATCAGTATTTGTCCAAATAGGTATTTTATTATTTCAACAACAACTGTGTTGAATATAGTGAACCAGCCGACACGTGTTTCGTCACTGGGAAAGGTCCCGTGACTCATCAGGGCTGGGAAGGATACAAAAAATAAAATAAATAATAAGTGGGGAAAAACAACGATGCAACAATGGGTACCTAGTCTATGCTAGACACGTTATCCAAGTGGAAAGGGATCACCCGAAGTGACTGTTGGGAACATAAACAACTGTAGGTGACCAATATGGTGTTTGGTGACACTCGTGAAGGTGCCGCTGTTCATGGGACAAGGTTCTGGGTGAAAATGCAGGAAACATTTCAAATTATAGTGACAGGTGTGACGGTGCCGCTTTCATGTACAGTAGAAAACATGAGAAAAACGCGGGAAAACTGGTACATGGTGTGAGTGAACAGTGCTAGAGTTAGCATAGAATAGTACAAGAGGGCAAGAGGTGAAGAAAAGATGTGTGAGGACTAAGAAGGGCTAGAAAAAGAGAAAGGGAAGAAGAAGCGGGTGAACTAGAGAACCTGAGCTGTGGAACTACTAGAAGAGTACTGGAGAAAGAGGGGAGGGGACACAAGAAGAATGTGATAAGTACAGAGGTCAAGACACAGGAAGCGAGGGAAAGGAAGCAATGAGAGCGTGGGTAAACTAAAAACCATGATCATAAACTACTGAATGAAAACTGAAGATAGAAGGGGAGAAAACACAAATGTAGGGTGAAAAGTAAAGGTCGAGGCACAGGTAACAAGGGAAAGGAAACCGCTGAGTGTGCTTACCCGAGGACTGGATGAGAATACAGCAACCCTGTAGGGGTTAACTCGAGATCAGGAGTAACAAAATATGGTGCAGAAGAGGCGCTGCGCTGGCATCAAGGATGCAGCGAGGAGGGAAACCGCTGAGGAAAAAAGGGCAGGAATGAGGGTGAAGAGAAAGGAGAAAGGAAAAAACCAGAATGGCTAAGAACATAAGCGTGGTGGGGAGGTCTTACCGGGTGGTGGACTCCCTCTGTTGACAAGCGTGATTGCACTGGGGCGGGTATGCCACGGCAATCGTGAAAGGCAGGAAATGGGTAGCGAAAGGAGGCTGTCCAGTGTCCGGCTCAGTAGATGCGGTACCAAGCCACGCAGGCGAGGTACAGGTTAGGCTATAAAGGAGGACAGGGAGGGGAGGTTACAAGGAACGTGGATAAGTGGGCGGAAAAGTGGAGAGAGGAAAGGAAAAGGAAAGAAACTTACCCCGGGTACGGGAAGTTGAGTACTATCAAGGGTATCAAGGGTTGTAGAAGGCTGTGTAAAGCAGACGCCTGTCTGAGGAAAAACAGAGGCAAAGGACACTATAATACTGAGGGATGTCAAGGAAACGGGGGTGGAGGAGACAGGTACAGGACAACCACAACTAATACCTGGGGTCCGGATCGGAGAGCTGCGAGGACAACTGGAGCCGAGGAAACCGAGTAGAAAGGGAAAAGGGAAACGAAAGAGCTATATCCGGAATAGATATAGAAGACTAGACCGAGAGCATAAGGATGATCCGGCCGAGCGGTCGCCATATTGGAAAACTCGGGAGTATGTCGAAAAGTAATGCGCATGCGCGGAGGACGTTACACTGTTAGTGAGGCACCCGCAGCCTCGGGAAACTCGCACAAGGGTAAGGACAAGAAGCGGAAAGAGTGGACAGAGGTGCGTGTCAGTGAACAAGCATACAACTGAAGGAAAAACAATTACGAACGGATGTGACAATGATAAAGATGTTGAATACATCATAAATTAATGTTGTGACAGATACATGTGAAAGAATGCAAAGGGGGAAATCCCTGTAACAAAGTGTTAGGTATACTGAGTCATATAGGCAATGCAATGAGAAAATGCGGTAACAAAAGTCAAAAATTACATGAACCTAAATCATGGGAGGGTAAGTCAATAGGGAGATATTGGCACATGAAAAGGTTTAGAGAAAGGACATGCAAATATTGCTGAATAAAGGGAGGGAAAAGGGGGGGATATGAATGCAGACATTGATAAAGTACACATTATGAGGAGAATTATGTAACAATGACCAAAAGCACAGTAAAGGATGTAACGGCAACAATTGTTAAAAATACATGGCTCCTATTCATGGAGGTTATGTAACAAAGAAGATGATAACACATGAATATGCTATGGAGAATAGACATACAAGTATCAACTGATTATAAAGGTAGAGGACAGGTATTATATCCAAGTAAATGATACAAAACGTAGTTCTAAACAAGCAAATTGTCATAATGTTCATTCACCCAGGAAGTAATGCAGTTCGTGATCAGTGTTCAAACCGTGTTGTACTGTTCGGAGACGCATAATCCAAGTGGCTTCTAGGCGTCTGAGTCTGAGTTCTCTGTTGCCACCTCTCATATTGGTGGATGCCATGTCAAATCCGAAGAAGGAAAACCGTTTCTTGGGGCCCTGGTTAGGACAAGTGGCAGCATGGATCGCCATGGGATATCTAGTGTCAAGATTGTTTAAAGCTCTGACGTGTTCTCCTATTCGCTCTTTTAGTGATCTGATGGTACTTCCGATGTACCAAAGTTTGCAGGTGCATTCCAGAATATAGATCACAAATTTCGTGTTGCAGTTGATGTTATGTCTGATCTGGTATTCTTGTCTGTTCATGGCCGTGAAGTTTTTTATTCCATGTTGGGCTAGTTTGCAGACCCCGCAGTGTCCGCACTTGAAGAAGCCAAGATTATGAGTCGTAAGCCAAGTAGGCCTGGTGCTAGGACCAGGGATGCTGGGGCTGAGTCTAGTTTTCAGGGTTCTGCCTCTCCTGTATGTGATTTGTGGTTTAGGAGGTACAATCTCTTTAAGTGTGTTGTCTGCAAGTAGTACGTTCCAATGTTTGTTAAGGCTTTTCTTCATTGCTAACCCCATGTCGCTATAGTCAGTGATAAGTCGGACAGGTTGGTCTTGCTCAGTGATTGTTCGTCTGGTGTGTAAAGTGTCTTCTCTTTTTATGTTCCCGATTCTTTTTTCTGCTGAGCTGATGGTGCGGGCACTATAACCTCTGTTTATGAATCTTTGTTTCATGTTGGTTAGGCACTTTTGAAATTCCAGTTCCTCACTACAGTTTCTCCTGGCTCTCATGAATTCCCCGTAGGGAATCGCCTGTGTTTGGTGAGGGGGATGTGAGCTGTCTGCATGCAGGATAGCATTGCATGATGTTTCTTTTCTATATAGACGGCTCTCAATGGTGTTGGACTTGATGTAGATTTCCACATCTAGAAATGTAATGTTGGTGGCACTGGAGTTACCTGTGAATTTCATGTTCATGTCGTTGCGATTGAGGTGTGCACAGAATTTATCAAGTTCAAGTTGGGACCCTGACCAAAGGAGTAAGCAATCATCTATGTAGCGACCCCAGTATATTATGGAGTCTATCCATTGTGCCCCTTCCGTGCCCCAAATCCATTTAGACTCTAGGACGCCCATGTACAGGTTGGCAAAAGAGGGAGAAAATTTCGAGCCCATGGCCACTCCTTTGTTCTGTTTATACCACATACCGTCATAGATGAAGAAGTTGTTGTTTAATATGATGTCCATCATAGTAACTAACATCTGGGTATGTTGCCATAAGTTGGCTGGTCTGTTGTTGAGTATGCTGGTGACAGCCTTGAGCCCTAGGGTAGGTTCAATAGTGGTATAAAGAGAGACTACATCTAGGGTTGCCAGGATCATATCCGGATGCCATTGGACATCTGATAAGATGCTAAGAATGTGTTTGGTGTCCTGGATGTATGATGGCAGATTTGTAACCAGAGTACCAAGAAAGAGGTCAACGTATTGTGCTATTCTTTCTGTGGGACCACCAATGCCCGACACAATGGGTCTCCCTGGAGGAAAAGGAGCAGTCTTGTGTATTTTGGGAACGGTGTACAGACAGGGGAACGTCGGTCTGTGAACTTTAAGATATAATAGTTCTTGGTCATCAATAAGACCTTGCGTGTGCCATTCGGATAGGTGTTTATTGATAATGGTGACAAGAGGGGCTATTGGGTTGTAAGGGAGCTGCTCATAGCAGGAGTTGTCACCTAGTTGGGACAGGATTTCCGCATGATATTCTGATCTGTTCATGATGACTACATTACCCCCTTTGTCCGCCTCTTTGATTATGATGTCTCTGTTGGAGGTGAGTTGTTTCAGGGCTACTCTTTCTTCTCTGCAGAGATTGTCTTTAGTTCTATGTCTGATCTTCGATATTTTTATTTCGTGTCTGTCCATATCATTTAATACTAGGTTGTAGAATGTGTCAACAGCATTGCCCCCTGGGAGCATTGGTGTCCACTTGGATTTGGGTTTAAAACCACTGTGTAGGCTAAGATCTTCCTCTATATCTAACTCCTGGAGGAGATTCTCCATGTTGGTAGGTATATCGTCTAGGTCAGTGAGTGAGAGCAGTAGGTGAGTAACCTGGATGTCGCTTATGCTTTGTGCTCCTGACGTGTTCTCGGTGCAAATCTTGCTACCTCTTCTTAAAGTGGGGGGAATGCCACTAAAGTGTTTCTTGATTTTGATGCCCCTAATAAACTTAAAAAGGTCGATCTTGTGTCTGCAGGTGTCCCCCTGTTCGTGTGGGTTGAAGCTCAGGCCCTTGCTCAGCAAAGAGATCATACCACTATTGAGGTCTAGGGAGGAGAGATTAACGACTTGTATATCCAAATTTTCTGGATCTACTTGTCCTTCTCGTTCCCGGATCTTAGTTTCTTTTTGTATTCTTCTGTGTCCTGCCCTTTTGCCCCTGCGGGTCTTCTGTCTAGGGTGGTTTGTCTTTGTTGCGTTCTGTTCTCTCTCCTTATGGCCTGTACCTCCTTTAAAAAAGACGATGTGGTTGGTGGTGTCTTGTTGGAATTGCTGCCCTGGTTTTCTCCCTCACTGTCACTAGTGGCAATAGTGTTGAGTGATGTGGAACTGGATGAAAGTGAGGCAGTTTCTATTCTTGTTTGTCTGTCGCCCTGTCCGGGGATGCTGATAAGTTTGTCGTATTTTCTGGCAAAGGTGTAAACTCGTCCTTCCCTGTAGTCAGCTTCGTCTCTTTTAAGTTGACGTGTTTTTCTGTCTTTTATTTCGTTTTGGTGTTTTGTAAGAATGTCGTTCAAGATGGCGTAGTTTTTACTTGTGGCTTCTTCCAAGTTTAAGTCCACTATTTCTTTCTCGAGATTGGTAATCTCGATTTGTAATTTAGCTACTTTTCTTTCCGCGTTCTCTATCAAGATGTTGATAAGTGTGTTTGAGTTAGAGTTTAAAGTTTCTTCCCATTTACCTAAAAGATCGTCGTCTAAGTCATCAAATGTTGGGAAAATCTGCGAACGGAGTCCCCTGGGGACTCTGTTCAGTCTCAGGTATTGTTTGAGTGTGGCGCTGTCCCACCACCTGGAGTTTTCTGTTTTTTTGAGTCTTTCTAATTTCAGAAATTTTTCTTTTAGACCTTCTTTGCGTGTGGGGTGATTACTAGTCGATGCAGAGGTGTTAGTGATCCCTTTGGATAAATTCTCAAAAAGCTCTGATGCGACCCTGTCTCTATCCATGCTCTATACTAAGAGACTGAGTGTACTGGGGTAAGACGCTGCGGCTGCCTATCCTGAAACCGTGAAATGGAGGTTAGAATGGGGGTTTTGTGTTTAGTCAGGAAATGGCGCTCAGACTTTTGCGTGTGCTATCGACGGACCTTTAGTAGTGCGGTGCTGCCAGGTCAGGGGAATAACCCGATAACCCCTGGGGAATCTGTGAATCAAGGGATCCACAAGTTATAAAGTGAGCGTAGTCCTGGGCACACGCGGTGAGGGTATTAGTAATATAATTTGTAGAATTGATGCGTTATTCAAATACAATGGTCAACATCAGTATTTGTCCAAATAGGTATTTTATTATTTCAACAACAACTGTGTTGAATATAGTGAACCAGCCGACACGTGTTTCGTCACTGGGAAAGGTCCCGTGACTCATCAGGGCTGGGAAGGATACAAAAAATAAAATAAATAATAAGTGGGGAAAAACAACGATGCAACAATGGGTACCTAGTCTATGCTAGACACGTTATCCAAGTGGAAAGGGATCACCCGAAGTGACTGTTGGGAACATAAACAACTGTAGGTGACCAATATGGTGTTTGGTGACACTCGTGAAGGTGCCGCTGTTCATGGGACAAGGTTCTGGGTGAAAATGCAGGAAACATTTCAAATTATAGTGACAGGTGTGACGGTGCCGCTTTCATGTACAGTAGAAAACATGAGAAAAACGCGGGAAAACTGGTACATGGTGTGAGTGAACAGTGCTAGAGTTAGCATAGAATAGTACAAGAGGGCAAGATCAACTATAATGAGGTGATTGCTTTCCTGGAGGGAACGGTCCCAGCAAGGAATATTGATTGGCTAAATATCAATAGAACGACTCAGGAAGCTAAAGAGTCAGTGATTGCCTACTATAAATGACTGGTACAGGTGTTTAACCAGCACTTTGGTCAAGAAAATCCTGAAAGAGGAGAAATGCGAAGCTTTGTGTCACAGTTTGTTCTTGGGTTGTGCCCAGAGATCAGTATGCACATACAGCAAAATATGATTTTCTGGCAAACTAAACCAGTAGATGAGTGCCTGAGGTATGCTAAGTATCGCAGTGATGAGCAAGAGATTAATCAGAAAAGACTTAAGGAAATGGTTATGCTTTCCTAAACAAAGTTTAACATAGAAAGCATTTCAAAATAAGACATGTGTAAATGTTGGTGGAATGCAAGGTGTCAATTACCAGAGTGGAGGTCAGATGATGCAAGGTGGAATTGGTGCTTCACAAGGCAGAGGTTGAGGAGTTCCGGTTGATCCAAATTCTGGCCTAGATATTTCAGCATTGAAGAAATCGACTCTTTGTCATTATTGTAACAGAATTGGGCATTGGAAGAGGGAGTGTCGACAAAACACCAACAGGGTAGTTGGTGATGGACAAATGCAAAATGTTAATCCAACACAAATGCAGAATTTCTCAGTTCCGCAAATGCAAGTTCCAAATCAGTCACACGGCCCAATGATGCAAGCCCCACAAGCTCCGTCCGATGCCTCCACAGAAGGTGGGTAACAATAGGCTTAATGTGAATCAAGTTTCATAAGTGAAATTAATTGTTGCACATAGGGGAGCAAGAATGAGGCTAGCACATCACCAGAAACGAGATCTAGGGCCACATGTACGTAGCTTTTTTCATGACACAAACGGCCCGATTCACAGAATCGGGCCACTTGAGACCGGCAAAAAGCATTTTTCTATGTACAACAGCCCATTGTGCATTTCGGTAACCTATTACCGAATTGCAAAATGGGTTAGCGATTTGGAAGGGGTGTATTAAGGGCATCCCTTCCTAATAGCGACTCACAGTGGCATATAGGAAAGTTTCACGACCAAAATGTGGTTGCCAAACATTTGCATTTACCGCCAACTTGGAGTTGGTGGTAATCCATTTGCAAATGGGAAGGGGTCCCCGTGTGACCCCCTTCCCCTTTGTGAATGAATGCAAACATTTTTTAAAGAGCAGACAGTGGTCCCACGGACCACTACCTACTCTTAAAAAATGAACAGAAAACTTTTCAGTTTTGTTTTTGTAACGCATCCTGTTTTCCTTTAAGGAAAATGGCCTCCATTTAAAAAAATGTTGCTTTATTGAAAAGCATACACAGACATGGTGGTCTGCTGTACACAGCAGGCCACCATCCCTATGTTTTTAGCGATTCCCAATGGGTCACAAATTGTGAACTAGCTCATGAATATTAATGAGGTAGGTGAAAGCGACCCCTTTAGGAACTGCTAAATGTGTCGAAGACACATTAGTACATATGTGTTTGCAATTACCTAACTACTTTAGCAAACATTTGCTACTCAGTAATTGCAAAATGCAAAATGAAACCTACGTACATGTGGCCCCAGGTGCACACTTTTTAAAATAACTGCACATGGATGCACTTGAAGATTAATTGGGATTTCATCAAAAAGAATAATGTGAAAAATAATGCAAAACAATGTGATTGGTTGTGGTGCGGGTAGAGCAAGCAACTCATTGTAACTTCTGCCCTTATATTGAACAATCAACAGTCATACTTTGCAAAGAAAGATATGGCACAACCTTCATTGAAGAAATCCTTAAACTATCTCTTAATAAGCAAGAAATGGCTTACTGAATTCTGCTTTAATTTATGGATTGAGAACACATTGTAGAGCTTAATCACCGACAACAAGCTTAAGGCTCTGGGATATTTTTCATTACCTATTTTAATCTTTAATAACATTTCTAGTTGCATGAAAGGATTAGACACATTAGTTATCTTATAACAATATTTGATTATCTTTATTACTATAAACCTGTCTAGATCTCTGTGGCTGTATTATAATTTCATCCAAAAAGTGATTTTATGTTGAGGTGTCCGCAGTACAGGTTATTGACCTACCACAAAAGCTATACAAATGAATCATTTAGAATCCAAGCAAATGTCATTGTCTGTTGCAGGGATTTGGCTCAGGAACTTAACAATGCTTGGGGCCATAGAACATCGGCATGGAGGGACTGAGTCACCATACTACCTTACTATCCATGAGCCCTAGTCCGACTAACTATAGTGCCTCACTTGCCCTCCTAACCTTACCAGAGAAGCAAGTAAATTTTCACCCCAGAACACAACACTCATGACCCTCTCAGGGATCGTCGTAACAGGGCACACCCTCTTGCTCTCTAACTCGTACCCGTCCACAATAAGATACACAAGAGACATGAAGAAAGTTTAGAATATTTATTTAAACTATTGTGCTCCAAGATGCAGTATTTTTGCCATAATTAGAAGACAAATGGATAGCAAATATATTGCTAGCATTGTTAACAAACCATATACCATAAAAAGCCCTGTCATGTTATAAGGCAGATTAGCCTAAACCCTCCACCCCTTCTAGTGAAGCTGAATGATTATATATCAAAGATCTCTGGGATTAGTGGCAGACCCCATTCCTCAGCATAAACAGATGAAAGTTCTACATCTTAGCTGATGTAGCAATCTTGTCTCAGAACCCTCTCTCAGTGTGTTTGCTTAAACTCTTGTGCTCAGTTATGAATCACTGACATAATACCGAAAGTCACATTATCGAACTGCAAATATTTCGACGCAAAAATATCGATATCAAAAATATCGATGTTCCATACTTAAATATAAAAATACACAAATATCGATACCACAATATCGTGATACAACGATATCGACAACACAAGTATCGCACACATAAATATCGCAATACAAAATATCGACATTTATAAATAAATATAGGACGTCTCAAATACTCGACTACAAAAATATAGACATCAATATTATCGTTTTTTTCAATATATCGGCAACTCAATAATACATTAAAACAATTACTTTAAACACCAGAAATACAGTAAATTGCATAAACATACATATCACATTAAATTGAACCAAAAACATAACTATCAAAATTATAACAACATAAATAAATAATAACATAATAAACACACTAATAATAATATTTTAAAATATATACTTGCAACATATTCTAACATTTTAATACATCTTATATATATTTTATTAAAATATAATTAGTTCAACGTCTCCTTCCTCACCCCAAAAAAATAAATTACTCTTAATTAGCGTTTTCCATATAAGGAAAACAATTCCCAAACCAAGAAACAAAGTAAAAATTAACCAATAAAAATACAGAAGATCGAAATAAACCAATGAAATTCAACAAACAATTAAAAAGACACTATATAAACAAAGAAAAATCTGTCTTATTTTACACCTTAAACCAAAATAATTAAGAAAGGTGAAACTCTGCCGGATTTTGACCACAATCAAAGACTGCATCAAAATAAAGCCTACTACACTTAGGAAAAAGTAAGTAAATTACCATTTCTAAATAAGCAGTTAAATTAAAATGTAACACAGATTTCAATTGCTAACTAAAATTACTAACTTATATATTTTATCTCTTTATATTTCCACTACAGATATTACTCCAAAGAACGAGAAAAAATAATTTACCTCGCAAAAACAGCTCACTAACAAAGTAAGTATACTTTAAAAGCCTTTGTAAAATATCACGAAAATGCAACTAAACACCTAATATATCCTAGACCCCAAAACCACCCCATTTAGATTTTTAAACCTTTAAAAGACTTTGTAAAATCTAACAAAAACGTTAATGAAGCTATAGTCTATCCTAAACACCAATACCACCCCATGTAAAATTGTAAAACATCAAATAAAATATGGTTGATTTTCCTTTCACAGAAAACTTCAACCAAACAGCATTTATTGAACAAAGAACATCTCCATTTAAAGACAACTAAATAACACTTGGTAAGTATATGTAAAAAATATTTTCTTTTTAACCATATAAACATGTATAATATGCTTTTTCATATATGTTCATATACATTTTTTATAGAATTTTCCACATCACAATGACTGAAGGTGCCCAATTTATAGCATCTCAGAAAGGGAAATTCTTATTGTGTTACATGGGGTACGTCTACACCCAAGAGAAGCAAACGGGCCTTAAAGTGAACTGGAAATGTTCAAAATATTATTCAAATAAATGTTATGGTCGCGCTACCACCAGGGAAACAACTGTATTATACACTAGAGAACATAACCATCCGCCGAATGTTTCTGAAATTGAAGTGAGAGCAACCCTTGATAATATAAAAGAATTAAGTACTAGCTCACAAACTCCTACAAGTGTTATACTTAAAGGAATATTACCTAAAGTACCAAAAGAAGCAACCGGTCAATTACCATCCGTTGCTTCAATTAAAAGAACCATAGCTAGGACCAAAAAAGCAACAACAACCACAATACCTACGCCTAAAAATTTTGAAGATGTCATAATTCCCCCAGAACTAAATATAACACACAGTGATGAACCTTTTATTTTCTTTGACAATAAAAATAAAGATAAAAGAATTATTATGTTTGCTACAGCAAACAATATAACTAAACTTCAACAATGCCAAACCTGGATGATGGATGGCACCTTCACAATATGCCCAAAACCATTCTACCAACTTTACAGTATCCATGGGCAATATCATAACAGTTGCATCCCCTTTATATATGCATTTAAATAAACAGAATGCAAAATATACTGAAATGTTACGTAAAATAAAGCAAGAAACAAACGACTTTTTTCCTCTAAGAATAATAATAGACTTTGAGCAAGCCATGATAAATTCTATCCTTAAATTGTATCCCCACACATCTATACAAGGATGTTACTTCCATTTCAACCAATGTTTATGGAGACATTTACAGAAATCTGCACTTAAAGCATCATTACGATGGCGGGCGGACAAAGTCCGCCCGCAACCGCAACGGCAAACGGTACCGCCCGCAAGAGGTGCGGTGGTCCCGCCATGACTATTAGGATGCCACCGCCACGGTGGCATCCCGCATCAATTACATTGCGGCGGGCGGTGCTGTGAGCAGCACCCGGCGCAATGTGAATGAGGCATGTTGCGCATTGGCATGCACAACGTGACAGGCATCGCGCGGTGCCTGCCACCCTGTGCATGCCAATGTAGGGGGGTACCATAGGTACCCCACAAGTGCACCCCCCACACCCCCCTCCCCCCCCACACCCCCCTCCCCCGGGGGCCCGCAACGGGCCCCATTGCAAAAGACCGTATGCCTTCCATGGCGGCGTTGCCGCCATGGAAAGGCACAATTCCGCATGCATCATAATATGGATGGCGGTGTCTTGCAGACATCGCCACCATGTTATGCCCCTTTTCTGCCCGGTCGACGAGTCGACCGGCGGAAAAGCGGCGGACGGTCTTTCCGTCCGCCTGGGTCCCCCCCGCCATCGTAATATGGCGGGGGGAATTGGATTGCAGGCGGTGTAAAATAGCGGGCGGATCGCCACCGCCATACGGGCGGTGGCGATCCGCCCGCTATCATAATGACCCCCTTAGTGTGGAATATGCAACAAATATTACCTTTGCATACCAAATTAAAAAACTAATTGCCCTGGCCTATGTGCCAGTGACAGATGTAGCTGAGCATTATAACATTTTAATTGAAAGTCCATTTTACCAACAAAATGAACAAAAATTATCTCCCCTCCTAGATTATTTTGAGGATACCTGGGTGAGGAGATTACACAGATCCGGCCATAGGCGTCAACCTAAATTTCAAATTCCTTGGTGGAATGTGTATCTAGCTACACTTAACCAAGAAGCTAAAACAAACAATGCAGTTGAGGGTTGGCATAATGCCTTCCTATCTTCTACAGGACGAAGCACTCCTACCCTACATAAACTATTACTTGCCATACAAAAAGAACAAAGCTTCCAAGAACTCAGAATGCAACAATCTGTCATCCAATTAAAACCAAAACTATCTAGACATACTAATCAAATGTATCAGTATCTCCAACAGCAAGTTCAGCTATACCCTTCCACAAAAGGCCTTGAGTACTTAAATATGATATCTAAAACTCTACTCTAAAACATATAAACAATGTAAATATACTTTTCTGAAGAAAAAAATTATTAGAATAAAAACAGTGCATTCTTTTAAATCAAAAAATTTATTAATTTGTCTAATATGTGTTATAAATTTATATATACATATATATAGACAAATTAATTAAACAGCAAAGCAACTAAACAGCAACTGCAATTAAATTAAAATCATTTCCCTCCCACAATTAAAATATTTAAAAACACTTACCTTTCCCGTTGCTCTAATACGAAAATGCCACATCTTCCAAAGTAATCCAGGTAGTTCACAATCCATAGATATTAAAAAGGAACCCCAATAAAATGTAAAAATACAACTGTATCAAAAATGTAATCCTCCAGGGAAAAATCGACAATCCATTAACCATAAAAAACCCGAAAAATAGTATAAAATTAAAAACTGCTCCATGAAAACCGAAAAATGAAGGGAGTATAAAATAATTATTAGTTAATATAACTAATACACACTTCCTTAAATAAAAAAAATTCGCAATGTTCCGTAATTCCAAACTTCTTCGTCGTAAAACCTACAAAACAAAACAAAAACATTCCCACCCACACAAATGTACACATAATACACTTAAAAACATGACTACAAACATTATTCACACAGTATTAACGTAAAAAAGACATAAATAGAAAAAATGTAACTAGGCCTCAAATACGGAACACAACGTTAACAATTAATAACTAAATAAAACACTAAACACACCATAACTTCTAAAACATAACTCCACGCACACTAATTACAACATTACTACCTTCAAAATACACTTAAAATAGTTTAATATTAAAGAAAATTACTCTTACCTTCTCAGACGCGAAGCAGCTCCCAACCGCGAGCTTCTTTCTTCCCAAATGACCAAAAACAACAGCAAGTGGTTACTAAATTAAAGCCCCAAACAAAGGGGCCGAACACAATGGCGGGCGGATCGCCCCCGCCGGGCCGGCGGTGGTCACCGCCGGCCCGGCGGGGCGATCCGCCCGCCATCCCGACAGCAAAGACCCCTCGCCATATCATGATGGCTGGGGGGTCCGCGGCGGACGGAAAGACCGTCCGCCGCTTTTCCGCCGGTCGACTCATCGACCGGCGGAAAACGTGCTGAATATGGTGGCGGTGTCTGGAAGACACTGCCATCCATATTACGATGCTCGACAATGGGGAAACAGCGGCCCTCATCCTCCTGGTCCTCTCCGCAGCGTTCGACACAGTCTGCCACCGCACCCTAGTGCAACGCCTGAACAACGTCGGAATTCAAGAGAAGGCACTGGAGTGGATCATCTCCTTCCTCGCCGGAAGAACCCAGAGAGTCCGCCTCCCCCCGTTCAGTTCCGAGGCCACCGAAGTCATCTGCGGCATACCACAAGGATCATCACTCAGCCCCACCCTCTTCAACGTCTACATGAGCCCCCTCGCAGCCATCGCACGCCAACACAACCTCAACATCATCTCCTACGCCGACGACACCCAGCTGATCCTCTCCCTCACCAACGACCCCACAACCGCCAAAACCAACCTACATGAAGGGATGAAGGACGTAGCCGAGTGGATGAGGAACAGCCGCCTGAAACTGAACTCAGATAAGACGGAAGTCCTCATCCTAGGATCATCACCCTCCGCCTGGGACGATTCCTGGTGGCCCCCTGCCCTGGGCAACGCACCCAAACCAACGGACCACGCACGCAACCTGGGCTTCATCCTGGACTCCTCCCTCTCAATGACCAGACAAGTCAACGCCGTCTCCTCGTCTTGCTTCAACATCCTACGCATGCTGCGGAAGATCTTCCGGTGGATCCCCACCGAAACCAGGAAGACGGTCACCCAGGCCCTCGTCACCAGCCGACTGGACTACGGCAACTCCCTCTACGCCGGAACCACAGCCAAACTTCAGAAAAGACTCCAACGCATCCAGAACGCCTCAGCTCGACACATCCTGGACATCCCCCGACACAGCCACATCGCCGGACACCTGAGAGACCTGCACTGGCTCCCCGTCAGCAAGAGAATCACGTTCTGACTCCTCACCCACGCACACAAAGCTCTCCACAACCAAGGCCCCAGATACCTCAACGACCGTCTGACCTTCTACACTCCCACCCGCCAGCTACGATCGACCAACCACGCCCTCGCCGCCGTCCCCCGCATCCGAAGAGCCACAACGGGAGGAAGATCCTTCTCCTACCTGGCTGCCAAGACGTGGAACTCCCTACCCATCCACCTCCGCCTGACCCAAGACCACCTCTCCTTCAGGAAGCAACTCAAGACCTGGCTGTTCGAACAGTAGCGGACCCCCCTCCCCCTAGCGCCTTGAGACCCTCCGGGTGAGTAGCGCGCTATACAAATGCTTAATTGATTGATTGATTGATTGATTGATGCAGGCTGCGAGCAGCCTTTCCATGGCTGCATTGCTGCCATGGAAAGGCTGGGGGTACCTGCTGTTGGGGGCCCATTGCGGGCCCCCAGGGTGTTGGGGGGGTGGGGGGTGCACATGGGGGGTACCTATTGTACCCCCCTGCATTTGCATGCACAATGTGGCAGGCACCGCGCGGTGCCTGTCACGTTGTGCATGTAAATGCACAACATGTACTTTACATTGCGGCGGGTGCTGCTTGCAGCACCGCCCGCCGCAATGTAAAAATACGGGATGCGCCCGCCAGTGTGGCGGGCGCATCCTACGTGTATTGCGGGACCGCCGCACCTATGGCGGGCGGTCCCTTTTGCTAATGCGATGGCGGGCGGACTTTGTCCGCCCGCCATCGTAATCGACCCCAAAGATAGCAACTATAAACATATTAAATAAATAGCTAAACTATTTATTTAATACTATACAATGGTTTAAAATTTACTGTTACATTCTAATAAAATACTTAAAAATGTACGTGATTTATTTATATTTATTTTCTCTTTTTTATATTATGTAAAATTATAATAGTAAATATTATGAATTAATAATATTTAATATTATAATTAGAAAAATGTATATATGTCAAACAACAATTACTAAAACATATTATTAATGTTGTTTTTTGTTAAAAAAATATCTGAGTTGCAAATAAAATGAACAACTGTTATTAAATGTAATAATTATTAATATTAATATTTTATTAGTATTATTAATAATTATAATATATTATGTTTGTATTACAAAATTAAACTATGTTATTTTTATCTGAAATGTATTGTACAAATATTTTCAGTATATAATGTTAATAAATACTTACCAAAATTTGTAACAGTTGTAAAAATGTTAAAAATGACAAACAATATTTTGCATTTATTAAAAATAAATACTAATTTATAAAATGTGCATACAAAAATGTAAAATGCATCATCATATATTTCTAACATATAAAAAATTGTGAAGTACAATTTCTTTTATTGTTAAAAAATGTTTTGTATTACTTACTTGTTAAAATATACATATTGGTAAACTGTATTTTTTATGTAATAAATACTCTCTCCTCTATATATATATATATATTTTGTGATTAATTTTCTACTGTTTAATAAAAAATTACATTTTGGATTTACCTGTCATTTTTATGTTTTATATAATAACAATTATTAATAAAAATGAGATTTCTATTCTTTTGACTACCTTTTCATTGCTATCACATTTAATGTAGATAATTAAATATTTTATAATAAATTATATATTATAAAATGCATAATTTTCATTGTATAATATATATATGATATAGCTGTTCTTGATGTAAATATAACTAATATGTTTTAACTAATTTTAACTCTAATAATATTATTATTATATATTTTAAAAACACTCACCTAAATTATGCTTACTACTCCACTCAACATAAATACACAATAATAATTTTCATTAAAATAACTTATTTTACTATTCCTACTCCACTCTGTATTTAATTGGGGTAGGTGCTGGACACTAAACTTAATTAATTTAATATTCCCACTCCAGCCAGTATTTATTTGGGGTAGGTGCTGGACACTAAACCTAATTTAATTACTATTTCCACTCCAGTCAATATTTAATTGGAGTAGGTGCTGGACACTAAACTTAATTAATTTACTATTCCGACTCCAACCAGTATTTAATTGGGGTAGGTGCTGGAAACTAAACCTAATTTAATTACTATTCCCAATCCAGTCAGTATTTAATTGGGGTAGGTGCTGGACACTAAACTTAATTAATTTACTATTCCCACTCCAATCAGTATTTAATTGGGGTAGGTGCTGGACACTAAACTTAATTAATTTACTATTCCCACTCCAATCAGTATTTAATTGGGGTAGGTGCTGGACACTAAACTTAATTAATTTACTATTCCCACCCCAATCAGTATTTAATTGAGGTAAGTGCTGGACACTGAACTTAATTAATTTACTATTCCCACTCCAGTCAGTATTTAATTGGGGTAGCTGCTGGACACTAAACCTAATTTAATTACTATTCCCACTCCAGTCAATATTTAGGGGCCGATTCCGATTCCGGTTAGAAACCGTACCGACCGACACGGACCGGGAATGTAGACCGACCGACACGAACCGGCGCCGAACAACCCGCGCAGTACGATGCAATACGTTTGAATTACAACCCACCCGTACGGAACACAAGCCGCACGACCGAACCGTTCGGAAAGCATTGATTCGCACGTAAACCGACCGGGAATCGTACCGACCGACACGCATCAGGAATGGACCTGACCGAAACGTACCCGCGATGCACGACCCGCGCAGTACGATGCAATACGTGTGAAACGAGACCGACTCGCACGGAGCACGATCATGAAGACCGAGACGTACAGAAAACTGTGACTAGCAAACAATAGACCCCTTTGCGTCCGACACGTACGCCAACGTAGAAACACAGCAGAATGTCAGTGTGACAGACCCGGGTCACCCCGCAAGAGCCACTGGCAGTGTCCGACCCGGTCAAACGAATGTCTCCATCATGCCCAACAAAAGCAAAGGAAATAATTATAAAAAATGACCAAAAGAGCAATGACAAAGCCAATAAAAAAAAAAAAAAAGGAACAAAGACATACCCACAACTCCAACTACATAAAGGCCAGAAATCCCTACCATGATCCTTTGCAAAATACAGATATAGGACAGCAGACAACACCACCACACTGCAGAGACACACCACACAACAACTACACCATTTGCACCACTTAAAAACTAAATCACATATTCACTGACAAACTCACACCCACCACACTCACTTACACCCTCACACACACATCAATCCCCACAACCACCCAGCACCATGCCCCCCAAGAAGAATCCAAAGTTCACAGATAGTGAGTTGGAAGTCATGATTGATGAAATACTCAGAGTAGAGCCACAGTTGTTTGGCACATTGGTCCAACAGACCCCCATGTCACAGAAAACTAAAATGTGGGAGAGGATTGTCGACAAGGTCAACGCACAGGCACCTTGTCTGCGCACAAAGGACGACATACAGAACAGGTACTATGATGTGCGCAGGAGGGTCAAGAAGCTCATCGACAGGGAGCACAACTTGAGCCAGCGGACTGGCGGTGGCCCTCCTGCCAAACAAACACACTTCAGGTCCTGGGAGGAGAAGGTGAGGGCCATCCTACCACCGGAGAGCATCCATGGATTAACAGGAATACCAGAGCCTGGTGAGTACACAACAAATATACTCAATATTGTGTTGCAAAACACACATATCACTGTCAAGGGGACTGTGAAACCAAGTACTGCCAGCAAAGCCATACCAACAGAATGGCAAGTATCCTGTGATGTGTATGCCAGTTACACAAACACAATACCTGCCATCCCACAGTAATATGGAACTACGTCATAACATGTACAAACCTAACAACAAATACTGCAAGGCATTACCATAAATCACCAACAAACACTGTCACCCATTTTGCCACCACTGTCATACCACCTCACAGGAAAGCTGAGTCAAAATGAAGGAAAGTTGGGCTGCTGGGAATGTGCATGTAGCAGAAAGCATGATTGGAGTTGCAGTCACAGCCAACAGTCCCCCACCCACATGGTCCCACAAGCTCCACCCAAAACCATGCACATCTCACCGGGAGTTGCAAAAAACTGACGAGATGGCTGAGAATGGGCACTGCTGTGGGGAGCACAAGACCCTGCTGGGAATTGTGCCCAAACAAACAACAGGACACCACTGTCAGTCATCTTGCCATTGCTGTCTCAATCACTCACAGGGAAGCAGAGTCACAGGAAGGAAGGTTGGGCATGCTGGGAAGGTGGGTGTAGCCAAAAGCAGGATGGGAGTTGCAGTCACAGCCAACAGTCCCCAACAAACATGTCCCAGCAAGCTCACACTGAACCACGCTCACCACACAGGGAGTGCAAAAGTACTGCCAAGATGGCTGACACTAGGCCCTGCTGTGGGGAGCACAAGGCCCTGCTGGGACTTGGCCTCAAACAAACAACAGGACACCAATGCCTGACAGCCTGAAAGGTAACTTCCACTCCCTGCAATGGAAGCATGCTGCAGGGTGGGATATCTGGCCTAGTGGGAAGGAGTACTGCCAGCTCTGACTCCATCTACCAGCAGGTACTTGCACACACACACCCCTTAACACAAATTACACACAACCCACCTGGTATAATGCATTCCCTCAGACTCAATTAAAAGATCTCACAAAGATATACCACACTGGGTTCTGCTGTGTGAAGCACATGGGCTTGTTGGGACTTAACAAACACTAGGACACCACTGTCTGCCAACTTGTCAGCACAGGCACACCACCACATGGGGAAAATTAATCACAGGAAAGAAGCTTGGGTATGCTGGGAAGGTGGGTGTAGCCAAAAGCATGATGGGAGTTGCAGTCACAGCCAACAGTCCCCCACCCACATGGTCCCACAAGCTCCACCCAAAACCATGCACATCTCACAGGGAGTTGCAAAAAACTGACAAGATGGCTGAAAATGGGCTCTGCTGTGGGGAGCACAGGGCCCTGCTGGGAATTGTGCCCAAACAAACAACAGGACACCACTGTCAGTCATCTTGCCATTGCTGTCTCAATCACTCACAGGGAAGCAGAGTCACAGGAAGGAAGGTTGGGCATGCTGGGAAGGTGGGTGTAGCCAAAAGCATGATGGGAGTTGCAGTCACAGCCAACAGTCCCCAACCCACATGTCCCAGCAAGCTCACACTGAACCATGCTCACCACACAGGGAGTGCAAAAGTACTGCCAAGATGGCTGACACTAGGCCCTGCTGTGGGGAGCACAAGGCCCTGCTGGGACTTAGCCTCAAACAAACAACAGGACACCAATGCCTGACAGCCTGAAAGGCAACTTCCACTCCCTGCAATGGAAGCATGCTGCAGGGTGAGATATCTGGACTGGGGGGAGGAGGACCGCCAGCTCTGACTACATCTACCAGCAGCCCCTGTCACACACACCCCTACCACCAATACCAAAATACACACCTGGGATTATGCTCCACAAGAGAGTGAGTGAAAAGTCTCTCCCAAGATCTCTGACAATGGGCCCTGCTGTGGGGAACACAAGGCCCTGCTGGGACTTGGGCTCAAAGTAACAACAGGACACTACTGCCTGACAGCCTGAACGTAAATTGTGACTCCCTGCAATGGAAGCATGTCACATGGGGGATTACCTGGCCTCTGTGGGTGAAGGACCTGCTATGACTCCAAATGCAATCAAGTCCACCTCAAAACACACCTCCTCAGCCAGAACAAATAGCACCCTTGGGACCAGTCACTCCGAAAGTAAATGCCTTGGCAAGATGGCTGACACATGGTCCTGATGTATGAATTGGCTACAAGTCACACCTATGTACTGGCGAACTCAAAAACATTTACACTCCCAGCCATTGGAACTGTAGGTATCCTCCCACTGTCTGTAGATGCAGTGTCCCTGGGGTGTCCCCTGACCTGGCTGTGAAGGTGTGTCTCGTAGATGAAAATTGGGGAGATGCAGACATAGTACATAGCACCCAGCACACACAATGTAACCTATACATTATTGACAGTGGACACCTGACAGTGACTAGGATGGACACACCCAAATAGCTGACACTGTAGCATGGTGTCATTCCCAAAAGGTGCAGTTGTGAGCTGCATTTCAATCCCACATCGTTCTGCGTTGTACGCATCATTCACACAACACATCACTCACTGTCATAGACACTCCAAACACAATTACTAACCTGGACTGCATCGGAGGAGGCATGCAACTCACAGCAGCAGAACTGCAACACACACACCTCTGGCCATCACTGTCATGAGCATCGAAAAGCAAGAGAGATGCTGTGCCCAATCCCTCTCACCATGGAGGAAATAGACAAGTTAAAAGACATTAGCACCAACATCATTAGCTACGGTAACACCATGACTTGTATGAAATGAGATGTGAACTAGGAACACAGACAACCAAATAGTATCTCACATTAGATCTCAGGCATACTGGACTGTGACCATGTTGCACAGACACACCAATGTGACGCACAGAGCAAAGCAAAAACTGCCACCACACATGCCCCAAGCTTGCTACATACCCTAAGTGTAAGTGTACGTATGTCATCGTTACAGCACAAATGTGGACAGGTATGATACAGCTGTGTCAGGCATGTGATGGAACTTGAGTAGTAATGGCCATGTACAGACAATTGATCAATACATGAGCTGGTCATGCACACAGCTTGACGTGCACATCAAAATGCTTCAGGTTGCCATGACAAAGTGCTTCAACAATATCAACCTCTGTCTGTCACAACTTAGGACAATGCAATGTACCGACTCTCATAATGATGTCCAGTGGCAACTGTCATGTGTGTTAAACGTTGATGTCGGTAGAACCATAACATACATTGTGTGTCTCCTCCAACCACAGGGGATGCTGGGAACACAGCAGGACCTGAAGAAGAGTCCCAGTCCCAGACTCTGGCAGACCCTGAGCTCCCTGGAGTGGATCAGTCTCTGTCCTCTTCGGACGACAAACACGAACAACCTGGCACCTCCGGTGTGAGTCATCGTGCAGCCCCAGCAGTAGGAACATCAGCACCCCCTGCAACCACTCCTGCCACATCTTACAACAGACAGAGTACCCCTGCCGACATGGACAGGCCGAGGCCACAGACCAACAACGTAACAGGTACACAGGGCATCCTGGAAGCAACGGACAACACCACCAGCGCCAACACTCAAGTGAGCCCAGTGTCGCCTGTGCCTGCCATGACAGGTCCTGCCCGTGTGGGTAGGGGCGGTGGGAGGGTGGGCAGGCAGAGGACACGGCCTGCAGAGGGGGCTGGACTGCATGGTGATCCACACCTGGGACGCATCATAGATGCGTACCAGGAAAGCACCGGAGGGTTTGGACAGGTTGTGGGGATCCTCAAGGACATAAAAAAACAGCAGGCTGCCCATCATGCCCGCTTGGACTCCCACATGTCTCGGTTGGAGACACACATGTCCCGCATGGAGTCCAAGTGGGACAAATTGGATGATCGAACAGCGGTGCATAGGGACATACTGACATGCCTCCGCCAGATCAGCGCCAACCTTACCACACCTCCCTGTGCGCCCATGACAACTGTTGCAACAACATCCGCAACTGCCACAGGGAGGGAGGAGGACTCTGGCGGAGAGTCCTCGGCACCGCAGCAGCCTGCACATGAGGGTCCCCCAAGAAAGAAGAGGGGTCGTCCGAAGAAGGGCAAGTGAGACGCTGATGGCCATGCATATCCCCCAGGAACTCAACATCTGTTCTGGATGTCGTCCTTTGTGTGCAAACCATTTAACCTTGTTGACTGACACCCAAATCACCCACTTGACATGGAGGGTCCAAGTTGTGACAATGCCTCAAATGACTGTGGATTCTACTCTGGACATTTCATCTTTCAACACTACCAACTCACCTGTGAACTTTGTATTACCATCACACTGTACAGCACTTCCAATTCCATTCACCATCCTCACACATGTCTGTAAATAAAATCACAATCACACAATACTTGCCTCTGTTGTGATTTATACTTGGTATGTGTCATCTCAATGATGATCTGCTAAGGAACACTGTGCATGCAAACTACTACAGCAATGTGAACACCGTAATGTGAGTCATGGTAATGTGATACATATGAGGGAGACACACCACTAGGGCAACACAACACATACTCACCATGTCCATCTAACTCATCACCTACACTGATGTTGACAGGAAATACAGTGGAATGCACATACACCACATCCATCCTGGGTCAGTGGCAAGCAGCCCACAGGTACAGGATGCGAATGACTGTGGGATGTGTGGATACAGACGGAGCACATCCCAAAGTGAAGCACAGGTTTATTAAAGATTCACAACCTGAGAATTCCACAACTGATGCAAGGTAACCTCACGTGACAGTGATCACAAATTAACCAAGAGGAAAACAATGAAAGTCCAGGGTTGTGTGGCACATCATTGGTTGGGACAACGACTACTTGCACTCTGGAATAAGGATCTGGGTGTTGGGGTGCAGACATCACCATACAGCAGCCAAAGTACCCTGTGAAGGACAGACAGAAAACACAATCAAAAACACAGATTTACAGCATACAACTATAATATACATGCCCAAAACAAACCCCAAACAAAGTACACACAACCTATCAATCACGTAAACACTGTTTGGGAGTACAGACTACCTGAAAGGACACATCACAGCAAGCATCCGGACAAGTAGCACACAGCCACACTCAAGCAGCACCAGTGCACCACCAACATATATCAGGCAAACACAATACTTTGACAACACATCACTGTATACTTACATTCATGTGAAGAAGTTGTGGATCAGCTGGCTCCGAACATCACCATCACCCTCATCATCACTGGCATCATGCCCCAGGGCAGGATCCTCCACGGCTGGCGGAGGTTGGCCATCATCATCTTGGATGAGAGGCAACTTCTTCCTCACTGCCAGGTTGTGTAGCATGCAGCACACTATGATGATTCTGCACACCTTAGCAGGTGCATATGGGAGGCCCCTCCTGTCTTGTCCAGGCAGCGGAATCTGCTTTTCAGGAGTCCAAATGTCCGCTCGATCACTCTCCTGGTCCGACCATGTGCCTCATTGTAGCGCATCTCCGCCGGTGTCACAGGGTTCCTGAGGGGTGTCAGCAACCACGGCATGTTGGGATATCCTGAGTTACCTACATAAAGACAATTGCACATTAGATGAGTCTGAAAAGAGGGTGTAAATCAACTTCATCAAACACACACAATGGTAAACAGTCAGTATACACCGACAAGCCAGGCACGCTGGTACTGCATCTGTGACATAATCGTTGGGATGCGACTACTCGTCATGATGTAAGTGTCGTGCCCTGAACCTGGGAAACGTGCACACACATGTGAAATGGTCATGTCTGCCAGACAGACCACCAGAGCATTGATTGAGTGGAAATGTTTCCTGTTTCGGTATATCTGCTCATGTGCCTGTGGTGGTACCAAAGCCACATGTGTCCCATCAATGGAGCCAATGACATGTGGCATCCTTCCCAGTGCGTAGAAGTCACCCTTGATGTCAGCGAGTTGTTGTGGTTTTGGGAAATGGATGTAGTGGTTGAGGAAATGCAACACCGCCTCCAACACATCTCGAAGCACACAGCTGAACATGGTCTGTGACATCCCACCAGCAGTAGTGACAGTGTGTTGGAAAGTACCGGTGGCAAAGAAGTGTAGGGTTGACATCACCTTCACCTTGGGGGTCAGCGCTGCAGGGTATGTCCGGCCAGGTTGCAAGTGTGGGGCCAACTGCTCCGCCAATTCTTCAATCAGTGGCCTAGTGAAGCGGTACCATTGCATGCAGTCACGTTCAACCATGGTTGCAAGGTCAGGGAATGGTCTGTGGACAGCTGGTCTCCTGCAGTACATAGATGAGCAAAGACAGTTTGTCAGTTCCCCTATCTATGTTCCAGTGTCCATGCTAAATAGCACATTAAACAACATGACAGGACACAAGGACATGATGTGTGAGCTGTTGTGTATGGGCACACATGTCAGATACATGCCCATAATCTGACATCTCAGCTCCACAGGTCCACACAACAAGGTCCATGTTGTGCTGTGACCAATCTATGGGCTCTGTCACAGTACATCAGTACGAGTGTCACATACCAGACACACACCACAGTGACTAGTGAGGACAGATGTCTATCCCACATCACATGTTTTTGACAGACACACACAGGGACTTTGTGTCGCCACAAGGACACCATCATGATGTAGCGTCTCATGTACACACCACAACGTACACATGACACACGCAGGAAGTGCCACCTGATTTTTTTGCAGCTCATACATGGATGTCTGTGACACACAGGCGCAACATCAACTCATAATTGACAAAACACATGGATGTGGTGACCATTTGACATTGAACACAAGAAATCTGAGTCATCTCTGTAGCAATAAGCACACAGCGGGCCCGATTCACAGAACTAACTTAAGACAAAATCCTAAACTTACTACCATTTTGGTATTCACAGAAGGCACTTACTCATTTTGGTATTCACAGAAGGCACTTACTCATTTGGGTATTCACAGAAGTTAGTAGTCCTAACTTTAGGACTCCTAAATGCCTTCTGTGAATACCAAAAGTCTTAAAGTTAGGATTTTTCTCAGTTTAGGAGTAGTAAAGTTAGGACTCCTAACTTTAGAACTCCTAAATGCCTTCTGTGAATACCGAAAGTCTTAAAGTTAGGATTTTTCTCAGTTTAGGAGTAGTAAAGTTAGGACTTCTAACTTTAGGACTCCTAAATGCCTTCTGTGAATACCGAAAGTCTTAAAGTTAGGATTTTTCTCAGTTTAGGAGTAGTAAAGTTAGGACTACTTTAGTTAGGACTCCTAACTTTACTACTCCTAAACTGAGAAAATCCTAACTTTAAGACTTTCGGTATTCACAGAAGGCATTTAGGAGTCCTAAAGTTAGGAGTCCTAACTTTACTACTCCTAAACTGAGAAAATCCTAACTTTAAGACTTTCGGTATTCACAGAAGGCATTTAGGAGTCCTAAAGTTAGGACTCCTAACTTCTGTGATTACCGAAATGAGTAAGTGCCTTCTGTGAATACCAAAATGAGTAAGTGCCTTCTGTGAATACCAAAATGGTAGTAAGTTTAGGATTTTGTCTTAAGTTAGTTATGTGAATCGGGCCCATACTGTGGATGAACATCACATTTGTGGCACTGGGACACCCTGTGACCCACAATCCATTCCACCTAAGAGTCAGGGTATATGTCACATGTCATACACAATGTACACCGGGAACTGTGCACATTCCTCATGCTCTGAACTGTACAGTTGTCAATCACAGTGGTTATGTGTACAACACACAAAGGTATCTGTCCCCATGACACCTTGCCCTGCCTGGGAGTGTGTGCCACTAAGTGCCACATACCAAATCACATGTTGACCCATATACACACACAGGTAATGCAGCCTGACATGCCCTTTGATATACAGTGTCACAGTCTGTATTGTTGTTGGTGTGCCCATGTGTCCCTGACAAGCTATGGTGGGTGGCATCCTTTGCACATTGCCTGCAATGGGGACTGACGCGGGTGACAAATTCAAAAGACGTGTCGTACACATAGGGAACGAGGCGTGCGCACGCCTTGCACACACGCCTTGCACCTTGCCTGCAATGGGGACTGACGCGGGTGACAAATTCAAAAGACGCGTCGTACACATGGGGAACGAGGCGTGCGCACCCTTGCACACACGCCTTGCACCTTGCCTGCAATGGGGACTGACACGGGTGACAAATTCAAAAGACGTGTCGTACACATAGGGAATGAGGCGTGCGCACGCCTTGCACACACGCCTTGCACCTTGCCTGCAATGGGGACTGACGCGGGTGACAAATTCAAAAGACGCGTCGTACACATGGGGAACGAGGCGTGCGCACCCTTGCACACACGCCTTGCACCTTGCCTGCAATGGGGACTGACACGGGTGACAAATTCAAAAGACGCGTCGTACACATGGGGAACGAGGCGTGCGCACGCCTTGCACACACGCCTTGCACCTTGCCTGCAATGGGGACTGATGTGGGTGACCAATTCAAAAGACGCGTCGTACACATAGGGAGCGAGGCGTGCGCACGCCTTGCACACACGCCTTGCACCTTGCCTGCAATGGGGACTGACGCGGGTGACAAATTCAAAAGACGTGTCGTACACATAGGGAGCGAGGCGTGCGCACGCCTTGCACACACGCCTTGCACCTTGCCTGCAATGGGGACTGACGCGGGTGACAAATTCAAAAGACGCGTCGTACACATGGGGAACGAGGCATGCGCACGCCTTGCACACACGCCTTGCACCTTGCCTGCAATGGGGACTGACGCGGGTGACAAATTCAAAAGACGCGTCGTACACATGGGAAACGAGGCGTGCGCACGCCTTGCACACACGCCTTGCACCTTGCCTGCAATGGGGACCGACGCGGGTGACAAATTCAAAAGACGCATCATACACATGGGGAACGAGGCGTGCGCACGCCTTGCACACAAGCCTTGCACCTTCCCTGCAATGGGGACCGACGCGGGTGACAAATTCAAAAGACGCGTCGTACACATGGGGAACGAGGCGTGCGCACGCCTTGCACACACGCCTTGCACCTTGCCTGCAATGGGGACTGACGCGGGTGACAAATTCATAAGACGCGTCGTACACATGGGGAACGAGGCGTGCGCACGCCTTGCACACATGCCTTGCACATTGCCTGCAATGGGGACTGACGCGGGTGACAAATTCATAAGACGCGTCATACACATGGGGAACGAGGCGTGCGCACGCCTTGCACATTGCCTGCAATGGGGACTGACGCGGATTTGACCCTTGTACGATTTGTGTGCTGAAAAATCCGTTGGCTCCCTACAACAATGTATCACACTCGTTGGTGTCATGGATTTGAATTATTTGAACGATGCGGAAGGCGTGTACGAGGCGTGCAATGCGATGGATTGGCCAGATTCATAGGATGCAAACGTGTCCGACCTATCGCTTTGGACGCATGGGACAGATTCTGCCTCAGCAGCACCGATATAAGGCTGTCTGTTCCCCTGAGAGCGCACTTGCCTGCACTAAATGCCCCAGATTGCATTCACTGGTACCACTGCTGCTGTCTCTGCATCCTCTGGCTCCAAGAATGGCACGTACTGTGGCGAGGGCCCCAGCCTTCACAGAGGAGGAAAACAAGGCCCTGCTGGACAGCCTCCTTCCACAGTACAGCAAGCTGTATGGGAAACCAGGGGAGCAGGTGAGTGTGCAGTCCACATCCTTTTTCATTGTGCATGTTGTCTGACTGGCACTAATGGCATTGTGTACACCAGTGGTTAGCATGCTCACTGAGTAGTTGTTACCCCCAAAGCGTGTAGGTACCTATGGTGGACAGGTACTGTACAGGAAAAGTGCATTTTTACACGTTTATAATACTCAGGCAATGTTTCCATGTTGTTAATGCAGGACAAATGTCAATCACCATAGTTGCACTACCTGTGTACATCATATGGCCTTGTGATAACGACATGTATATCCAACTGTGTGATGCACAAACATGTTGCATGTGTGGTAATGGACTTTTATCCTTGTCATCCTCACATGTTGATGCCCATCAGAAATAGGAGATCTGGCTGACCATTGCCCGGGCTGTTCGATCTGTGGGGGTCTACAGACGCTGCCTCCGCAACTGCCAGAAGAGGTGGCAGGACCTTCGTGGCTGGACCCGGAGGATCGCAAGAGTCCAGCTGAAGCTGTCGCCTCCTCGCAGAAGGGGCGGACGACAGACACTGACCCCCCACATGCTCCGGATTCTGGCGGTGGTCTTCCCTGACCTGGATGGGCAGTTAAAGGCCAGACAGCAGCAAGGAGGGGGTAAGTGCATGCCTTTTCTGTGAACTATCTCTCACATGCTCTTTGCACTCCTTCATCCTGGTTACACTCCCACAGATCTTCTGTCTGCTTGAACAAGAGTCATGTGCCTAAATTAGGTCATGGCCCATCCACATCTGATGCACAGGTGTGGCCCTTTCACTCTGTGACTTGTGTCACTTGGGTTGTGTGTCCCTGCTGTTGTCCCAGCTTACGGTTCTAAACAGCATCTGCTACCGGTGTATTGCTTTGTCTTCATGAGTGAGGCAATTGATTGCCATGTGTCTGCACATTGCCAGAAATCAGACATGTACTCTGTGTGGGCAATTGATATGTGTTCCAATTGATGCTTTGGCTCACCATATGTGTCTGGGGTATTTTCCACACAGCCATGCAGCAGGTGAGACAATGTTGGGGCCTCAGAAGAATGTACATCATGTGTGTCACACATGCATGAGCACATGCCTAGTGTTCAGGGTAATACCATGTCGCACATGGACCTGGTAAGGTATGCCTACTCCGGACATGAAGTACACTATGTTCTTCTACTCCTGTGTGTCAGCCTACATTTAGTGCATTGTGAAATATGCTATCTGGTGTCTGCCTCGGTATCATTGTGGAGTGGCCTAGCTTTTTAGACTCCTGGGGTGTTGAGCATTTTGGGTTGGGCAGCTAGCTGAGATGTGGCTGTTGGATCATCACAATGGGGTAAGACATAGGTGTGTAATCACTTGATGGTGCCTAATGGTGTATTCTACATTAAATTGCAGGCAGCCTCAATTAGTTCACATAACACTGTGATGTGATCATGTTTACAGATTGTTGCTTGCAGTCACTCAAATGTTGCATTTGTATTACGTGGGATCATCAGATGCCTTAAGATGTGGGTAGCAGTGGGGGAACATGTGCACTTGACAGCTGCAGGGCTTACATTCCCCAAAATGAAAATGATTCGGACACAGTGCAGACTGTTTGCTTTTGGATGCACTGCCCCTGTGACTGAAGCCAGTGATGACTGATTATCCAGACTGGCCTGTAGCATGGTATACCACTTGATAATGTGTATCCTGCAGTAATGTCAGTTGTCCAGCATACACTCAATTGTGGCATTGACCATCAATACATGGGCACATCATGGTGTCTGGTGAAGGAAGCATATCCATTTTACTGACAATGAGTTTGGACATCCCTTCTCCTGACACATGTACTGAGTCAGTGGCAGGAGATGGGATATGTGTGTACTGACACATTTCAATCACAATTCCTGCAGTTCTGAGATATGTCTATGTGGTGCATGTGTGCACATATAAGTAGTGGCATACTACATGCACCAGACAGATGGGTCCATAGAGGGGAAGTATATGAGGGGCATGGTTGACTGGCAGACTGACAGGCTTTTTCAAAATGTGTCAGCACCTTTTGCAATGTTTTCCAAATGATGCCAAGGCGTGCTCTGTAATGTGCTGTACTGACTGTGATGTGTCAGGTGAAACAGGTGACTGATGTGGATCTGTTTATCCTGATTGTTTGCAGATACATCTTCGGCTACTGGAGGAGACAGCTCCGCGGACCAAGAGGAGCCGCAGAGCCAGACTGGGTCTGCTGCAGAGGAGTTGGAGGGACCCAGTGGCACAGAGGGTGAGGGGAGCCACACTGAGGAGACCTCAGCTACGACCACCTCGGCTGAGGAACACAGCATCTCGAGTGAGGACTCCCTTGTAGAGGCGGGTGTCAGCAGACCCCAGACAACACCTAGCGAGTCTGTCCCCGCCACCACCACCATCTCCACCCTCCCATCTGCTCCCATCCCAGATGTCCGTGGAGGCCCCCATGTAAGGGAGCATGTCTCCTTCGTGCCAGGCACCGCACCCCCTGCCCCTGTCTCCCCTGCTGCCCTGAGTGTGGAGTCTGTGGACTTACTGAAGCAGCTCCATGTAGGGCAGACAGCGATGCTGAGTGTCCTCCATTCCCACACCACTCTGTTGACACAACTGGTGTCCTTCATGGAGGGCATCTCATCAAACATGTCTGCCCTACATTGGACCATTCAGGCCATGGCCTCCACACAGACGTCAGCAGTGTCCCTCCTCCAACAGTCCCTCACCCCTCCTACCTCTGCCACATCCACAATCCCCACTACCCTACCTGTCCAACGCACACACACACCAGCACCGGCACGCACCACAACAGACACAAGCAGCGCACAGCCACGCAAGACAAAATCCAGAGCCACAGGCACGCACACTCCGGGGACTGATGGCACACACACAGGGGATGGGTCACAGACGCACAAACAGACATCCACAAGCACTCCACAGTCCTCAGATGCCTCTCCCTCCAAACCCCTTCCCTTGCCTCACCTGCAATCCCCCTTCACAGCAGCTCTTCCTCTGTGACCTTGGCCTCTTCCCCACCGATCCATCTGCTCCAACTCACAAGGGGAGGAGGAAGTCACCACGCACAGGGGGGAGTTCCCCTGCCACACGGACACCCTCCCCCAGGCGCACGGACACTGAGGCCCCCATCCGCAAGTCCCCCCAGACCAGGAAGAGCAAGACCCCACCACGATCCCGCAGCGCCACCAAACAGTCTCCGTCCTGCAGCCCCCAGGCCACCCTCCACAGGTACCCCCGCCACACCCTGCCCCTCGTTCACCCACACATCGATACCGCATCCCCAAAATGCTTAGGCCCTCCCCCCCTACCACATGCACTTCCACCCCCACCTCACACGGTCAGCCTGTTCCTGCCACTGGTGTGGAGACCGTGTCCCCCCCTCTGTCCTGCCCACCTCACCTGAACCCCATGACACTCCTTTGGAGGTTGGCACTGCAGTAGATAGCACATCCACCCCGTCTGACTTGGGCACTGCAGTGGAGACCCCGTCCACACCATCTGACCTGCCCACTGCAGTGGTGCCGGCAACAACCCCGTCTGACTTGAGCCCTGCAGTGGTGACGGCACCCACCACATCTGACTTGGGCCCTGCAGTGGTGACGGTGCCCACTGTGTCAGACACCTCCACTGCAGTTGCCAGTGACACTCCTGCACCCACCACCCCTCCCCTGCCCCATTCTGCTGTCCCCTGATCCTGTCCCTGCGGTGCCTGGCCTGCCCCTATGTATGCCCCTCCAAGGGGAGATGTTCCCTGGCCATAGCAGTGCAGGCAAACAATGGGTGACAACTTGTCACATGTCACCCTGGTTGAATGTAGGAATGGACTGGCCATTGGCCTTTTGACATTGTACACTTAACTTACCAGTTACATGGATTTATGTTTTTAATAAAGCCACTTGTTGTCATCCAGTGTTGTTGCATCTAATGTACATGATGTTGATGATGAGTGTCATGGACTTGCTGTTGTACTGGTGTTTTAAAGGTACAACAGAATGATTTGTTGATGTGATGGACTCCATGTGGTCCATGGGATATGTGTACTTTTCTGCTATGTATCCATGACATCCTTTGCTGCAATTTCAGGGTGTAATGATAGCAAAATGTTGTGACCAGGATTTTCTCGTTGGGTTTCTACTTCACATCTTTGGCATACACTGTTGCACATATGTTGTGCTTACATTTGGGCACAGAGTGAGATTCCCTGACTGGGCCCATCTCCACTGGACAGGCAGGTTTGTGCATCCATGGTACACAAGTCATCTGTGCCATCAGTGCAACTAGCTCTACATGTGTATTGCGTATGTGCAGATGACTGAAGGGACACTCCCGTACACAGGCTGCTGTGACCAGAGCTTTCATTGTGTTGTAATTGTTGGCTCACTGGGCAAGTGTTGTGCTGGCATGCCAGAACCATGCACAGACAACGTTTTGCACAGCTGACCTTCCCCAGGATTGGAGACCCCTCATGGCATTGTGTCATTCCGTGACATTGCCTGGGCACATAGTGTGTGTTGTGTGAGCATGTCTGTGTGTGTTCCCTTCCCTTTTTTCAACACAGCCTGTGTTCCATACAGATGTTCCTGTTTGGTGCGCTTGCTGAGTTGTCCTGTGTTCATCAACATCTTTGCCCTGGGTTTTCTGGGATGTAGGTGCATGGCAAACTACTGGTCATTAGGTTGTTATCCCTGGCTGTTTTAGTTGTAAGTTCCGGGGATGTTGTCAAACGCACGTGGGACACATTCTGGATTCCCATTGGCACTTATGTGTTACCAACATCAAGTTGTTTTCCCTATGTCGTATCTGTCAGTGAGTGGCTCACTTGTATGTGTGTGTGACTACTCCCACTCATCAGGGTCATTGCTGCAATGTTGGAAGGTGTCGACATGTGTTCTTTGTGGGTCTCCTTTGGTTCCTCATTGGTGTGGGTGTGTGGCAGGGTTCCCACTGAATCTGGTAGTTTTCACGTTATGCCCATGTACCGCATACTGTGCAGTGTTGCAGACATTCACAGGGGTTGTTGACAGGCCATGTGTGAGGATTTGTGGGTACCTTAGATCCCCCCACCCCCACTGGGATTGTCATGGGTGCATGAGCAATGTCACCAGTCCATGTGTGCCTAGCTGATGCACATTGGTGCAGATCAAGGTGTGTGGTGTTGAGGGTGGCCAAATGGGAGTGGGTTCATGTCTAGGCCCCTACCTACATTTTGCCCATTGATTGCAGGCCATGGCCAGTGATTTGTGTTTATGGAGGTGTGATGGGAGTTTGTTGTTCAGGATACATGACCCAGTATGCACAGCTGACTGTGCTCCACAGTATCGGCAAAACCTACCTTTGTCATCACAGTGGGATTGGCGTACAGGCTACTGTCACCCCAAATTACGGTCCCTGAGGGTAGTGCTGTAGTGGGTCTGTCTCTTGCTGTGTTGGTTGCTGTTCAACCCAGCTTGTGTCACATGAATCCGTTGGGATCCCACTCATCTGACAATGCCTGCTTGCCCACAAAGGGGTGCACAGTTCATGAGTTAGTTTTGTATGGCACTGTGTACACATCTGTGTGATTGGAGTTCAGCCCACCGTCATGTGTTGTGTACTAGCCTGGGGACACTGAGACACACACACGTGTTGTGTTTGATATGCAGTGTGGGGCTGCCTGTCTGTGTTTGAGCATCTGCACCTCTGCATTGGTATGGCTTTTGCGTTACATTGGCTGGATGTTGTTGGAGGTTTTTCCCTAGTGTCCATGCGTCTTGTAGCTCATCATCCTGCACATTGATCATGTTTGGTATGTCCCATTGCTGCCATGATATGGGACTTGGTCACCTAACATCAACAGTCTCCACAGGATTCCTCATTTTGTGTGTCTGTTCGTGAAGATATGTGTGTATGCATCATGATGCTCACTTTTCACATAGTCTAATTGGACACTGGAGGCATTGTCAGGGCTCATGGCCAATGCTTGTCTGCACATGGCAGAGGGAGTTCTTGTGATACACAGCAATCTTTGCCTCCCAAATCTATGTTTGTATGTGACACAACCACCACATTGCCACTACATTGCTTGTGGTGTTGGGACCAGTAATCACAAATGCTGGTCTGGTGATGCTGCTATTATGATGTCCACACTCACCTTCTGGTCACTGTAGTGATGTGGGGTTTAGACCCCATTCCCACAATGATCCGGAAATGCTGTATTTTTGGGCAACACAATCACCTTTTGGTCACTGTAGTGATGGGGGGTTTAGACCCCATTCCCACAATGATCCTAAGGTGCTGTATTTTTGGACAACACAATCACCTTTTGGTCACTGTAGTGATGGGGGGTTTAGACCCCATTCCCACAATGATCATAATATGCTGGATTTTTGGACACCACAATCACCTTTTGTGCACATATGTGACGGGAGTCACATTGTATGTTCACTGTCAGAATCTGTGTTGTGTGCATTTTGCACACACACACATACAATCTTGCTGAGATGGTAGGGGGGGTTGCTTAGTCACCCTATGTGTGTGAATGCTGGTGGTGCTGGCCATCCAGCCCCCTATGAGTGGGGATGGTGGTGCTGCTGGGTATCCAGCCCCCTATGAGTAGGGGAAACTGGTAGTGATGGGCATCCAGCCCACTATGAGTGGGGATGAGAGTAGTGCTTGGCATCCAGCCCCCTATGAGTAGGGGGTACTGGTAGTGATGGGCATCCAGCCCCCTATGAGTGGGGATGGTAGTAGTGCTGGGCATCCAGCCCCCTATGAGTGGGGGTACTGGTAGTGCTGGGCATCCAGCCCCCTATGAGTAGGGGGTACTGGTAGTGCTGGGCATCCAGCCCCCTATGAGTGGGGATGGTAGTAGTGCTGGGCATCCAGCCCCCTATGAGTAGGGGGTACTGGTAGTGATGGGCATCCAGACCCTATGAGTGGGGGGTACTGGTAGTGATGGGCATCCAGCCCCCTATGAGTGGGGATGGTAGTAGTGCTGGGCATCCAGCCCCCTATGAGTAGGGGGTACTGGTAGTGCTGGGCATCCAGCCCCCTATGAGTGGGGGTACTGGTAGTGCTGGGCATCCAGCCCCCAATGAGTAGGGGGTACTGGTAGTGATGGGCATCCAGCCCCCTATGAGTGGGGATGGTAGTAGTGCTGGGCATCCAGCCCCCTATGAGTAGGGGGTACTGGTAGTGATGGGAATCCAGCCCCCTATGAGTGGGGATGGTAGTAGTGCTGGGCATCCAGCCCCCTATGAGTGGGGGTACTGGTAGTGCTGGGCATCCAGCCCCCTATGAGTGGGGGTACTGGTAGTGATGGGCATCCAGCCCCCTATGAGTGGGGGTACTGGTAGTGCTGGGCAACCAGCCCCCTATGGGTAGGGGGTACTGGTAGTGCTGGGCATCCAGCCCCCTATGAGTGGGGATGGTAGTAGTGCTGGGCATCCAGCCCCCTATGAGTAGGGGCTACTGGTAGTGATGGGCATCCAGCCCCCTATGAGTGGGGATGGTAGTAGTGCTGGGCATCCAGCCCCCTATGAGTAGGGGGTACTGGTAGTGCTGGGCATCCAGCCCCCTATGAGGGGGGTACTGGTAGTGCTGGGCATCCAGCCCCTATGAGTAGGGGGTACTGGTAGTGATGGGCATCCAGCCCCTATGAGTGGGGATGGTAGTAGTGCTGGGCATCAAGCCTCCTATGAGTAGGGGGTACTGGTAGTGATGGGCATCCAGCCCCCTATGAGTGGGGGTACTGGTAGTGCTGGGCATCCAGCCCCCTATGAGTGGGGGTACTGGTAGTTATGGGCATCCAGCCCCCTATGAGTGGGGATGGTAGTAGTGCTGGGCATCCAGCCCCCTATTAGTAGGGGGTACTGGTAGTGATGGGCATCCAGCCCCCTATGAGTGGGGGTATTGGTAGTGCTGGGCATCCAGCCCCCTATGAGTGGGGGTACTGGTAGTGATGGTCATCCAGCCCCCTATGAATGGGGGTACTGGAAGTGCTGGGCAACCAGCCCCCTATGAGTAGGGGGTACTGGTAGTGATGGGCATCCAGCCCCCTATGAGTGGGGATGGTAGTAGTGCTGGGCATCCCCCCTAGGTGTGGGTACTGCTGGTAGTGAGGACCATGCAACCCCTGTGGTTTTGCTGTTGCTGGTGGAAGGGATGTCCCCCCTATGTGTGTGTAGCATTTTGCGTGTTCGTGACGTTTGTGTGGGTGTCTGACTTACCGTCTGCGATGTACGCTTCTGTTCATGATCCGGTCGTAGATATACAGTACTGGGATGACCTGCGCGATGGGATTCATCATTAGCTCGTCTCGTTCTTGCTGATTGTTGCTCCGTCTCGTACACGTTGGGAGTTGGTCCGTCTCGTAGCCGTGGATCGTGTTGTGGCGCGAATCGGACCTGCTATGCAGCTCTACAGGATGCTGTGACGTGCTGCTAGTGGCGACTCGTTCGGCACGTAGGAAGTGCACATCGTACTTGCCCGGCTGGAAACTGCTGTTTTCATGCCTCCGGACGAGTCGATTTCAGCGGTTATGGTTCCGGCTCGTACGGGAAATATTGCTGGTTTCAGAGCCTACGGCTTGGTCGGCATTCGGACACATTTGCGCATCGTACTTCCTTATCCGGACGGATCGGCTCCGGGAACGAGTGGGTTGTAAGGTAAGGCTACGGACGGCTCTCGGAGGGCTGTCCGAGCGAGATCGGAATCGACCCCTTAATTGGGCTAGGTGCTGGACACTAAATTTAATTAATTTACTATTCCCACTCCAATCAGTATTTAATTGGAGTAGGTGCTGGACACTAAACCTAATTTAATTACTATTCCCACTCCAGTCAGTATTTAATTGGGGTAGGTGCTGGACACTAAACCTAATTTAATTACTATTCCCACTCGAGTCAATATTTAATTGGGGTAGGTGCTGGACACGAAACCTAATTAATTTACTATTCCCACTCCAGTCAGTATTTAATTGGGGTAGGTGCTGGATACTAAACTTAATTAATTTACTATTCCCACTCCAGTCAGTATTTAATTGGAGTAGGTGCTGGACACAAAACTTAATTAATTTACTATTCCCACTCCAATGAGTATTTAATTGGGCTAGGTGCTGGACACTGAACTTAATTAATTTACTATTCCTACTACAGTCAGTATTTAATTAGGGTAGCTGCTGGACACTAAACCTAATTTAATTACTACTCCCACTCCAGTCAATATTTAATTGGGCTAGGTGCTGGACACTAAACTTAATTAATTTACTATTCCCACTCCAATCAGTATTTAATTGGGGTAGGTGCTGGACACTAAACCTAATTTAATTACTATTCCCACTCCAGTCAATATTTAATTGGGGTAGGTGCTGTACACTAAACCTAATTTAATTACTATTCCCACTCCAGTCAATATTTAATTGGGGTAGGTGCTGGACACGAAACCTAATTAATTTACTATTCCCACTCCAGTCAGTATTTAATTGGGGTAGGTGCTGGACACTAAACTTAATTAATTTACTATTCCCACTCCAGTCAGTATTTAATTGGAGTAGGTGCTGGACACTAAACTTAATTAATTTACTATTCCCACTGCAATGAGTATTTAATTGGGCTAGGTGCTGGACACTGAACTTAATTAATTTACTATTCCCACTACAGTCAGTATTTAATTAGGGTAGCTGCTGGACACTAAACCTAATTTAATTACTACTCCCACTCCAGTGAATAATTAATTGGGCTAGGTGCTCGACACTAAACTTAATTAATTTACTATTCCCACTCCAATCAGTATTTAATTGGGGTAGGTGCTGGACACTAAACCTAATTTAATTACTATTCCCACTCCAGTCAATATTTAATTGGGGTAGGTGCTGGACACTAAACCTAATTTAATTACTTTTCCCTCTCCCGTCAATATTTAATTGGAGTAGGTGCTGGACACTAAACTTAATTAATTTACTATTCCCACTCCAGTCAGTATTTAATTGGGGTAGGTGCTGGACACTAAACTTAATTAATGTACTATTCCCACTCCAGTCAGTATTTAATTAGAATAGGTGTTGGACACTAAACTTAATTAATTTACTATTCCCACTCCAATCAGTATTTAATTGGGCTAGGTGCTGGACACTGAACTTAATTAATTTACTATTTCCACTCCAATCAGTATTTAATTGGGGTAGGTGCTGGACACTAAACCTAATTTAATTACTATTCCCACTCCAGTCAGTCTTTAATTGTGGTAGGTGCTGGACACTAAACTAAATTTAATTACTATTCCCACTCCAGTCAATATTTAATTGGGGTAGGTGCTGGACACTAAACTTAATTAATTTACTATTCCCACTCCAGTTAGTATTTAATAGGTGTAGGTGCTGGACACTAAACTTAATTAATTTACTATTCCCACTCCAGTCAGTATTTAATTGGAGTAGCTGCTGGACACTAAGGGGCCAACTCCGATCTCGGCCGGTAGGGCACCGAATCGGATTCAGCTTAACCGGATCCGATTCGGAGCCCTATTTCCCGACCGAGTCGTACGTGCGTCCAGGCGAGCAAGTACGATGCGTGCGCTCGCGAAATCTCCGACCGACTCGTTCGCAGGACCCGACCGCTCCGACCGACTCGCACGGGGACGACACGCACCTCGCAATGGAGACGTTTCCCGGCCGGGTAAGTACGATGCGCACCTCGACCGCTCCGACTCGCGCAGCCCGGCTCCAAGGAGCTGTCGGAGCCGCACTTTGGGGGTCCGTGTCGGACCCCCCTGGAAGCGTAGGCGTGCGAGTCGCACACAGGGGGGACACATGGGTCCCCCCTACACGTGCATGTACAGTGCGACCCGCATCGACGCGAACACGCTGTAGGGGGCGCCCTTGTTCGCGTCGTGCCCATTGAGTCAATGGGAGCCCGTGTACGCGTCGTACGACTGGCTCCCATTGACTTCAATGGAAGTCCGACCGAATCGAGTCCGATAGCATGCGTGCGCATCGTACTTGTTCGGTCGGACTGCTAGGGTCCGATTCGGTCGGAAATCTCTCCGGGTCCGGCTCGGTCGGAGAGATTTCCGGCCCGAATCGGAATCGGCCCCTAAATCAAATTTAATTACTATTCCCACACCAGTAAATATTTAATTGGGCTAGGTGCTGGACACTAAACTTAATTAATTTACTATTCCCACTCTAATCAGTATTTAGTTGGGGTAGGTGCTGGCCACTAAACCTAATTTAATTACTATTCCCACTCCAGTCAATATTTAATAGGGGTAGGTGCTGGACACTAAACCTAATTTATTTACTATTCCCACTCCAATCAATATTTAATTGGGGTAGGTGCTGGACACTAAACTTAATTAATTTACTATTCCCCCTCCAGTCAGTATTTAATTGGGGTAGGTGCTGGACACTAAACTTAATTAATTTACTATTCCCACTCCAGTCAGTATTTAATTAGAATAGGTGCTGGACACTAAACTTAATTAATTTACTATTCACACTCCAATCAGTATTTAATTGGGCTAGGTGCTGGACACTGAACTTAATTAATTTACTATTTTCACTCCAATCAGTATTTAATTGGGGTAGGTGCTGGACACTAAACCTAATTTAATTACTATTCCCACTCCAGTCAGTTTTTAATTGTGGTAGGTGCTGGACACTAAACCTAATTTAATTACTATTCCCACTCCAGTCAATATTTAATTGGGGTAGGTGCTTGACACTAAACTTAATTAATGTACTATTCCCACTCCAGTCAGTATTTAATAGGGGTAGGTGCTGGACACTAAACTTAATTAATTTACTATTCCCACTCCAGTCAGTATTTAATTGGGGTAGCTGCTGGACACTGAATTTAATTTAATTACTATTCCTACTCCACTCTGTATTTAATTGGGTTAAGTGCCGGACACTAAACTTAATTAATTTACTATTCCCACTATAGTCACTATTTAATTAACACATGTTCACACTACTACATATATTGTATAACATTATAATTATTATTTTTTAATTATATATTTTAATGTTTTTAATTTTTTAATATCACAATAATTTTTTTAAATTTCCCTACATTTTTTAAAATTTTAAATGTTGTTTATACCATACATATAAAAAAAATGTTATCTTAACTTCTAAATTTGTTTTATTTTCTCAAATAACCACCCTTATCTCCTATAAATCCAACATCCCGCTCATAAATTTTACTTTGAAATGCGAAAATAAATTTAAAATAAATATTTTATTATTTAAAATGTATACAAATTAAAATAATATTTTTAAAAACACTCCCCAACCTTATCCCCAATAAACCCAACATCAAACTCCAAAATTTTAATTTCAAATTCGAAATTAAATTATAAATTCATAATTAAAATTTTAAGATTTTAACAAATTTTTTTATTTTTAAACACTCCCCACCCTTATCCCCTATAAATCCAACATCCCGCTTCTAAAATTTAATTTGAAATTCGAAATTAAATAAAAAATTCATACTTTAAATTTTCATTTTTATACAAATTAAATTAATTTTCTTTAAAACACTCCCCACCCTTATCCCCTATAAACCCAACATCCCGCTCCTAAATTTTGATTTAAAATTCGAAATTAAATTATAAATTCATACTTAAGATTTTAAAATGTAAATAAATTAAATTATTTCTTTTTAAAACACTCCCCACCCTTATCTCCTATAAACCCAACATCCTGCTCCTAAATTTTAAATTGAAATTTTAAATTTAATTATAAATACATATTTAAATTTTTTAAATTTAAACACATTAAATTACTTTTTTTTAAACACTCCCTACCCTTATCCCCTATAACCCAACATCCCGCTCCTAAAACAATATAAAAAAATACTTTTATTTTATAAAATTTAAAAAAATTAGTACTTAACATTAACTCTAAAATATTTGAAAAACATACAAAAACGATATTTTGGCATGGCGATATTTTTACTATCGATATTACTAACATCGATATTTACCGACACACCTCAAAACGATATTAACTACATCGATATACACAACATCGATATTTCATACTCTCGATATTATGAACTCGATATTTCTGTACATCGATATAAAAAATTCGATATTTTAACTGTGCACCCTTAGTTATATTACAAGACATGTGTGCTCATAAACAGCAGCTGCGTTCTCGTGCTGTGTCTAGCTGCTAGTGCCTGACCAGAGAGAATAACAAGGGACATTGTTGTTTGACCTTGTGTGTTGTGTTTAAACTAAATCCCAGGAAAAGAAAAGAACACAAAAACATATGCAGGTTCTGTGTGAAAGTATAGTGTGGCACAAAAGCAAGTGTGTTTACATAGTAACATGTGCCAAAGAATATGCAGCCTATAACGTGCACAATTAGGCTAACACAAGGAAAACTACAATGGGCCATGCTAGAATCACACGTCATGTCAAGTTTCAATTTTTTTGTGAACATAATAATTTTGTATCTGAAAAAGCGTACCAGACCGCAAAATTGGTCTTCGACTGATGTATATATGATTTCTAGAATTTCCTAGATTGAATATGTGTTTTCCACCATTCTATCACCTTTACTGAAATATTGTTCCAATGACAACCAGCCAGTAAGAGTACTGACTCATGCACCCAGCACCTCATTAGACCTAGCACTGAAAGAACTTAGGGGCATATTAGCAAGGGCACTATCGCCGCTTTAGCGGCACTTTTTGCCGCTAAAGCGGCGATATTTATATCGCCCTATCAGCAAACTGTCTCTAACAGCAGTTAGCGACAGTTTGCGGGCATTAGCGCCCGTTTTTTTACCGCTTTGCATGTCAGCGATATTTATCGCTAATGACATGCAAAGTGGGCGTTCCCGACGAACAAACCTGGGAAACACTCGCTAACAGGCCTATCGCCTATTAGCAAGGTGGCCATGGCCCCAGTTAGCGACGTGAAAAGTCGCGCTAACCGGGTCATCGCCATTTATTTAACACCTGCAATTAGCAGGTGTTAGCCATACCTAACATGGGGGTGGATTATGCTGATACGACCACAGGGTCGTATCAGCAAGGTGTTCTCCCTTCTCCATGCAACATCGCAGGTTTTTCAGCGATGTTGGCCCATTTCCCCCGCTATCGCTGGAATATTCATCGCCATAGCGCTAATCGTTGCTAATACAGCGTCAGCGTGGCGATATATTCCAGCGATAGCCGGCGATAAAACAAATCACGCTAAGCAGGGTTAGCGATGATTATCGCCTCTTCTTGCTAATATGCCCCTTAGCAAGAAGAGGCGATAATCATCGCTAACCCTGCTAAAGCGGCGATAGTGCCCTTGCTAATATGCCCCTAAGTTCGAAGTACCACCAGAAATACGGATAGAGCATTAATTGAAAATGCTTCATCTTAAAATGTGGCTCTTATCCCAATAAGAAGCAATGGCAGTACCAAAAAAAAGAAAACAAATCGGAGATTATAGTTTCCATCAAATGATACAGTTTAGAGTGGGGCAACTGAAATAAATAGATGCATACCTATAACTTAAGGGAAAGTGATCTAATTCGGACGGAGAAAAGGCATATAAAAAACATGAGGTGGCAACAAAGCATTGCACAGTGGCATATGGGCTTAAAGATCCATGCGAACATGTTTTTCTACTCTAACATATTTTAAAGTGTTTCAGTTACTTAATTTCCCTGAAATTCACCTGGTAGAGTCTGTGGCAGTAATTCTTCCATAGGAGCCAATAGAGCCCTGTGTGAAAAGGACTTAACAAGGCACATAATAATGAATTATACCATTTCTAAGGAGAACCATCTTTTTGCCTTATCCCTCGCATTCTTTTTCTCTTTGAACATGAAGGGCCTCATTTATCAAATGTTCAGGCAGTGCAGCAAGCCACCTTGCTGCACTGCGTGAAAGGGAAAGGGCAGGAATGCGCTGTATTTAACATTATACTGTGTACAAACTGCTGCCTAGCTCCAGCTCAGCAAAAAACGACAGGAGTAAACCCATAGACCAGGTTGAGATCTGGGTAAGGAAGCGTAGAACAACAACAATATCTCAACCGGTATTATTGGGCGAGCTAATTAATAAGTATGTACCAGACATTACAATGAAAGAAAAATAGGGAGACTCGTAGTTTGTTTTAAAAGTGCTCAAGGCATCATATATTTTGAAAAAGAAAACAATAGTTGCAGAAACAATTGGGAACAGTTCTATCAGTACTGTAAGCAATAATTGCAGGTGCAGCCCGAAGACTTTGTGCACGCAAGTGCTCGTGACACTCAAAGGTGAACGGCGCAGGTGACAAGTGAAAAGAACAGCGAGGGCGCAACGTGAAGGTGACTGATATGTACAAGGTTTTATGGTTCACAAAAGGTTATTTGTAAAGTTTAATCATATTCTTTAGACATTTTTGAAGGAACCATAGTTGAAAAAGGCGCCGCAAATAGCGCTGGTGTGTCGACAGCGTTTCGATCCTAGTCAGTTGGGATCATCATCAGGACCAGGTTGCCATTTGAAGGTGCTATACAAGGGAGGAAAGGGAAAATGAAAAGGGGGAATGGGGGCGCGCGAGAGAGCATCAGGGGCGCGGGAGAAGCGGGCTGGTGAGGCGTACCTGAGGAATCGGCTGAGGTAGCGATGAAGGTGGGGAAGGTGGGGCAGAGGAGCTTGCCCTGTGTCAGTGGCAACTGGGTCCACGAGGTGGGGCCCAGTGGAGCAAAAGGGAGCGAACGGGTGAGTAAAGGCCTCAGAGGGCCGGGAGGACAGTGCGGGAGTAAAGTGCAAGCCTTACCAAGGTGATACGCAGGTTAAATTCATCTGCAAATGTCCGCCCGGGGAAGGTAGAACCCGGAAGGCATGGTTGTTCCAAAGGTGGGAATGGGGACGAGGCTGTATCCGGTCTGCAGGGATCCGGAGTATCAGTGGGCCTAGAAATGGAAGGCTCATGAATATCAAGGTAGTAAGGGCTGAGAGCCTGGTGTTAGCCTGCGGATAGCAGGGAGCGATCCTAACTTACCCAGTGATGCTGCGTGAGTCAGGAGCTGAGGCAGGAGACAGGGTCGGAGCCCCGATCCACTGTTGGTGTGCTGAGACGGGGGACGTGTAATAGGTCCGTCCTACACAAGCAGAGACAAGTAGGAATAATCAAGAGTGGGCTAGTCGGTGGCATGCCGGGTGTGGGCAAAAACCGGTGGTTCCAATTTGGGGGCTTACCGTCAGGAGAAAAGTGTGTGGAATCAATCCTGATGAAGCGGTGTGGTTGAATGAATTTGCAATCTTCACGGAGCCGCCACAGTCGTGATCGGCAGGCAGGAGTATGAGTAAGCAATGCAGACCGGCCGTATATGCTAAGGAGTGCAAGATCCTGATTGCAGCGTGGACGTCATCACGCATGGGGAAGTGGCGAATACGTCACTGCGCGAGTGGGCGTGCCTATCAGGGTACAGCGCTGTTGTAAAGGGGACAGCCAAACGCTGAGAGTCAATTGGAGAGGGGAAATCAAGGGCGTCGTGTCGACGGTGGTTTCGATGTGCAGGCACGGGGAGGAGTTACCCGGTGGATGTAAGAGTGGTCGTCAAGGCGACCAGGCAAGCATTGCAACGGAGATGTGCAAGCTGCCAGTTAAGATAGGGGGTGGGAGCGCGTGGAATGGGGATGGGTGAGGGAGAGAGGAAAAAGGTGGTTTATGGGAACTTCAATTAAACAGTAGGAAAACATAGTCAAATTATATACATATATGTAATGGCCAAGATATTTGTGATCATTTATACTGGGAGTTGGGCACATAAACCATCAATGCTCGCAATTAATACAGGTTAATAGGTTCAAGTTGGGGTTTTTTGCCAGTCTAATGTGACGGAATGAAGGTGGGCAGAATTGGGAGCATTCAGTCCAGACCAGGTGGAGTCTGCAGAGAACACGTGGGGCAAAGTACTGGGTGGGCATGGGAGGTCCAGTTGGAGAAGTGTCAGACAGAGTTACAATTGAACAGTACTGTTCCATTCATCAATTGTGTTTAGTCCACGGTGCACCGAGTTGCATCTAGTGATCCATTTGCATTCGCTTTTATTCCGTAACAATTGATGGTTACCCCCTCTAGTTGGTAATGAGGGTTGGTCAATGACCTGCCACGTCATTTCCAGCTCGCTGTGTTGTTTCTAGATGTAGTGGGTCACCAAAGGGGCGGTTATCACCTTACAATGAATGCGGCTCTTGTGTTGAATTATCTTCTGTTTGACCATTTGGGTCGTTTGGCCAATGTAGACTAGGTCACAGGGGCATCGGATGGCATAGATTATGTTGCTGGAGCGGCAATTGGTAAAGGTTTTGAGTTTGTAGGTCTTGTTGTTAGAGTTAAATTCCTTGGTGTTCACTGTAAGGCAGCAAACTATACAGTTCTGGCATCTGTAGTGCCCAATGATGGGCGGAAGGCCCCACGTAGCAGTGATAGATTCTTGTGGGCTTGGTTTTGTGGGCCATGTGATTGCATGAACCAAATGGTTGGAGAGGTTGTCACCTCTTTTGTAGGAAAAGAGCGGAGGTTGTTGAAATGGTTCATGTGTTCTAAGTATAGACCAGTTTCTCTTAATGATTTTGCTGACTTGATTACTGCAAGGGCTGAATTTGGTGACAAAAGGAATCCGAGTGTTGGCTTGTCTGTTCTGGGGCGTCAGGAGGTGTTCCCGATGGCAATACCACGCTCTTTTGCGGGGTCGGAGACCAGGCGTGGTGGGTATCCTCTTTGGATGAGTTTATTCGAAAGGACATCTGCTTCCCGGAAATAGTCTTTCAACCACTTACAATTTCTTCAGATGCGAAGAAACTGACCGTAAGGAAGGCCATCCCGGAGACTGCGAGGATGGTAACTTGAGTAGTGTAATAAGGTGTTATGTTCGGTGGGCTTCCTGTATAGGGTGGTCCCACTTTTTCCATCCTCCGCGTGCAAGGTGATGTCCAGAAAAGGAAGATCATTGGATCTGCAATCTGAGGTAAACTTCAGATGGGGTTGTGACTGATTCAGCCAAGTTATGAAGGAATCTAAGTTGTTGGTCGGACCCTTCCACAGTAGGAGAATGTCATCTATGTAGCGTCGCCAAAGCAAAATCTGGTGTTGGAAGGGATTGTGATGCGTAAGGATGTGTGTTTTTTCAAGGTTGTAGACTAATAAGATGGCAAAGTTGGGGGTAAAGCATGCCCCCATAGACACTCCTTTGATTTGAAGGTAGAAGGTATCACGATATATCACAGCAATTCTCAGTAAGTCCATGATAAAGTCCGTGGGGATCAAAGTCGGTCTGGGTCTGGTTTCAAGTAGCTCCTGGATAACCAAAAGGCCTTCCTCATGGGGAATAGACGGGTCCCTGGTGTCAAGGGGATCGTCTATTGTGGTGGGCCCCATTGGTAAAACTTTCTTTGGGTTTGTCGCTCTCCCGATACATAAAGATAGTACCAACCCACCCGGCCGTCCAATTGTTTCTGGATGTGGTTCCGTCTTGGAACCCTTGGGCAAATACATCGATGCAGTCATTAAAGACTTTGTGCCCATGGCTGAAACATACATACGCGACAGCATGGACCTCATAAATACCATTGAGGACAGACCATTTGACACCAGCACCGAACTCATGGCGGGACTTGACATAGAGTCTCTTTACACCAACATTCCCCATGAGGAAGGCCTTATGGTTATCCAGGAGCTACTTGAAACCAGACCCAGACCGACTTTGATCCCCACGGACTTTATCATGGACTTACTGAGAATTGCCTTGGAGAATAACTACTTTCTATATCGTGATACCTTCTACCTTCAAATCAAAGGAGTGTCTATGGGGGCATGCTTTGCCCCCAACTTTGCCATCTTATTCGTCTACAACCTCGAAAAAACACACATCCTTACGCCTCATAATCCCTTCCAGCACCAGATTTTGCTTTGGCGACGCTACATAGATGACATTCTCCTACTGTGGAAGGGTCCGACCAACACCTTAGATTCCTTCATAACTTGGCTGAATCAGTCACAACCCCATCTGAAGTTTACCTCAGATTGCAGATCCAATGATCTTCCTTTTCTGGACATCACCTTGCACGCTGAGGATGGAAAAAGTGGGACCACCCTATACAGGAAGCCCACCGAACGTAACACCTTATTACACTACTCCAGTTACCATCCTCGCAGTCTCCGGGATGGCCTTCCTTACAGTCAGTTTCTTCGCATCAGAAGAAATTGTAAGTGGCGGAAAGACTATTTCCGGGAAGCAGCTGTCCTTTCGAATAAACTCATCCAAAGAGGATACCCACCACGCCTGGTCTCCGAACCCGCAAAAGAGCGTGGTATTGCCTTCGGGAACACCTCCTGACGCCCCAGAACAGACAAGCCAACACTCGGATTCCTTTTGTCACCAAATTCAGCCCTTGCAGTAATCAAGTCAGCAAAATCATTAAGAGAAACTGGTCTATACTGAGAACACATAAACCATTTCAACAACCTCCGCTCTTTTCCTACAAAAGAGGCGACAACCTCTCCAACCATTTGGTTCATGCAATCACATGGCCCACAAAACCAAGCCCACAGGAATCTATCACTGCTACGTGGGGCCTTCCGCCCATCATTGGGCACTACAGATGCCAGAACTGTATAGTTTGCTGCCTTACATTGAACACCAAGGAATTTAACTCTAACCACAAGACCTACAAACTCAAAACCTTCACCAATTGCCGCTCCAGCAACATAATCTACGCCATCCGATGCCCCTGTGACCTAGTCTACATTGGCCAAATGACCCAAATGGTCAAACAGAAGATAATTCAACACAAGAGCCGCATTCATTGTAAGGTGATGACCGCCCCTTTGGTGACCCACTACATCGAGAAACAACACAGCGAGCTGGAAATGACGTGGCAGGTCATTGACAACCCTCACTACCAACTAGAGGGGGTAACCTTCAATTGTTACTGAATAAAAGCAAATGCAAATGGATCACTAGATGCAACTCGGTGCACCGTGGACTAAACACAATTGATGAATGGAACAGTACTGCTCAATTGTAACTCTGTCTGACACTTCTCCAACTGGACCTCCCATGCCCACCCAGTACTTTGCCCCGCATGTTCTCTGCAGACTCCACCTGGTCTGGAATGAATGCTCCCAATTCTGTCCACCTTCATTCCGTCACATTAGACTGGCAAAAAAAAACAACTCGAACCTATTAAGCTGTATTAATTGCCAGAATTGATGGTTTATGTGCCCAACTGCCAGTATAAATGATCACCAATATCTTGGCCATTACATATATGTATATAATTTGACTATGTTTTCCTACTGTTTAATTGAAGTTCCCAAGAACCACCTTTTTCCTCTCTCCCTCACCCATCCCCATTCCACGTGCTCCCACCCCCTATCTTAACTGGCAGCTTGCACATCTCCGTTGCAATGCTTGCCTGGTCACCTTGACGACCACGCTTATATCCACCTTGTAACTCCTCCCCGCGCCTGCACGTCGAAACTACCGGCGACACGGCGCCCTTTATTTCCCCTCTCCAATTGACTCTCAGTGTTTGGCTGTCCCCTTGACAACCGCGCTGTAACCTGATAGGCACGCCCACTCGCGCAGTGACGTATTCGCCACTTCCCCATGCGTGATGACGTCCACGCTGCAATCAGGATCTTGCACTCCTTAGCATATACGGCTGGTCTGCATTGCTTACTCATACTCCTGCCTGCCGATCACGACTGTGGCGGCTCCGTGAAGATCGTGAATTCATTCAACCACGCCGCTTCATCAGGATTGATTCCATGCACTTTTCTCCTGACGGTAAGCCCCCAAATTGGAACCACCGGTTTTTGCCCACACCCAGCATGCCGCCGACTAGCCCACTCTTAATTATTCCTACTTGTCTCTGCTTGTGTAGGACGGACTTATTACACGGCCCCCATCTCAGCACACCGACAGTGGATCTTGGCTCCGACTCTGTCTCCTGCCTCAGCTCCTGACTCGCGCAGCATCACTGGGTAAGTTAGGATCGCTCCCTGCTACCCGCAGGCTAACACCAGGCTCTCAGTCCTTACTACCTTGATATTCACGAGCCTTCCATTTCTAGGTCCACTGATACTCCGGATCCCTGCAAACCGGATACAGCCTCGTCCCCATTCCCACCTTTGGAACGACTGTGCCTTCCGGGTTCTACCTTCCCCAGGCGGATATGTGCGCACGAATTTAACCTGCATATCACCTTGGTAAGGCTTGCACTTTACTCCCGCACTGTCCTCCCGGCCCTGTGAGGCCTTTACTCACCCGTTCGCTCCCTTTTGCTCCACAGGACCCCACCTCGTGGACCCAGTTACCACTGATACAGGGCAAGCTCCGCTGCCCCACCTTCCCCACCTTCATCGCTACCTCAGCCGATTCCTCAGGTATGCCTCCCCAGCCCGCTTCTCCCGCGCCCCTGATGCTCTCTCGCGCGCCCCCATTCCCCCTTTTCATTTTCCCTTTCCTCCCTTGTATAGCACCTTCAAATGGCAACCTGGTCCTGATGATGATCCCAACTGACTAGGATCGAAATGCCGTCGACACACCAGTGCTATTTGTGGCACCTTTTTCAACTATGGTTCCTTCAAAAATGTCTAAAGAATATGATTAATCTTTGTAAATAACCTTTCGTGAACCATAAAACCTTGTACATATCAGTTACGTTGCGCCCTCGCTGTTCTTTTCACTTGTCACCTGCGCCGTTCACCTTTGAGTGTCACGAGCACTTGGGGCACAAAGTCTTTGGGTTGCCCCTGCAATTATTGCTTACAGTGCTGATACAACTGTTCCCAAATGTTTCTGCAACTATTGTTTTCTTTTTCAAAATATATGATGCCTTGAGCACTTTTAAAACAAACTACAAGTCTCCCTATTTCTCTTTCATTTTAATGTCCTGTACATACTTATTAATTAGCTCTCCCAATAATACCGGTTGAGATATTGCTGTTGTTCTATAGCTCCAGCTCAAGCACTCATGTGCCGTGGTGCTAGGGTGCCTGCATTGCAGACAGGATTGTTTTTGTTCAGGAAGGGGCACCTGCCTGCACAAAAACAATCCTCTGAGGCATATTCCTCTTTCTATCTGTGCTGCAGAATGCTGCACACATGGACAGAATAAAAAAGGAGTAGAAATGAAGATATTTCTCCTCATAGCTCCCCACCTGGGGAGGCGTAGCATTTTGATGCATTCTCAGGTCTCCCAGTAATGGTAAATCTGGGAATGCACCAAAATCTATGGGTGGATGCGTGGGAACTCTCACGCTTCACTCATGGAACGCCTTCTTGGGGCAAAGTATTGCAATACAGCGATTTGCGCTGCATTCCATTACTCTAGATTTATCAAGCCATGCAAGGCCACGTAGGCTTGATAAATCATACTTAGGGGTCGATTCCGATCTCGGCCGGAAGCGCACCTAACAGTATTCGTCCGGAAAAAACCCAAGCCGAACGCGTGTTTCCCGACCGATTCGAACAGTCGTCCGAACGAGCAAGTACGATGCGCATAACAGCACAGATTCCGAGCGAGCCGTACTTACCCATTCCAGCTCCTGTTCCCCGCCCGAGCCGGATCCGTAAACGCCGAATCGAGTCGCACGGAACCAATTACACAGCACCTTCCGGCCGGACTAGTACGATGCGCCTTCCGTACGCGCCGAAACCGTCGCTACGTCCGGCACGTCAGAGCATCCGGGAGAGCTGTACATAAGCTCCGATTCGCGCCACAAGACGATCCACGGCGACGACGAACAAGCCAGCGACGAGTACGAGTCGAAGCCACGAGAAACCCGAACGAGACGAACCAACCATGAATCCCATAGCGCAGGTCCTACCAATACTCTACATCTATTACCGGGACCGGTACGGACGCGTACGGCGCAGACGGTAAGTCAAACACCCACAACACAAACAAACGACATGTACCCGAAATATGTCACACACACATAGGGATGCAGAAATGACGTACACTAGCAACAGCAGAACCATAGGGGCGGGATGGCTATCACCAATGCCACACACCCATAGGGGGATGGATGCCTACCACTAACACCACCCCTACTCATGGGGGCCTGGATGCCTGCCACTACTACCATCCCCACTCATAGGGGGATGGATGCCTACCACTAACACCACCCCTACTCATGGGGGGCTGGATGCCTGCCACTACCACCACCCCTACTCATGGGGGCCTGGATGCCTGCCACTACCACCACCCCTACTCATGGGGGCCTGGATGCCTGCCACTACTACCATCCCCACTCATAGGGGGATGGATGCCTACCACTAACACCACCCCTATTCATGGGGGGCTGGATGCCTCCCACTACCACCACCCCTACTCATGGGGGCCTGGATGCCTGCCACTACCTCCACCCCTATTCATGGGGGCCTGGATGCCTGTCACTACTACCATCCCCACTCATAGGGGGATGGATGCCTACCACTACCACCACCCCTTCTCATGGGGGGCTGGATGCCTGCCACTACTACCATCCCCACTCACAGGGGGATGGATGCCTACCACTAACACCACCCCTACTCATGGGGGGCTGGATGCCTGCCACTACCACCACCCCTACTCATGGGGGGCTGGATGCCTGCCACTACCACCACCCCTACTCATGGGGGCCTGGATGCCTGTCACCACTACCATCCCCACTCATAGGGGGATGGATGCCCACCACTACCACCACTCCTACTCATGGGGGCCTGGATGCCTGTCACTACTACCATCCCCACTCATAGGGGGATGGATGCCTACCACTAACACCACCCCTACTCATGGGGGGCTGGATGCCTGCCACTACCACCACCCCTACTCATGGGGGCCTGGATGCCTGCCACTACCACCACCCCTATTCATGGGGGCCTGGATGCCTGTCACTACTACCATCCCCACTCATAGGGGGATGGATGCCTACCACTACCACCACCCCTACTCATGGGGGGCTGGATGCCTGCCACTACTACCATCCCCACTCATAGGGGGATGGATGCCTACCACTAACACCACCCCTACTCATGGGGAGCTGGATGCCTGCCACTACCACCACCCCTACTCATGGGGGGCTGGATGCCTGCCACTACCACCACCCCTACTCATGGGGGCCTGGATGCCTGTCACCACTACCATCCCCACTCATAGGGGGATGGATGCCCACCACTACCACCACTCCTACTCATGGGGGCCTGGATGCCTGTTACTACTACCATCCCCACTCATAGGGGGATGGATGCCTACCACTATCACCACCCCTTCTGATGGGGGGCTGGATGCCTGCCACTACTACCATCCCCACTCATAGGGGGATGGATGCCTACCACTAACACCACCCCTACTCATGGGGGCCTGGATGCCTGCCACTACTACCATCCCCACTCATAGGGGGATGGATGCCTACCACTAACACCACCCCTACTCATGGGGGGCTGGATGCCTGCCACTACCACCACCCCTACTCATAGGGGGTCTGGATGCCTGCCACTACCACCACCCCTACTCATGGGTGCCTGGATGCCTGTCACCAGTACCATCCCCACTCATAGGGGGATGGATGCCTGCCACTACCACCACCCCTACTCATAGGGGGCCTGGATGCCTGCCACTACCACCACCCCTACTCATGGGGGCCTGGATGCCTGTCACCAGTACCATCCCCACTCATAGGGGGATTGATGCCTACCACTAACATCACCCCTACTCATGGGGGGCTGGATGCCTGCCACTACCACCACCCCTACTCATAGGGGGCCTGGATGCCTGCCACTACCACCACCCCTACTCTTGAGGGCCTGGATGCCTGTCACCAGTACCATCCCCACTCATAGGGGGATGGATGCCTACCACTAACACCACCCCTACTCATGGGGGGCTGGATGCCTGCCACTACCACCACCCCTACTCATGGGGGGCTGGATGCCTGCCACTACCACCACCCCTACTCATGGGTGCTGGATGCCTACCACCCACACCACCCCTACTCATAGGACGGGTAATGCATGACACAACCAGCATACTCCAACATAAGGAATGTATGAAAAATACATCCCCCCAACACCATGACAAGCGTGTGTAGTCTGTGTCAAATGCCTACAACACTTTACATGACATTGAACATACAATGTGATCCCCTATCACATGTGTCACACATAAATGTGTGTGGCCTCCACAATGCAAGCAGGCCATGACCACTGTGGCAATGGGGTCTAACACCCCATCATCACAGTGACCAAAAGGTAAGTGTGGGGTCCATAGCTGAAGCACATTTTGAACATTGTGGCAATGGGGTCTAAACCCCCATCACCACAGTGACCAAAATGTAAGTGTGGGGTCCATAGCTGAAGCACATTTTGAACATTGTGGCAATGGGGTCTAAACCCCATCATCACAGTGACCAAAATGTAAGTGTGGGGTCCATAGCTGAAGCACATTTTGAACATTGTGGCAATGGGGTCTAAAACCCCATCATCACAGTGAGCAAATTGTAAGTGTTGTCATGGGAAAAGCTGCAACTGCCAAACAGCATGGATGATTCCTGGTCACAGAACAACAAACACATCAGTGGCATAGTAGTGCTTGTGTCCCATAGCAACATAGATTGGGTGAGGCAAACAGTGCAGTGCAAATAAGACATACCTTTGGCCATGTGCAGACAAACATCACCCATGGGGGCTCACATTGTCAACATTCATCAATAACACAATGACAGAAGTGACCATCATAATGCAGACCCACATATCTGCACCAATGGACACACAAATGTAGATATCCTGTGGAGACTGTAGATGTGAGGTGAACAAATACCATACCATGGCAGCAATGGGACATACAAACCATGATCATTGTGCTGACTGATGACCTAGGAGTCCCAGGGACAGCAGGGGAAATCCACCAAACAACATACAGCCAATGGCACACTAAAGATATGCCAATGCAGTGGTGCAGATGCACAAACACAAACAGGCAGCCTCACACTGCATATCAAACACAACAGGTGATGGGGGGGTGCCAGTGTCCCCAGGCAACCACACAACACATGAGGAGGCCTGAATCCCAATTACACAGATGTGTATACAGTGCCACACAAAAGTAACTCATGGATCGGATTCCCCTATGTGGGCAATCAGGCATTGTTAGATGAGAGGGAGCCCAAATTACACATGTCACACAAGCTTGTAGGAACAGCAACTAACACAGCAAGAGACAGACCCACCACAGCACTACCCCCAGGGACCCCACATTGTGGTGACACTGGCCTGCATGATAATCCCACTGTGATGACAAAGCTAGATGTCGTTCACACTGTGAACCACAGTCATGTGTCCTGAGCAACAAACTACCATCACACCTACACAAGCACAAATCAATCAGCATGGCCTGTCAGCCAAGGCCAACATGAAGGTAGGGGTCTAGCCGTGCAACAACTCTCATTTGCACACACTCAACACCACACACCTTGATCTCCACCAATGTGCAGCAGTGAAGCTCACATGGACTGGTGACATTGCACATGCACCCATGACAATCCCAGGGGTGGTGGGGGGAACTAAGGTGCAGAAACCCATCACACATGGCCAGTCAACAAGACTCGTGAATGTCTGACACACTGCACAGTACACTGTACATGGGCATGACGTCAAATCCACACCAACCAATGGGATCCCGGCCACAGTCATACACCAATGAAGAAGCCAAGGTCACCCACAAAGAACACACACAGACAACTTCCAACATTGCAGCTCTGACCCTGAGGAGTGGCAGCAGTCACACACACAACGTGTCACAATCACTGAAAGCTAACACAAACTGTAAATTACATGACTTGTGTAACCAACAATTGCCAAGGGGAATCCTGACTGTGTCTCATCTGCGTTTGCCCACAAACTCAGCCCTGACAGCAAACACACCTATGGATGACACCCTGATGACCAGTAATGTGCCATGCACCCACATCACAGAGAACCCAGGGCGAAGATTTGGGGGAACATAGGTCAACTCAGCAAGCATCACAAACAGGAACATCACTAGGGATCCCAGCCTGCGTAGCAAAATGGAAGTGAACACACACAGACATGCTCACACAACACACACCTTGGGCTCAGGCAATGTCACGGAATTACACACTGCCATGAGGGGACTCCACTCCTGTGTAAGGAAAGCTGTGCCATACGTTGTCTCTGCAGGGCTCTATCATGTCAGCAGAACACTTGGTCACTCAGTCAACAATTAGCACAAAATGAAGGCTCTCGTCACATCAGCCTGGTCATGGGAGTGTCACCAAAATCATCTGCACAGATCCAACACACATGTATAGCAAGTTGCACTGATAACACAGATGAGTCCTTCCCCATTGATGCCCAAACTTGCATGTCCAGTGGAGATGGTCACACGGTCAGGGAAATAGACAAATTGAACAATGGCAAGCACATCTGATGTGCAGGGGTGTAAGCCACAGATGTGATATTGCAAATAAATGTAGGAAATCCCATTGGCAAATATTGAAAACATGACACCCTCATATTGCTGCAAAGGATGACATGGCTACATACCAGGATAGGACACATTCCCCCTGGACCACATGGGGTCCTGCACAGTAACACTTCATTTTCCTGATATCAAAAATCACCATCACTGCAGCAAGGGCATGGTTAGCATCATCAACATCATGTACATCTGAAGCAAAACCACTAGAGAACTGAAAGTAGCTTTATTCAGGATATGTGTGTGTAAAATAGAAAGTCCTGAAAAAACACAAAGGCCAATGGCCAGTCCATCACTAAAGTCCAAACAGGGTGACAGTGGCAGATGTCACACTTTGCTTGCCTGCACTGCTACGGACCAGGGACATTCCCTCGGAGGGGCATACGGGGGCAGGCCAGGCACCGCAGGGACAGGATCAGGGCTCACCAGAAGGAGGCAGGGAAGGGGTGGCTGGTGCTGGAGAGTCACTGACAACTGCAGTGGAGGTGTCTGACATGGTGTGTGCCGGCACAACTGGGGGCATGAGTCAGATGGTGTGGGTGCCGGCACAACTGCAGTGGGCTGGCCAGAGGGAGTGGACAGGTTCCCCACTGCAGTGCCCAAGTCAGACTGGGTGGTAGTGGACTCCACTGCAGTGCCTATCTCCAGGGGAGTAGAATGGGGCTCAGGTAAGGTGGGCAGGACAGAGGGGGAGGACACGGTCTCCACACCAGTGGCACAAACATGTGCAGCGGGGGTGTGGGGCTGGAAGAGCAAGTGGTAGGTGGAGAAGGCCGGATCATTTTGGGGATGGTGTATCTGTGGGTGGGGGAACCTGGGGCAGGGTGTGGTGGGGGAACCTGTGTGGTGGGGGCCTGAGGGATGGAGGAAGGAGACTGTGTGGTTGAGCTGCAGGGCGGTGGCGGGGTCTTGCTCTTCCGGGCCCGGGGGGACTTGCGGGTGGGGGCCTCAGTTTGTCTGTGCCTGGGGGAGGGTGTCCGGGGTGAGGGGCACTCCCCTCTGTGTGGGTGGACTTCCTCTTCCCCCTGTATGCTGGATCATCTGGATCGGAGGGGAAGAGGCCGAGGTCACAGAGGAAGAGCTGGTTTTTAGGTGGGGTTGCAGGTGAGGCAAGGGAAGGGGTCTTGGAGGGAGAGGATTTGGAGGACTGCGGAGTGACTGTGGATGCTTGTGTGTGTGTCTGTTCCCCATCCCCTGTGGGTGTGGTATCAGTCCCCTGAGGATGCTTGCGTGCACGTTTTGACTTTGTTTTGGGTGTTTCTGTGCTGCTCGTGTCTGTGTGTTTGGGTGATTGTGCAGGTGTGCATGTGCTTGGGACAGGTAGGGTGCCAGGAAGTGTGGATGGGGCAGAGGTAGGAGGGTGAGGGACTGTTGGAGGAGGGACACTGCTGCCATCAGGGAGGAGTCCATGGACTTATTGCTCCTCTGTAGGGCAGACATGCCCGATGAGATGCCCTCCATGAACGACACCAGCTGTGTCAACAGAGTGGTATGTGCATGGAGGACACTCAGTATTGCTGTCTGCCCTACATGGAGCTGGCGAAGTAAGTACACAGACTCCTCACTCAGGGCAGCAGGGGACACAGGGGCAGGGGGTGCGGTGCCTGGCACGAAGGAGACACGCTCCCGAACACGGGAGCCTCCACGGACCTCTGGAATGGGAGCCAATGGGAGGGCGGTGGTGGTGGTGGTGGCGGGGCCAGCCATACTAGCTGGGGTGTGGTGGCTGCTGACACCCGCCTCCACAAGGGAGTCATACTCTGGTTCTACTGTGGTCCTCAGCTGAGGTGGATGGTGCTGAGGACTCCTCGGTGTGGCTCCCCTCGCCCTCCGTGCCACTGGGTCCCTCCGACCACTCATCGGCTGCTGACCCAGTCTGGCTCTGCAGCTCCTGCTGGTCCGTGGAGCTGTCCCCTCCTGTGGCCGTGGCTGTATCTGCAAACAATTAGGGAAACAGACAAACATCAGTCACCTGCACTGACCACACACACCACAGTAAGTACAGCACATTACAGAGCAAGCCCTGGCATCCTTAGTTGAACATTGCCAAAAGTGCTCACACAGATTAGGAGAAGCCAATTGTCAGTCTGATGATCAACAATGGCACTCACACACCTCCTGGCCTTGCACCCATCTGTCTGGTGCCTGTCGGATGGTAATTCCCCAGTGTGGACACATGCACCACCTACACAGTTGTTGGACATTGCAGAGAACACGGTGAAGTATGTGAACATGCACACATCACATCTCTTGCCACTGAGTCAGTACAGGTGTCCGGATAAAGGGATGGCCAGAGTCTAATTTGAAATGCATGTGATGCATACCAGCACCAGACACCATGATGCACCCATGTCCGGATAGTCAATGCCACAATGGGGTGCATGTTGCACATGTCACTCCCCTGCAGGATCACTCTTAGGAAGTTTAATGCCATGGCACAGGCATGCCTGCAAAGTCATACATCACTGTCTCCAGTCACATGGGCAGGGCAGCCAGCCAACAACAGTCTGCACTGTGTCACAATCCTAGGTCATGGGGAATGCAAGTTCTGTAGCTGACAAGTGCACATGTCCATCCCCCACAAACCACATCATCTGAACTCTTATTTGTCCACGTCATACCAATTGGACATATGGGAGACATGAAACACAACTCTCTGAACCTGAGCACCTCACAGTCTGCTGTGAATGAAAAACAGCTGCCTGAACTTCACAGTCACATACACCAGTCTGCACAGTCAAGTGATCAAACACCTATATGTCACAGAAGTATCGTCTCTCATGGTCACATCTCAGATGGCATGCTGAGCCCTAACCGATAAACACCCCAGTAGTCCTGACAACGAAGCCACAGCACAATGACACAGAGGCAGACACCTGAGTCAACATTTCACTGAGCACAATGTGTCAGCTGATACACGGGAGTGGGAGTACAGAGTGTATTGTATGCCCTGGAGTAGGCATGACTGTCCTGCTCCACGTGAAAGAGGGATGAGCCCTGGACAGTAGGCAGGTGGCTAAGCATGTGTGACACACTTGATATACATACTCCTGAGGCCCAAACATTGTTGCCACCCGCAGCATGGGGGTGTGCCAAATACCCCAGGCACATGTGGTGATTCAGATCAGCAATTGGACCACATATCAAAGTTACACGCAGATTACATGTCAGAACTCAGGCATTGTGTAAACAATTGACCCACCCATGAAGCCCACCACAAAGTTAAGGGAACAAATGCTGTCCCCCACCTTGAGCGAAGCAAAATGCAAGGACACAGTACCCAAGTGACACAATTTCCTGACTGTAAGGGCCACACCTGGGTATCAGATGAGGAGTGGGCATGTCACAATTGAGGGACATGGGTCCTGGACCACAAGACTGATGTACTGTGGAAGTTTAACCAGGCCAGAGGAGGGCACATAGCATGTCAGACAAAGTTCACAGTGCAGTCATGGACTCACCCCCTCCTTGCTGTTGTCTGGCCTTCAGCTGCCCATCCAGGTCAGGGAAGACCACCGCCAGGATCCTGAGCATGTGGGGGTCAGGGTCCGGTGTCTGCCCCTCCTGCGAGGAGGCGACAGCTTCAGCTGGACCCTTGCGATCCTCCGGGTCCAGCCCCGAAGGTCCTGCCACCTCTTCTGGCAGTTGCGGATCCGGCGCTTGTAGTCCCCCACGGATCTTACTGCCCGGGCGATGGTCAGCCAGATTTCCTGCTTCTGGTGGGCATCAACCTGTGAGGATGACAAAGTGAAAAGGCCATTACTACACATGCAACATATCCGTGCATCACACAGTTGGATATACATGTCTCAATCACAGGGGCATATGATGTACACAGGCAGTGCAACGATGGCTATGAACAGTTTGCCAGCAGTTACTACATGGTATCATTGCCTGGGAAGTAAAACCTTGTTGGAATGCACTGTTACTGCACTATACCTGTTCAGTGCATGTAACTACACACTTTGGGGGGTGAGAACTACTCAGTGAGTGTGAGAAGTTGACCTGGTATATGCTGTTCACTAATTAAAGTGGACACCTTGCACCAGAACAATTCGACTCTTATGGTTGGTAGGTTTAAGACAACCTTTATAGAAAGCTATCCTAGTGGTAGCTGTGGAGAGCAGCCTTCAGGCTAAGTCTTGGAGGAATGTAAAGCAGCTTGTTTTACCACACAATCTCTTGAATCACCAAATGAAAAGACACCACACAGGTATATATATCAAATATATATGTATTTATTAATAAACAACTCTCTACTAATCTCTTTATGAGATTAGAAGTCAGGAACATATGTATACATCAAATGTTATCAAAATAAGTTAGCACAATCAAATATCACAATCTTAGTTTGGCTGGACCTAGGTCTAGAGCAGTTAGTATCGAGGGACCCCTAAGAACCACCCCAGGTAGTTGTAGGAGACCCACAGGGGACGGACGCGGTGTCCTGGCACCGGTGCGAGTCCTGTACGAGTCTATGTGAACAGACGCGATTGAGATTTCAATGTTAAAGGTCCCTTACGTGTTCGAGGCGAACACACCGATCGGTCCTTGTACGAGTCGAAGGACGCGGTTACAGATAGAGTTGCAAGGGAGATGGACGCGCTGTGTCTAACACAGACGCGAACCTTGTGCGAGTCAGCGCAATGGAGATTTCAATGTTACAGGCCCCTTGTGTGTTCGAGGCGAACACCGATCGGACTCAGTACGAGTCGAAGGACACGGTTATAGATAGTGTTACAAGGGAGATGGACGCGATGTGTCTAACACAGACGCGAACCCTGTACGAGTCAGCGCAATTGTCGCACTTAGAAAATAAGAGTTTTAGGGCACGTCTAGGGTAGCCACAAGCAAGGCACTTACAGGGTAAGTAGTTCTAGGGCCCACACCCACGGGAGCACCGTAATGCTAGAGTTACCTCACCCAGGGGAGCCGGGTGCATAGGTGTCCTTTGGTGTTGGGTCGCGGCGTCGTTTTCAATGGGAGCCAGTGAAGACTTGCTGCTTGCGGCGACAGAAGAAGTGTCCGGTGGAATCCAAGCCTGAATTCGGAAGGAGGAAGACCTGAAAGCAGAGGGGACAGTGTTCAAGGGCACTTGGCAGTGGCCCGGGGCAAGGAAGATGAATGCCCACCGTCGTCGACAGATTCAGGTCGGTCACAGGTGTCTTGACTCTTCCACCACGATGTCCAGGAGGTGTCGAGGATGGTCAGGAGCTGGATTCAGCATGTCCCACAAAGTCTGCAGCTGACTGCAGTGTCAGCGACCCGATTGGAGCCAACTAGCCTTGGTAGCAACAAGTCTCATGGTGGAACGGAAAAGTCAATGGTGCAGACTAGCAAGGTCTGAGGAACTTACCCAGCAAAGGTAGGTCAGGGCAGGCCTAGAGCAACCAGGGGAGTCCTTTGGTTTCTTTGGAATGTCTTCTGGGGACCCACAAGCCGGCTGGCAAGGGATCGCGAAGACGCCTCTGGAGGATTCACTCAACAGGGGCCCACGGTCACTCAAGATGGTGTAAGCCTCGGATTTTGGGAGGGATCTCTGCTGGAGGCTGGGACCACACGTGGTCCAAAGCACAAGTTCATAGAACGTCGTGAAGGGGTTGCACTTGACAATAGTGCACGGTACCCAGGGGTCGCGGTTCCTCGTCACTCTTGGGGTCCACTGGCCTCAGCTTCGCTGGGGACTCACGATGGCCTTTGAGAAGTCAGGAAATCTACTTCTTGGGCTGCTGGGACTTTGGGCTCTGGCGGGAGCGGCATAGTTTGTGACCGTCGTTGTCGTTTTTGGTGCCTGCCAAGCAGGGGAGTCACTCCTTGACTCCAAGGGAGATTCTTCAGTCTTCCAAAGGTAGTGGAACGTCGAAGGTCTGGGATTCTTCTTGTAGAGTGTCGTCCAGGGGTATCTAGTTTGCAATGCACAGGTTCCCCCTCTTATACTAAAAGAAAGGGAGGGACTAGCTCTATGACCCCACCTATGGGAGGGTCAGGGGAGTGGGTGGTTACACCTACTTCCCTTTGTCCAGTTTCGCGCCAGAGCAGGGGCAGGTAGCCCCTGAGCCGGTTTGAACTGGGGTATGCACAGAGGAGCCTTCTGCTCCCCCAGTGCAGGACTTCAAAGCACTCTAAGAGTGCACCCACCCAGCCCCAATACACTAAACCCTGTCTGGGAGGTGGTCACACCCCCTTGGGACAGGATATCTATTGTTGGGCTTCCTCCACTGCGAGTGTTGGTCATCAGCAGGAGGGCAGCCCAGTGTCTGTGACTGGTGGCATCCATTTTGTGATGCCAGGGCTCTGCAGGATTCTACCGCGTTTCCACAGTAGGTACATGTCTATCCCTCTAGAAGGGTGGAATGCTACCCCCGCCGCCAGAACTGGCGGGGGGTAGTATTCCAAGATGTTTGACACCAAACACGACATGTTTTGATGCAGCCATTCCAAAGTTAGCATTCTACCGCGAGGATATAATGCACTTAAAAGTATATGGTTTAACCGCATCCACAAACAGCCCCAGAGAATGGACTCTGAGAGCTGCAGAGGGGCCCTGCTCAGGCAGAGGCACCCCCTCACATGGAAACTAAGCACCCTGCCCTCAGGATTGATAGGGCCTGCTTTAGGGGTGACTGATAAGTCTCAATGTGTGTGCAGGAGAGATATAGGGGACCTATATCTCAGTGAGGGGTGCTAGCACTTCCTCACCCAGGCTGCTGTAGCAGGCCTGTGGTGTCAGATTTAGTCTGCTTCCCAGGGGTGGCATAATACATGCTTCAGCCCCTGGTAGGCCTGTGAAGTACCTATGCCCTTGGTACCTAAGGTACCATATACTAGGGACTCATAAGGTACCACAGTATCCAATCACTAGTGCACCTAGAGTGCACTCCAAATCGTTTAGAGAGAACAGAGAGGCTGGGGCCCTGATTGGCAGGGTCCCAGCCAGACTATAGCCAGAAACCAGTGTAAACATCAGAAAAAAGTGGGGGCAACATAAGAGGCAGATCCTACTCTCCTACACAACCCCCCAAACGCAGGGACACTAAACTAACCTTGACCAGTTGAGTCTTCGTGTTCAAAGTGGAAATACCTTGAGAGTCCATCTGCATTGGCATGTTGGGTCCCAGGTCTATGTTCCACTGTATAGTCCATCCCCTGTAGGGAAATGGACCACCTCAAAAGTTTTGGGTTTTCTCCTTTCATTTGTTTAAGCCATAGGAGGGGCTTGTGGTCAGTCTGAACTATGAAGTGAGTGCCAAACAAGTATGGCCTCAGCTTCTTCAGGGCCCACACCACAGCAAAGGCCTCCCTCTCTATAGCTGACCAACGTTTCTCTCTAGGGGTCAGCCTTCTGCTAATAAAAGCTACTGGCTGGTCTTGACCTTCATCATTCAGTTGAGACAGTACAGCTCCCACACCCAGCTCAGAAGCATCTGTTTGGACAATGAACTTTTTGGTGTAGTCTGGACTCTGTAAGATGGGGGCAGTGCACATGGCCTGCTTTAGGTCTTCAAATGCCTTCTGACAGCTAGCTGTCCACTGAACCTTTTTTGGCATTTTCTTTGAGGTCAGATCATTCAAGGGGGTCACTATAGATCCATATCCCTTGACAAACCTCCTATAGTACCCAGTCAGGCCTAAGAAGGCTCTCACCTGTGTCTGGGTGATTGGAGCAACCCATTCCATTATGGTTTGGATCTTGCTCTGTAAAGGCTGAACCTGTCCTCCACCTACAAGGTGGCCCAGGTACACAACCTGACTCTGCCCTACCTGGCACTTAGTGGCCTTGATAGTGATGCCTGCTTTCTGCAGAGCCTCCAAAACATTCCTGAGGTGGACCAGGTGATCCTGCCAGGAGGAACTAAAGACAGCAATATCATCTAGATAAGCTGAGCAATAAGTTTCCATCCCTGTCAGAACTTTATTCACCAACCTCTGAAAAGTGGCAGGTGCATTTTTCAATCCAAAGAGCATCACCACAAAGTGGTAGTGCCCACCAGGGGTCGAAAATGCTGTTTTGGCTTTTGCATCATCAGCTAATCTGATCTGGCAGTAGCCAGCTGTTAGGTCAAACGTGCTTAGATACTTGGCTGAGGCCAAAGTATCAATCAGCTCATCTGCCCTTGGTATGGGATAGGCATCAGTCCTAGTGACTGCATTGAGGCCTCTGTAGTCTACACAAAACCTCATTTCTTTCTTACCACCCTGGGTATGAGGCTTGGGTACCAGGACTACTGGGCTAGCCCAAGGGCTATCTGAAGGCTCAATTACACCTAGCTCCAACATTTTCTGGACTTCAGTCCTGATACAGTCCCTGACATGGTCAGGTTGCCTGTAGATTTTATTCTTGACAGGCAGACTGTCTCCAGTGTCCACCTCATGGGTGCACCAGGAAGTCTGACTAGGGGTCAGGCTAAACATATGTCTGTACTGTTGCAGAACTTGTCTGCACTCAGTTTGCTGATGGTCAGTGAGGCTGCTTGCCAAAGCAACACCATCTACTGACCCATCATCAGGGTTCTGCGAGAGCAGGTCAGGGAGAGGGTCACTCTCCTCCTCCTGTTCCTCAACAGTTGCCATGAGCAAGCCCATGTCAGCCCTGTCAACATATGGCTTTAATCTGTTGACATGGAGCACCCTCAGGGGGCTCCTGGGAGTTCCAAGATTCACCAGATAGGTGACCTCTCCCTTCTGTTCAACTATTGTATGGGGGCCACTCCACTTGTCTTGGAGGGCTGCTGGGGCCACAGGCTCCAACACCCACACTTTCTGTCCTGGCTTGTATACAGTCAGTACAGCCTTTTGGTCATGCCAAGCTTTTTGTAATTCTTGGCTGGCCTCCAGGTTTTTGGTTGCCTTTTTCATGTACTCAGCCATCCGGGAGCGGAGACCAAGTACATAGTCCATCACATCTTGTTTGGGGGGCTTGAGAGGTAACTCCCAGCCCTCTTTTACCAAACACAATGGACCTCTCACAGGATGCCCAAACAGAAGCTCAAATGGGCTGTAACCAACCCCCTTCTGTGGAACCTCTCTGTATGCAAACAACAGGCAGGGAAGAAGAAGGTCCCATTTCTGACTAAGCTTCTCTGGGAGTCCTTTAATCATTCCCTTCAGGGTTTTGTTGAAGCGTTCAACTAAACCATTGCATTGTGGGTGATAGGGGGTGATGATCTTATAAGTTACACCACACTCCTTCCACATTGCCTTCAAATATCCTGACATGAAGTTGGTACCTCTGTCAGAAATGACCTCCTTTGGGAAACCCACTCTGGAGAAGACTCCAATGAGGGCTCTTGCCACCACAGGGGCTGTGGTGGTCCTCAGGGGAATTGCCTCTGGGTACCTGGTGGCATGATCCACTACCACCAGGATAAATCTGTGCCCAGATGCAGTTTGAGGGTCAAGGGGACCAACAATGTCAATCCCTACCCTTTCAAAGGGTACCCCCACCACAGGTATTGGTATCAGGGGGGCCTTTGTTGTGCCACCTGCCTTACCACTGGCTTGGAATGTGACACAGGAGCGACAAAACTCCTTTGTGTCCTCTGACATATGTGGCCAATGAAAATGTGGAACAAGCCTGTCCCAGGTCTTGTTTTGGCCCAAGTGACCTGCCAAAGGGATATCATGTGCTAGGGTCAAGAGGAACCCCCTAAACTTCTGAGGGATTACCATCCTCCTGGTGGCTCCAGGGGCTGGATCTCTACCCTCAGAATATAGGAGTCCCTCATCCCAATAAACTTTATGGGACCCACTAGCACTCCCGGCAGCCTCAGCAGCAGCCTGCTGTCTGAGGGGTTCAAGAGAGGGGCAGCACTGTTGCTCCTTACTCAGATCTTCCCTAGAAGGGCCCCCTGCCCCCAAGAACTCAACCTGATCAGGCTCAAGTTCCTCTGGGGCAGTTCCTTCTTCAGGGTCTGCTTCTCCTCCCTCAAGAGGGGAATCTGTGATCTGAGACAGAGGGGAAGGCACTGCCTTAACCCTACTGCTCCTCTTCTTGGGAAGCATCTGGTCCATAGTTTCAGGATCCAGAGCTGGTTCACTGTTATGCATTTTGGCTTGTGACCTGGTCACAGCAAATACCTCCGCAGGGATGCCCAACATCTCAGCATGAGTCCATAACTCTACTTCAGACCAGGCTGAAGTCTCTAGATCATTGCCCAATAGACATTCTACAGGGAGGTCTGCACTAACTACAACCTTCTTGAGGCCAGTTACCCCTCCCCAGGAGAAATTCACAACTGCCAGACTATGGTTGGTCTTGGCATTGCTCGCATTGGTCACCTGGTACATTTCACCCAGGATGATCTGTCCAGGGTCCACAAGATCCTCTGCCACCATGGTGACACTAGCACCTGTGTCCCTAAATGCCAAAGCCTGTTTGCCATTGATTACAGGCTGCTGTTTGTATTTGCCCAGATTACTGGGACTCACTAGGAAGGACATGTCAAGGTCTCCATCACAAATCAGCATTGCCTGAGTGGGTACTCTGGCTAGGCCAGAGTCCACTTCAGAACCCAGGGTCAACCCTACTACACCCTTTTTCTGAGTACCACCTCCACCAGTAGCTGAACTAGGGGGAACAGTTGCCTTAGGGGCAGGAGTGGTGATGGTTTGGTCTTTGGACTTGTTACAATCAGAAGTCCAGTGCCCTTTCTGTTTACAGAATTTGCACCAGGGCTTCTTTTGGCCTTTTCCTTGATTGGACTGTGACTCCCCACCAGATGCAGATTTTTGGGGCCCTTGTGAAGACTTCTGGTCTTTTGCCTTATCCCCACTTTTCTCAGAGCCCTTCTGATCCTGCTTCTTAGTGTCACCCCCTTGGTTCTGGGTTTTCTGCCTCACCCTGGTTCTGACCCACTTGTCTGCCTTCTTTCCCAATTCTTGGGGAGAGGTCAGATCTGAGTCTACCAGGTATTGATGCAACAACTGGTTCTGGCAATTATTAAGGATCTGTTCTCTCATCATCAGATTATACAATCCCTTGAAATCAGTGACCCTACTGCCAACCAGCCAACCCTCCAGAGCCTTGGTTGCACAATCTACAAAGTCAGTCCAGTCCTGAGTCTGTGCCTTCTGGGTGTCTCTGAACTTCAACCTATACTGCTCAGTGGTTAAGCCAAACCCATCTATCAGTGCACTCTTCAGGACTTCATATTCATCAGCATCCTCTTCTCTAACAGTGAGGAGCTTGTCTCTACCTTTCTCTGAAAAGGAGAGCCACAAGATTGCTGCCCACTGCTTTAGGGGGACCTGTTGTACTCTACAGGCCCTTTCCATAGCAGTTATCCACTTGTGGATATCATCCCCACTCTGGTAGGGAGGAACAACCTTGCTCAGGTTCCTATGGTCTGGAATATTTTCTCTACCTCTAGGGACACTGTTGCTGCCACCAGGGGTTCTAACCCCTCTCTTCTAGAAGCTTTCTGGAACTCAAAGGCTTCTTTGTCTAATGCCAACTGCTTGGTTTTGAGGGCAAATCTTGCTTCCTCATACTGCAGCAGTTTGTACATCCTTTCAGAGGAGGTCTCTCTTCTTGGGAAGAAGGAGTTCCTCTGGTAGACAGTTTCCCTGCCAGAGTGAAAGGAGTGCTCAGATTCCCTGGAAAGGGGCCTGTGCCTATCTTCCACTATGTCAGTTCTCTTAGGGAGAATTCCTCTGTCTGCTTCAGACCCCTTTGGGCCCGGCCCTACAATCACAGAGTCCTGGTCATCCTGATTTTCATCATCTGACCCAGACACTATAACTGACCCACCCACTGATCCAGACCCCTTAGCTCCTAGAGCTAGTCTAAGGTCATCTGCTGTTAGCAGATCTATCAAGTGTAGTGTGGAGGGACTCTGTCCTATCTTCAGGTGCCTCTCAGCACACATGGCTTTCAAGTCAACGAAAGTCATGTCCTTATACTGAAGCTGGGTGGATCCACTGGGTCCATCCCTTGAGGACATTCTAGTGTTGTGCAGTGTTGTACTACCTACACTAGTTTGTGGCCTACTGATACTAGCTTGAGCTGTCGAAAGGGTGTGCTATCCCTTTTGCACACAGCTCTAAGTTCAGTAGAACTTATTGATACTAAGCTTGACTTTATATGTACCTTGAGTACCTATAGTGGTTTTCAGTTAGTAATTCAAATAGAGATTTTCTGGTAAAACAATAGCAAGCTGGAATCCCACACGCTGCCACCAATGTGAGAAGTTGACCTGGTATATGCTGTTCACTAATTAAAGTGGACACCTTGCACCAGAACAATTTGACTCTTATGGTTGGTAGGTTTAAGACAACCTTTATAGAAAGCTATCCTAGTGGTAGCTGTGGAGAGCAGCCTTCAGGCTAAGTCTTGGAGGAATGTAAAGCAGCTTGTTTTACCACACAATCTCTTGAATCACCAAATGAAAAGACACCACACAGGTATATATATCAAATATATATGTATTTATTAATAAATAACTCTCTACTAATCTCTTTATGAGATTAGAAGTCAGGAACATATGTATACATCAAATGTTATCAAAATAAGTTAGCACAATCAAATATCACAATCTTAGTTTGGCTGGACCTAGGTCTAGAGCAGTTAGAATCGAGGGACCCCTAAGAACCACCCCAGGTAGTTGTAGGAGACCCACAGGGGACGGACGCGGTGTCCTGGCACCGGTGCGAGTCCTGTACGAGTCTATGCGAACAGACGCGATTGAGATTTCAATGTTAAAGGTCCCTTGCGTGTTCGAGGCGAACACACCAATCGGTCCTTGTACGAGTCGAAGGACGCGGTTACAGATAGAGTTGCAAGGGAGATGGACGCGCTGTGTCTAACACAGACGCAAACCTTGTGCGAGTCAGCGCAATGGAGATTTCAATGTTACAGGACCCTTGTGTGTTCGAGGCGAACACCGATCGGACTCAGTACGAGTCGAAGGACACGGTTATAGATAGTGTTACAAGGGAGATGGACGCGATGTGTCTAACACAGACGCGAACCCTGTACGAGTCAGCGCAATTGTCGCACTTAGAAAATAAGAGTTTTAGGGCACTTTTAGGGTAGCCACAAGCAAGGCACTTACAGGGTAAGTAGTTCTAGGGCCCACACCCACGGGAGCACCGTAATGCTAGAGTTACCTCACCCAGGGGAGCCGGGTGCATAGGTGTCCTTTGGTGTCGGGTCGCGGCTTCGTTTTCAATGGGAGCCAGTGAAGACTTGCTGCTTGCGGCGACAGAAGAAGTGTCCGGTGGAATCCAAGCCTGGATTCGGATGGAGGAAGACCTGAAAGCAGAGGGGACAGTGTTCAAGGGCACTTGGCAGTGGCCCGGGGCAAGGAAGATGAATGCCCACCGTCGTCGACAGATTCAGGTTGGTCACTGGTGTCTTGACTCTTCCACCACGAGGTCCAGGAGGCGTTGAGGACGGCCAGGAGCTGGATTCAGCGTGTCCCACAAAGTCTGCAGCTGACTGCGGTGTCGGCGATCCGATTGGAGTCAACAAGCCTTGGTAGCAGCAAGTCTTGTGGTGGAACGGAAAAGTCAATGGTGCAGACCAGCAAGGTCTGAGGAACTTACCCAGCGAGGGTAGGTCAGGGCAGGCCTGGAACAACAAGGGGAGCCCTTTGGTTTCTTTGGAAAGTCTTCTGGGGACCCACAAGCCGGCTGGGAACTCACGATGGCCTTTTAGAAGTCAGGAAATCCACTTCTTGGGCTGCAGGGACTTCGGGCTCCGGCGGGAGCGGCGTAGTTTGCGACCATCATTGTCATTTTTGGTGCCTGCCAAGCAGGGGAGTCACTCCTTGACTCCAAGGGAGATTCTTCAGTCTTCCAAAGGTAGTGGAACGTCGAAGGTCCGGGATTCTTCTTGTAGAGCGTCGTCCAGGGGTATCTAGTTTGCAATGCACAGGTTCCCCCTCTTATACTAAAAGAAAGGGAGGGACTAGCTCTATGACCCCACCTATGGGAGGGTCAGGGGAGTGGGTGGTTACACCTACTTCCCTTTGTCCAGTTTCACGCCAGAGCAGGGGCAGGTAGCCCCTGAGCCGGTTTGAACTGGGGTATGCACAGAGGAGCCTTCTGCTCCCCCAGTGCAGGACTTCAAAGCACTCTAAGAGTGCACCCACCCAGCCCCAATACACTAAACCCTGTCTGGGAGGTGTCACACCCCCTTGGGACAGGATATCTATTGTTGGGCTTCCTCCACTGCGAGTGTTGGTCATCAGCAGGAGGACAGCCCAGTGTCTGTGACTGGTGGCATCCATTTTGTGATGCCAGGGCTCTGCAGGATTCTACCGCATTTCCACAGTAGGTACATGTCTATCCCTCTAGAAGGGTGGAATGCTACCCCCGCCGCCAGAACTGGCGGGGGGGTAGTATTCCAAGATGTTTGACACCAAACACGACATGTTTTGATGCAGCCATTCCAAAGTTAGCATTCTACCGCGAGGATATAATGCACTTAAAAGTATATGGTTTAACCGCATCCACAAACAGCCCCAGAGAATGGACTCTGAGAGCTGCAGAGGGGCCCTGCTCAGGCAGAGGCACCCCCTCACATGGAAACTAAGCACCCTGCCCTCAGGATTGATAGGGCCTGCTTTAGGGGTGACTGATAAGTCTCAATGTGTGTGCAGGAGAGATATAGGGGACCTATATCTCAGTGAGGGGTGCTAGCACTTCCTCACCCAGGCTGCTGTAGCAGGCCTGTGGTGTCAGATTTAGTCTGCTTCCCAGGGGTGGCATAATACATGCTTCAGCCCCTGGTAGGCCTGTGAAGTACCTATGCCCTTGGTACCTAAGGTACCATATACTAGGGACTCATAAGGTACCACAGTATCCAATCACTAGTGCACCTAGAGTGCACTCCAAATCGTTTAGAGAGAACAGAGAGGCTGGGGCCCTGATTGGCAGAGTCCCAGCCAGACTATAGCCAGAAACCAGTGTAAACATCAGAAAAAAAGTGGGGGCAACATAAGAGGCAGATCCTACTCTCCTACAGTGAGCATGCTAGCCAGTGGTGTGCACACTGTAAGTCTTGCTAGTCAGACAACATGCACATTTAGTAAGGCAGTGGACAGCACACTCACCTGCTCCCCTGGTTTCCCATTCAGCTTGCTGTACTGTGGAAGGAGGCTGTCCAGCAGGGCCTGGTTTTCCTCAGTGGTGAAGGCTGGGGCTCTCTCCACAGTACGTGCCATTGCAGTAGCCAGAGGATGCAGAGACAGCAGCAGTGTTGGTGGCAGATGTCATCCTGGAGCATGCAGTGCAGGCAAGTGAGCTCTCAGGGGAACAGCCAGCATTATATGTGTGCTGCAGAGGCAGATACTGTCCCATGTGTCCAAAGTGATAGGTCCAAGTCGTTTGCATCTTCTGAATCTGGCCAATCCATGGAATTGCACCACTTATACACGCCCACAGCATCCTTCAAAAGTTCAACTTCATGACACCCATGAATTTGCAACATTGTTGTGGCTAGCCAACTGAATTCACTGCATCAGACTTGTTAAAGCTTTGAAAACGCGTCCGTTGCCATGCCAGGCCCTAGCCAATGCGTGCGCACCGATCGGTCCATTGCTGTACAACGCGTACCCGCTCACATCATATGCAATGTCCAATGCGTGCGCACCGATTGGTCCATTGCTGTACAACGCGTACCCGCTCACATCATATGCAATGTCCAATGCGTCGGCACCGATCGGTCCATTGCTGTACAACGCGTACCCGCTCACATCATATGCAATGGCCAATGCGTGCGCACCGATCCCGCTCACATCATATGCAATGTCCAATGCGTGCGCACCGATCGGTCCATTGCTGTACAACGCGTACCCGCTCACATCATATGCAATGTCCAATGCGTGCGCACCGATCGGTCCATTGCTGTACAACGCGTACCCGCTCACATCATATGCAATGGCCAATGCGTGCGCACCGATCGGTCCATTGCTGTACAACGCGTACCCGCTCACATCATATGCAATGGCCAATGCGTGCGCACCGATCAGTCCATTGCTGTACAACGCGTACCCGCTCACATCATATGCAATGGCCAATGCGTGCGCACCGATCTGTCCATTGCTGTACAACGCGTACCCTCTCACATCATATGCAATGGCCAATGCGTGCGCACCGATCGGTCCATTGCTGTACAATGCGTACCCGCTCACATCATATGCCATGGCCAATGCGTGCGCACCGATCGGTCCATTGCTGTACAACGCGTACCCGCTCACATCATATGCCATGGCCAATGCGTGCGCACCGATCGGTCCATTGCTGTACAACGCGTACCCGCTCACATCATATGCAATGGCCAATGCGTGCGCACGGATCGGTCCATTGCTGTACAACGCGTACCCGTTCACATATATGCAATGGCCAATGCGTGCGCACGGATCGGTCCATTGCTGTACGACGCGTCCCTGTACAAGTCACTCGCATATGTCACCATGCTTGTCACTGGTGAATGTATGCCAGCCACATATACTTGCCAGGGACTCAGGGGCACACCTACAACACCACAGCCTGTCCACACTGTATCCTAAGGCATGTAAGGCTGCATTACCTTTTCTGTGTATGGGGGTCAACATGTGGTTTTTTGGGTGGCACTTGGGGGCAGCCACTCCCAGGCTGTGCACGTGTTCATGGGGACAGAATCCTTTGTGTGTTGTGCACATGGCCACTGTGATGTGCAACTGTTCATTTCAGAGCATGTGGCATGGTCACATTTCCAGGTTGTGTATGTGTATGTCATGTCACATACCCCCTGAGTCCCATGTGGGAAGGTATGTACGTCACAGCGTGACCCATTGCCACAATAGTGATGGCCCTCCACAGTCTGTGTGCATGTTGTGTTTCCGATGTCTCTGATTCCATGTGCACAATGGGAGACAGTCTCCACATCCACGTTGTTTGTGCATGGACTTTGATGTTGTGCGTGTGTGTCATGTCTGTCCTGCAGAGGCAACAGGGGCCACTACCTGTGGGAGTCATGGTTGTTTTGCTGACGTGTACATGATATGCCATGTCATGCCAGTGTCCATGTGGCAATACAGGGTCCCTGGGAATCTACCTGTCAATGAGCTGTGATGCCTGTGGCACATCTGTCCTGACATGTCACTGTGGTGTGTGTTTGGAACGTGACAGCAGTAAATGGGTACTGTGACACAGCCTAATGATTTCCCATAGCACAACCTGGAACTTGTTGTCAACACATGTTGAACTGTGATGTTAGATGTTGGCCATGTAGGTGCCATATATGTCCATACAGAACGGCACACACATCAGGTACTTGTGTCTCGTAATGATGTATCATGTGATATTGAGTATGGTCAATGGCACATATGTGGGATGACTGACAATCTTTCTTTCTTCACCTATGCACTGCAGGGCACCAGCTGTCCATAGACCATTCCCTGACCTTGCAACGATGGTGGAACGTGACTGCATCCGACGGTACCGCTTCAACAGGGCGCTGATTGAGGAATTGGCGGTGCGGTTGGCCCCACATTTGCAACCTGGCCGGCCATACCCGACAGCGCTGACCCCCAAGGTGAAGGTGATGGCAGCCCTACACTTCTTTGCCACCGGTACCTTTCAACACACTGTGGCGTCTGCTGGTGGGATGTCACAGACTATGTTCAGCTGTGTGCTACGCGATGTTTTGGAGGCAATGTTGAGATACCTGAACCAGTACATCGATTTCCCTAAACGTCAACAACTCACTGACGTCAAGAGTGACTTCTATGCCCTGGGGAGGATGCCACATGTCATTGGCTCCATTGATGGGACACATGTGGCTTTGGTACCACCACAGGCACATGAGCAGGCATACAGGAACAGGAAACATTATCATTCGATCAATGCTCTGGTGGTATGTCTTGCAGATATGAGCATCACACATGTGTGTGCCCGTTTCCCGGTTCGGCACACGATGCCTACGTGATGAGGAGTAGTCGCATCCCGAGGATGATGTCACAGATGCAGAACCAGCGTGCCTGGCTTGTCGTGTGTACTGACTTTGTACCATTGTGTGTGTTCTGCTATGTTGTATTCCGCCCTCTTTTCTAACTCAGCTAATGTGCAATTGTCTGTCTGTAGGTGACTCCGGATACCCCAACATGCCGTGGTTGCTGACACCCCTCAGGAACCCTGTGACACCAGCCCAGATGCGCTACAATGAGGCACATGGTCGGACCAGGAGAGTGATCGAGCGGACATTTGGTCTCCTGAAGAGCCGCTTCCGCTGCCTGGACAAGACAGGAGGGGCCCTCCCATATGCCCCAGCAAAGGTGTGCAAGATTGTCATCGTCTGCTGCATGCTACACAACCTGGCAGTGCGGAAGGAGTTGCCTCTCATCCTGGATGACGATGACCAACATCCGCCACCTGTGGAGGATCCTGGCCTGGGCCACGATGCCAGTGATGATGATGATGATGGTGATGTCCGCACACAGATCATCACCAACTTCTTCAGCTGAATGTGAGTATCCAGAGAGTTGTCATGTCAATGATGTGAGTTTGCATGATATGTGTGGGTGGTGCTCTGGTGCTGTTTGAGTGTGGCCATGTGCTACTTGACTGGATGCGTGCAGCGATGTGTCCTTACAGGTAGTCTGTACTCCCCAACAGTGTTGACATGCTAACTTGGTTTTGTGTAAGTATCTTGTGACATGTATTGGGCATGAGTATTGCAGTTCTGTCCTGTTCTTCAGTGCTTTTGACTGTGTGTCATGTCTGTCCTTCACAGGGTGCTTACAGAGTTGTTTGGTCAACTTGGAACCCGCGACACCATGATTCAGCTTTCAGGGTGGCAACAGTCGTTTCCCTACAGGTGATGTGCCACACACCCCTGGACTTTATTTCTTCTACACTTTTTGACTGTGTGGCCACTGCCACGTGGGATTACCTTGCATTTGTCGTGGAAACAACATGTTGCAAATGTGTAATAAACCTGTGCTTCACTTTGGGATGTGCGTTGTCTGTGGTCACACATCTGACTGACATTTGCTTACTGCACCTGTGGGCTAGTTAACACAGACTCTGAATAAGTGTGGTGTCTGTGCATTCCACTGTATTTCCTGGCAACATCAGTGTAGGCGATGAGTCCGATGGCCCTGGTGTCTATGTGTTGTGTAGCCCTAGTGGTGTGTCTCCCTCATATGTGTCACGTCGCCATGACTCACATGACGGTGTTGAACTTGCTGTGGCAGTTAGCATGCACAGTGTCATTTAGCAGATCATAATCTCCATGACAAAAACAACGTTGGAATCACAACAGAGGCAAGTATGGTGTATTAGTGAGTTTATTACATACATGTGTGAGGATAGTGCACAGGATGGTGGGTGCTGTACATTGGTATTGTAATCCAAAGTTCCCAGATAAGTTGGAATTGTTGGTAGCAGAAATGTCCTGAGTAAAGTCCACAGTCATCTGATACATTAGTCCAACTTAAACTCCCCATGTCATGTGGGAGAGTTGTGTTGCATTCGACAGGGTGAACAGTTTGCACACAAAGGAGAATTTCCAGAACAGGTGTTGGGTTCCTGGGGGATGTACATGGCCATCAGCCTCTCAGTTGTCCTTCCTCGGATGACCCCTCTTCTTTCTGGGGGACCCTCACGTGCAGGCCGCTGCGGTGCAGAGGACTCTCCACCAGAGTCATCCTCCCTCCCTGTGGCAGTTGCAGTTGTTGCGGCACCAGATGTTGTGGGCACACAGGGAGGTGTGGACATGTTGGTGCTAATCTGGCGGAGGCATGTCAATATGTCCCTCTGCACTGCTGTCAGTTCTTCCAATGTGTCCCACTTGGACTCCATGCCAGACATGTGTGTCTCCACACGGGACATGTGTGTCTCCACACGGGACATGTGGGAGTCCAAGCGGGCATGATGGGCAGCCTGCTGCTGTTGAATGTCCTTGAGGATCCCCACTACCTGGCTGACATCTCCGGTGCTATTCTGGTACGCCTCAGCAATGCGTGCCAGTTGTGGGTCATCATGCAGTCCAGACCCCTCTGCAAACAGCGACCTCTGCCTACCACCCCTACCACCACCCCTGGACACACGTGCGGGAGCTGCCATGGCACGCACAGGGGACCCTCGGCCCCCTTGGGGGTTGGTACTGGGGTTGTTGTCCTTTGCTTCACGGTGGGCTGTGGTCCCTGTGCTGTTGTCATTGAGTGTCCTTGGTCTGTCTGTGTCGGCGGGGGTGGTCTGTGTGTTGGCAGATGTTGGAGGAATGGGTGCAGGGGGTGCAGATGGTGGTCCTGCTGGTGCTGCATGATGACTCCCACCGGAGGTGCCAGGTTGGTCTTCGCCATCCGATGAGGGCAGAGGCTGTTCCACACCAGAGAGCTCAGGGTCCCCCGGAGCCTGGGACAGGGACTCCTCCTCATCTGCTGCTGTGTCCCCATCATCACCTGTTTTTGGAAGAGACACACAATGTATGTTATGTTTCTGCAGGCATCACTGGTTCAAACACATGACAGTTGTGACTGTACCTCTGGATGCGGCCCTGTACATTGCATTGTCCTAAGTTGTCACAGTCAGAGGTTGATATTGGTGTGGCTCATTGTCCTGCCAACCTGATGCATTTCTATGTGGATGTTGAGGTGTGTGCATGACCAGCATTGGTGGTATTTGGTTGACATCCGGACCTCCTTCTCCCCCAGCCCAGTTGTCCCACCATGAAGCATGCCACACTTGCAGTGGGTGCAGGTTGACTCTCAGGATGTCAGTCAGTGGTGTCCTGCTGTTGGTTGGTGCACAGTTCCCAGCAGGGCCTTGTGCTCCCCACAACAGCACCATTGTCAGACATCTTGGAAGTGGCTTTTCACTCACTCTCTTGTAGGGCACGGTCCCAGGTGTGTTGTTTGGAGTTAGTGGAAGTGGTGTGTGTGTAAGGGCCTGCTGGTAGCTGTAGTCGGAGCTGGCACTCCTCCTCCCCCAGGCCAGACATCCCACCATGAAACGTGCTTCCATTGCAGGGAGTGCAAGTTGGCTTTCAGGATGTTAGTCAGTGGTGTCCTGCTGTTGGTTGCTGCACAGTTCCCAGCAGGGCCTTGTGCTCCCACAGCTGAGGCCAGTGTCATACATCTTTGAAGTGGCTTTTCACTCCCTGTGAGGTGTGCATGCTTCAGTGTGAGCTTGCTGGGCCATGCGGGTGGGGGATGTTGAGCTGTGACTACCACTCCCATCATGCTATTGCCTACACCCCCTTCCCAACATGCCCATACTTCCTTCCTTTTGACTCTGCTTCCCTGTGGGGTAGTGTGCCTGTGCTGACAGGATGGCTGACAGTGTTGTCCTGGCGTTTGTTTGGCTACAAGTCCCAAGAGTGTCCCTGTGCTTCACACAGCATAACCCAGGGTGGTGGTTCTTTGTGGGATATTTAATTAGAGTGTGAGGCATTGCATTCTCCCAGGTGGGTTATGTGGAGTTTGTGTTAAGGGTGTGTGTGGGAAAAGCTGCTTGTAACTATGGTCAGAGCTGTCAGTCCTTCTTCCCACCCAGCCAGATATCCCACCATGGAACGTGCTTCCATTGCAGGGAGTGCAAGTTGGCTTTCAGGATGTCAGTCAGTGGTGTCCTGCTGTTGGTTGTTGCACAGTTCCCAGCAGGGCCTTGTGCTCCCCACAGCAGTACCCAGTGTCAGCCATCTTGTCAGTCCTTTTCCACTCCCTGTGATGTGAGCATGGTTCAGAGTGGTGTTGATGGGCCAATTGTGAGGGTGACCAATATCTGTGACTACAACTCCCATCATGCTATTGCCTACACCCCCCTTCCCAGCATGCCCATACTTCCTTCCTTATGAGTCGACTTCACTGTGTGTGAGTGTGACAGCAATGGCAAGATGGCTGACAGTGTGGTCCTGTTGTTTGTTGGTGCCCAGTTCCCAGCAGGGCCTTGTGCTCCCCACAGCTGTAGCCAGTGTCAGACATCTTTGAAGTGGCTTTTCACTCCCTGTGAGGTGTGCATGCTTCAGTGTGAGCTTGATGGGCCATGCGGGTGGGGGATGTTGAGCTGTGACTACCACTCCCATCATGCTATTGCCTACACCCCCCTTCCCAGCATGCCCATACTTCCTTCCTTTTGACTCTGCTTCCCTGTGGGGTAGTGTGCCTGTGCTGACAGGATGGCTGACAGTGTTGTCCTGGCGTTTGTTTGGCTACAAGTCCCAAGAGCGTCCCTGTGCTTCACACAGCATAACCCAGGGTGGTGGTTCTTTGTGGGATATTTAATTAGAATGTGAGGCATTGCATTCTCCCAGGTGGGTTATGTGGAGTTTGTGTTAAGGGGGTGTGTGAGAAAAGCTGCTGGTGACTATGGTCAGAGCTGTCAGTCCTCCTTCCCACCCAGCCAGATATCCCACCATGGAACGTGCTTCCATTGCAGGGAGTGCAAGTTGGCTTTCAGGATGTCAGTCAGTGGTGTCCTGCTGTTGGTTGTTGCACAGTTCCCAGCAGGGCCTTGTGCTCCCCACAGCAGTACCCAGTTTCAGCCATCTTGTCAGTTCTTTTCCACTCCCTGTGATGTGAGCATGGTTCAGAGTGGTGTTGATGGGCCAATTGTGAGGGTGACCAACATCTGTGACTACAACTCCCATCATGCTATTGCCTACACCCCCTTCCCAGCATGCCCATACTTCCTTCCTTTTGAGTCGACTTCACTGTGTGTGAGTGTGACAGCAATGGCAAGATGGCTGACAGTGGTGTCCTGCTGTTTGTTGGTGCACAGTTCCCAGCAGGGCCTTGTGCTCCCCACAGCAGTACCCAGTGTCAGCCATCTTGTCATTTCTTTTCCACTCCCTGTGATGTTAGCATGGTTCAGGGTGGTGTTGATGGGCCAATTGTGAGGGTGACCAATATCTGTGACTACAACTCCCATAATGCTATTGGCTACACTGACTTCACCAGCATACACAGAATTCCTTCCTTTCAGTGAGCTTCCCTGTGAGGTGGTGTTCTAGTGGTGGCAAAATATCTGACTGTGTTTGTTGGTTAGATTTGTGCCACTGCCTTGCTGTATTTGTTGTTAGGTTTGTACATGTCATGATACAGTTACATATCACTATGAGATGGCATGTATTGTGTTTATCTGACTGACAGATACATCTTGGGGTGATTATCTTTTGGTTGCTGTGGATTTGCTAAGGGTGCATGGTTTGACTATCCCCTTGACAGTGATGTGTGTGTATTGTTACACAATATTGTGTATATTTGTTGTGTACACACCAGGCTCTGGGATGTTTGATAGTCCATATACGCTCACTGGTGGTAGGATGGCCCGCACCTTCTCCTCCCAGGGCCTGAGGTATAGTGGTTTGGCAGGAGGGCCACTGCCGGTGCGCTGACTCAAGATGTAATCCTTCTTTAGTAGGTCCTTGACCCTCCTGCGCACATCATACCACCTGTTCTGGATGTCTTCCTTTGTGCGCAAACATGGTGATTGTGCGTTCATCCTGTCGACGATCCTCTCCCACATCTTGGTTTTCTGTGACATGGGGGTCTGTTGGACCAATGTACCAAACAACTGTGGCTCTACCCTGAGGATCTCATCTACCAGGACTTCCAATTCACTGTCTAGGAACTTTGGATTCTTCTTTGGGGGCATGGTGATGGGTGGTGGTGGTGATTGATGTGTGTGTGTGTGCAAGTGAGGGTGTGTGAGTGTAGGTTTTGCTGGGTGTATGTGAGGGTGCTATTTGTTGAGGTGCTAATGGTGTGTGGCTTGTGTGATGGATGAGCTGTGAGTGTGTCTGTGGTTGCTGTCTGATGGTGTTCTGTGCTGGCAGGTCAGTTGAATTTGCAAAGGATCATGGTAGGGATTTGTGGCCTTTATATGGGTGGAGTTGTGGGTGTGTCTTTGTTCCATGTTTCCCCCAGTATTTATTGGCTTTGTAATTGCTTGTTTGGCCCTTTTTTTGGTATTTTTTCCTTTGCATTTTTTGTGCATGTAGGAGACGTTCTTCTGACCGAGTAGGACGCTGCAGTTGTCTCGTCCGAGCTTCTCCGAGTCGTTCACGCTGTGTTTCTGCTAGGTTTCACGTGCGGCGTACGCGTCGGTCGCGGAGTATTGGGTTGCTTCGGCTGGGTTTTGTATGCGTGTCGGTCGTACGGCTTGGGCTCCGTACGACTCGGTCTGGTTTTCCACGCATTGCATCGTACTGCGCGGGTCGGAGTTCGCGGGTACGTTTTGGTCGGGTTCATTCCTGGTGTGTGTCGGTCGGTTCGATTCGCGTGGTTTCACGGCCGGATAGCTGGTTTCCGTGCGGTTCGGTCGTTCGGCTTGTGTTCCATACGAGTCGGTCGTGATTCACATGCATTTCATCATACTACGCAGGTCAGGCAGCGCCGGTACGTGTCGGTCGGACTATATTCCCATACCGAGTCGGTCGGTATGTTTTCCGGCCCGAATCGGAATCGGCCCCTTAGTAGTTGCTTTGCCCTTGCTCCCCATTGAGTAAGGCACAGGCGACGCAATTGCTTGATAAATCTGACCCTTAGCATGTTGGGCTCTTCAGTGGCTTGAGCCTGCTAAGCAGGCAGAGCAACATTTGCTCTGTTAAGCGTCAGTGTTTTTGCTTCCAAATTGTTATAACTATCACGTTGAAAAGGCAACTACCTTTGTGCAGGTCATCTGTGCTCAGGGGCGGCTCCTCCATTAGAGAGGAGGAGCGTCGCCCCACTGCTTCCTCTCAGTGCGAGAAGCAGAAACATAAAATGGTAAAACATGGTTGGGGGCTTCTGCTCGAAAGCAGGGGAGGAGTGGCTTGCCCAATGCTGTTAGCCCTGACTGTTTGGTCAGCCAACCAGTAATGCACACTCTCCCTTTTCTCTATGTAGGCATAGAGAAAATGGCCTCCCCATAGGCACCCGGCTGGGAGTGGTCCCCACCAATCACAACGCTGCATTGCAGCATTGTGATTGGCTTAGGGGAGGGGAGGGAGGCTGCCTGGGGCTGCTTTCTGTTCAGGAGAGCAGCAGGAAAACGCAGGACCCGGCCAGGAGCTGAGGCGGCGCGGGACCCAAGAGGTAAGTTTTTTAAAATTTTTATTAAACCCGTCCCGCCTCCCCCCGCGAATTCGCCCAACCCCGCGCGATCCGCCCACCCGCCCCTCTACCTGCGAGTCATGCCGGCCGCGACTGTCTGTGCTGTGAATCTTTACAGAGTGTAGCTATGGTTAGTAGGAGTGATGAATATATTTGTTGTGGCTACGTCTAAAACACCACATAATTTTGGATTGCATGATTTCGTGTCAGCTGGGCTGTGGGATCAGCCTCTTCTACATAACATGTTAATGCGACTTTTGATTGGAAAATGCTTTCAAAACCGAATCCTCAACATTTAGATAAACGGGGGCTTAACACACCAGTGGTGAAGTTTCTGTTGTCAAACACTGCACCCGTAAAGCAATATCATAGCCCTGTAATATATTTGAGATTTAAAATTCTCCCAGAGCTCCCCTGAAGTAAATTATACATCTCTGTATATGATTTGATGTAGCGTAACATCTTTTGATGATGTTGCTGATGGGATTGTAGTAGCTCAACAACTATTGGTGATGCTGCTGTCTGCCCCACCCACCCTCAGGAGATCAAATTTCACTAGGTTTTTTTGAATGCCCTACCGTGCACACAGAAATTACACTTATGAACACACAGTATTAATCATAATGACTGAAAAAACGACTCGATGAAAGGCTGAATTTAAAATGATCTTGGAAAATATGGCGATTTCCATTGCTGAATTCTGGGATGCAGTTCAATTGAACACAGTTGTATAGATTGTTTGTAATATATTTGTACATATATTCTTTTTTGTTTGTAAAACAGCTCTTAAATGTTATTACAGGTCCCCGATACACACAGACCCCAAAAAATATGTATGGCCTGAACCGCTTTGATATTATAAGAGGTGAATACTGTACAAGCAAATCTTAAAAGATAGACTTGAATCAGAATATCAAAAATATAAGTTATTTATCTTTAAGTTGTGATATTCACTTTTCTACCAATTAATACACGGCTACAAGACTCTTGTGTGATACTAATGAGCAATAGACTTTACAAGGATGGTGCAATAAATATACGCATTTACTATTACTGTCTATGTAATATGTTGTATGAATTTGATGACTAAAGAATAAAATGTTTATTTATGTGGCCAATAAATTCATGTAATTCAATATGTAGTTGATTGAGTTTAAGAAAAAATATTTTAAAATTGTAATATGGGATGCTTAAGACTAACTCCTGATGAGTTTGACATATTATTGATACCTGATTGAGCATATTTTTGGATGTATATTTAATATCTCTATTCCTATACGGTTAAGGGGGGGGGGCTGCTTTCCAATATCTTAATGTTCTAGTCATGCAATCTCTAGGAGGAGAGTAAGAAGCATCTTAGGGTCTTCAAAGTGGGATATCTGTGTCAGAATAGAATCTGTGCACCTCTGCTCATTAAGAAAAAAACAAGGTGATCCAGAGCAAAATCCCCTCGTGTAGGGCTATACCAAGTATTGGCAATGGGGAGGAGATTTCCTTTGACACTCATGAAGCTGAATTTAAAGAGCCTGGGGTAGTGCTGAGAGGCAGGGGAGAGCTCTACACAGCTGGAGTAAGGCTTGCCAATTTTAAATTATTGGTGCATGGAAATTCTGGGGTAGTTTTGATGTCTTTGGAATGTACATAGTAAAGGAGGTGCACCACTTTGTTGTTAAACTGGGAGTGGGCCATTTAAAATACCCTCACTGGCCCCCTTGAAGGAGAGACTCTGCCTGCATCTGAAGAGGAGAGACAACTTCTCTGCCTGCTTCGGTGAAGAATTCTTGTCTGCCTGCTATAGATCATTGAAGAAAGGTTTCTCCTATCTTACCTGGACTTCAGAGTCCCTGGGAACTACTTGGCATACTACGTCACCCTCCAAGTGTTAATGAGCACCTAATTCCTACATAATGCAGTATAACTAGGAATTACACACTATTGCTGATGCAAAGGGTAGTGCCAGAGAAACCTCCTTATCCCTACAGAACTTTCCTCCTGAGGATGAACAATTTCCTGAGAAAGAGGAAAGAGTTGCCACCTGGGAGAAACCCAGGTGATTACTTAGTGCCGGAAATTTATTGTGGACCTGTTACTGGAGTTCTAGGGACCTTGCTACAACAAGAGGAAGGAAGTAGCCAGACTTCTCAGGCTCTAGTCCTGAAGATTTGACAACTTTTCTTGAAGGTAATATTTTCTGTTATTTTATAGTGTTTAAATCCTGCTTCATATCCTGTTGTACGGGGCCAAAGATATTTTTCAGATGGGAAGCACACCCCTCCTTTGCTTGGCCTAAGTAGGTGCATAGGCCCAGCCTCTGCTGCACTTGCGGACCGAGCTCCAGATATATATATATATATATGAACTCCAGCGTCCAGATCAAGACCACACAACAACACAGCAGGCCCAGTATATAATTTCGTATGTTTAACGCTTTTCGGCAGTAACTTCTGTCTTGCTCACATATATATATATCTTTCCCTCTGTGTGTGTGTGTGTGTGTGTGTGTATATATATATATATATATATCTATCTATCTATCTTTTCCTCTCTCTGTCTGTGACTATTGTGCCATTTCTCTACTTCTCTTTGTGCCTTGTCATTTTCTCTTTGGTGTCTTTTCTCTCACTCTTTCAATGACTTTTTGTGCCTTTTCTCTAGCTGTTGGTGCCTAGTCTCTCACTCTTTTTGGCTTTTCTCTTACTCTTTCTATGACTTTTTGTGTCTTTTCTCTCGCTGTTGGTGCCTATTCTCTCACTCTTTTTGGCATTTCTCTCACTCTTTCTGCGACTGTCTGTGCCTTTTCAACCTCTCTTTGGGCCTTTTCTCTCACTCCTTTTGTTATTTCTCTCACTATTTCTGTGACTTTTCTGTGCCGTTTCTCTTGCACTTCTTGCCTTTTCTCTCACTCCTTCTGCTACTTTTTGGTGCCTTTTCACTAGCCCTTTGTGCCTTTTCTCTCACTCTTCTTTTGACCTATGTCATCTCTACTTCTTCTCTGCCTGGCCCCTCCCTGTGTCCATTTCCCGCCCACTCTATGCTCCCTCCCTTCTCCTCCCACACCTTACCTGTTCCTCGTACTTTTCTACTTCCCTGCCATTGCGCTCCGCTCACCTCTCAGGACCTACATAATGGTGGCCACAGCACGGACGAGCAGAGGACATGTGCAGCATGTGTGCCATTGGCACATCAAAGGCAAGTCCATCTGTGCCCTTCCACACCTGGACCACGCCCAGCACCAGAACCCCTGGTCCTGCCACGACCCACCATGACCCTGCCACTCTCCATCGCGACTTGAACCTGGACCTCCCCCCACCCTCAGCTGGTGTGCCACCACCACAACATGGAAGGAGCTTTCATGTGCTCCTGCTGCCATTTCACCTATACCATGGCTCCTGTAACCACAACCAAGGGCATACCCACAACACTCACCCTCACACACACTGAAACCCTTACCAACAAACACACCTGCAATCTTCAGACACCAGTATTATACATGCTGCTTAACAGCTGCTCACTCAGCAAGCACTGAACGACACTGCCCCAGACCTCTCTTTCCTCACAGAAGCATGGCTGACCACAGCCTCAGTGCCAGACATCGCTATCGCCACCCCCGCCAGATACAAGATCACCAGGCAAGACTGCCTAAACAGACCCGGAGGAGGATTTGCCTTCGTCTACAAAGATACCTCTGTTGTAGCTGGAACAAACTACATGGAGCATCTCAACTTTAAACTACAAATCACAGCAAATGTCACCCTCTGTGGAACCCTAGTCTACCACCACCCCCTGAATGGGAGGAGCAGCTGGGGAAGGAGCAACTGTGGAGCCTGGTTAGAGCAAATGGTGGTGGAGGAACCAGCAGCAGAGAAGGGAAAACAATACACATTCAGAAAGAAGAGGAAGATAGATCAAGTTGCAGCTCCTACAAACTGGCTTCTAGCCACTTTAGAAACAGAGCATTGTTAATCCTACATGAGAAGCAATCTTCTCCCACTTTTCAAAATGGCCTTCAGGTTACAAAAGGTACAAGCATAAATTATCTCAGTGTGTTGCCATGAGCTAAAGAACCCTAACTTGAGGAAATAACTTTGGAACTGGAAACACTATCACCTGGAGGACTGGGAGTTGGATACCAGTGTACGTCCCAACAAAGATTCAACTTTGGGGTCATGGGGAGGTTCAACGTGGATGCTTTTTCCACTTTAAATTTTTTTGCAGGTTCTTCGAAGCTTCAGCAGAACTACCTATTCATCATATCAAACCTTTTTGGGGTTCTGCTGCCTATAACTTTCTGGTGCAACTTACTTCAAGTACTCCTTTTCTAGAAAGTTTTCTTAGAGCAAAAGCAAAAACTTTAATTTATAGGTTTCAATGAGATAACGTCTTTTCCCATGCTCTCTTATGTTCAATGATTTTTTTATTCCTTATAACTGTTAATGCATAGAGCCACAATTCTTTAATTCTGGAAAACAAATTCTTGTTAAACTTCTGTTTTTTAAATGACTCAGGAAGACCATCCATAAGCCAAGCTACCAAATAAAAGCCATAGATTTTGTACAGCAATAAACAATTTACTATTGTGGATCATACTGATTCAGCCTTGCTGGAGCTCCGTAACTATCTACATCAGGCTGTGGCCTCTCTCCCTAAAAACTTAACACTTTAATTCCCAACACCATTCAACTTGCTCTTTAGGAATTTTGCCTCTGAAGGGATTTCAACAGTAACCAATGATAATATCTGCTCTTTGAGGTTCACTTACAATGCATATTGACCGGCACTGACCACATACATTGCCAGTGGTCGCTCTCACCTGTACTTGTTCCTAGAGAACCTGGACACCTGATTTATACTTTGGCAATAAGTAGAAATCTAATTGGATTTTCCTTTTGGAGGAAATTCTTAAATTCATTGGATGATAACTGTCAGATTTCTCTAGCTGTAAGATTGTGTGGTGAAGCAAATTGTAGCTGTGGATTTTTCACAGAATTTAGAGCTTCCTCTACAATTACAATTTTTCACTAACACACAACTCTAAATCGGACCCTTAATTTCTGAAGGAAACGGATAGTGTCAATAAATATGCTAGAGATACATGTGCATAGCAACTTTGCTCCATACTTGCTGTAGTTTCTGTAACTATAAGTACTCTCACTGGGGCCCTGCTTGTAAAGTACCTGCATCATGGCATGTTTCCACTTAACTTGTTAGATTTCAATTTAGGATTCTTATATGCAGGAACGTATTCATTATTACATGTATTTTTAATGCGCTTTTGCTCTTTGATTGTTTTTTTCTCTCTGCTTAGAGCACTAACAAATGGTGTTGAAAGCAACTTGATTGGGTTAGATGCATCTTCAGATGTGACAGGGTCAGTCAAGTTCCACAATGTGCCTAATGCTACTACAAATCTCAAATGCCTCAAGCCCTCAATTGGTGGATTCAGGAATGTGTCCAATGTTTGATGTGGTCAGACTCCTAGCAAAGGGCCTCAGAAAACTGGGGCAAAGTAGACAATCCATACAGCTCACATCTTGGATCTAGTAACACATGCTCCTCATCTACTTAGAGAGTCTCCCAAAAATCTGCACCGCACCAGAGCTCTTGAAATTCTCTGGACAAAGTAGTTCATATAAAAATGAGCTACACTCCTCCTAAGGGCAGAATTTGTCCCACACAGCTGATACAATGGGACCTATTCACAAATACATTTTGGAGCATTAGTTAGGCTCATGTAAAAACGCTTCTATCTTTTACTGTGAACACGTTCCTTGCATTGACTTCCCTTTTACACAATAACCTTTTACACACATTTGCATGTGTGACTATGTTGGATTATTTTCTCTGAAACTGCTTCGCTTACGGATTCCGCTTTGCATAACATTATCATGACTCCTTGACCACCAAGTACAAGGCCTTGACACACATTGTGAAATGTTGTTCTATTTTTCATCCACGAGGCGACACTGCTATCTATAGACCATAACAACACTGGCTTGCACAGGTCTCGCAAAGATGCTTTACATCATAAATAAACAAGCATTTCCGAGTTTAGTTAGAGGAGCGCTTTGCTGTCATTGGTGAGGTCTCTACATGCTAAAGCTTGCTGATATCTCAGCAAGGGTGTCCAGCTCGTGGCCAAGTCGGGGTCTTACATTCTTTCCCTTCAGGTAACTGGGGTGGGATCATCCAGTGAAGGGATTCTTGGCAGAACACATACACACATGCCCTAGACACTTAGGTTAGGGACTACAAAATAGGAGTACGCCAATCAAACAATCAGCATTTGTAAAGCGCACTCTGTCACCTCTAGGGGTATCTGGGCGCTGTGTCTCTGTCGAAGAGCTCTTAAGTCTCTTTCTGAAGTCTGCCAGCAAGAGAGCCGTATGGAGGAGGACGGGGAGGTCATTCCAGGTCTTGGCTGCAATGTAGGAGAAGAAGAACGAGTGGCCGCCGCTGTGGGTGTGGCAGATGTGAGGGGTGTATGCGAGGGCGAGTGAAGAGGATTGTAGGTGTCTAGCAGGTTGGTGGAAGTTCAGTCGATGGTTGAGGTAGGCAGGTCCTAAGTCATGGAGGGCTTTGAAGGCATGCGTGAGGATCTTGAACTGGCATCTTTCCTGGATGGGGAGTAAGTGGAGGTCTCTGAGGTGGGGGCGATGTAGGTTCATTTGGGGCGGTGCAGGATGAGTATGGCAGCATTGTGCTGTATGGTCTGTAGTCTTCCGAGGAGCTGGATGGGGATGCTGCCATAGAGGGAGCTGCTGTAGTTGAGATGGCTGGTGACATTCTTTCTGGTGTTGGTTGGGATTCATATAAAGATTCTCCTGAGCATGCGAAGTGTTTGGAAGCAGGAAGAGGCAACTGCATTAACATGTCATTTCATGGTCAGTTGGCTGCAGAGGATGATGCCGAGGTTGCGTTCGTGGTCGGTCGGTGTGTGTCCAAGTTCTGCAGGCCACCAGCTGTGGTCCCATGCAGAGGTGTTCTTCCCGAAGATCAGTACTTCAGTTTTGTCGGAGTTGAGTTGGAGGCAGTTTTCTTTCATCCATTTGGCTACGTTGGTCATGGCATTGCAGAAGTTGGTTTTGGCATTGGCGGAGCCCTCGGTGACCGAGAGGATCAGTTGAGTGTCGTCTGCGTAGGAGATTATGTTGAGTCCGTGGGATCTGATGACATCTGCGAGGGGGGTCATGTAGATGTTGAACTGGGTGGGGCTGAGGGATGATCCTTGGGGTACGCCGCATATGATGTCTTTGTGAAGGCAGGCAGACGGATGCTCTGTGTGTGCCCTGTAAGGAAAGAGGTGATCAACTTGAGGGCGTCTTGCCGTATGTCTATGTTGTAGAGTTTGTTGATGAGGGTGTTGTGGGGGACTGTGTCGAATGCCACGGAGAGGTCGAGGAGGATCAGGGCCAGCATTTCTCCACGGACTGTGGTGACAATCAGCGTGGTCTCAGTGCTGAGGTTAGCACGGAATCCTGATTGAGAGGTGTCCAGTAGGTGGTTTTGTTCCAGGAATTCAGTGAGCTGCTGGTTGATGGCTTTCTCAAGAACTTTGGCCAGGTAGGGGAGCAGGGAGATCAGACGATTGAGATCATTGGGGGTCAGTGGAGGCTTTTTTGAAGAGGGGTCTGATGTCTGCGTGTTTCCATCTGTCCAGTAAGGTTGCTGGGGAGATGGAGGTGTTGAGGATGCTGAAGAGTTGCATGCTGATTGGATTCACGGCGAGGCAGTATAGGTGGTGGGGGCAGGGGTCAGTGGGTGCACCGGAATGGATGGAAGACATGATGGCTGAGGTGGTCAGGGCGGTGAGCAGTGACCAGGTGGTGATGGTTTTCTGGTGTTTGCTGGATGGTTGAGGTTGTCGGGGTTGATGGTGGAGGGTTGGCTGTTGAAATTGTTGTGGATATTGATGATCTTGCTGTGGAAGTAGTCTGAGAGGGTGTCACAGAGTTCTTGGGAGGGGTGGATGGTGTTCTCTATGGCTGTCGGGTTGGAGAATTCTTTGGCAATTTTGAAGAATTCCTTTGTGTGGTTGGCAGCGAAGTCGATGCAGGTGGTGATGGCTGCTTTCTTGGCTTCTTTGATGTGCCGGTGGTAATTGCTGAGGGGTGTTTTGTGAACTGCTCTGTCAGAGGATTCTCTGTGGCACGCCATTGTTTCTCCAGTTAATAGACGTTGGGCTTAGCGGTTCTGAGTTCTGGGGTGTACCAGCTGGCATGTTTGGGGTTGGTTTTTGAGGGTTTCAGCGGGGCAATTCTGTCAGCGCAGTCGGAGATCCAAGCGGTGAAGTTCTGTTGAGGCCTTGGGTTAGGAGTTGGTGAGGGTCTGTGAGCACTGAGTTTTGATGTCCTTGCTTCAGCTTCAGTGGGAGGAGATCTGCTGCCTGGTGGTGGTGTGCTGGGCGTCGGTGATGGTGATGGTGACGTGTACGATGGTGTGGTCAGCCCAGGTGAGTTCTGTGGTGTAGCTGAACTGGATTCTGTCACTGGGGGTGAAGATGGGGTTGAGTGTGTGTCCGGCTTTGTGCGTGGGTTCAGTGACCAATTGGGTGAGACCGATGTGTTCAGGTTCTCCAGGAGGGCGATGGAGTTGGCGTCATTGGGGTTATTGATGTGCAGTTGAGGTCGCCGAGTAGGACTTAGTGGTGTGAGTCAATTGCTAAGGGGCGGTGAGGTTAGGGATGGTGTTGCAGAATGTTGCTTGGGGTCCCAGGGGTCTGTAGGCAAGGGTAACTCTTATCGTGGTCTTTTCGTCAGTTTGTTGTAGGAAGTTGAGGTGTTCCATGAGAGGGGTGGGATCGTTGTTGGTGATGGTGCATCTGATGGTTTCCTTGACAATGATGGCAATGTATCCGCCTTGTTTCTTGGTGAGGTTGTGGTGTATTATCTTGTACCTTTTGGAAGTGGCAGCGGTGATGTTGCGGTTTGAGGAGAGGTTGAGCTATGTTTCACTGATGAAGGCAATGTCCGTGGAGAGGGAGGTGATGGTGTCCCAGATTTCCATGGCATGTTTGCAGAATGAGTGGGCGTTGAGAAAGATACAGCGGAGCGGTTGCAGGGTGTTTTTGGTCTTGTCTGCAGGAGTGGTGCGGGATTTTCATAGGTTGGGTCACAGGAGAAGTGGCAGTGTCGGCAGATTGAAAGGTCTTTTGGTGGTTGTGGGGAGGAGGAGACACAGCTTTTTCGGCATCCGGGGTCCAGGTTCAGGAGTTCCTTGGCGGTGTAGCGTCGGGTGGTGGGAGGGCCCGGGGTCCTGGTGCTGGGAGTTGTACAACAGGCAGTGCATTGGCAGCATGCCCGCTGCACGCGTCTGCTGCGGGTCATGCTGCAGCCTCCATTAGCGGTCCTGGTGGTGGTCCTAGTGCAGGCAGCGCAGGGACAGCAGGTGATGCACGAACAGCAAGCAGTGCAGGGACAGCAGGCGGTGCAGGTACAGGTAGCCATGGACAGCAGGTCGTTTAGGAACAGCAGGCAGCATAGGGACAGGGACAGCAGGTGGCACAGGGACAGGGACAGCGGGCAGAGCAGGGATAGCAGGCAGCACAGGGACTGGGACAGCACCGGATTTCTAGATTGTTTTATATGTCTGCATATATGTAGAACTTTTATTCTGTTCACTGTCTTGGGACTTCTAATAACTTTCATCTGCTTCTATCTATTGATCATTGCAGCACATATAACTTATACAAGAATCACATACACATTGAGAACATCCCTCAGTATTCCTTGTATATTTCTCTGAGAGAGCATGAGTAACTGGGCAAAAGGATTCTAGATCTGTTACAACGATTCCTGGGGAATCAGGGTTGTCATGTTCAGTGGTTGCCAGAACCATTTGCTACCCACCTAGGTTTAGGGGTTCTTATGGTGGCACTATGTGCTAGCTGGCCTATAGGACAACATATCCTGAGGGGGTGCTTAGAATCATACTGGCACCATCCCAACGGTTATGCCATCCACAAACGCAGAGTTTCTACTGTGGGGTGGAAACTACACAACAACTCCTGTATTACTATTTTATGTTCTATTTATGCCTTTGTGAATCGACCCAAAAACATCTAAGAGGGCATTACAATGTGAATATTTGGGGACTATTTGGTACAATTAGTACAAATAGAAAGGACTGTGTCCTCTTTGCATTTTTATAGTCTTGCTTGACAGCACAGCTGTTGCCAGACAATTATGTGAGCACTGGATGAATAATAACTGCCTGAAATAAAATTCCGGGAAGACAGAGGTCATCCTTTTCGGCAATCAGACTTCTTTTTGGTTCCCGACTGGTGGGCAACAGAATTGAGAACCCTTCCCACTCCAGTTAGGACAAAAAACATTGGAGTTCTAATGGACAACAAACTCACTTTTAAAGATCAGGTAAACACAGTTATCTCATCCTCCTTTTAAAGAGGAAACTTTAAAAAATCCTCCATTTTATTCCCCCAGACGCACAGAAAACTATTGTACAGCCCTGGTGCTCTCAAAAATAGATTATCGCAATGGCCTTTATTTAAACTTGCAGCAACAACATTTGAATACACTTCAAACCTTACATAATGCTGCTGCGCATCTGTTGTCAGGGATCCTCAAATTTCAATCTGCTTCTCGAGCTATACATAAATTATACTGGCTTCCAATCAGACAACAAATCAGGTTTAAGGTCTTGTGTACTGCTGACCCTGGCTATTTGAGAAAGAACTTCAAATGGTATGAGCCTAACAGGAATCTGTGCTCCTCCTATTAAATCCCCGAGTTAGGCCCATGTAGCGAAGCAGCTTATTTCTTACATTGTCCTCACAAATATCATTTCCAGTTGTGACCTTTGCACACAATTGCACGCACAACAATGTTGGATTAGTTTCTCTGAAACTAAACATGTTTTTACATCTAGCTCTGCACAACGTTATCACAACACCTTGAACATCATGTACAAGGTCTTGTTTCATACTACGTACAAATGGCATCACTATCTTCATCCACGGGGCGACAGTGCTATCTCCAAATCCATAACATCACTAATCTATGCGTTCATCGCAAGGCTGCTTTCTATTATAAAAGATGAGCATCCTGATTAGTAGAGGAGGTACTTCCGCTGACACCAAGGGCCCATACATGCTGAGGAATCATTACTGCCTTGTTTATATGTTTAGCATCATGGTAGACCTATATCTACTATTTACACTTTTGGTGCTTGTAATTACGTTTTTCTGCTTCTATCTACTAATTATTGCAGCACACGTATTTTATGCAAGAATAACATTGGTTCAATAAATATTATTGAAAATGTCCCACTGCGTATTCTCTGTATATTTATCTGACAATAAGTGAGCACTACTGACTGAGCGGAAGATTCTGTACTGTTTCCATGATTCCTGAGGGGTCAGGGTTGTCATGTTCAGTTGTTGCCAGAAACCATTCACTCCCTGGTAGTTTAGGGGGGCTTACGGTGGCACTGTGAGATAGCTGGTCTATAGGCCAACATATCCTGCGGCGGTGTCCGGAATCAGTCTTGACACCAGGCCCTTAGTTTATGTTGTCCAAACAATGCGCAGGTCCCAAGGATTGGTAGGAATTACACGACACTCCGGGGCTAAGAAACTTATAGTCCTTAGGTTCAAACGAGCCAACTAGGGAGGATGAAGCTTTGTGATATGTACAGCCAAAGCATGGAACCTTCTACCCATTCACATTAAATACATGCCCAGCCGGTTATATTTCAGGAAAGCATTGAAAACTTGGCTTTTCTGTAATTAGTAATTTTCCGATCCTATTTTGCAGAGCAGGCGCCAATGCACCTCCGGGTATCCATGCTCTTTAAAAGTAGCTTCAACATAACATTCATAACATCACTAGAGAGGGGCTTGGCTCCGTCCATATGTTGGGAGCCAGGAGTACATATTTTGATTGGGCAGAAGTTGTGTTCTTCCACAAAAACTGCATGCCTTCGAGGCAGCAGCAACCAGCTGCCTAAAAGTGAACTTAAGGGTCACACACATGATATTGACATGCTACTAAAGTGTCTTAGATAACTAGATAATTTATGTTGTTTTTCTCTGGCAGCAGCAGGAATGGGAGGAGGGCATTAATGAGCTCACTTGCATTTTTAGGTCTGGCTTGACAGTACAACTATCACCTGACCTTTTAACCTACACCAACATTATTCTACAGTTCTTTCCTTTCGCACAAATATATATCTTTTGCCATGCTATTTACTTGTAATGCCTTACTTCACCATACAACATTCCTTTAAAGCCAGATCTATTGGCATCGCCAATGCTTGTTACTAATAGGGAGCTGAATGTTTTCAGAGCCATTTCACAAAGGCTTGTAAGAGTAAATAAAAGGGTACTCCTGTAGTACTACTTCCTGTATCCATAAAAGCTTTTATGAATCAGCCTCAATCTGTCCTTTAATATGTGGCTGTGTGCAGGTCTTCTGATATTTTTCACATCTAGTTATCTGGTTAGTGTTAAAGTAAATTACTGACACCTTCCTACATACCAATCTCATACCTATATCCTAGTCTTAAGTTCTGGGGACATTTGTGGCTTTCCATTTTTTTCAGATTGTCTTAATTTGGTTAATGAAAGGTCGTGAAACCCATCTATTTTCTTCGAAAGACGAATTTTAATTATGAATGGAGCAAGAGGGAACAGTGACATCAGTTGTACACCAAGGGCCAGATTTATAATTCGTTCACGCAGTGCAACGGAACGCAGTAAGCCACCTTGCTGCCCTGCGTGAAAGGGCAGGAATGCACCATACTTACCATTATATGGCGAATTCCTGTCCTTTCCTAGCGCTGGTGCACTTTTGGCTGCTTAGCACCAATGCAGGCACCCTTGCGTCATGGTGCAAGGGTGCCTGCATTGTAGGTAGGATTGTTGTTGTGCAGGAAGGGACACATTCCTGCACAAAAACAATCCTGAGAGGCATTTTTTCCTTTCTACGTGTGCTGCAGAATGCAGCACTTGTAGTAAGAGCAAAAAACGATGAGAAATAAAGCTATTTCTCCTCATTATTCCTCACCTGGGGAGGCGTACCATTTTGACGCATTCCCAGGTCCACTACTAATGGTAAAAGTAGGAATGCGCCAAAATCCATGGGTGGGTGCGTGAAACATCCACACATCCACCCCTGGAACGCCTCCATGCCAAGAGTAATGCAAGGCAGTGATTTGCACTGTCTTGATTACTCTAGATTTATCAAGCAATGCAGGGACATGCAAGGTAAATCTCACTTAGGTTTTGTGTTGCACTTGAGGCCACTTGCGTGGCGTAAGGGCGACGCAAAACCTTGATAAATCTGGCCCCGGAAGTTTAGTGCAGTTGGGCAGATTATTCATTATTTGCCATCGCTGAACTGTTCAATAGTTACAGAGCGCCACAGAATTCGGAGTAATCTCTGAGAAGTAGCAGGTGAATTTTTGCTGGGGTATATTTTTTGTCTTTTTGCATTTTTGTATCTATTGTGTATTGATAATCTGTCTAGGCAAGGACACGAAGTGCACAGCTTTTGTATGATAACAAGAAACACACAGAAACTTTAAGCATTCTTTAGAATCTGTAGATTTTAATCTCAGTAGAAGCTTTTATTTATATTTCACCCTCTGCAGTCACTTCAAAATGATAAGTATTGTGTTTGTTTTGAAGCAAGGAATGTAAATTATTTATGCCAGCCTAAAAAGAGTGGTGCTTTATTTCTCTCTTCTGTAGCGTCTGCCCAGAATGAAATGACTTCAGGCTATAAAGGTCTCAAGGGGGTTTACTTCATTTGGGCTAAAACACATATTTAGCATGTAATAATTCACAATGAAAAAATATACTGCACACTTGGATTTCTGCCTTTCGACAACAACTGCTGTGATTGTAGCAGTGGGGCAAGGAGAAATTCCCAGAAACGGCCTTTGAAGCTGCTGGATTTTTTGCATTCTACATAAAAGCATTTGCACAAGATGAGAACAGACGTGTGCATTCTTTTGCAAAGCTGCTATTTGCTTTTTTCTCTTTCTTGTAATGGATTTTCTTTTCCTGACGAGTTTACTGTTTGTGTATGAATCACCAGTGCGAGATAAATCCCTTCTGTGTTGCTGGAGTTTAAAAAAAGCTTTTCTCCTTGAAACTTACACGTGATGACTCAGTTGCTTCTTCCCAGATAAACAGGCATTACAAGCAAGCTGATTTTAAATGTATTGTGTTGTATTCTATTGGCAATCGTAACAACATTTGGAGCACCTAGGGCCTGATTTAGAGTTTGGGGGATGGGTTCAGGAGCGACCCGGGCAGGTAAGAGCGGTGGGGCGGGGTTGGGCAGGAGCCGACAGACGCCGGCTCGGCATGGCGGCTAGATGGTTTATTTTTTTTAAAATTTTACTTTCCCTTGTCGTCGTCTTTCGACTCCCCACCCCCCCACCCCGCCCCACTGCCGCACCACTCTTACCTGCACGGGCCGCTCCTGAACGGGTTACTCAATCATAAACATGATGGACATACCGCCTGCCGTAGTTAAAAGCCGATAATATCCTATGGCACTTGTAATATGGCGGACTGGATATACATCAGAGTAACCCATCCACCAAACTCTAAATCAGGCCCCTATTCTGGTATGTGTTCAGTTAAGTTACATTAGGATCCCTGGTGTTGGGTGTGGTCTTTTCATGGCTACCTACAGAAGCCAGGAGCGAAATCAGTTGATTCTTTGCATATGTGGTTGTGTGGATGGATGACCGGATGAGTGTGAAAATGATTGGATCTTGGAATAAATGAGTGAATACATACATGGCAGTACGGAAGAAATTGAGGGGGGCAGTGTATGGATGAAAGGTGGAATGAGTAAATACGTGCATGGACGAATGGCAGTTAATGGACACGGTAGCTTCACTAGAAACTGGTCCAAATCCATTATTCACCCAGTTTAGGTAACCAATGCTGAGCCAACATAGGACCCTGGTGGCATGGTGGAACTGACTGGATTTAAATATTTTGAAATGTATGTCTCCGTTTCTGTAGAGGAATGCTAGTCTAATAATAATATCTCTCCCCTTATTGACTCTCTACAGAGGGCCACTGGAGCACCCTTTGGCTGCCCTTTTTATGATGAGTCATTATCATGAAAATGGTCTCCTCAACAAAGATGAATGTATACTGTACAAAACTGCCCCCTCACTATCCCTCTCTCCTTTTTCAGAAAGGGAAATTCGCTTCTCATGATCTTCCACTTTGAGGGGAAGACTATCTGCATTTCTATGACTAAATGTCGTAAATCCCCTATTTATGGTGGCATTGCTTTGGTGCACATAGTGTTCCTCTGCCGGACCACTCATATATTGATTATATAGGAATGGATTTATGGGCTGCACTACTTGCCACTGTACACCATGGAAAGAAGACACAGTTAAAAAACTTTCCCATGGTGCCACGTCACCTGCTGCATCATTCATATCTATCCCCCTGCTGGGGAAATGGGAGAAGGATAAAAAGAAAAAAAACAGACACACTGAATATTTTTACTCTGCCTCTTCTTACAGCTTTGCTCTGCAAAAGCAAAGATTTCTAAAACAAGAAATAACTATTTAAGGATTTAATTGTTCAAATTTCAGTTTACTAACCCCATATTAAATACCTTGTGAAAATATCTGTGTTTCTGACTCTATGTAGGAGGGTGAAACTACGAGACTTCTTAAAGTTGAAACGTAAATGGAATAATATATAATAGATGCAAAATAATACTTGAACTACAATACTTATTTCTATGTCAATAGTTATCTTCAGTGATTTGTAAAATAAATCTATGCTCTGAATGATTCTTTTTCAAATATGCATAGGGCAGTGCTTAATTTGAGCCGGTGCTTTCCGGTGCTCAGCACCGGCACTTAATTGGTTTCCAGTGCTCGGCACCTAATTGTCAACACCATACTTAGAACAGTTTACCACATGATGGCGCTGCTCATCTAATTTAGAGATGAGCAGAACAACGGTTGTTTAGGAATATAATATACATTAAAATTGCTCATACCTGCCTTCTCAGCCATTCCTTTAGCTTTGGGGGCCAGGAATAATCTGAACTGTCGCATTTACATGCGAGAGAGATGGTTAGTAGCTGTTTTGGCAGCGATGACAAGGGCGATGGATGGTGCAAGCTGCAGTGGCCTCCTGCACAACAAACAGATCCATGAATCAGATAGTACTGAACATAATTCGACATTTGATGGGTACTACCCTTTACATTACCAAAATTAATTCATATAGCTATTACAACTACAGCCATCCAACATCCATCTACTGCCCAGAATTCATTATGTCGATCCAGTCAGCTACCGATGCCTAGAACAAGGTTCCACACTTCCTTGCTTTACTACCCTTACAGTGATACAAATTGTTCTCTAGATGATACATATATAGCAATCTTGATAACCATTGGTGGTATGTTGGAAGTTCAGGTTCAGACAAATACGTGCCATTGCTATAGCTACAAAAATAACATAGTTTCCCTTTATTGCTCACAAAACCCTCATCAACTCCAAACAACATTGGTTGAGGCGTAATCGCAACATGTATCTTGGAGGACAGTCCTTAAAAATGCTAATTCATTCCTTTAGGACCCTTAACCTTGTTTAAGTACAAAACATGTGTGCCGCATTGGCCTCTGAAACATTTTTAATGTTACAAGTTCATCATCTCTTGCATAACATGTGATGTTCTTCTTTCTTTGTTATCCATCACGTGTAACTTGGTTTGCCAAGGAAAAGTGGGTTTATCCAGAGTTCACTTGCAAAATTCATGTTGTATGCTTTCTGAATTGTTCCTGCTTTGTCTTGTGGTAAATTCCAAGAAAACTTTGTGTTGGTATGGATGGAAAGCTGGATCAATAACTACCTGTGTAGGTTTTGGGGTGTGTGTGGGGTGTGTGTGTGTGTGTGTATAAGTGTGTAAAACCTGTGTTTAGGGGCAGGGCAGTGTGATGAGGCTGGAAGAGAAAGAGGAGCCGTGTGGAAAAAGGGGCAGGATACAGCCAGCGCATGTGTGAGTATATTGAGTGCATGATAGAAGCGTGAGGGCATGGATAGGTGGTTGAATGGTTATATGAGTGCACGGATAGCATCTAGATGAATGCAAAAATGAAACTATCAATTCCATAATACAAATGAATGTTGTTTCAGGTAGGACTGTCACCTAAGATCACTTGCCAACTATTGTCTTCGTCCCAGAGTGAAAGATCCCACAAGTAGTTGCCAAGTGACAGCGTTAGCCATTCCTGCTACTCTATCCAACATCTAGCTCTATTCTTCGACTTGCAGTTTAAGGTTGTGGCTGACAATGGCACAATCAATGTGGTTGGAAGCTTGCAAAGTGGCCATAATATACTTAGGGCCAAATTATGAGTCTGGCGGTCGGAGGACCACCAGACTCATAGGGGCACGGCTGAGGCTGGACGCCGGTCCGACCGCCCAATTACAACTTTAAGGGTCGGACCGCCAATGCACTGCTGGAGCCACCAGGGAAGCGCCATTCCCTGGCAATGGCATGGCGGTTAGGGACTAAGCAATATGCTGGTGGTGCCGCTGCGGCACCAACATGCATAATATGAGTTTCAGGACCACCAGAGGTGTCATGGAGGTCTTTCCTCCATGAAAATGCTGGCAGTCCTGAAACAAAGGGGGCCATACAGGTTTCGCTTTTGCCTATGTGCATGGGGATGCATGCAGGGGGGCACAACATGTGCCCCCCTGTGTGCATGAACCCCCGTTCCTGCAAGGCATGGACTTTACAGTTCATGCAATGCAGGAACTGTTTTTTTGTGTTCCCATTGCAGTGCCCATTTTCAAAGGCACCGCCATGGGACCACCAAAAACAGCCAGCCAGACATGAGGAAAATCAAATTTTGGTGGGCGGTGCAACCACGTGTTTTGGCGGTACGGGAGCAGGCTGCTGGAGTGGCAGTCCACTCCCGCACCACCAAACTCGTAATCAGGCCCTAAGTGACATCTAATGGGGAGTAGTTGAAGCGCAAACAAATAGATACAGTCAAAATTAGACCAACTGGGAGAGGGCCACACAAGGAGGATCATAGGTGGGGGGTTCTCTTCTGTGTAAGTTTTAGTAACCAAATGGCAACAGTGAATTGACTGTCATGCAACAGATGCAATAAGAAAAGTTGTAGTAAATATCTGGAACCATGAAGTATGTTACGACTTGAAAGTGAAGTGTGTGATATGAGCATGTCAAAGCATAACATTTAAGCTGCGAAGTGATAATCAATACAATTTTTTATTGTTTAGCAACATAATGGGGTCTATGCTAAGAAGTGTGAAGATGATCCTGAGCCTGTCATGATTGCAGCCGCGCATCCCTGTTCAAGGCACGCGGCACAGATGATAGCCTGGAAATGAGAAGAGAGTCCGAGGCACGGGACGCAGTCTAGTCTTTCCCCTTTCCCCTGCGATGGTCTTCCTCCCAAAAGCCTCACTAGCCATGGTTGGGTTCCTCAAGTGCAGCAGCATAAAAGCTGCACTCTGGAACCCGGTTGTGGCTGTAATTCCTCCCAATTTCTGCGACCTCTGGAGAGATTCCCTCATTTCTTTGATGGCTGCTCCTGCACTGTGGTAATCTACTTGGTGTGCTAGTAGTTTTAGGAAGTATTCCATCTTCCATGGCCTGTGGAGACAAATGGGTACGAAAAGCATTTACAAACACCTGACTGATCTTCTAATTTTGTAAGGTGCATGCATGCAAGTAATTTTGGATATTTACTCACCATCCTGCGTTGGGATCCCACAAACTTAATGGATGTTGTCATATTCTTTCTGTAAAAAAGAAAAACGAATAATGGATGTTTATTCTGCTGAACATCGCAAGTTAAGTGTTAATTTTTTAAAGACATTTTGAGGCGCTCCTGGGGACACACTTAATCACTGAATTTCTATGGATTTTGTTTGAGAGAGTTTGATAGAATGATGTAATTCTTTTCTCATGTTGCTCCTTTAAAATTCCCAGTCACTTAAGTGCGTAGGTACTACTCGGCAATATGGATGAGCGTGTAGGGGTAAGAACATTTGGTTTAGGATTAATTCAGCATCCTGTATCATTTTTCTTCCCTTAGGATTAAACTGCATTTATTGGGTTCCTGCTACCAGATACAAGCAGGAAAGTGGGAGGTTTTAGATAATACACACTTAACAGTTATTAAGTGATTTCTAAGATGTTCATGCTTTAGAATGATAGTTCTGAAAGTCCATTATGTTTTGTTTTAGACGCATGACGCCCCTGGACGCTCAATGAACATCTCGTGCAGTGGATTGATGCAGTTACCTTGAAGAGTAACATATTTTGTGTTTTCTCCGCTTCCACTTCCCACTGGGTGATGTTATCGCCTGGAGCTCTAGCCAATTCTTCAGTGGTTGCAGACCTCTAGGTGGTGTAGGAAATCAGCTTCTGTTATTCACGTCTCGCTCCTGCAAGATTGCACTGCCAGATACTGAACTGGTTGTGCCCAGACATTATAGAGCCTTAATGCATGGATGGGACAGGCACACAGATGGAAGTAGTGGCAAAGGTGTAATTTAGCAAGACTATCAGTGTCGAAGTAGGTTTCTCGAAGTGAATGGCATGGTCTAAAAGGGACGGGAAATTAAGGTGAGAGGCAGTCCTGGGGTGTTATTGAGGTATACAGTTAATGAACGGGTAGTGGGAGATTTCAGTTGAGGGTTTGGGAAATGATGAGAAGTTGTGGGATTATTGGTCAGAAGAAAAGGGTGGTGATATGACCTGTTGAAGTAATTGGTGTGAGTTCATTGAGTACTTCTGTTGTGTTCACTTAGTTGGAATGTAGTGTTCGCAATATGGCAGATAGGCGTAATCAAGGGATTAACATATATCCTCTGTCATCTATTGAAGTATGGATTGTATTGTAACATTTATTTAGCACATACTACTCCTATACGGGGCGCTGAAGTGTGTGCCTACATGGTTACCATACCTTGTAGGATGTGAAGTTGGAAGGGCATCTTTGTATTGATCCTATGTGGTAAGTGTTTCCATGGGATATGTCACGTTACAACGCATGCCATTACATCGCATGCCGTTGCAACGCCAAACTTTACCCCGACTTTCTGTCGGGGGAGCTCTGGAAGTTGGAATAGATACATTTTCTATTCCAACTCCAGTGTGTGCAACTGTAGGGAAGGTGTTGGAGTTAAATCCAACACCTTCTACCCACTGCTGCACACCTTTTTCGTTGCAACGGCATGCGATGTAACTGCATGCGTTGTAACGGTTGCGTTGTAAAGGCTGCTTCCCGTTTCCATGTCATGTGTGATGACGAAGGAGGTGCGCTTTCTGTATTAATGGATGCAGCTATTATCAATGTGATGAGTGTGAGAGATAGGTATGGTTTTCAGTACGCTAGAAGCTTTAAACTGCTATGCATGGCCATTTACAGTATCTACCCTGATCATAGTCTTCTTAGCTGGTTACTGTACTAGAGTTTTTCATGCTGAGCTGAGCATAATTAAGGTTTATCGTCCTGAGCAGGCATAGGTTGGAGAGAGTGGTGGTGGGGCGATCTGCTGGCATGAACTTTGTTACTGTCATCCTACATGTGCTCTCCATTGTGAGACACCAAGAAGCAGTCATAGTATGTAGCTGGTTGGGAATTGAAGTGGGGACTAAATTAGAGTCCTCTGATAGCCAGCGGTATGTGTCAGATCTCTTCAGTTATTCAATGCATTTTCAGTTGGTGATCGATGATTTATTGCTGTGTTCTGGAACTGTACTGGGTGATGAACATGATACATATGGTTCTGCCTTATATGAATGTATGAGGGCCAAGCAGTATGAGGTAACTCTAATGCAGCATGTTTGAGCTTAAATTAGCTGCCCAACTGATCAGTGTTATGGTATTAGTATTAGTATGGGCTCGGAGGGTTACATATGAATTGATATTACTATACAATACCCCGGCATAGGTCAGCCATTTATTACTTACCTGGGTACAGAAAGTTGTGTGCTGATTGGACTGTTCCATATCTGTGGCTGTAAACTGTACATTGTACTTGAAGAATCAATCATTATTCTAGGTTCTCTCCTAATGCTGTGAGTGGATATAAATATCTTGTAAATAGCCAGGTTTTCACCTCTCTTCTGAAGTTTACATGCTCCTCAATGAATCAAGTTTCAGTGGTTTGTGGCTTTCACCAGTAAATCGGTGCTTCCTTATAGTAAGGTGGAATGGAGATCCGTGGTGCAGGCCTGGAGTGCATTATCCTATTTTATTTGTATTTCTTGAATTTAACTTGTGAATATAGTAGTCCTTTTTCGGCCATACCAGCTGTCCTAAGCCATGAATGCAAGAGAAATATAAAGCACATCTGAGAGGTGGTACTAGTAGAACCAACATGATTAAGCAACAGAAACAGTTCATAACAATAAAGAAAGGCAAACGTTTTTACATTTTCACTTTATGATCTTTCAGATGTATTACCCCATTATTAAAATTTCAAACAATTACATTGAAAAAATGCTTAAAAACAAATTGCTATTTAAAGCAGTTTTAATGTACTCTCGAAAAACAGGCTATATTGACAAAGGAGTAATAAGAGGGCTGAACCCCAACCAAAATCTTGTGCTTGGGTTAAACAAACCACAAAGAAAGATAACGGCATATTGCTTTCCAGGATTTACTAGCTAAGGTTTGTTTCAAAATTCTATTGACTGGTTATTAATGCTCATTGCATTTATTGCAATACTAGTGCAAACCTTCCTCTACAACACTACAATGATAAATTTCCTAGTACAATGCTATGTCTGGGCTTAAAAATCAACTTTCCAAAGTTATAGTCTCCTCTAGCTCTTTATGGGGTCCCAGGTAAGATGTCCGAGAACTACTATTCACTCCTTCTAAAACAGAAAAAAGAAGTCCCACAAATTTACCAAGATAAGAGAATGCTTGCAATAGGGATTTGCATAACCTCCACATTACAGTTTCAGATGTCAGTGTGGAGATACTAACTATCCCGACATTTTTACTAACATCACCCATGATTCCTGTCAGGTGTTTGATGCTTTTATGAGCATCCAAGACACCAATTGTTGTGCCAGAGCAGGAATAACTGTTTAAACAGAAGAAGATCCAGAACATCCAGAACGCCGCCGCAAGACTGGTCCTCAACCTGCCAAAACACTGCAACATCTCCCAGCACCTGCGCACACTCCACTGGCTCCCCGTCAAGGCGAGAATCACCTTCAAGATGCTCACCCATGCACACAAGGCCCTCCACGGCACCGGACCAGCATACCTGAACAGCCGACTCAAATTCCACGCACCCCAAAGGACCCTACGATCAGCCCAGCTCTCCTACGCCGTGGTCCCCCGCACCAGAAAGACCAGATCGGGAGGTCGCTCCTTCTCCTTCCTCGCGGCCAAAGCATGGAACGCCCTTCCGCTCCACCTCAGACAGACAACATCGCTCCCCATCTTCGCAAGAAACCTCAAAACCTGGCTCTTCGACAGACCCCCTCCTTGATGGAATGGAACCTGCACCCCCCCCACCCCTAGCGCCTTGAGACCCTTACGGGTGAGTAGTCGCGCTTTAACAAACCCCTGATTGATTGATTGATTGAAGTGTTGAAACACAACTAAGGGCCTGATTTTAAATTTGGCAAATAGGGTACTCCATTGCAAATGTGACATAGTACCCTGTCTGGAGTTACAGATTCTGCACTCAAACTTCTGGCATCTTTTCTCAAAGATAGATCCCAGATGATAATGGTGGAACAGTACTGCTCGGACTCCATAATGCTGCCTTGTGGGGTGCCACAGGGCTCTTCCCTTAGCCCTACCCTTTTCAATTTGTATGTCTCACCACTAGCACAACTCATTAGATCTTTTTGGCTCCAAGCATTGTCCTATACTGATGACACCCAAATCATTGTGTCTATCACAAAGGATTTCAATGCAACTGCCTCTAATTTTAAAATTTGTATGTAGGCAGTTGCCACTTGGATGGAGAGAAATTACCTACGTTTGAATGGGGACAACATGGAGGTCCTGATTTTTGGCGGGCAACCCTCTGTGTGGTCCAATCTGCGATGGCCAGACAGTCTCTGTAGGGATTCATAAACTCAATTGGCTTCCTGTTACCAAGCGAATCACCTTTAAGGCTCTTTGCTTGGTCCACAATGCCCTCAACAACAGAGGCCCTCAAGAACTCAGGGATCTATTTCACCGCTATACCCCCCCAGACAGCTTCGGTCTTCAGGAAAATATCTTCTAAAGACACCTAGGTACAAGAGATCAAGATGGGGAGGCAGAGCTTTCTCGGTGGCGGCATCCATGTTGTGGAACTCTCTTCCCCTATCAATTTCTAACCTTCAATCTCACACCTTATTCCATAAGGCTTTAAAGACTTGGCTGTTCACTCATTAACAGCCACTAGTTAGCTTCTTCTACTTCCCTTCTTCCTGAGACTATCTTGCTTTTAGCGCCTTGACGCCTTTTGGCATTTGTTGCGCTTGATAAATCTTTTTCATTCATTCCCTCATTCAGCTAAACTCTCGGTTCACTCACCTTACTTAGAAACGGGCAGATGCTAAGCTTTCATTTGACAGAGCCCCCGTTGGCTCCGTCAACTGAAAGCTTCCTCCAATGGAGTAGGGGCCATGGGAAAAAAGGGAAATTACAGTGCCCAACGTATTTAGGGTTGTCGATTTCATGTCCTTTTTTTCCGTCCATCATCGCCAGATAAAACCTGGCAATGAGGGACACAAAAAGCAAATAATGATACCCAGAACCATGGAGAAAATTCTCAGAGTATAGCGGTCATTCGTTTTTCGTTTTTCTGAGACAAACTCCTCCTTTGGGAGTTTGCTTCTGAAAAACAAAAGTTGAAACATTTGGAGGACGGCCTTCAAAACCAATGGCAGCCATTCACCAAACTTTTTATACCTTGAAGAGAACCACTGTGACAGTGGATCCTTTCAACGTACAGAGATGACCTCTCCGATGGCCGTCATGTAAAATGTGAGGGGCGGTAGTCCATCAGGGTGAAGGAGATAATGTCCAGTGTGGTGGAGAACTGTCCGCCAAAGTCCAAATCAGGAATTTAGTGGGTTGGTTTTATTCAGTTTAGGCAGCATTCACCAACTGATCAGATTTTTCACTGATTAGTAGTTCGATATCTCAGGTTATTTTTACTGTTTAGTGTTCTCTCTGGGACAAGCGTGTGTGTGTACTGCTCTGTATGTTCTAGTAATGGGCAGCTGAAGTATCATTGATATTCATCTTTGGAAAGTTGCAGGTGTTGCCGAAGAAAAAGGAGAGTGTGGGATAGATGGGACTGAGCAGCTTGAGGGAAGTCATGAGTTGACCATGTAGGGGGGGCAAGAGCTGCAGTTAGGTGAAGGTAAGCCAGATAAGAGCCTTTGCAAAATAGCTCTGGGTTGATTAATAGTTGAGTCACCTGGGGCCTCTCCTCAGCACATACAGAGAGAGGTCCAAGATTGCTGTATACGCAGATGGATTCAGTGAAGCAAACTCTCATTCTCAGTAGGACAGCTGCTTGGTAAGAGGTGGACCCTGAGAAGATATTGTCTTCAAGTCAAATGGAAGGTTTCCACTGTGTTGGCAGCATTGAGTTAGTGGAGTTTTTTTGACGTGTGTACCTGAGGAAATGTAAAGGAGTATCAGGTAAGATTCACAAAAAGTGATGTATTAGTGTGTGTATTATTGACAAAAAATACACTATGTCCATTTTACCGCAGGTATCTCCATTAAATTGAAGAAACGGAGAACAATGACCCAAAGTAGAGTCTACAAGGTATGCACATTTGCTGGGAAAGTCATTGCAGTCACAGGGATAAGTTTCAGTTAATGTAATGGTCAGCAGTACCGGTGCCAATCCCGCGCCTAGTGTGGACATTCCAGGCTTTTCTCTTTGAAGTTATATTTGTTTTCATAGGCCTCCCTCCTAGGCGTACCTCCCCTAAATCCCTTTCCCCCATTTGGCCTCTTTGTTACTCTAGTGATTACAATGCAGAGCCTGAGCTGCCGAAAGGTGGACCTCTGATGGGGTACTGTTCCTGAGGATCTTGAACTTGACAGAATAGCAATCCCAAGAAATATAGATCCTCCTGGACAGTATCACTCAGAATGGCCTCAATAGAGGATTTGTGAGCTCTGTTGGCAGAATTAAAAGGAGAGCTGTTAGCCTTTAGGGCTGAAACATCCGCTCTGGCCACAAGAGTGAATCAATTAGAGGAGAGATTAGAAGCTACCCCCAGTGTACCTACTTCATCTGAAAGACTAAGGGAGTGAGGTAGCACAACTCCTCCTGTGGTAGTGGTTACTGTTGCATCACCAGTACCTTTGGCTCCACCAGAGTTTTTTCTTGGGGACCCTGAGAAAGCACATACTTTTTTAACCCAGGTGCAACTGCACTTTATGGTGCATCCACAGTCATTTCCAGATGCACAATCATGGGTGGCTTTCCTACTCTTCTACCCAGGGGGTGAAGCTGCTGTTTGGGCCACACCATTAGTGAATGAGGACAATACTCTGTTGTATAATTGGGCAAGGTTTAAAATGGAGTTTGTGCAGGTCTTTGATTGAAGGACTATTACCAGGTGTGCAGATCGTGAGTTACTAGAGTTGCGTCAAGGCAACTAAGATTTGGTCTCTTATCTAACACAGTTCAATAGATTTGTGGCCGAAAGAGGATGGCCTGAAGAGAAAAGAGCAGCCTTCTTTCATAGACATCTCAAAGAAGAGTTAAAGGATATTATAACACAAATAGAACCGCAACCAGTTACTTGTTCTGAATTTATTAATCTTTCTTTGGGGTTAGGTCACAGGCTATCATAAATGAAGAGTGAAAGAAAAAGGGTAGAAGCAAAGACTTTTTATTGGACTCGTCCTAGTCTTTCCACAGACACACCTGAACCTATGGGTATAGGTGGGGTGAGGGGCCCTTTGACTAGAGAAGAGAGAGACATTCGCCGAAAGAATGGATTGTGTCTTTACTACGGGAAACAGCACATCTTATTAAGGAGTGGCCTACCTGTCACCAATTCAGCAAACCATGTGGGGCGGAAAACTAGTTCTCTCGTTAAAAAGACAGGAGGGTATAGCGGGAGTAATGCATGAAGCTCCTGAGAAAAGTGCAGCTAATACGCTACAATGGGCAGGTCTCCACCTCATTTTGAATGCTGTCATATAAACACAATACCATAAGCAGCATACAGTGGAAGCGATGATAGATTCAGGTGCCACGGGTAACCTAATCGATGCAAAATATACCTTCAAGTTAGGACTTGGCACCTATGATAAATTACAACCAAAGATGACTCCTGCAGGGGATGGTACTATGTTATCATCCGGTCCCATCAAGAAACACACTGCACTGGTGACACTACGCTGCTTGGATCAACATCAGCAGCATGAGGAAAAAATTCAGTTTGATGTTATTGATGCCCCTCCATTTCGGCTCATATTGGGAATGCTATGGCTTACCTCATAATCCCACCACAGATTGGGATCGTAGAACTCTTGCTTTTACATCCACATTTTGTATGGAAGTGTGCACTCAGCACAGTCAGGACATCCCAGTTCAAACTCACCTTCACCATACAGTTGCCACCGTTGCCGAAAAGAACATAGTCCTTCCTAGCCAATATGAAGAATTCCAAGATGTATTCAGTCAAGCACGTGCAGAGACTCTCCCCTCTCATCGGTCCTACAACTGTCAAATCAGCTTGATTCCAGGAGCTAAGATACCTTGCAGTCGTATATATGCTTTAACAGAATAAGAAAATGAACATCTTTTTTTTTTTTTTTAAATATATGCTGTACAAAGACTAAATTCAAAGTTGAGAAATTCATTACCACCCCAGACCCACCCCACACCTCAAAAATAAATACAATAGATTTTGCCAGCAGTGGGAGAAAATTTAAAAAAAATCTCCTTTATACAATAATCACTAGCGTTGATTAAACTTAAGTCCACAGGTGTAAATACTGATTCCGCCGAGAGTAGACTTAATACAGCAGACACTTGGCAACTTTATACAGTCTTTGTGCAAATTTTGCAGAAAAAGTGCAAATTGAAGAAACAACAGAGAAGAGAGAAAAATTATTAAATAACCATTCCCAGGTAAAGTTGACGTATAAAAACAGAAAAAACTAACATTTCAACATACAATACAAATTACGAAAACCTTAAGTATTTTTCTGACTAAGCCACGTACTTAATGGTTCCCAAATCACTAATCCTTTTTTCCTTGCCCGAATGCCTTTCTTAGCATAGATTGCCTTTTCCAGATTGCAGGTCGCTACCAATCGGGCCAACCATTGAGAAAATAGAGGGGGGTTTGGGTCTATCCAAGCAGAGGCTATACAGAGCCTAAGTATAGTCATGGCTACAAATATTAATGCTGCCCTGTTCTTTCTATTAAACGTATCTTGTACACCTAACAAAATAATAGCTGGGGTTATCTGGATGTCCTGCAATAGAATCCTACTTAAAAATTATTGTATTTTATCAAGTAGTGGTTCTAGTTTCACACAGGTAGCGAACATGTGAACTGAATCTGCACTAAACTCCGAGCACCTAGGGCAGAGGGTTCCTTTACCTGTTCCCCATTTAGCAATTCTGCTAGGTGTGATATATAGAAAGAAACCAGTCTTGTAAAATTGTGCCTGTAACTTGGCTGACAACAAATCGCTCGGAGCGAGACGAAATGTATTACAAGGGACATCTAGTTTCTGTTGCCATTTGTTATCTATTTTGGCCAAATCGTCAGACATTCGGCTATTCAACGCCGAATAAATATACCCAATACGAGGTAAAACAGGACCCCGTAACTTATCGACAAGATCTATTTTTGCAAACCCCGCCAACCCACCAGCCTTGCGAGACAGGAAATTCTTTATAGCAATATAGATAAAAGCCTGATTCTTACTCAGATTAAATTGTGATCCAAGGTCACTAAATGGCCGGACTCCTTCCGAAGTAAGTAAGTCTCCAAGCTTTGAGATTCCTGCCTTATACCAATTTTGGAGATATGTTTTCCCAAAAATAGCAGGTAAATTAGTATTGTTGCTGATGGGAGTGTAGAAATGTAATCTACCTAGCCCAAAGAGTCTGCGTACATTAGAAAATACCCTATATGCACTCATTAGGGTCTTGAATCTGACCCGCTTATAGTACCCAAATTCAAGTTGCCGCCAGAGACCCCCTCGAGCCTCTTCCCCAAGTAATAGAGTAAAGGGAGATGGGAGTCCCGAGGAAGCCATAACTGGATGTTCATGAAGCAATTCCGTACAATATTGTAGTACCGTGGCCCAATATAGTCTTAAATTGGGGAGCGCCCATCCCCCTCTATCCCGAGGAAGAGAGAGCAACTTAAAAGCCCTCCTCGGCTGAGAGTAGGCCCAAATGTATTGGGAAAAGAGTTGCTCAAATTTTTGAAGCATTAGTTTGTTAAACTCTAGAGGGATAGCCCTAAAGTAATAGAGCAATTTGGGGAAAAAGACCATTTTCAGAACGTTGCAATGCCCTACTATGGTCAAGTGCAGGTTATTAATCCGGCTAAGTGCCCTCCTTGTTTCCGCAGCCAGCGGGGTCAGATTTTCTTTTGCAATAGAATTAATATCAGCGACAATGGTAACCCCAAAATATTTGGCTTTGTGTACAACCCTGCTGTCCTCCCAATTAATTCTTTCATTTAGGATAATCTGCGTTTTTTCCCTATTGAGTGCATAGCCGGATACTTTCCCAAACTCTTGAGCCTCATGTTCCAGAGCTTTAATAGCTGATTCCGGGTCAGGAGTCACCACGGCTAAATCATCGGCATAAGCTATGATCTTGGTATCTGCACCAAACCAATTCACAGCCAGGATATCATGATTGATTTCTATTTTCTTAATAAAGGGATCAATATAGATGGTGAAGAGCAATGGAGAGCAAGGACAGCCCTGCCTCGTCCCACGTGAAATTCTAATTGGCTATGTCAGTTTCCCATTTATCGAAATTCTGGCTGTGGGATCTAGGTAAAGAGCTTGAATAGCTTGAATTGCCTTGGGTCCGAAACGCATCCGCCTCATAGCACCCCAGAGATATTGCCAGGACACCCGATCGAACGCTTTTTCAGCATCGAGTAAAATTAATGAAATCGGGTCTCCAGACACTTGAGCAGCGTCAAATAGGGTGATGGTCCGCCGGATGTGTTCTACGGTACTCTTTTTAGGAATGAACCCATGCTGCCACTTTGAGACAAGATGCTCGATCCTAGAGGATAGTCTAGATGCAAAAATTTTAGAATATACCTTGGAATCACAATTAATAAGAGTGATAGGCCTGTATGAACCCATCTCTACTGGTGGCTTATCCTTTTTCGGAAAGATCACAATCTTCGCTCTAGACCAGGACACGGGTGGGGAGGCCCCATTAAAAATAGAAATGACCAGATCTGTAAAGAAATCTTTTATTTGAGGGGAATTTTTTTTATAAAACTCGACTGGAATACAGTCAACGCCAGCAGCTTTACCATCCAGCAAACTTGCCAATGCTGTAGCAATTTCTTCCCAAGTTGGAGGATTCTCCAACTGAGTATGATCTTCCGCGCTAAGTTGAGATAATGATATATCGTCAAGATATTTGGAAATCTCTCTATCTCTCAGGTCCGAGGACCAGGTATTCTCTTCAGTATAGAGGTTGTTATAGAACTCTCGAAATGCCTTCTGTATCTCAACCTGTACCTCCAGTGGCAGTTTGAATCGAGAGTATTGCATTGATGGAAACCTGTTGTCTGGTCCTAATGTATATTCAAAAAAGAGCTATAGAGGGAATTAAAGTCCCAGGTCACCCTCCCATCAACTCTAAATCAAACAACAAAGACCTGGAACTAATAGGCAATATTATTCATTTTATAAAAGTTTTGGATTGATATGGGATGATATTCTAACCATTTCCCACATTCGGATACTCTTGTATACACTTTATCCTAATCCAATATGCCTAGTTAATTAACAATTTAAAACCACCCACCTTGAGAAACCAGTTGTCTATCAAGTCACTGAAACAACCACACACAGAAAATAAAGTGTGTATCCCACCAAGAAAAAGTGTGAGAAAAAATGTGAGAAAAAAATGAGAAAATGTCTCACGTATGCACCACCAGAACGGGCCACTGGCAGGTTCTCACCAGCTCGCCCAAGTACTTATCATCATCGATCACTTTCTCATGTGAAAGAAGAAAGAAAAAATTCTCTGTGTCCAGTGTAAGGGAAATGGAAACATAAATGTGTAGAAAAGACCCCGTAACAAATGAGACACAAGTAGTCTCTAATAAAAATTAAGCTGCACTCACACACATACTTATGGTTTTTAATCCAACTCGTGAGTACGCCCAATATTAAAAACACGGCATGTTGTGAACCACTTCAAGGACGGCCAACATGTTTCATTGCCAGTTCAATAGTAGCGGCAAATTCATCAGGGCAACCGAGGTCACACGTCACCTCCATGGACGTCTACTGTAATATCAAAAAGTGACTAATGAGAGCCATGGGCCCACATACCAGCTCTCAAGAGTCACAGGGGTGTATACCATATATATTGATCACCCCCTTTCTGTCAGCACTTTTGTTGCTCATAAAATGATCACGTTGTGCACAAGAGCACACAGTCAATCGTCCCGGCGTCCTAATGGCCAGCTGGTGACCTATGAGTTCGCTACACTCATATATTTTCTCGCGGGCCGACGCCCATTTTGCGGCCATTCTTTCTACAAAAATAGACCCAATTTCGGCCTTGACAGCTACTACCTCCATCTGTGCAACTTCAAATTCAGCCCCCAGCTGAACTGCCTGCATTAATTTCTCCTCTGCTTTTTTCATTTTATCTTGTAAGTCTAAGACCTGCATCTTCTCTTTCTTGTTTTTCCTAATAGAAAACTGCAGCGTCTCTCCGCAGATACCTGCTTTTAGGGTGTCCCACACCATCGTAGTTGAGGCCGTCCCAATATTAAAGTCAAGGAACTCTTGAATCCAGCCCTGCATGTATAATCTATATCCTTCGTCATACAGCAGTGCCTTTTCAAAGCTCCAGTTCGAAACTTCTCCTCTAGAACCCAGCCCCTCGATGTTTAGTATAAGTGGATTGTGATCCGACATAAATCGCGGTGCAGTGTCAATAGAGCAATCACGCGTCAGTGAGGAGGAGATCAGAAAATAATCCAGCCTTGCAAGAGATAGATGAGGGCTGAAAAATAGGTGAAACCCTCTTGGTTAGGTTTTAAATTGGCCCATGCATCATCAAGTCCATGAGTATGCATTAAATTTAATATGGCCTGGTATACTTTGGGTTTCTGTCCTCTATAGTTCCACTGACCCCTCGCCCTCCAATTACTGGGCAGATTGATGTTAAGATCGCCACAAACAATAATTGGAAGCAGCCAATGAGCCAGTTCTCCTGTGAGCCAGTTTATTACCCCAGGATCGTCCGAATTGTTCCCATAAACGGAATATATAGTAAAAGCGGATTTGAGGGGTAAACAGCATTCAGCCATAAGCCATCTCCCTAAGGAGTCAGATTTTACTCGGAAGATTTTCAGTGAGTGCTTCTTCTGAACCATAATCCCTACTCCTTTCACACGCGCGCCTTGGGAAGTTCCCCCAATGACTCTATACCCCAGCGAGTTCAACAGATGTCTCTGCGCTCCCTCAATATGCATTTCTTGGAGGCCGACAATGTCGGCCTCCAACAAACGTAGCCCCTGTGCTACCTTTTGTCTCTTCATAGCATCATTCAGGCCGCAGATGTTTACAGAAACTATTCTAAGATTGCTCATCATATTCGTATCAGAATCTAGGCCAGTTGAGCTCGACTAAACATCGTTCGTGTTCCCAATAGCTTGACGTTGAAAGAAAAAACAAACCACCCCTTTAACCCAACATTAATAACATATACCATTCCGGGCCTGAAACTCATTTTTCTCTTGTGAACAGTTAAATTTAGAAAGATTTTTCTTTCTTCATTTTTAGCAACGTGCTTTTTTATCTTATTTACCCCCTTTTTCTTTTCTTTTTCCCCCTTTCATCCCAAACACTTCCCTTGTTTGCCCTCCCCTTTGCACCATGCTTCCAAAACCAGTTTCAGATAAACCACAACCTACAAAATAAAAAACATCCTCATTCCTCCCACCGCCGTACGTTTGTCTCCCCTTCCCACCCCTCCCCCCCCAACATGAGCAATCAGGGAAACCCTGAGTGATGGTCATCTCATGTGAACCCCCGCCACCAGGCCATGCCGGGCTTGACTGCCACGCTTGTGAAAAAAAAAGAGAGAGAAGAAAAAAAAAGAGAGATAGCTTGACACCAACCTATAGTGCCCTTCCCTAGTTGGGCAAGCATGCTAGTACCCTTATATCACTGCTCCCATTTGACAATCAGTGGCTACGGCATTATAGGCTATAGATAACAGAGCGACAGAGGAGTTTTAAGAAATTAGCCTTAATCAGAAGAGAGAGAAAGTAATACAGCTTAACTCAGCCCTTTCTTCCCTTTGATTTCTTTCAAAAATTCTCCAGCTTTAATCTCTGACAAAAAGATCTGAGAAGACCCATTTAAGATCACTTTTAGTCTTGCTGGGTTCATTAGGAACACCTGAGCACCTTGCTGTTGGAAAGGAGCTATAAGCTGGCGAAGACGCCACCTCCGCTCCACTGTAAAGTGACAAAAGTCAGGCTTTGCAAAAAACAGCACTCCGTTTGAGCCTTTCTGGGAATTCGGGCGAGCCTGGTCATAGACCAACTGTCTAAGGAGAAAGTTCCCAAAAAAACCCCAAAAGGCCCTGGGTTTTTCATCACTGAAGCTGCTGCCATCCCGTCGTAGCTTTCGATTGAAAGGGAAACGATGTGCCCTCTGGACCTCATGGTCCCAGTTCCAGTTTGTACAATCCGGAAAGGTGTCTCGTAAAAGCTTAACAATATATCGCCTTGGGTCATCCCCCTCTACCCCTTCCAGAATCCCCAAAAGGCGAAGATTATTTCGACGTTGTCAATATTCCTGTTCTTCCAACTTTGACATTACATCGATCAAACATGCAGCTTGGGAAGTGCCCTGTTCTTTTAGGGTAGTTACTTCAACTTCCAGATTTTCTGTACGGCCTTCCACCATAGCAACACGATCGCCAATGTCAGTACATATCTTATTTAGCTTCCGCATTCCTCCTTGCAGTTTTTTGGCGGCCCCTTTAGCAAGGCGGCTATCAGAGCGAAACTCGTCTTGAAATTGTTTTATGGAAGTCAATATGGAGGTTAAAGAGGGTTCTGCCGTGTATGCCGGTATTGATTCAGCACTCTCACAGTGCACAACTTTGGCTGTTTCATCACCCAGAGAAAAAAGCAACTGAGAGTCCGAATACTCCCATCTGAGCTGACTACGTGATTAGCCTTATTGCGCATTTTTTTCTGCCGCTGAACAGTTCCGGTATCAAAGGAGGGGTCGGACTCGTTATTATTAGAGGAACTGTCAATACTTGAGCTGATCACGCCGTCCTCTGTCAAAGAACCGTCAGAGACTGAATAGAAGTGCTCTCCAATAATTTCGGGAGTCTGGGGAGCCTGGGCGCCGAGTTTGTCTACCAAGCCTACCTCCACAGGGCCGGTCACAAGCGCTGGGGCAGAATCAGAAGAGCCAGGGGCGGGCGCGATCGCCAGCCTAGGCTCAACGTTAGAGCTATTGGCTTCCAAGGAAAGCGCCGAAGAAGAGTCTATGTCTTCACTGAAATTCTTGGAGCTATCCTGGCTGCTGAGTTGGACCCCTGCTGTTACATCCCCCCCAGATTGAGCGAAGATACAGGCAGCCTTCTGGGGATCGCCCGGTTGCACTGAGCTCCCATCTGTCAAAGTCGCTGTTGTAAAGGCAGTCAAGGGAGTTGGCACCTTAATTGCAGGGAAATGTTTAGTTATTGAGGGCAGAAGACCAGAATCTGCACCAGCACCCTCCTTCATGCTTCCTCTGCCCCCGAGTCTCCCCCGCCGTCTTTTTCAGACCACCAGTATCCCGTTTACCTTTGGGAAGAGTATCTGTCCTCTCGGCGTCTCCTTGAGCCGCGCTGGCCAGAGCTGCTTTCACTTTAACGCTCCTCGCTCCCCGGGTCGACATTTGCCTGATGTTAAGCTGGGACACTGCTTTCAACATAGCAGAAGCCAAAAGGCCCAGAAAACAGGTGTCTGGGTCCCGAGGCGTTCCAATCAGGACACACACTGCTAGGCAACCTGTGGCTTCTGGCTCATCTCCCGCAAACCAGGCAGTAGAATGAACCGTCGCTCGAACTTCATGCGTCCTCCTGCACGGCGTCCGATACCTCGCTCTGCATGATCTGAAAACCAGCATCACGGGGTCAGGTAAGAGCAGTCGATTATCGATGTCCGGCACAGCGTGGCGGCTGGATGGAAAGAGCTCACACTAGCGCCATCTTGCTCCAGAAAATGAACATCTTAAGGAGTATCTTGATCAATATCTAAAGAATGGGTTTATTTTGCTTTCCAAATCTCCAGCAGCGACGCCCCTCTTTTTCATAGCCAAGGTACATGGTGAACTGTACATGTGTATTGATTACTGAGCCTTGAAGGCTATCACTATAAAGAATCGGTACTCCATCCGCTCATCTCGGTCCTCTTGGATCAGATGCGGTCTGCTACCATCTACACCCACTTGGATCTAAGAGGGCCTTATCACTTGGTATGCATTTGGGAAGGAGATGAGTGGAAAACGGCATTCCGTACTAGATTTGGGTTGTATGAATATTGCGTGATGCCGTTTGGCCTATGTAATGCCCCTGCGGTGTTCCAATTCTTTGTGAATGAAGTGTTGTTCCCTTATTTGGATCAATTTGTCATTGTCTACAATGTACAGACTTACTCACAATCTGAAATAAAAAATGTTTTGCATGTCAAAACAATCTTGACAGCCTTGAGACAACACAGTCTCTTTTGTAAATTACCTCAGTGTGAGTTACATATTTCCGAAGTAGAGATTTTGGGGTTCATTCTAATATCACAAGGGCTGCACATGTCTGACTGAAAGGTGCAAGCCGTCAAAGAATAACCTGTTCCCCAGAATTTCAAGGACATCCAGAGGTTCTTGGTATTTGCTCATTTTTATTGGCGCTTTATTCCACATTTTTTGGGTCTGATTGCTCCAGTTTCTAAGTTATTGCGTAAAAACCCCACTCATTTTCTATTGTCCCAGAATGCCAGGAAGCCTTTCTACAGTTGAAAACAGCTTTCACGACTGCTGCTGTCTTAGCTCATCCTGATGTGAGAAGACCGTTCATAGTGGGAGCCAACCTTTCCCAACGAGATGTCTCCACAGGCAAGTTGCATCCAGTAGCATATCGATCTAAGAAATTCAGTCCAGCAGAGGTAAATTATACCATCGCCGAACTTGGAACAATTATACTTCTACTCTTTCCCATACCAGTATTTTGGATATTGTTGTGTGTTATGTTCAGGCAATACTTCCTTGATCTTCAACACATACCGGTCATTGGAAAAAGCTAATACTGGTTTATAAAAGGGGGGGAGGTACTTTGCTCAGCTAATGCCTTTTGACTGTTTATATATTGTTTGTTCCGTATGTTTTAGTAAAAGGAAAGTGTGTAATGTTTTCTTTGAGACCATATATTATTGAATTATTCTAGACGGTTCTAATGTGATTTTCCTCTATGTAGATATTTTATAGAGCACACTGTGCTCAAATGTATTTTATTTCTGTATGCATTGCCCTGTGAGTTTTGGGGTAGCCTTTATGTCTATTTACACACCAGTTACACAGGCATCAGTTTGGGTGTGGGTACTTGTGTTTGGTGGATTTGACATTGTCTAAATTTTGCCATATTATATTTTCATGGTACAAATGCCTAGTTGACATGTCATTAGTTGAGTTGTATATTCTATTGATCTGAATTTTGATATGGCATGCCATATGATTCTTGCTCATTCTTTGGGTTTTTCTCTTTGAAGTTATATTTGTTTTCACAGGTCTCCCTCCCTGCCGTACCTTCCCCAAATCCCTTTCCCCATTTGGCCTCTCTGTTACTCTGGTGATAACAATGCTATGCCGGAGCAGCTGAAAGCTGAGGGGGTACTGTTCCTGAGGATCTTGAACCTTTGAACAGTTAACGTCAAGGAGTAATTTCTTACAAAAACATGGCGTCTAAGTCTTTCAAGACGTTATGAGGCAAAGAATGTACTGAGAACTTGTTTAATGTAGACCTTTAAAAGTTAAATGAAACTGACTGATGTGCATATGGCTGGATCCAAACCGAGGCTACATGGTGGGCAAAAACCAATGGATTGGGATGCGACCCAAGTGATTGCCAGTGGTTGAGATTAATTCAAGCATTCCACCCATCACCTTGTTGTTTTTGTATTTGACGCCCTAAGTGCACCAGGTATGCCCAGACGTGGGTCTTGGGCTCACTGTGCCACTGGAGCCAAGTTATCCCTGGCTGAAGAGCCCTAACGATAGTAAAACCGATCCTACGTTGCTTGTGTTCCATCTCAGAGAGGACCTGGCCAGGCAGTTCAGGCTGGACTGGTCCAATGAGGAGCAGGGTCAAGACTGATTTGCACATGGCTGGGTCCAAACTGAGATGGCATGGTGGGTGAAAAATTATGGATTTGGATGCGGCCGAGCAATTGCCAGTAGCTGAGATTAATTCAAGCTTTCCGTCCATCACCTTGTTGTTTTTGTATTTGACAAGTGGCATAATATTAGCCCACGCAGCCCCTGTGGAGCGCGGGAGGCCCTGAGCTCCAGGGCGCCACTTCCCACACTTTGCACAGGTGGCAGACTCCTGGCCTGAGAGCTCGTGACAGGGTCCAGAGTGTGGGGCGCCCCTTCCATGTACTTTGCAGGGGCCCCTCAAGTTTTGTTAAGCCACTGTATGTGACACCCTAAGTGCGCTGGTATGTCCAGACATTTGTCCCGGGCTCACCATGCCTCTGGAACCAAGTAATACTTTGCTGAAGAGCTCTAACTAGGGCGAAACTGCTCTTAGGTTGCTTTTGTTTCTTTCAGGGAGAACCTGGCCTGGCAGTTCTGGCTGGATTTTTCACATGAGAAGCAGGGTCAACTGATCTGCATAAGGCTGGGTCCAAATTGATTCATTCAAACATTCCATCCATCACCTTGTTTTTGTATCCTCCTTCCTGTGGCATCAGTTGCACAACTATCTGCTTCACAGATTGCCCTGGTATCTCAATACCAGATTTCCATTATCCCTGTGTATACGTCTGAAGGTTTCCTGCCATAATGCTCTTGGGCGGGAGACTTGGCTGTATGTGCCTTTGACCTTACTGACTGCCCCTATCTTCTAGGGTATAATTGGTCGCTAATTCTAGTACCTCTCTACACTCCATGACCTTTTTGTCTCTTGTGGACATATTTGCTTTGTGCAACGACACCACCTATGTATATGTGCGCACAGCTGCAAATCCTCTCCCTGTATATTAATGGCCTAATGTATTATGTTAAAAGGCAGAATGTCTTGCAATACCCCCGCACCAAAAGGACTGATATAGCACTCCTTCAAGAAATCCATCCAGCAGAGTGACAATTGGCAAAGCTTAGATGAGATTGGGTGGTAGACAGCCCTTAGTAGCAGCTGAACTACTGAAGGTCAGCCCACAGGCCATAATGATTAACAAAATCCCTTCCTTATATTTAAGGTAATAAAACCTAGCTGAATCCAATGTGCAGGTTTGTTTTTGTGAAAATCTGTACCAAGGATAAAATGTTCCTGTCTACTCTCTCCAGACTCCGGACATGTGGTGCTACTGTTCACAAAGTATCTCTTGGGACCCACTATTCAGGAAACAACATGTTGTGGCCCCACATGACCATTTGCATGCAGAAGAATGGGTAGTTTGTGGCATCAGGTCGGAAGCTTTGGACAGCAGGAAAGGACACTTGGTGCAGTCTATTGATGTGTGACTCTGCATTATCCAAACGTCAATCTAGGGCGAAACAGTCAAATCTGGAGCATGAAAGGTGTAGTTTGACTTCCCATTATGCATTGAATCCCTTTTGTGACACCAAACATAAGCCTGAATCTGCCAAACTAAAACTGAACGTGCTTTTCTCTTACTGGCTGTCATTAATGCTACAAGTGGGCTGCAGCACCCATTGTGCTACCCACTAAAATAGCACTGTAAAACAAATTTCAGGCCTGCCACTGTAACCAGTAGTGCAGATTTTAACTGACATTCTGACCTGGCAAAAAAAACATTTTGCCTGGCCTCAACCTTCCTTTTTGATACTTATAAGTCACCTCAAAGGGAGGCCCTAAAGTCTCATACAACAGAGTGCAGGGTATTTAAGAAGTAGGACATATGAGTCTAAGTTTCACATTTCCTGACAGCAAAAAACTCCTAATGTCATTTTTCACTGTATCAGGGCTATCTCTCCCATAGACCAACACTGCTTTATCTTATTATACTTAATAAGTGTTCACTTCAGTTTGGAAACAGATCGAGAATTACCTCTTCCACTCGGTTCAATTGTAATTTAAAATCCTCTTTAATGGTAAAGTTGGATTTTAAGTTAGTATTCTGAAAAAGCCACTTTGAGAAAGTTAGCATTTTCATACCTAAACCAAATGTCCTTTCTTCTAGTGTCTAGGGTCACAATACTGGTAATGGCTCTCATGTGGTGTGTTGTTTATTCCTTCCAGACATGGGGGAAAGAGGCCTGGGTGTAGAGGGATTGGGTCTTCCTAACAGGATGGTTAGGGAGCAGTTGTGCATGCCCCGATTACACTTCGTAGGACCCTGCCTGACACACACAAAAGGAACCTGACACCAGGCCTGCCCTTGCCTTTGTCTTCCTAGACAGTTTGTAGTCAAACCTAGAGGAAGAACTGACCAGAACCAGTTTGGGAGTAGGCCAGGGATTGCCACCCCACACCAAAAGTTGGCACTAAGTATCAATGTGGCACCTTCAGAACCTCTCATCAGAACACATCTGAACCCTTGCAATATTCAGAAGAAGGACTGCCCTGTTGTCTGAAAAAGGAAGACTGAACTTGCTTCTCTTGGAACCAGAATCCCCAGAAGTGACTTCAAGGGTCAGTTGGCTGACCTCCTGTTTGAGCTACAGGAACACAACAAGCTACCAGAGGCCTCCCTGCAACTTTCCCACTGACCGGCAGCACATGCACCTGCCTGAGTCCTGCTGCTGGCCTCTGCTAGAGTAAGTGTGTTCCCCAAGAGGTGCCCCCAGGTCCCAACCCCTTGGATGGCATCAGAGTGTACTCCTTCTGCCTCAAAACCATGCTACAGGTGGAAATCCAGAAGTTTGAGGCTCTTTTCAACCTCAAGCCGGCTCCCTGCATCAGCAACAGTCACTGTGTCTCCCACCATGGCAAAGTTCTGACGGTGACCTGCTCTTGCGCCAAACAGTGACTGCCCTTGTCTTCCACCAACACAAACTTCCGCGACAACTGCTCCTCGTGCAGATAATTACCTCCTTGTGTCCCCTGCCAACACAAAGCCTCAGCTGATGCTCCTCGTATGGACTTGGACTTTGAGAAGGTAAGGTCTTCAATGGGATGAACTTGGTCCCTCTATCACGATGAGCCTGAACTTATGACTTTGACCTAGTCCAGGGAGACCATACTCTTGAGTGGCACTTTGTGCTTTTGGTGCAATTTTCACTTGAAGCCTTAAAATTTCATAACTACAGTTTTACTTATTTGTTTTCGTTATCATTTTATTTATTACAATTTACTCTATTTTTTTCAAATTGGTTTAAGATTTCTCTTGTGTAATCTTTTCATGCTTTTACTTTTTGAGTGCTGCATAAATACTTCACACACTGCCTTTAAGTTAATCTTGACTACTTTTGTGCCAAGCTTCCAGGTGGTTAAGCACAGGCTTATTTAGTGACTGTTGTGGTTCACCCTGACAAGGATTGTGGAGCTCTCACCCCACTCAACTAATAACCCAATTTCTTAGAAAGTGTTTATGTAATTTTACAAATACACATCTCACTCTGATTGCCATGATATGGCAGAAGTGGAAGAACTATTTATGAAACGAAAGCGATAGGTGCTGTAAGTCCCATAATAAGGATGGTTTTCCTTGTAAATTTTGTAAGACCCACAAGCTCCACCTCATACCCTTCCTTTATAATGTATTTATAGAGGCTGAGTCCCTAATTTTCCTAGGGCTAACATCTAACAAGGCTGTGATATCATCAGGACATCAAGGTGGACTCCAGCTCAAACTGGTGTGTGCTAGCTATTCCTCCATTTCTTTAATAAATATTGATGTCAAGATCTTGGCTAAAATCTTAGCAGCCTGACTGGATGAGGCATCCCTGATCCACTCATACCATGTTGGGTTTGCACTTCACTGTTTATCTAGCCACCACTTTAGAACCTTGACACATCTGTTCTGGCCAACCAAGGACCTATCGGGACAAGTTTTGACTCTCACTGTATTCTGAAAAGGTTTTTAACCAGATAGAATGGGGGTACCTTCATATGATAGCTGTACAAATCCCAAACTGCGAGCATCAATTGTGGGGGATTTCTGTTGCAACCTTTCCTGCTCCATAGAGGTATGTGCTAGGGTTATCCCCTTTTTCTACTTTTTTTCCTATGGCCCTGGAGCATTAGGCAGTGGCAATTAGACAAGTTGAGTAGGTACTGGACACCAAACCATGTCTGACCCTATCATAGCATTTTTATATGTGGATGATTCTCTTCCTGATCGTCTGCAAACCTGCGGAGACCCTCTCTAAAAGGAAAGTTAGACTATCTGAAATGTAGAAAAAATCTAATGACCTGCTTCTTCCCCCAGGTATAATGGGAGAGATTTTTGGGTAGCAGCTGGAAATTACTTTATGGCCTGTTTTAGCGATATGATACCTCAATGGTGAGACAAAAGCTCTCTTTAAAACCTATAAACATATACATCTGGGCCTGATGTCACTGATTCAATACTTTTTACTGTAGTGTTCTCAGAGTATAGCATCAACAGTGGTAAATGTTAGGCCCTTTCTATGCCCGAGATCACAGCAATGGCTGGCCTCTGTGGCTACTGCATGGGATGGGTCCCTAAGGGCCTTAATCACTCGGCCATTCATATTACTAGGGGTTTAGAGAAGATGGACAAAGATAATACATTGCTCCACGATCCACACTAGAAGGGCCTCGATGGATGCATATCAATCTAACCATGTGTGGGAGAGTACAGGCTTTAAAAATGACAGTAGCACTGAGTTAATTGTGTTTTCAGTGTGCTTCCAACTGCGATTCATAGATTGCTGCTTACCTAGATTGACACATAAACCAAGTCTTATGCTTCAGAAGGTATGCGCCCCAGGTTTAAATCATCCAAACTTTAGGCATATACTTCATCTGGGATCCTGAAGCTAACCCATATGAAGTGGCGGTTCTTGGCAGAGAGCGTTGCTGCTCTGCCCAACTAGTTTTCTAGGTTATGTGGATGACAATTGCTAAAACCAATTACCATCCACCTAAGACTTAATAAAATAATCAAAGCCCATACCACCCTCAGTACCTGGCTGCCTCTCATGACTCATCAGGCATCCAGGCACATTCCAGATAGGCACGTGCACTGGTGAACATGTGCCAAATTGCATTTACTTTTTATTAAACATAAGCATTGAAGGCCAGGGCATACCTAGCGCCGGCCCTGGCATGCAGTACTTTGGAGTCTAAAGAGACTTCCCACTTATGACGTAAGTAGCTTCCGATTTCACAGGGCTGCTTGTGATTACTACACAGGGCAGCAACACCCATTTGATGAGTTGGAAAAGGGTGACATTACAACATGCTCCCTGTGAGTGATCTTGTGGCCTTGTTGCTGCCTCTTATGGAGCTTCAGCTACTTGCACAATATAAAATATTAGTTTGGCACAAGCACAGTAAAAATGAAAGCAGAGGGAGTTTGTAAAATAATTCAGTGGCGGCCCTCACGGCTTGCGGGTCGTGGGGCGGGTGAGGGGGGATGGCGAGGGGGGATGGTGAGGGGGGTTAGTGGGTGGGGGCGCGTGGCACAATGTTAAAGCACCCAGGCTTCCTGACCAATCACAACGCTGAAATGCAGCGTTGTGATTGGTCTGAGCGCCGTAGTTCGGCCCTCAGCCAAGGACTGGGGGCCTGGGCATATTCTCCATGCAGGCTGTAATGCAGCCTGCATGGAGAACGGTGTAAGTGTGCCTGGTTTGGGCGGCCTGAGAGGGCTGACCAACCAGTCATTTCGCACTTAGGAGGTGTTCTACCACTCCTCCCCTCCTCTGCATCTGCGCCCCGTCCACTCACGCAAAGCTGCCGCAGCAGGAGGAAAACATAAAATGATAATAACATTACGTTAGCAGTGGGGCGGCGCTCCTCCGCCTTAGCAGTGGAGCCGCCACTGAAATAATTGTTTTACATGCACAGGGCACAGTCCAGCTCAAATGAATGCGTGTGCCTATTGGTAATTGAATGAATGCTACTGAGTTACAGTACAAAGGAAGCACAGGTGAAGAGAGTTAATTTTTGATTCAACTGGGGAGAGTTGCATTTTGAGTGAGTGCAGGTTAATTCTTATGAATGTAGGAGAATGCGATTTAACTGCTTGCAAAAAATTGAAAGAGCAGCAAACACGTGTACGATACTAACCAGGCATGGTGTGGCTAGCTGTTCTTTGACAAATAGTTAACAATTTAGTGCTATGTCTGACATAACTTGCAGGTGAGGCCTCGTAGTAATGACACATAGGTCAAGTGGAGGTGTGCAGCAGTGGCCAATGTCATGTATAATGGTTTGCTTACAGCCCAACGCATGAACATTCGTTTGACATCTTTTTTTTAAGAATGAATTTCTAATTTCGGGGTCCGGTTGATTGGCGCATTTCTTAGTGCTTCCTTGTACGTTCATGTTTTTTTTGCAGGGAAAGTCCTTGTCTTGTTAATTGCTCAGCAAGGTTCCTTCATCCCGCTTGGAACATACTTAGGGGCTCATTTATGAGCTTTGTGACGCAGTGCAGTGTAGCAAGTCACCTTGCTGCGCTGTGCTGCATGACACGGAAAGGGCAGGAATGCGCCGCATTTAATGGAATACACCGCATTCCTGTCCTTTCCCATGTGCTGGCGTACAATGGGCTGCCTAGCACCAACGCAGGCACCTTTGCACTATAGTGGAAGGGTGCCTGCGTTGCATGCAGCATTGTTTTTTGGCAGGAAGTGACACTTTCCTGCACAAAAACAATCCTGGGAGGCATATTCCTTTCTATGCGAGCTGTCGAATGCAGCACACATAGAAAGAGGATGAAACAAGTAGAAAAAGAGATATTACTCCTCGTTTGCCTCCCCTGGGAAGGTGTAAGATTTTGATGCAACCCCATGTTTACAAGTTCTTGTAAATCTGGAGATGCGTCAAAATCCAAGAGAGTTTCGTGGGAACACCCACGCAGTACCCACGGAATGCCTTCCCAGGGCATAGTAACTTAACAAAGCGATTTGCTCTATTGCTTCAGATTTTTTAGGTCAATCATAGTGACGCAATGTGGCTTGTATGGCTTAAAAAATCTGACTCAAGGTTTAGGTCGCTCTTGCACCATGGTACGTGGTGCAAGAGCGACACAAACTGGGTGATAAATAAGCTGCTCAGGGTCCATAAAGCTTTGGGGACTGTTTATGACATAAATGCAATGCGAGCATTAACGTGTGAATTTGTTGGGAAGTGGAGTGCAATTATGTTATTCTTTTGAAACTTTTGGCTGCTTACATATTGTCTCAAAATAGAGAGGTTGCAAGTGGTAAGCTTTGGATAGGATGGAGAGAAAACGCTGGGTCAGAAAGATTTTCAGGGCATAAACACATAAATTACATTTCTGTGATTTCCATTGTGCGCCAACCAACTGGTATTTTGGTGTGTCTCTGAGCTTTGTATTTTTGCATCCAGAATTATTTTTTTCTGAAATTTTCAGATTGTCAAACTGTGAATTAAATGTTACTGGGCCTGTGGAACTGGTAGTGGTCTTCAGAGTGTCGCCATCACATCTGTTATGTTCACTCTGTATGACTCCCCTTTTCTCTCCGATTCTCGTCCACCTACATGTCTTACACCTCATCTCTTTCCTTTTTAGCAGCCTCTTTCCACTCTCTCCTGAATGCACTTCCTCATATTTACTTCACCTAACCACCCCCAAAACACAGAACACACCCACTCACCTGTAAACACTACATTCTTTTACTTTTGCCTTATTATTTTGGCAACTGTATACTTCCATCATGCGCTTTTTCACAGAAACACAGTTGGAATTGGAATGTGTAACCATTGCTCTCTGCGCTCTGCAGAGAAGCCAACGATTGGACGACAATGTATTCTAAACACCTTTTAGCCTCTGTGGCAGGCACTCTGAGCAACTGGCACTGCCTTCAGCTTCAACTCCAGAGCTCTTAATTGTGACCTGCCAGTGACTAAGAGTTATAAGCTTCACAAACAACAAGTAAAAAATCCACAGTTTTCCAGAAATATTGCTGACAATTGCACTTATATAAGGCAATTTTTTCAAATCTTCTTGGGGTAGAACTCCCCCTTACACCCATGAGAAGCATTGGGCTCTTCCACTCATAAATTATTTGGTCTTACGCACCACTTTCAAATTTCACCAGCTGCCACTGTCCATAGGCCTCCTGTTAAAAATGGGGTCTCTAGTTGGCAGAGGTATGCACCCTGTTCAAGTAGGGACCATCACACTTGTCAGGGTAAGTCAGATACTCTCCCTAAATAAACCTGTGCTTATCATCTGGTAGCTCGGCACAGAGCAGGCAGGCATAATTTAAGAGGCAATGTGTAAAGTATTTGTGCAACACTTATTATAGTAAAAGAGTGAAAACACTACACAAAAATAATCCACACCTGGGTAGAAACATAGAGCTTGATTTATCGAAAATAATAAGACAAAAATGAACAAATTCCAATAAATAGAACCAGAGTTATGAATTTTGGAAGAGTTAATCCAAAAACAGTGTTTAGAAATCTATAGTGTTAAACGGTTACTTGAGGTTGCGGTGGACAGGGGCAATTCTGAAAAGTCAAGCCGACCGCGATGGGGTGCGGGTCTGATACAAAAGCCACACAAGCCTTGATGAGAAAGTACCTTATATGGAGCAAGAGTAGGCGTCATTGACTCCCTACATCAGTTCCAATTCACCCAGTCGGGTCAATGAGTCGGAGTCAAGCCTCGCTGTCGGTGTCTAATTGTCAGTGCTGCGTCGAAGCCATGCCTTGCAGCAGCATTTTCGGATTGGCGCAGCGTCGTTGCCAAACCTTGTGGTCAGGACCACGTCGTCATCGAATCAGCACTGCGTTGGTATCAATGGTAAATGCATCGGTTCCGACCTGCACAAAGCCGGGACTGCATACGTTTTTCAGCAGAGCAGCACAGAAACGCACTTCTGAGGCCCTAGACTGGTGGAGGCACATCAGGCAAGGGTAGGACTCAGAGCTGGCAGAATCCAGGTGCAAGATTGCAAGAAGTCTTTGATGTCCCTGAGACTGCAAAAACAGGAGGCAAACAGTCACTGGAGGGGGGTGCTGGAGGTTGGAATAGTATAATTTACTATTCCAACTCCAGTCTGTGCGAACAGTAGGGAAGGTGTTGGATTTTAAATCCAACACCTTCTTCCCCCCTCCGCAAGTCGTTGTTACGACTTGCGGGGTAATGGTATGCCTTGTTACAACGCGGTCGTGGTAATGACCGCGTTGTAACAACATGCGGGGTCACGGTTTCGTGGTGAAGGTTGTTCACCCTATCAGCCTGGTGATGGGCTATCAGGATGTGAATGACACACCTCAGCTCCCTTTGTGTGTGACTGACCAGAGGGAATTGACAAATCCCAGCTGTAACCCAACCCAGACATGTATTGGAAGCAGGTAGAGGCACAGGGCTTAAGAGCAGAACAATGCCAACTTTCTAAAAGCAGCATTTTTAAAATTGTAATCATAAATCCAACTTTACCATTAAAGAGGATTTATCATTAAAGTCCATAGGTACCAAACACTACTATTCCACTCCTTCTCAATCAGGAATTATACTTAATAGATGAGAGGGGTAGCCCCTGGAGGTTTTTCACTACCAGGACATGTAAAACTAAAAAATATATGTCCTCCCTTTTACTTGCACAGCACCCTGCCGTATGTTCTACCTAGGGCCTGCCTTAGACGAGTTTAAGGTTCGGCAAGGGGTTTTAAATGCCAATTCGACACGGCAGTGAAACTGCACATACAGACCCTGCAGAGGCAGGCCTAAGATATGTTTTAATGGCTACTTAAGTGGGTGGCACAATCAGTACTGCTGGTCCACTAGTAGCATTTAATTTAGAGGCCCTGGGTACATATAGTGCTCTTGACTAGAGACATACTAGTAAAGTAAATATGCCAAGTTTGGATACACCAATATTATACTGCTCTCCTGAAACCACAGTGATCTGTTCACAAAACCATCACAATCTTGCTCAGTAATCCTATTTTTAAAAATATGCTGCTGGTTTGGCGATCTGACCACCAGGCTTTTCAAATGCACCGTTTTTTGCACTCTTACACCCCAATCAGGTACAGTGCAGCTGTACGGATAGGGTACAATCAAATCAACTATCCTCAGTGTCTGAGTCCAGTGTGCCACGTTTAGAGCGGTTATTCTCGGCAGATCATCTTAAAACATTGTATGGGGATTGCCCCATTACCCCAGCAATTGTCTATTTCCACGTATTTAAAAATGTGGGGTCTGTTTCGAGGAAGGTTGTCTGGGTTGTGCAATGTCCTCATAACTGCAAATGTGTTGAGACTGTTATGGCAGCTCAACCTCCATAAGTCCTGGAAGAGTGGTCTAAATTTGTCAGGGAAGCTAAACTGAAATTCCCATACTTTAAGATCGTGACAAACTGGTACTGGTTGTGTCATCACCTGCATAGAGCGGGCCTCCTCAACCACTCCAAATGCTGGCAGTGTTCCTGGGTGCGGTGTGATCTACTCCCTATTTTATTTGACAGTCCTACATACAACCATACCGGTTTGCAATATGCATTATGAGCTAGGCTATCCGATATCAGCAGGTTTTGTATTCCCCCAGCTTAGCATCTACAATTGCGGCATGACGTTTCGGGCACTGACAGAGTGACCAATGCTGCACGTGGTCCACATTCTGTATTTTGCACAATTTGAGAAAAATCACGTAATTATTTTTTAATTAGCTAACCGAACTCGTACGAATCACATACTATGAATTCATCATCTATAGGATCAATAATCGTTTGGAGGTCTTTGACCACATATTGGGTGAGTTTGTGACTGACTCTGTTAATGCATGATACAGCGTCTCGCTGCATGACCTGCACCAGCAGGACCAACCTGTTGCCTCTGACCCACCCCCATGAAGAATCACACTGATGCCACTCCACTGTTTACATCGACACCATTGCACCTGACTCAAGGACGCCTTGGATGGGTTGACACTCTTGTGGGGTTACTATTAGTATCTCTCACCTTCTGTTAATTGACAGTAGGTTCTTCTACTGTGTGTTATTAGAATTGCTTTGTTGCTGTCTCTATCCTGACTGCTGAGAGTAGCCCGGACCCTGTGGTCTAGCATTATGTTACATTGGAGTGTTTGACATCACTGGAGCTGGAATAGATATCTCCTACCATTGGGAAGTGCTTTTGCAGCCTGCTTTACTGTAGCTTGTTATTCTTGTACTATTTCCACCTTCTTGGTGTAGTTGTAGGCCTCTGCCATAGGGTGGGCTCTCGTTACCAGTCTTGATTGCTTTGGGAGCTAGATTTCCCGCCTGGTCTTGTGGCCCCGCTCTATTGTTTTCAAATAATGATTTGGCATTCCTCATATGTTAATGGTCTGGCCAGGTAATGTTGAATTTGAGGAAGGGTTGTGATGTAGTTTGCATGCACTTTATCTCTATCACTTGAATATCACACTGATAGCTGTATTGCTATTTCCAATGCTATTTTTGGATCTTGTGTTTTTTTTTTTTTTTTTAAATAATGCTCCTTCTACCGTGAATATGCATTCTCCTTATGCAGTTCTCAATGTAAAGCTACTGCAAAAACATTGGTGTTTACTTTAGTTCATGTAAAAAGTATAAAAAGATCTATTCACATCAAATAATGTCAGGAGCGGACCGTGCAGTTAAGAGCAGTGGGATGGGGGGGTCGTCCTCGTCCGTCGAGTCCCCCCCACCCCACCCCACCCCACCGCTCTTACCTGCACGGGCCGCTCCTGAATAACGTATTTATTTATTTATCTAATTATTTATTTACGTAATTACCCCATTGGTAGCCGGCATGGATGGGAGGTTGGGGGCGGGGTCGGGGGGGTTAGAGGACACGGAAGGTGGGGGGAAGACGGGGGAGAGGGGGAGAACGCGGGGGAAGCGGCAATAGAAAATTTAATAAATACTTACCTTCTCGCCGCATCTCTCCTCTGTAGTCCTCCCTCTCACTGCCACAGGAAGCACACCCAGACTCCCAGTCAGCCAATTACAACGCTGCATTAGCAGCATTTTGATTGGTCTGAGTGCCATGTTTCGGCGCTCAGATGCTGACTGGAGGCCTGGGAATGTTCTCCACGTAGGCTGTAATGCAGCCTGCTTGGAGAAGATGCGAAGTCCGCAAGACTGTTTTGGGCAGCCCTAGAGGGCCGTCCAAGCAGTCATTGCGCACTTTAGGAGGGTGCTACCACTCCTCCCCTGCCCCCGCACCCTCACGCAAAGCTGTAGGCAGAAGTAGGAGAAAAAAAAATGATAATAACGCAAGTTAATATCATTTTATTTTCTCTGTGTTTCGCTGCAAAAAAACAGTGGGGTGACGCCGCCACTGAATTACACTGACCCGATCTCACCATTGGAGTAACAGATGTCACAATGAAGTGTGTGGTCAAATCAAAATACCAGACCGGATGTTCAAGAGCCGACAGCAATTAAGGTATCGTATGACTTGTAATAGAAGGGAAATAGGAACATCTTGACAACATAACCGAAGAGCAATGCAATTCTGCACTGACCTTATTATTCCATGCAGAAATGATTGCAGGTCTTTGAGTTCTAGTATTTTGAATGAAGACCATTCGGGTATTAAATATAAAGGAAACACAAGTAGAGCTATTTCAGAGTGTCTTTCTTTATTGGTGTTAAGATAGATATTAGCAATATTTTTCAGAAAAAAGATAACGATATTGGACACAAAGTCTTTACTTTATAGGAGACAGTTCTAGGTCAGATTTAATTTCGTTTTTGGGAGCATGGATGCTCGTTTGGGGACACAGCTTCCTTTTATTTATTTCTTGTTTTGAGACTTGATTAGTGATGGCGGCAACCTGAGGAAAATATTGGAAACCTTTCTCATCTGTATCCTTTGTGGAACACTTTTTCATGTCTGAAAATCCCTTCTGAAGGTCTAATGAAGTGGTGTGTGAAGTACGTAAGTGTATATTGAGTGCTTGTACCGGTGAATATTTTACAGTGAGCTACTCCATAATGTTTATTATGTGAATGCCTGACATTACAACAAATGTTTTTACCACGTATTGGGTTTAATAACAATGTATCAGAAAAACCGATCAAGTTTTGAGGGCCACAGTTCAAGGCATAGTTCCCACTGTCTGTAGTAGTCCCACTATTTACCCCAAATTTTAGAGGATTTCTGTGGACACCCCTGGGCAATATATATTGGTTCCTACTGTTTGGCACACCAGTCCATGCCTGCTCGCCACAACTTCAACTATGGCGGGTCTGGCCATTTCCAGGATTGTCTATGTCTTTGTAGTATTGTTAGTCTCCTTTGGTCACTAGGGCCGCGAAGCCCTCCAGAGCCCTGTCCCCCGGGGTCCCTCCAAAATCATGCATTATCCCCAGCAGGGCCACTTTCAGAGTCAGTATGATTGGTTTATCTAGAATCGCAGAGAGGGTGGTACTTATTCGGGTCCAGTATTGAGCAGTCTTTAGACATTGCCAGACCATGTGGAAAAAGTCCACCATCGGAGGCTGGCAGCGGGCACATCTGGGATCCGAAAGGATTCCTGCATGTCTCAGTCGCACGGGAGTCATGAAGGTTTGGTGAAGGTAATGTACCTGGGTCAGGCGGAGTCGTGCGGATATTGCTAATTCCCTGGGAGCCATACAGGTTTGTCGCCATTCAACCTCCTCCATCTCCCCGACCCATCCCTCCCATTTCTCTCAGAGCGGATCCAGTGTCTCCGGGTCATTACATACAAGGGCTTGGTATAGCTGGGAGATACCCCTGCGACTCAACATCCCTATCAACAGTTGAACCTCTAAGGGGTTAAAGTCTGGTAATTTCTGTAAGCAGGCACTGTAGTGACCCAGGGTGTGATGCAACTGTGGATACTTGTGGAACTGAGTGAGGGAGTGAGTAAAATGAGCTTGTAGGTTGGTGAAGGAATACATGGTAGACCCCTGCCACACGTTCTCGTTGATACTCTGTATAATCCCTACCCCCGTCAGCAAATTGTTTATAAAAAATAGGTGGGATGCCCAGTAGTACAGATGGATATCCACCGCCCCAATGACTCAGTTGCAAACTGGCTGGTGACATATATCCTGGGCGATGGGGGGGGGGGCTCTACAGAAAACTGAAGCAACATCGCTACCTCATTATACCATGTATTAGGAATGTGGATCTGGAAGTTTTGCAGTATATAAAGAAAACTGGGCAATATCAGCAACTTAATCAATGTGAACCTACTCAAGATGTTGAGGGGGAGAAGTTGCCATGCTGCCATGCCACCAGACTGGTTCTTGTCCCCTTTAAGAGTGGTGTAAGGTTGAGGGCACGGTAGAGTTGAAATGTGTATGCTCAGGTATTTAAAGCTGAGGCGGCGACTATGAATTCCTGGCCGCCAGTCACTCACCACATTGATTAAATAAGATGAGTCCATGGGACCCACAATTCCTCGACGGCTGGTCTGTTTTGGGAATGACCACAATGGTCGCAAGGTCGAATTCTGGAGGGAAGGACCCCCCTGTTTTGCAGCCTCTGAGTAAAGCTTGAGAAGGTGGGGGGTTAGAATGTCATAGGGTTTAGTGTAGTACTCAAGACAGAAGCTATCCGGGCCGTTATTAAATCTATTGCATTAAACATTGTATTTCTATAAGGTTTTTGTGCCCAGCTTTAGGATGCTCTCATAGAATGTTGTGCATGTAATGCCTGTGTGACTTCATCAGGTTTTGGACTTGCAGAGCTGGACTAAGGAAAACGGTTGGTGCCTGGTGAGATGATCACAGGATTTCTGCCTGCTAACAAACATAAGGATTCAACAACAACTGCTTGTCTTTGTGTGTATGCAGCAACATAATTTGGTGACAAGGATGGCCAGGCACCTATCTCCCATACTAGCAGAAAATCCTGATGACTATGCCCCCCAACTTCAGTTACAGTAGGATCATTCAGTGCAGCCCGCTTCTCTGCCTCGCTGTGCCTCTGTGTGTTGGGAAACAAACAGCATGTGTCAAAGGCAAACTTTGTGTCGGAGAGTGTATGCTTGGATTTTATAGGGCCATTTGTTTTCTTGCCTAAACATGAGAGGTATGTAGCAGTTTTGGTGGATGCCAAATCAAGGTGTATTGGCTTTCAAGAGGTGTGTGAGTAGGAAGTCTACCTTCGCAGTGTTGGGAGACATTTTCAGAAGAGAAGGAATTCCCTCGGTGCTGGTAACTGATAATGGCACACAGTATACTTCAAGTGAAATGAAGGAGTTCCTGAACAACATAGGGATGAAGCATATTGTACGTCTTTGCACAACCCACAAGGTAATGGTCAGGTGGAGAGGATTAACCGCTTGATTAAGGGGACCATGGAGAAGGCCAGTTGTGCAGGCTTGAGTGTTCAGTGTGCAGTAAATAAAATGTTGTGGGCGCATCGTACCACAACGCACACCAACACGGGTAAAACACCCTTTGAGATGATGCAAGGTCAAGAGGTGGGGACAAAGTTGGTTCCTTTGTGGATGTGGGAACATAGATCAAAAATATTGGAATACACTAGACAGAAGGGTTACAGTGCGTGCATTGTCAGTGTAGGTTATTGGGTTAAGGTTAAGCATAGTACTAAGAGCCCGGGGCTTGTCAAAGTCTCAGGGTCTATACTGTGTGAAAATGGTGGTTGACAATTGGATGAGGTTGGAAAATGGGCAGACTTGGAATTTGAGGAGGGTTGCTCTGTTTCAGAAGGGCAGAAAATGCATTTGGAAGACGGAAAGGGGAATAGAGAGGTGTTCAGGGTGGCTGTTGATGGAGGATGAGAATTTTCAAGGTAAAATAGGAGAAGAAGGGGGAAAGTCACATGATAGAGATGATGCAAGGGACACGCATATTCAAGGGTTTGGTCCTTCAATTGAACGAGCGGTGAGGTCACGCAGACAACTGGAATGGTTGGGTGATTTTGTCTGGGGGTGAGTTTCCTAGTTGCATTTCAGTGCTGTCCTTTAAGAGGTGTTCCAGTTCTTTCGTTTACTAGTGGGTGGAGTTGTCACTGTTGTATGTTTCGTCTTGTTGTGGCTGATGTTTTGGTGTTTGTGTTAGTTATTTGGGAACAGGGGTGGAGCCAAATGTGTGAGTGGAGGTTACTACTGCCCAAAAAAACATAGTAAGTCCAGAACGCCAAACATTGACAATCACTGGTACTGCAACACCTTCCCATTGAAAATAATGGAGGCATGGACTTAAAATAATACTCCATTGTAATAATGTTAAATTAAATTGTATTATATAAAATAGTTAAAAATATAAATAAATGCAATTTATTGTTAACAACAATATCTAAAAAGAGTACATATTTATTATTTAATTGTAAAATAGTTTAATGAAATTAAAAATGAATGTAACATTATATTTTATTATATTATGATTAAATTACTTTTAATTAATTCATACATTAATTGTAATCAATATTACTGCATAATAAAAAATATTTTTACTTTAGGTGGGAATTTAGTTTTTGTAATTTAAAATTCAGAAAAATAATTTTAATTTAATTTAATATTTATAAACTGTTTAAAGATGTAATTCAAAATTAAGTTTGTAGTGCTGTTGCATCTTTTTAATTTTCTTCTACATTTAAATACATATTTAAAATTAATGAACATTAATATTTAACATAAACATATTTTATTAACTGTTTGCAAGTTTAATAAACAGTTTAATTATCCTATTCTTTAACATACAGAGATCAAATCTGTAGAGTTGGCTAGTTCAGCTGTGAATATTTTTGATTTATGGTCAGCCTAAGTTGATTACAAATACAGAATTTATGACTCAGACAATGCCGGATCACAATCTCTTAAACCCTTGTGTGCGTAGGACGGTTTGAAGCCATCCTCTCAAACGGTGGGCTTTTGCTGAGGACGGCTTCAAGTCATACTCTCACCCACCCACGGGATAAGCGTTGGCGCTCCCCCTGTGGACAACCCCTCTAAAGGCCCCCACCAGGGATGGCAGTGGAATCACTTCCGCTGCTACCCCTGCCCCCTCCCCTGGTGATCTGATAATGTCAGTGTGCACGTCGCAAGCCGACGTCATCAAAACAGACCGGGGACAGGTGAGTTTCTCCTCTGGATAGGGTATGGGGAGTTTTTCCTTTCCCTCCAATGTCTCTTTGCAGTGCATTCCTGTTGCGTGAATGAAATGAAATGAATGAATGAAATGAAAACAAGATTTATAAAGCGCCTGGTTACCCATGGGCATCCCCGCGCTAGTGCCTGCTAACACACTAAGCTGAAGCTATTCATTTAGGGAAGAGTAATGTTTTAATCTGCTTCCGGAAGATGAGGTAATTAGGTTGGTCACGGATCTGCGGAGGCAAGCCATTCCAGATCTTGGCCACATTATACGAGAAAAGGCGGCCGCCACTTCGTGCTCTCGTTATTCTTGGAGTTGACAGTAGATGTTTAGTTTCTGACCTGAGGGCTCTGTTAGGACGGTATCGATGGATAAGGGACTGAATGACCAGAGGTCCCTTACCTGAGAGTGACCTGTGGGCTAAACATAGAGCCTTAAACTCTATGCGCTCACGGATAGGGAGCCAATGTAAAGATGCCAAAGCTGGTTTAGCGGAAGACCGCTTTGGGATGTTCATAAGCATGCGCGCGGCGCAGTTTTGAACAATTTGTAGCTTCCGTATCGAGGAGCCAGGGGCTCCAAGATAAAGAGCATTGGCATAGTCAAGTCGTGACAAAATGAGAGCCTGAACTAGGACTCTTCTTGCAGGGAAAGGGAGTAGTGGAAGCACTTTACGGATCATTCGTAGGATCCCGTAGCAGCTTGCAGCTACCTTTTGCCCTTGTTCTTTAAAATCAAGGTTCTGGTCGAGCCAGACACCCAGACTTTTAATTTGATGTTTGGGGGTAGGGGCAGGACCAAAGGAGCTGGGCCAGAGTAGCTCAAAGTTTATATTTTCTTTGTTCCCTAGGAGCATTAATTCTGTTTTTGATCCATTGAGTTTCAAGAATGACTCTTCCATCCACCTTGATACTTTTTCTAGACAGAGGGCAAGACCGGGACTGGAGGGATCCCGCTGGTTGACAGAAACAACCAACTGGGTGTCATCAGCATACGTAATTATCCGAATCCCGAATGGTAGCACAATCTCTGCCAAGGACCTCAAATACACGTTAAAAAGTGTGGGGCTGAGGGAGGAGCCCTGAGGCACCCCACAAATCAGCGGTATAGATTTAGAAGAAATACCGTCTTCAAAAACTTTGAAAGATCGGTCTTCTAAAAATGATTGGAACCAATTGAGCATAGTCCCTGCAATTCCTACCTCGCCCAATCTTTCTATCAGCAGCTGGTGGTTAACCGTATCGAAGGCTGCGCTTAAATCTAGAAGGATGATAGCCGCGCAGCCTCCTGCGTCTAGGATTTTTCTCGCCTCTTCCACTACCACCAGAAGAGCCGTCTCTGTACCATGTTGAGGTCTAAAACCCATCTGGGAGGAATGGAGACAGTTATTGCTCTCCAGGAAGGTAGATAGAACAGAATTCACATATTTCTCGGCGATCTTACTGATAGCCGGCAGCAGGGAGATGGGGCGATAGTTACTCCAGACTTCAGAGTCCAGGGTAGGTTTTTTTCAATAAGGCTTTAACCATAGCCTGTTTCCACAGTGGAGGGACTACCCCTGAGGAAAGAGAGGCATTTATCAGGTCAAGGATTACTGGGGAAAGGATTTCAGAGGCCTGATTTAAGATGTTGGGGGGGGCAGGATCAGTGGGGGAACCGGATTTTAATTTACTCAAAATATCAAGCAACGTGGACGAGTTAAGTGGGGAATTTCCTCAATTAGGCTAACTCTCCCTTTGACCATGTTTTCCTGATCTCCGATAAGTTGTTGAGATATTCTTTGAGGGAAGGAGGAGTAAATAGCTTGGATTTTGTTCGAAAAGAATTCTGCCATGGCATTGCATCGTGCTGAAGTATCTTCAGATACAATGGGGGGGTGGGGATGGTAAGCAAGTCCTTAGTGATGCGAAAGATTTCGCGAGGAGAGTTAGCAGCTGCCAGAATTCTCTCTTCATAATATAGAGTTTGGGCCAGTTGAATTTCAATTTTATAAGTTTTAATGGCCTCTCTATAAATTTGTTTGCAGCTGGCAGAAAAATCCTTCCTCCATTTCCTTTCAGCTCTCTTACAAGTTTTCTTAAGTTCGCGAAGTTTTGGGGAGTACCACGGATTACGCTTGGTTTCTGCCTTATTAAATGTCGTTTTATTTGGAAGGACAGAGTTCAATGAAGATTCTACCCAATAGGTAAATTTATTGTAGGCAGTTACAGGGTCAAGATCGGAAGTGGGCCTGGACAATTCCAACGTTGTTACCCATGAATCAATTGGTAGTTTGGACCATATGCGTGAGCATTTGCTATGCCCCATGGTCGCTGTGGAAGTCGCTTGCGGAATCCAAGTAAAAGGGATTAAAAAATGGTCAGACCAAGGTAGCCTAACAGGATCTCCAACTAAAAGATTCTCCAAATTGGAGAAAATGGGGTCCAATAAGTGGCCTTTCATATGGGTGGGACCTGCTACTTTTTGTGTAAGTTGGAAAACAGCTAGCCCCTCAGTTAGGTCATGTACATCTGAATGAAGGATATTCTCAAAATGGAGATTAAGATCCCCTAACAGCGTGAGGTTAGCACTACTATTGGCCAGTTTAGCTGCTGTCTCAAGGAGTTCATTATTAAATCGATTGAGGGGTCCTGGAGGTCTATAGATCAGGATCCCCGAGAATGTGCAGACATGGGAGATACGAATTGCAAAGGCAAGGCTTTCGCAATCGGTTAACGGACTTGCGGTGGTGCGACAATCAAATTCCATTTTATGAATAATCGCAAGACCACCGCCCCTTCCTATACCCCTGTCCAGCCTTTGGATAGCGTAACCGGCTGGGAGTGCTTGGACAATAGGGAAATTAGCCTCACTATTGAGCCAAGTTTCAGTTAAAAACAGCACCTCTGGGCTCTCTTCCTCAAGTAGAAGGTGAATTTCTAGTGCATGTTTTGACATAGATCGACAATTAACTAAGAACATTTTGAGCCCCAAATTGTGATTGGTGACTGTGGGAGGCCTATTCCTTGGACAGAATCTGAACAGACAGTGTGGACAGATACTGGTCTCACTATCGGGCAGCATATGGTGTAGGCACTTACTTTGCGGTGCGCCCATCCAACCATTTAGTTGTTCTGACGTGTAGGAGAGAGTATTTTTAACACATCCAACAGGATTCCTGGCCCCTGGCGCCGGGCGAGCGCGGACGGGCGCAGACGGGCTTGCCTTTGGCACGCCTTCGGCGCGCCAGCGGCGCGCCCGCTGCGCGCGTCCGCTGCGCGGTCGCTCAGCGCCCATGCTTTTATCCCCCAACCAGAGTTCCCGTCCGCTCTATGTCCCGCCCCTACTCTTCCTGCTGGGAAGGAAGTGCAGCAGTGATTGTGGTCCCCGTAACCTGTGCGTGGCTCCGGAGAACGAAAGCAATGAAGGTAGGCTACACGCTACCCAAATGTGCAAAACGCAAAATTAAATCAATCAATTTCAGGTCCAATAACAGAGTAGGTTCCTTTTTCATATATCAGATTCAACATAGGCATTTAAAACGAATTACAATAAAAGCGCTAAAATTTTAAAAGTGAGCAGCTTAGTCACTCGTATCCCCCAACTCACAGTTAAAGTATGTGCAGGCTGCGTGGTCGCTCAGCGCCCATGCTTTTATCCCCCAACCAGTGTTCCCGTCCGCTCTATGTCCCGCCCCTACTCTTCGTGCTGGGAAGGAAGTGCAGCAGTGATTGTGGTCCCCGTAACCTGTGCGTGGCTCCGGAGAACGAAAGCAATGAAGGTAGGCTACACGCTACCCAAATGTGCAAAACGCTAAATTAAATCAATCAATTTCAGGTCCAATAACAGAGTAGGTTCCTTTTTCATATATCAGATTCAACATAGGCATTTAAAACAAATTACAATAAAAGCGCTAAAATTTTAAAAGTGAGCAGCTTAGTCACTCGTAACCCCCAACTCACAGTTAAAGTATGTGCAGGCTGCGCGGTCGCTCAGCGCCCATGCTTTTATCCCCCAACCAGAGTTCCCGTCCGCTCTATGTCCCGCCCCTACTCTTCCTGCTGGGAAGGAAGTGCAGCAGTGATTGTGGTCCCCGTAACCTGTGCGTGGCTCCGGAGAACGAAAGCAATGAAGGTAGGCTACACGCTACCCAAATGTGCAAAACGCAAAATTAAATCAATCAATTTCAGGTCCAATAACAGAGTAGGTTCCTTTTTCATATATCAGATTCAACATAGGCATTTAAAACAAATTACAATAAAAGCGCTAAAATTTTAAAAGTGAGCAGCTTAGTCACTCGTATCCCCCAACTCACAGTTAAAGTATGTGAGTTTGGGGTGATTGGGGGTGGGGCCGACATCACACACCAGGAATGCAACCACTAGATCACCAGGGATTTTCTAGAATTGTTTTTTTGTTTTGAGGAGTGGCCCCTTGGGTAAGAGTCGTTCCCCTTTATGGGGCATATATTTTGGCAGTTTCTGCCCCCCTTGCGGGCAGAGTGGCCATATTTATAGGCTGATCTGAAATCCACTAGACATCAGGGATATGGATATGGCCATGTTGGGAAGCGGCCATTGAGCAAGGTTCACTCCTCTTTATATGAGCAGTCATTTTTGTCCATTCCTGCCCCCCTTGCAGGCAGGTCGGCCATATAGTTAGGCCGATCTGCCCCACAAGGGGGGCAGACAGCCACTAGCCACCAGGGAAATGTTTATGGGCGTGTCGGGGAGCAGCCCCTTGGGCAAGGGATGCTTCCCTTTATTGGGGTATATGTTTTGCCCATTTCTGCCCCCTTGGGGGCAGATTGGCCATATTTTTAGGCTGAAATGCCCCCAAGGGGGGCAGAAAGCCACAAGTCACCAAGGGGATGTTTATGGGCATGTCGAGGAGCGGCCGCTTGAGCAAGTGTTGCTCCCCTTAATTGGGGAATATGTTTTGGCTGTTTCTGCCTCCTTGGGGACAGATCGGCCATATGTTTAGGCCAATCTGCCCCCAAGGGGGCCAGAAAGCCTCTAGTCACCAGCAATATGTTTATGGGCATGTTGGGGAGCGGTCCCTTGGCCAAGGGTCACTCCCCTTAATTGAGGAATATGTTTTGGCCATTTCTGCCTCCCTTGGGGGCAGTTTGGCCATATATTTAGGTCCATATGCCCCCAAGGGGGGTAGAAAACCACTAGACACCAGGGAAAGTTTCTGTTTGTGTGAACTGGAATTCGGCTGACAGTCTGCGTGTACTGATGTTTGGCTGACTGTGTTTGTACTGGCATTCAGCTGGTGGTTTGTGTGGACAAAAGCTTGGCTGGCGGTGTGTGTAGCCTGGCATTGCCTGGAGGGGGTGTGGACTGGCACATGGCTGGTGGTGTGTATGGACTGGCGTTTGGCTGATAGTGTGTTTGTACTGGGGAGTTTTCTGCAGTGAGTGTTGACTGGATTCTGGCTGACGGTGTGTGTTGACTGGCTTCTGGCTGGCGATGTGTGTGGCTGGAATTTGGATGGTGATGGGCAGGCTTCATAGTGTTTTATAATGTTAACTGTTTTATTTCTTGTCATCATTTGCATGTGTGATCGTAATGTTTTATTTCTCCTTTTCATTCTAGTGAAAAGATTTGATTTCCTTTGCTGAAATTCCTGCATGTGGTTTCGGCACTGGTTGATCTGCAGTTTGTGTAGTTGCAGGTGTTTGGTAAGAAAAACATTTTTGTATTGTTTACTCCAAATGATTATCATTGCCCTCCATAAATGCGTTTTTTGTCTGTGTAATAGTAGCATCATATTTAGCTTGTGTTTTATTATGTGTCAAATTCTCCTTGGATTTGTGCAAGATGTGTATTGTGTTGTCTTGTGTGTAATTTTCGTTTGTTTTTCCTTTCTAGTCAGATATTATAGGTGCTTGCTGTGTCTGTACAGAGTAGGTGCAGGTGATCCTCAGTCTATCTGTCTCTGGCAAGTGAGTGGTATAGTTTTAGAGTATATTGGCCTTTGTGTGCTTTGTATTGATTGACTTTTCCTTACAGATTACTGTATGTCAGTAGTTTTACTTTCTGTTTGATAAAGTCACAGTTTTTATATTACTTGTTTTACACAGTGTTGGCTATTGTTGACTTATTTGGTGTGTCATGTGGTCACATTAGGCCCAGGCAGGAATACTGCCATTTTACATGCTCACATTTAAAGCTGACATCTTTTCTTGACCTTTGACATTTGACACACATTTGCTTGCAGGCTTGTATGGATAATCTTCCATGAAATAACTTTGCTTACATTTACACATGTTTGTTGGCATATTATCAGAGCCTTGAACATTCTGTATGACAGCTTAAGTTCACTGCACAAAATGTTGTTGTTTGTTATTGTTTGCTCAGCTACAGCTTTGTCAAGATAGAATCAATAATGACAGCCTGACTGGGACTTCGGCATGGCAGTATGGGTGAAGTTTATCATATAAACAACTTCACTCCTTTGTTAAGTTAAAGGAGCATTTCGCTGACACTGTCAAGGTTGCCCCATGCCGGAATTCCAGCCCAGCTGAATCCTCTTTAACTCCTGAGAAGAATGGTGCCTAGCTATACACCAAGACGGGCTCCCATAAGAAACATATCCACAGGTAACTGGGGACTTAGATCACCATACAGGGATTCTGTCAGATTCACCCACCCTGGCACACTAGGATATGGAGCGCTAGGTAGGAGCACATATATAATTGTACTTATAAGCAAATAAATATTCTATGTAACAGCACAATGGCTGAATTGTTCATTTTCTTTACCATTCTCATGATGATAATTACTTTGGTTTGTTTCCTTCGATTGATTATTGCAGCACAGGTATTTTACACAAGAATTTTATTTCTTCAATAAATATTGAAATGCCAATTTGAGGATTCTTTGTGTATATCTTTAGGCATGCATGAGTTTTGAAACTGTTTCCACAATTTTCTTGGGGAGTCAGGGTTGATATGTTCTGAGGTTGCACATACCACTTGTTACCTTGTTAGGTCAGGAGTACAGATGGTGCACTGTGAGCTAGCCAGGACTCTGGTCAACATATCCTAATGGTGTGCGTAGAATCAGTCTTGCACAATTTTGATGTTTATGTTGTCCAACAAACGCACAGTTTTACCGATAAAGTATGAGCCACTTGACATGGCGCCACCAATGTTCTAGCTTGGGTACTTATTTAATGGGTCTCCTGAGAAGTTTTTCTTTTGTGTGCCTAAAGTCCCACTCACTTACTAACCAGAGACATCGTGGTGGTAGGGAAAAGTCCTCCTCAGTTAAGTAGGGGACCCCTATTTTATGGCTGTAAATTGTTCAAGCTTGAACCTTTAAAAAGGATCACTCCACAGAGGCACACTCTTTGAATTCCCCATATTCTAAATACTTCCATGGCTAATCCAGCATAGGTGGGTCTACCAATTAATTGCAGACATGCATTAACACAAATGTTTTTACAACACATACCCATGCAAACGGGAGGGGATGTTAAGTTCATGGTAGAGGGAGGCCTACGAAGCATACAAAACAGAGATATTCTATTCATGGGTCGCAATACAGGCAGTAAATGCCAACTCAGGGAATTTTTACACATACACTGAAGTAGCAGGACCAAACCAATAAAGAGCATATGAGGAATTAGAAATCCTGCGCACTCATCAGGAACACATGAATTACTTCCTAGGTGCCCTACCACATACTTTGGAAAATGTTAGACTAGGTTCTCTCAGCAATGAGGGAGCAACATGGCCAGTCGTAGCTTGTTACACACCATATCTAGATATAGTAAACATAACAGATATAGAGCTTGGAGAACTATACAGAGAATTAGTTACACTCTGTTGACGTCTAGTACAATTTGTTATGCGAACCATAATGGCAATCCCACAAAGGGCTGCTCAAGCTGCACAACCACAATTGCCTACATCTTGAATTAGTCCTATAACCATTGTTGTAATAATGAGTAAGGTTCCCATCAGACGGGATGAGAATCCGTTCTGGATTGCACAAAAAGCAAGTCAGCTTGAAGCAGTGTTTCCCCATACAGGACCCCAAAAACCCCATATAATTCTCACATTATGCCTGCCAATGGGAATTGCTCCCTGGTGGAAGTCTGTGCCACTTGGGGCACAGTCTTTGCTGCAGTATATACCAGAACATATGGTACACCATCATTATCTGTTTTGCTTGAGGTGCCTAAACAGATCAAAAATGAGTATGCGGCAACCAATGCCCTTGATTTGGGGATGAAACTAATGGGCAGTTTTCCTGCAGCATCCTTAATCCTACTAAGTTATATAAAAGGTAAAGCAGTAGCGTTGGTGATATGCCAGTGGATCATGCAGTTTGCTCCAGTAGAGCAGGAGCGCGAATTACCTAAGATTATTGAAGAAACCTATGCATCAATCACTAGAGATAATTTGGGAGCCCGACAAAATAAACTACAGCTCAAGGGTAATTCTAAAAAGGATAACTTGAAGCAGGCATCTGAGTCTTCAAAAAAGAAGTGGGATAAGGAAAAGACTAAAGCACAGGTGGATCTCCTCAACAGGAGTCCACTGAAAAGCACTATAATATGCGTAACTGTGATTCAATTAAACAGCCTCATAGGTATCAGGATAGTGATAAATATATTTCTCGTTCCTTTCGGAGAGAGGAGGACGATCAGAGTGCAGATCAGAAGAGTATGTAAAACCGATGAAGGGCTCACAACGCTCTTCTGACTACATAATGAAAAAGGAAGACAAACCTACACAGTCTAAACCTCAATTTAAAAAGAAGAAAGTGGCTGGGATTAAAGCCAAGCATGCCACAGATATTGAGGACTCAGCTTCTGAATGGGGAGTGGGCTCTGACCATGCTGGACTGCTTGGCAGAAGTCACAATTGCTCGCCAGATTCTTATGTAGTGTCTGGAGGCAGTCGCAACTAGTGACTACGTCCAGGTGGAAACACCGGACCATAGACTGAGTGTTCCTAGTCAATTATATGAATTGCAACTCCAGATGGAGGGGGATATACAATGTACTATCAATGTTAATTTCGGGAGTACTGCAACATTCTCTTGCCTGAAAAAGATTGCCCACCAGAGTTTGTTATGTATTGCCCACAAGGAGAAACAGTCGTTTAAGTATCTGTTAAACACACATAAGCCAAGGAGTGCTTAGCCTTAGCACATGCTCCGGCGTTATACTGCAACCATGTTGGTTTGGGATGATGGATCTCCTTACCACATTGTACCCATGAGGTCTACCCCACAACCACAAAGACAGTACCCCATTAAACATAAGGTGGAAAAACAAGTTAGAGAGATACTCCCACAACTTGAATACCACGGTGTAATAGAAAGTTGCATCTCACTAATGAATAATCCCTTGTTTGCAGTAATGAACCAGACCATTCATATAGTTTCGTGTTTGATTACAGACACTTCAACACTGCCACACGCACATTTGCTGTCGAAAATGTGCATATCACTGCACTAATTAATAATATAGTGCACAAAAAATACAAAACCACATAAGACATTTCAAAAGCATGTACTCGACCGCATTTAGCACTAGAGGTTCTCAAAAACAGTTCTGTCGACTGCCTCAAGGGTATAAGAATAACCCCAGGGTTTTTTCCAGCCTGGGTAGAAGAACTTTTACAAGATTTTGATGACCAAGCATTTTCCTATGCCGATGACATTTACCTAACAGATGATGACTTAATAAAACACTTGACTATATTAGATCATATAAATCTGGAATTTGCTCTCATGGGCTACAAATTTAATTAAAAAAATCAAAGATCAGCCATCTCAGGGGCATTTTTACAAGTGGGTAGCGCCACCGGAGCGTCACTTTTACTGACGTTGCGGTGGATCAATGCCCTGCACCATATTTACAAAGTGGCATTAAACCACCTTTTGTGGCTTAACAGCGCTTGATTTGATTTAGAGTTTTGTAAAGCACTCTTATGCCCGGGGGCATCTTAGCGCTAGCCTATATCAACAGAGTGAAGCCCTACTTAGATCCTGTATAGCCATGTCTTTAGGATTTTCCTAAAAGTAAAAAGAGTTGAAGCAGATTTTATACTGTGAGGCAGGCTGTTCCAGTGTAAGGCAGTACCTCTGATGAAACTACTGCCTCCTCAGAAACAAATTTGTAAGAGGGGACCACCAGTTTTCTGGTGGTACTGGAACAAAGAGCTCTGCCTGGAATATACCACCTAAAGTTCTTCTTTAGGTAATCAGGACCTATACCATTCAAGGATTTGAATGCTATGCATAACGCTTTAAAGATAGTACGTTTTTCCACAGAGAGCCAGTGGAGTTCATTAAGAGCCTGAGTAGCCAAATTAATTTAGGAAGATTTAACAGCATTTTCGCAGATGAGTTTTGCAGAGTTTGTAGTCTAGTTTACATTCCCTTTTGTAGATTTACGTGCAGCCCATTGCAATAGTCGATACGAGACAGGAACGTTGCAATCTATCTTTAGTAGCTCAAATGGAATCGGATGGAAGAACTTTATCATGGTTTTTAAAACAAAGAAGGATGATGAAATAACTGCATGCACCTAATTCATATACATGAATCTATCATCAAGAGCGACACCCAAGTTTTTTACTTTTTGGGGGGGGACTGGCAGAGTTCCTAATTCTTGTGGCCACCAAGATGAGGACCAGAAGGAAGTGTCGTGCCTGAACAATATCACTTCTGTTTTGGATGAGTTTAACTTGAAGAAATTACTGCCCATCCAATCACTAACTGCAGACATGCAGTTTTGAAAAGACTCATCTGCGCTGTGATCAGATTTAGAAAGTGACACCACTATTTGGAAATCGTAAACTTAGTACACCAACGAAAACCCAAAAGATTTGATTAAGGCAGCCAAGGAGGTATCATATAAATTAAATAGTGTAGGACTCAGTGATGAGCCCTGTGGACCACCCCAGGGCAAAGTGTATGGTTCAGATGTAAAATCGCCAAGAGTCACTGATTGTGTCCTATTAGCCAAAAAGGAGTGAAGCAAGGCCAAGGCTGTGTCTCTAATCCCCAGTTTCCTCAACGGGTTGATCAGATGAGAATGATTGACCATGTCGAAGGCCAACAGGATGAGGGCTGCTCTGCCGCCCCCATCAAGTATGGACCTGATTTCCTCACTTGCCACGATGAGAGCTGTTTCTGTACCATGACCACTGCAAATCCAAACTGAGTCACGTCCAGGAGATTATTTGACTCAATAAATGCTGTCAGCTGTATATTCATAGCCTTTGTGGCCAATTTGACTGGAAAGGGAAGCATGGATATAGGGCAATAGTTAATAACTATCTTGGGGATCAAGGTTAGATTTTTTATGAGTGGTAAAACTGAGGCCTTTTTCCAAAGCGTCGGAAATACATCTGTAGAAAACATATTGTTAAAAATGTTCGTTAGCTGTTCTGCAATGATATCTGGAACAAGCTTAATGATAGATGGTGGACATGGGTCTGCTGGAGAACCTGACTTTGTAATGAGAGTCAGCTGCTTTACTTGTTCCACTGTGGGATAATCAAATGCTTTAAGAAGAGTAGAAGTCTTGTTAGTTGAATCCTCAATGTTCAACAACTGTCCGCTAATTTTGGCTATAAACAACAAATCCATCATCGATGTCCTGAACCTTCTTTTGAAAAAAGATAGCTAATAAATTACAAATGGCCTGCTTGTGTTCAACTGACTTGACAACTGGTGCAGAGGTAACATTTATAACCGTGCGAAAAAACTCCTTAGAGGAGTTTTTCGCTAGCTTGATTTTTTGTGTGAAATAGTCTGATTTAGCCTCAATAATAAGTAGTTCAAAACTTGCTAAGCATTGTTTGTATTTTTCTTTTTCAATTAAGCTGTATTCTTTCCTCCACACCCTTTCTTGGCTTTGGCAGAGTTGCTTACAGGCTGTAAAGCTAAAATCAGTCTTGATTCTAATTAAGAAGATTTTAGGTCAGCTTCTTGTAATATATGCCATGGATGGGTGATTTTTGTATTACCAGTGACATAGTTACAGATGCTTATGAACAAAATAGAGATGGCAAAAATGACAGGTTTATGAACAGACCAGATCAGATTAAGAGTCTCTATGAATTTTAAGTTCAGATTATTGGTAAAGACATAATCAAGAGTATGACCTGCTGAATGAGTTGGTCCTTCCACACTTAGCAGTAAGCCAAAACTGGACATAATATCTAGTAATTCCTCAGTATCCTTGTCAGTGCAATTATCTAGAAGATATTTTAAATCGCCTTGAATAGTGAAATAATTTTTATGGCATATGATTGTATTATAGAGCTGATATCTCAGGAGAATGTAGATCTACTTCCCAGTGGGCGATATACCAGAAGCCCATTAAAGGATTGATTTTCTGAGAGTCCGATGTTAAAAAGAAATGCTTCACATCCTTGTAAGGTTATAGGAGAGCATGAGGCGGTAATCTCATTTTTAAAAATTATAGCAAGGCCTCCCCCTCTCTAGTGCAATCTATCTAGGAACGAATCATATAGCTTGAGGGAGTGGTTGTAATCATATCAGGGCCAGTTGTAGAGTCAGCCCAGGTTTCGGTGACAAACGCTACATTAATATGATGGCTATCTAAGAAATCAGTCAATTCAAAAGCATGTTTAACCAGGGATCTGGCGTTTATTTAAACACACTGTTAGAAATGGGGGAGCTCTGCTTGGCAGGAGTTTGCACCCTTGGCCAAGCAGGGACCTCCACTGCGAGGCGAGTCACTGTCCGCATCGCCCTCCAGGAGGTTTCCGTCACGGAGGTGCAGTCTTGAAGGGTCTCCCGGCCCGGCTGGGTGCAGCTGGAGCGGCGGTGAAGTCATCAGGAGCTTTGGCAGTCCCGGTACCTTGTCCGGAGGGGGGTTGCAGCGCTCAGGTGCCTGCGCTGAGTTTGCGGTGGGTGCTCTGTCACCTCGGAGAGGCTTGCAACGTGAAAGTCAAAGCGCGCTGGGGCCCTGGCGAATGGCGAGCACGGTCGGGTGACAGAGCCGGATCGTAGGCTGCAAGGTCTTTAATCCCTGGGACCTCAGGGAGTCAGGGGACACCAGCAACCCTTGGAGACACTCTGGGTGGATTCCGTAGTTCTTGTAGCATCGCAGAGGTCAGCAGGCAGGAGGAAATTTGCACAAAGCAGGGCAGCAGTTCCTGGGAACAGTCCAGCACAGCCAAGAGACAATCCTTCCAGCGGAGCAGCCTTTACTCCAGCAGAGTTTCATGCATGTCCAGTAGTGTAACAAAGATGTGTGGCCAGGGCCCTATTTTTATACCCTGGTGCCCAGCTGCTAGAAGGGGCAGAAGCTTCTGGAAGGGTCTTTGAGGTTCTGGGGTGTTCCCTGTCTCACCTGACCTGGCTCCTGGCTGTCTGCACTGACAAAGCAGGGTCGTTAAGCCTATTGTGGGGCAGCAGGGCCCAGCCTATTCAAATGTAAGTGTGAATCACCACTCCCTCCTCTCAGTCCAAGAAGGTCATCAGTATGCAGGTGAAGGCAGCCCTTCCTGTGTTTGGGGGAGTCTGCAAGTGTGAGGCTGCTACCCTGGGCCAGACGTGGATTGGGGCAAGCTACAGGTACACAGAGCTAAGTGAAGGGCAGGGAAAAGTCCACTGTCTAAAAGTGGCATTTCTGAGACAGTAATGTCAAAACCCAATACACCACTAGAGAGGGTTCCTCAGTACTATTCCAACCATACCAAACATGACATATCTACTACTTCCCATTCAGGAGTTATCACTTAAAGGGATACAAGGGCATTCCCAATGCTGGCCTATGGAGGGGTAAGCCTCACTGCGATGGCAGAGGCCTGTGGCAGGTATGCCAATGTCACCATGTTTTTAGGGGAGAGCACCCGCACCTTAGCACTGATCAGCAATGGTAAAGGGCCCAGAGTCCTAACTCCAACAAAAATGTACAGTTAAAGTGGGAGGCAAAAGGGCAAAAAGGTAGGGGGAGACCCCCCTAAGGCTGACAGGTCCAACACACACTGCATATCAAGACATGCAAACGTGGCTTCAATCAAGCCATGTGGGCTAAGTTGACTAGGTGGACCACGAGCTTTTAAGCATGTAAGGCAGCATTACATACATATACTGGTATTCCCATTTGACTCTAATTCAGGGGTAAAAGTCCCACAATCAAGTTTGTTTACCAACTTGAAGTGCATGTAATTAGTCTCTAGTGTAGACTACCAGTTGTGGTCGCTAGGAGTGAAAACGAGCAGGGGGGTGGGCCCCAAGCGCCACCAGGCATGGACAGGCTTGCCATTGGCACGCCTTCAGTGCACCAGCGCCACACCTGCTGGGCACGTCCGCTGCATGGATGCGCTTTGCAGTTGTTTAAGTAGCCCGTCATGAAGATGGGCTTATCCAAGAGTGTGGCCCAGGAGAGATGTATCGCAGCGCGATCAATAACAGGTGGGAGAAACAAAATCAAACTGCCATTCAGCAACCCCTTCTCTTAGACACAGCCTCCCCTGTGACCAAGAGATACTGGTAAAGGAAAACAAACTGAACCAAATCAGGAGGACGGTAAATCATAAACAAATTAAAAATAGGACAAGTCTGTTACAATAAGGTGGCCCCGAGGAGCCAGGCCCTCCTTAAAAGCAGCACAACGTGCTAGTACAAGGAAATAAAAGGGTGGTGCTCACCCTCCATGTTGCAAAGCTCAGCGGATGTGCTTTACTGTTGTTTAAGTAGCCTATCGTTTACAGATTTGGCAAGAATCGGTAAAACTGAGGCAGCGCCAAAAACTAAAACCATGCAACAGCAGGCATTAGAATGGTGCAACGAGGAGAAATACTTTTATCTCTACTCGGTTTTGCATTTTCCATATGTGCTGCATTCTTCAGCACACATAGAAAGAGTAAAACGCCATTAATGATTGTTTATGTGCAGGAAGGTGTCCCTTCCTGCACATAAACAATCATTTCCTGCAACTCAAGCACCTTTGCACTATGGCGCAAGGGTGTCTGTGTTGGGTCTAGGTTGCTAATGTTGGCATCAGCGCTAGGGAAAACACAGGAGTGCGCCAAATACAGTGCATCCCTGCGTTTTGGAAGTGGTGAAGCATGGCACTGCGAAATATGCCACAGCGCCGCGCTCTGCCATTTCCTTGTAAATATGCCCCTCAGTGTCTTGTTCTTGGGATTTTATTTATTTATTTGAAAAGTTTTATATAGCGCTGGCTAGACCCGGAGGTATCAGAGTGCTTTACATGAGGATCAGCGGGTTACAGGTTACGAAAATTACATCAGTTACAGTTACAGTTGCAAGTTACAAGTATAGGCTTAGGAGAAAAACATGAGATTACACAATAATATAAGTTATTAGCGCGTAGCATAGCCAAGACACGTGTCTAATGGGGAATGGAAGGTAGGGGGGGGGGAAGGTAAACAGGGGAGAGGAATGCAGATAGAGTCAGGTAGACCGGAATGAGGAAAGTATTTCAGGGGGAACAAAGCAGTCATAGCAGTCAAGGAGAAAGACAGATAAAACCGTGAAGAACCATGAGAAACAATGTCCGATGTCCGGCTGGGTAGGTGACGGCCGGGGGTGAACCAGAGCCAGACTCCTCTATAGCTGCATAGGACAGCTCCACCGGGCAGCGGCCAAGGGTGCACGGGCTCTAGCTGTCAAGTCAAGGCAAATGCCTGAAGCCTGGTGACACATTTCTTAGAGGTGTGCGCTTCTACAACCTCCAAACACATTGAAAAAACTCCAACCAATATTGGGTTTTCTGAAATTTGGCAGAACTTACATACAGAGATTATGCACAAGGGGTAAAACCGTTTTACTATTTGATTCTTCCAGACTTTTCAAGCACCCATTGAACATCTGAACATGGATTTTATGTTCAATACGAACATGTATATCTTCTGCCCAATGCAATAATGGCCCTAGATCAGTATGATTTTATAATCTATACTGATGGTTTCTGCCCAACCTGCAGTAGGGACAAAACACCAGTACTCTTCTGCTTGCCCAGCGGTAAAGGCTAAACTGAAGGATGGAGATTTCCAACCTCATAAAACACTCAGGCAGTCACTTGGTGATTGCACTACACAGCTGGCTTAACTGAAAGCTCTAATTCTGGCACTTGAGAATACGGATTGTGAGTTCCTGATAGTGTGTGATTCATATTTGTTGTGTCCAGTCTTACAATGAGTATTAACTCTACTGGAGCCAGATAGATTGAGAGATTACAAAGGGTACACTATCAAGCATGGGATGCTTTAGGGACAGGTGGCTAAACTTAAAGCAAGTTTGCCACGGGCTCATGTCATTCACACACTGAGCCATAAACGTGTGGATATACACATTGCAGGGAATTCAATGGCTGATGAAGCCGCAAAATCAACTGCAGTCACTGCAATTACTCGTTCCAGTATGAGAATAGATGGATACATCATGACGGCTGTCAGTACTGAGTGCATTCCATTTGCTTATATAACTGGAGTGGAGGATAGAGTAATACCTAGTTAAGATCCCAGGTTAGGACTGATCCCAGCAGCACATGAGGGTCTAGCTTCTGCTGTTGCAGGGGTGGCGGCTACAATTTCATTATTGCAGCAACGCTATTGGCGGCCAGGTCGTTACAAGCAGAACAAAGACTATGTCCTTAAGCGTGACATTTGCCAACAAATTATAGAGTGCACCACAGCGCATCCACCACAGACACCTCTATTGATCTCATACAAGCCTCTGGCTTGTGTTTATCTGGACCATTTCGGACCGTTACACTTAGATGGGTCTTACAAATTCATCATGTTAGCAGCAGATTCCTGCTCTCGATTCCTATGGGCATGGCCACAGCGATCAGCTGATGCTCAAATTGTCATAAAGGTCTTGCAAGTCTATATCTGCACATATGCAGTAGCCACAGTCCATTCGGACCAGGGTAGGGCTTGCAGAGAAACCATGGGGAAATTGGGTGTAACTGTGCAGTACTCCTCCTCTTATCATCCCGAGAGAAATGTGGTAGTGGAGAGGAAAAATCATGACTTAAAGCAGTCTTTAACAGCTAGAGTCTTAGGTTCAGGTCGCTGTTGTGTTACCCACCTGTATGGGGTCCAGAGAACTTTAAACAATCTGCCTAGAAGATCCTTGGGTGGTCGGATGCCCTGTTTGGGGTTAAAATGTGGGTTCCAGACCTTGACAGTCCCAGTTCATTGGTGGCGAAAACATTTTTTGATATCAGTGAAGGTTTGGATGTTTTACAGGATCTCACGACTTCAAAGATGCTCAGAGCAATGTCCAACAGAAAGGATCCACCACTGGTGAAGTGAAGGAAGCACCGGCAACTCCTGGTTGGAGTCCAAAGATCAGGGGTCTGGTACCAAAGAAAATGATCGAAAAAAAGGAGGTTGAGCTATTTTACAGAGCACCTATGCCAGTCCTGACTGTTGAAGGTACCAGAACTGTGCTTTTAATGCCCCTTGCCAGTAGAAAACACAAGTGATTTGTGTCTATTGATCTCATCAAACCACATCATCTGGCTGATTCTATATAGTAGGCCTTGAGGGCTCCTGGGAAGTTACCTGCCTCCTCTCACTACCCTATAGGAAGTCCTGTTACAAACTTTGACCAAATATGAAGCTTTGTCTCCCCAGCTGGGGACAGCTAACACTAAAGTATCACTACTTCCAGCTACATCGTCAAATATGACTACACAGATTTCAACTCTGCAAGCAGACAATGATGGCATCTATAGAGTTACCACCCTTGGAGTCAGCTACCAGTTCTACACAGCTTCATGAGCCTCCCACATTTGTACAAACAGCCTCTGGCTATTTTGTCAACTTTCATGACTTCTCTTCAGATTCATCAGACCCACCTCCACAAAGAGGACCACATGAACATTTTATTCGGCTCACAAAGACATACCTTTTCCCTCCATGGCTATACATTTGGATTACAATTTCATTACTTTTCCTCTTCATTTGGATTGGTTTTGTGACTGTCTTCTTCTTCCTTCTGAATGGACACTATCTCCTAGAACGCTCTGCTGTTGAACTGGTGAACGAGGTTTTGAAACCCCATTCTTCATCACACAAAGTGTGAAGAGACCTTTGCCTTGTGAACATTTCAGCTGGTCCAGTTCCCAATGGAATTATTTGGGATAAGGTATCCTATGAAATATTTGGACCAACAGAAAGTTCACAAGTCCCATAAGTATTTTGTATATCCCTAAATTATGTAATCACTCCACGTGCTATCTCCGATGATTGGGACATCAACTAAGTTCAGGAAATGCTTGCTGATTTAGAGCATTGCGCGGTTTTAATAGTGAAGAACTATATGATGGTACATCTAATTATGTTGAAATGCTCTGTTTTCAGCATTATGGTCACCATTCTTTACATAAAGCAAGTTCTCTACATGTAATTGAAATGTATCTGCAACTGTTACATGGTCCACGCTGGTAACTGAAGAGGAGTACTCTCCTAAACTGATATGCTTGAAAGATTACTTATGTAACAGTTGAAGATACGGTTTATAGAACGTGGATACTTCATATTAAGATACATACTGCTTCTAAATTATAACAACCCAGAAGAAGTTGAGGCTTAACTTGCCATTCAACGAAACATGTGTTGCCTGTCAGTCTAAGTTGTATCACTGCTGTTTCAATTGGATGTACTGGAAGTTTCCCTTTGACTTGATTTGATTAATTGGATTAAAGTGGACTAAAGAATATCAAACATGGGATTGGACGTCTAATTCTGTTTTGTACTTCGAGTACTCAGAACTTTCTATTTACAGTGGCTGACTGATTTGGAGGGTTATATATGTGGTTGTATTGGTAGCTGACCTTACTTCTAGAGCATCATCAATCTATGATACAGGTTTCTACCCTTTTTTCCCTTCACACATTGAAGAGCACCCTGACCTGTGGCCTGGCTAGCAGTTTCTGGTTGTCTCAGGTGAAACAATACTTGTCTATTCTTTCTGATGACATGGCCCTACAGGATTTTTTGTTAGGTCCTCGAAAGTCACATCAAAAGTACTTTCTGCATGCAATATACAGAGAAGTGTGGAAACTTTCACAGCAGGAAGCTGCTGATAGACTTCCTGAAATTGACAGAGCAAATTTAGAAAAGACTCTAGCAGTAATTGACAATGGTACAACTACATTATCCACTAGGATATATTCTCTGTGTAACTTTGTGATGTCTGCTATTGACATCATACAGAATGACATGTCCTCTTTGCAACATGGGCAATCACAGCTTAGGTCTATTGTGCTGCTAAGTTGGACTCTACAGACGCTATGCACTGGTTGCGTTCCATGGAAACACCTGAATGCCACTAGTTTGTTTTTACCATGCAACTTAACAAATTAACAGACCATTATGGCTAAGAAAGTTGCAACATACACTATGTTACACATAGAAAAGTTAGAGAAATTATCATTTACCGTTGTGGAGATACCATCTGCAGATTGGATAATACATGGATTTATTTCTCTGCCAATTTTAACTTTTCACTTCAAATACTGCTTGCAACACCATCAGGTAGGCAGATATGAAGAGCTAGGAGAAGGGTTTGTACATGAGGCATGGATCCTACCTTTCACTTATCTTTGTCGGAATGGAGTAACTGAGGTTTTTCTTAGCGGTACAGACTGCGAGAATACTTTAGGCCAGTCTCTAGTTTGCAGGGAGGTTACGCTTTATGGTGCATGTAATGCATCCAAGGCAAACTTATCATGTTATCTGAAAAGATCTCTGGCCGCTGTGATTCATCCGGCGTTCAGATTGCTCTCTAATGGGCGTTATTTGATGTTGAATAGTCAGGGTTGTTTTGGGAGGAAACCGGGAATATTGTATCTGGTGATGGTTTCTGGGGTCGTGACCTGTTGCACAAAAGTGCTATTTCCACCTGCCCATACAGTTAGAGATGCGACAATTTGGCCTTCGGTAAAAATTTCAAATGTGAACTTTGATGCTTTAGACAGACTGAAAGCCTTATTGTTTCAGAAGGATGTGGCCTTAACGTCTGCAAGGGGGATTTTTGATTTTCAAGTTGCAAGGTCTTCCTCTAAGATAAGGTCGCTACTTCGCACCCATCTCCCACACCATTTTGGGGAGTTAGTGCACCGCATGTTTTATATTTCCAATACTGAGGAGATAGTGCACTTATTTAAAACAATTGGCTCTGGGTTGGTTAGCACCTTCCAGAATGTCTTTGGAGTTATTCCATCTTTTATACACTCTGTGCTGGGAAGCATTTTTGAAGACTTACCTCTTGTCCTATTCCTAATTTTTGGGACACTGACTTTATTCATTTTGCTCTGCAATGGATGTTCCACCTTGCGGCGAAATGAGGATGGCACTACCACATGTGCTACTCTGTCGTGGGAGAATAATGCAGTCTTTTGGTGCACCCTTGCTTCCAGAACTGAATGACAACTGGTTCTTGCCCTTTTAGCCTGTCTGGCTACACTGCGTGCAGCCCGTATTCCGCTGTCAGCTGTGCACTTTCGAGTGTGCCCTAGATATATGCTTGGGGATACAACCGGTCCAATCTAAGGACATTTCACTGCTGGTGCATCCCCTAAAGGCTTACTTGTACAGATGCCCTGCGCGATTGCTGTTGCTTCAAAACACAGATTATGAGCCTTCCTGGGATGCTTCAACTCCTGGTGACTTGGATCCTGGCTTATTCTCTGCGGATGCACTACTGGCTGTCACTCCTTCTGAGGCTACTGACTGGATTGGATTTGAACTTGTTTGTTCCCTGAAGCAGGTAAGAGGGCTGCCACTGGGCAGTCATCAGCGAATGCTGGAAACAGCAATGTTTTGTCTCCTCTTTGGAACATTTAAACAATCTGGCAATTTCGAGCTGTAGAGATTTTTTAATTCAGCTATGTTTTATTTGCTAAATTGCTTTTAGAATGAAGTATTTATACTTATGTTTTTCTAATGTGTTTTTTAAATGCAGTCTGGTTTTCTATATGCTGTTATTATTAAAGAAGCACAATGCTTTTATGATTTTAGGTTTCATGTTCAATCTATATTTTTAGCATATGTTAGTATATACTCTGGGTTGCCGCAAACATGGTGCACCCGCTGCCTTTGGTGGGGCGAAAGGTGTTGAGTCAGTACTGAAAATGTTTTGCCTATACATTTCTTTCAGTTGTTTATGGACAATGTATTTTTGGATGAGATTGTTGAACAGACTAATGTGTATGCTGAACAGTATTTGAGGGACAACAGTGCCAGACTTAAGCCCCACTCTAGAGCTACCCGGTGGACTCCCACAAATATGGTGATCTAAAGAAGTTCTGTGGTTTAACTTTTTTGATGGGATAGATAAGGAAGCCTTTGCTTCCTTCATATTGGTCTACTAGTCCCTTAATGGCAACTGCTGTGTTTCCTGAAACCATGAGTCGTGATCGGTATTTGCTTCTGTTTCAGATGCTGCATTTTGTTGATAATTTCAAAGCAATGCCATGGGATCACCCTGATTGTGACCGTCTCTTCAAGATTCGGCCTGACAACAATCAATCAATTATAGATCTTTATTTGGATTTATATATAAATCCATAAAAGCAGAGCAAGTACAACTACAAATCACTTAACATGTCCACATACATTGCTTTGACTAAGACCGTTTGACAATACACAAAATTCTAAAAACACACAATCATATAAAAGACAATTAAATAAATGAGAGGGGCTGCAACCTATTAAGTACGAATATTCGTAATACAGAGGAACAAAGTGGGTGTTGCAATCAAGTCAAAATATCCTCTTATGCCAATTTTACGGCTGTATTCCTCTTAAAAACACATTTAATATAACAATAAAAGCAATCGAACGTGTATATAAATTTTTAAAATATGACAGTGAAAGTCCTATGTGTCTAAGGCAGTCCATATAGTACCAGGTTTTCATTTCATTTGGTTACTCTATTTGTGATTAGCCATACCTTTTTATAAGGTGCTAAAGGGCAAGGCTATCCTAGTTCTGATACAAGCCCATAAAAACGAGGCTACTGAACAGCTTATAAAAGGCTCTGGGAGCCTCTTTAGAAAATAAAGTGCTACACAGCATTGTTTAAAATTGCAATGTTTTAAGATGGAAGAATATATCTTGCACGTTCTGTTTTATAAAAACCACAAAATAAGACTAGATGGAGATCAGTTTGCTGGGAAACCCAACATCAAGGGAATTAGGTTCATTCGGAATCTGGTTAAAAGATATCTATGCTGGGGAATATTGGTGATTCCTAAATAAGAATACTCTCCCGCTGGGATTTGGGGTGTTTGTAGGTACAAGGTAACCAGTTTCTTTAGACGATTAGCTTCATGTCGGTTAAAAGCAGCTTTTTTTAAATAGGAGATCTGTCCTCAATCATTTTGTAGATCGCTTTTCAGAGATCTATGTTCTAGGGATAGAAATAGCTGTGGATGAGTCTTTGGTCCTGTTTAAGGGCAGTTTGATTTTTAGGCAGTACATTCTTAGCAAGAGGGTACATTATGAAATTAAGATGTATATGCTGTCTGAGAGTAGTACTGGATATGTCTATCATTTCAGGGTGTACACTGGTAGGGATTTCACTATTGACCGCCCTGGTTGTCCGTCCACTTTTGGAGTCAGTGAGAAAATTGTGTGGGAACATGATAGAGGACTTTTTAACAAAGGGCACCATTTATACACAGATAACTTCTACACTGGTGTGTAATTGTTCAAGGAATTGTTCAAAGAAGACACTGTTGCTTGTGGCACAAGCCGTTCTAACCATAAAGGTTACTCCAAAGAGCTTGTTTGTAAAAAATGTCAGAGGGGACAGTGCAGTGCCATGCGTAGTGCTGACCCTCTGGCAGTGACATTTTCAGACAGGAGAGATGCCTACATGCTGACTACCACTCATGATGAAAGTACCTCGCCTGTGACTGTTTGGGGTCAGGTTGATGAATTGCCCAAACCTGTGTGCATTTTAGACTACAATAAGCACATGGGTGGTGTAGATAGAGTAGATCATAGGTTGGAGCATTACAGTGCTGTTTGTAAGTCATACATTTGGTATAAAAAGTTGGCTATCCATCTGTTTCATTTTGCAACCTTCACGGTTTTTGTTTGTATTCAATGATTGTTCTCCAGATTCAAAGATGACTTTTGCAGGCAAGTGTTCCTAGAGTTGGAGTGTTGGAGGATGTGGCTGGATTGAAAAATTACCACTTTCCTGATTACTTTCCTCCCATGTCCCAAAAATACTTTCATTGTAGGAGATGTAGAGTCTGTGTCCGAAAAGGCGTGTGGATGGAGAGTTGTGTGTACTGCCCCAAGTGTCCTTCTAAGCCTGGGCTATATGTGCCCGCATGTGTTAAATTATACCTCTCGCAAATGAATTTCCGGGAGCAACAGTTGTAGAAGTGAACTGAATGGTCTGTATCCTTTTATATTTTTTGAGCAGTTTCAAGGTTGGCAGTAGTTTGATGTATTTAGTTAGACTTGTTGTGTTTGAGGTCATAGTTGTTTTTCATCTCGTTCAAATTCCTTTGTGTTTTTTTTGTTAAAAAAATGTGTGGCAGTGTTTGAGGACTGGTGCTTGGCTGGTGGTGTGCGTGGACTAGTGCTTGGCTGGTACTATGTGTGGACTGGCGCTTCGCTGGCAGTGTGCGTGAATGGTGCTTTGGTGGTGGTTTACATGAATGGCACTTGGCTGGTGGTGTGTGTGGACTGGCGCTTGGCTGGCGGTGTGCATGGATGGTGCTTGGCTGGTGTGTGCGTGGACTGGTGCTTGACTGATGTGTGGGTGGACTGGTGCTTGGCTGGCATTGTGCATGGACTGGCGCTTGGCAGGTGGTGAGCGTGAGCTGGCATTTGGCTGGCTATTTGTGTGTAGTGATTTGCTGCTGGTCACTATACACACATTGCCAGTCAAATGCCAGTTTACACACTCCATCAGCCAGTGTGATTGCTGTGTCAGTCATGTGGGAGTATGAAAGTGATGGGCCGTGAATGCTGCTTTCTGTTGATGTGAGTCTTGTAATGTGCTGGGCCAGCAGCTAGTGGTGCGAATGGTTTTGTGTGTGTCATGCATGAAAGCTGTGTGAATGGCCTGTACAGTGGATGGTGCCTTGTTGTTACTTTACATCAGTTTTTTAAACTTTTTGTTATTGATAGTGTATTTACAGAAATGTGAGGTAAATTTGACTTTTTAGCAACATTTGAGGTTTACAGGGGATTCTGGGTAAGAAAACACTGGGTGATACACACAAGCCACACCTCCCTGGACTCCCCCGGTGTCTAGCTTTTAGAAATGTTTAGGTTTGGTAGTTTTACCTACATGGCTGCCAAGCCCAAGATGAAAAATGCACCCCCTTGCAAAAGGTAGTCGTTTTGTGATAGGTAATTTTGATGTCTCCACGATCTGTTTTTGGCCCTTTCCTGTCATGGTCGCTTGGCCCACACACACAAGTGAGGTAGCATTTTTATCAAGAGATCTGTGGAAATGGTGGGTGGTAGGAAACTGGTGGCTGCCTGCAGGTTCCAGGAGTTTTCCTCACATAATTGCAAGGTTAAAAAAGAACATGGTGAAAGCGATGCAAATCACCCCAACCTGGACTCCCCTGGGTGTCTAGTTTTCAAAAATATGCTGGTTTGGTAGGTTTCCCCACGTGTTGGCTGAACTGGCACCCAGAATCCACACCAACCCACATTGCAAAAAACACATTGTTTCCGGTGGAAAAATGCTATATGCCTGCATTGCATTTGGTGCCTGTTCGTGTCGCGGGCACTTGGCCCACCCACACAAGCAAGGTAGCATTTTTATCAGGAGACCTGGGGGAATGCAGGGAGGTAGGACATTTGTGGCTGCCTGCAGATTCCAGGGCTTTTCCTCACAGAAATGCAAGGGAAAATGTGTTTTTAGGCAATTTTTGAGTTTGCAGAGGATTCTGGTTAAAAAAACCTGGTGAGAGCTATGCAAAATCACCCCTCTCTGGAATTCCCGGGTGTCTAGTTTTCGAAAATGTGCTGATTTTGTAGGTTTTCCTAGGTGCCAGCTGAGCTGGAGTCCAAAATCCACAGCTACCCACATTGCAAAAAACACATTGTTTTTCAGTGGAAAATGCGATGTGTCTAAGCTGCGTTTGGCACCAGTTTATGTCGTGGGTACTTGCCCTACTCAAACGAGTGAGACACCATGCTTTTCAGGAGACTTGGGGGAATGCTGAGAGGTAGGAAATTTGTGGCTGCCTGCAGTTTCCAGGACTTTTCCTCACAGCAATGCAAGGGAAATATGTTTTTTTTTGGCACATTTCGAAAAACCTGGTGAGAGCCACGCAAGTCACCCCAACCTGGACTCTCCCGGGTGTCTAGTTTTCAAAAATGGGCTGGTTTAGTTGATTTTCCTAGGTGCCAGCTCAGCTGGGGCCCAAAATCCACAGCTAGCTACCTTGTAAAAAAACATGTATTCTCCTGGGTGAAATATGATTTCTCCTAGGTCACGTTTGGGGTGTTTTTTGTCACATGCACAAGGCCTAGCCACACAAGTGGGGTACCATTTTTATTGGGAGACATGTGGGAATACTGATTAATAGAACATTTGTAATTACTAATTGAATATCTCTACGTTTATGCTTTTCAAATGTAAGCAAGCGTGTAACACAGAAGACATTTAACAAAATGCCCTCGGAAAAACATATGCCTGTAAGGGTACCCATAAATTCAAAGCTGTACAAACAACCACTGCTCTTAATTTTAAACTCATTATCTGGCGTACATTTCAGAAATACAGATTTTTCCTTCATGCCCTTTTTCCATTTTTCATAATTTACCATATGAATTGCTGTAAAGTCGATGCAATGAGAAATCATTATGAGATGCAGCTCAGTTGTTGGCTCTGGGTACCTGGGGTTCTTGGGGAACCTACAAGCCCGATATATCCCCACAACCAGAAACATCCAGCGGACATAAAGGTATATTGCTTTTGGAAATCTGCCATAGTAAGAAGAAGCTACAGATGAAAACCTGTGGCTTTGCAAGTTCCTGCTTTCAATTTCATGCTTCATTGGTGCTTGAGATGGGAGGGAGCTTTGTGCGTGCCCTTGGGGTCAATGGATCACCAAGAGCTGAAATGGTACCTGTGCCTGCAGTGAGATAAGTAAAAAAAAATGTGTGTTAAAAAGAGGTGTGCATGTATGCAGGTATATGCTTGTGAGATAGAAAGCTCATGTATGTTTGAGTGTGTCTCTGTGTGTGTAAGTGTGAGCATGTGTGTATGTGAGTGAAAGTGAGTGAGAGTCATTGACAGAGGTGGTCTTTCAATAACAGTGAGTGAATATCAATGAGTCAGGGTGAGAGAAAATGAGTGAAAGTACGAGTCAAGGCAAGTGAGTGATAGAGAGTGTGTGAAAATGATTTATTGAGCAAGAGTCAGGGGCCGATTCCGATCTCGGTCGGAGGCGCACCCAATACCATTCGGTCGGGAAAAAAGCCATGCGAGAGCCTGTTTCCCGACCGATCCGTACAGCACACCGAACGAGCAAGTACGATGCGCACAACAGCAAAGAATCCGGCCGAGCCGTACTCACCCAAACCAGGTCCTGTTCTCCGACCGAGGCGAATCCGGAAACGCCGAATCGAGTCGCACGGAAGGAAAAATGCAACCCCGTCCGGCCGGACAAGTACGATGCGCTTTCCGTACGCGCCGAACCCGTCGCTACGCACGGCACGTCAAAGCATCCGGGAGAGGCGCACATAAGCTCCGATTCGCGCCACAACACGATCCACGGCTCCGAGACGAACACGCCAGCGACGAGGACGAGGCGAGCGACGAGGACGAGGCGAAGCGACGAGGACGACGCGAAGCAACGAGAAGGACGAACGACACGAACCAACCATGAATCCCTTCGTCCCGATCATACCAATATTCTACATATACTACCGGAACAGGCACGGACGCGTACGGCGCAGAAGGTAAGCCAGACACCAACCACAAAACACATACAACACGTACACGACACATCACACACACACACAGGGATGCAGAATATACTTACACCAGCAACAGCAGCACCATAGGGGCGGGATGCCCATCACCAATGCCACATATGCACACAGGGGCCTGAATGCGCACCACCACCCCTACCCAGGGGGGCAGGATGCCTACCACTACTACCACCCTTAGCCAGGGGGGCAGGATGCCTACCACTACTACCACCCTCACCCAGGGGGCAGGATGCCTACCAGTACTACCACCCTCACCCAGGGGGGCAGGATGCCTACCACTACTACCACCCTTAGCCAGGGGGGCAGGATGCCTACCACTACTACCACCTACCACTACTACCACCCTTAGCCAGGGGGGGCAGGATGCCTACCACTACTACCATCCTTAGCCAGGGGGGCAGGATGCCTACCACTACTACCACCCTCACCCAGGGGGGCAGGATGCCTACCACTACTACCACCCTTAGCCAGGGGGCAGGATGCCTACCACTACTACCACCCTCACCCAGGGGGGCAGGATGCCTACCACTACTACCACCCTCACCCAGGGGGCAGGATGCCTACCACTACTACCACCCTTAGCCAGGGGGCAGGATGCCTACCACTACTACCACCCTTAGCCAGGGGGGCAGGATGCCTACCACTACTACCACCCTCACCCAGGGGGGCAGGATGCCTACCACTACTACCACCCTTAGCCAGGGGGGCAGGATGCCTACCACTACTACCACCCTCACCCAGGGGGGCAGGATGCCTACCACTACTACCACCCTTAGCCAGGGGGGCAGGATGCCTACCACTACTACCACCCTTAGCCAGGGGGGCAGGATGCCTACCACTACTACCACCCTCACCCAGGGGGGCAGGATGCCTACCACTACTACCACCCTTAGCCAGGGGGGCAGGATGCCTACCACTACTACCACCCTCACCCAGGGGGGCAGGGTGCCTACCACTACTACCACCCTTAGCCAGGGGGGCAGGATGCCTACCACTACTACCACCCTTAGCCAGGGGGGCAGGATGCCTACCACTACTACCACCCTCACCCAGGGGGCAGGATGCCTACCACTACTACCACCCTTAGCCAGGGGGGCAGGATGCCTACCACTACTACCACCCTTAGCCAGGGGGGCAGGATGCCTACCACTACTACCACCCTTAGCCAGGGGGGCAGGATGCCTACCACTACTACCACCCTCACCCAGGGGGCAGGATGCCTACCACTACTACCACCCTCAGCCAGGGGGGCAGGATGCCTACCACTACTACCACCCTTAGCCAGGGGGGCAGGATGCCTACCACTACTACCACCCTTAGCCAGGGGGGCAGGATGCCTACCACTACTACCACCCTTAGCCAGGGGGCAGGATGCCTACCACTACTACCACCCTTAGCCAGGGGGGCAGGATGCCTACCACTACTACCACCCTCACCCAGGGGGGCAGGATGCCTACCACTACTACCACCCTTAGCCAGGGGGGCAGGATGCCTACCACTACTACCACCCTCACCCAGGGGGGCAGGATGCCTACCACTACTACCACCCCCACCCATAGGATGGACAATGCATGACACAACCAGCACACCACAACCTAGGGAATGCAAGAAGAAGACATCCCCCAACACCATGACAAGCGTGTGTAGACTGTGTCAAATGCCTACAACACCGAACATGACTTCTAACATACAATGTGACCCCCTAGCACATGTGCCACACAAATATGTGTGTGGCACACACAACGCAAGCAGGCCATGACCATTGTGGCAATGGGGTCTAAACACCCATCATCACAGTGACCAAAAGGTAAGTGTGGGGTCCATAGCTGCAGCACATTTTGAACATTGTGGCAATGGGGTCCAAACCCCCATCATCACAGTGACCAAAAGGCAAGTGTGGGGTCCATAGCTGCAGCACATTTTGAACATTGTGGCAATGGGGTCCAAACCCCCATCATCACAGTGACCAAAAGGCAAGTGTGGGGTCCATAGCTGCAGCACATTTTGAACATTGTGGCAATGGGGTCCAAACACCCATCATCACAGTGACCAAAAGGGAAGTGTGGGGTCCATAGCTGCAGCACATTTTGAACATTGTGGCAATGGGGTCCAAACCCCCATCATCACAGTGACCAAAAGGCAAGTGTGGGGTCCATAGCTGCAGCACATCTTGAACATTGTGGCAATGGGGTCCAAACCCCCATCATCACAGTGACCAAAAGGCAAGTGTGGGGTCCATAGCTGCAGCACATCTTGAACATTGTGGCAATGGGGTCCAAACACCCATCATCACAGTGACCAAAAGGCAAGTGTGGGGTCCATAGCTGCAGCACATTTTGAACATTGTGGCAATGGGGTCCAAACCCCCATCATCACAGTGACCAAAAGGTAAGTGTTGACAAAGTAAGAGGTGCAACTGCCAAACTGCATGGATGATTCCTGGTCACAGAACAACAAACACATCAGTGGCAAAGTAGTGTATGTGTCCCATTGCAACATAAATTGGGGGAGCCAAATCCTGCAGTGCAAATAAGACATAACTTTGGCCATGTGCAGACAAACAACACCCATGGGGGCTGACACCGTCAACAATCATCAATGACACAATGACAGAAGTGACCATCCGAATGCAGACCGACATATTTGCACCAATGGGCACACACATGCAGATACCCTGTGGAGACTGCAGATGTGAGGCGAACAGATACCATACCATGGCAGCAATGGGACACACAATGAACAATTAGCACCAAATGAGGGCTCCCGTCCCATCAGCCTGGTCATGGAAGTGCCAACGGAATCATCAGCACAGATCCAACACACTTGTATAGCAATGTTGCACTGACAACACAGATGAGTCCTTCCCCATTGATGCCCAAACCTGCATGTTCACTGGAGATGGCCACACGGTCAGGGAAGTAGACGAATAGAACAATGGCAGGCACAACAGATGTGCAGGGGTGGAAGCCACAGATGTGAAGTTGCCAATCTAAGTAGGAAATCTCATTGCCAAATACTGAACACATGACACCCTCAGATGCTGCTATGGATGACATGGATACACCACAGGATAGGACACATTCCCCCTGGACCACATGGGTTCCTACACAGTAACACTTCATTATCATGAGACCAAATATCACCATCACTGCAGCAAGGGCATTGTTAGCATCATCAACATCATGTACATCAGAAGCAAAAGCACTAGAGAACAGAAAGTTGCTTTATTCAGCATATGTGGCATTAAAAGTAGAAGTCCGGTAGAACATAAACAAAGGCCAATGGCCAGTCCATCAACAAAGTCACAAGTGGGTGACAGTGGCAGATGCCACCCTACACATGCCTGCACAAAACCAGGAACAATCCACTAGGAGGGGCAACCGGGGGGTAGGCCAGGCACCGCAGGGACAGGATCAGGGCTCACCAGGAGGAAGCAGGGAAGGGGTGGTGGGTGCTGAAGAGCCACTGACAACTTCAGTGGAGGTGTCTGACATGGTGTGTGCCGGCACAACTGGGGGCATGGCTCAGATGTTGTGGGTGCCGGCACGACTGCAGTGGACCCTGCAGATGGAGTGGACAGGTCCGCCACTGCAGTGCCCAAGTCAGACAGGGTGGTAGTGGACTCCACTGCAGTGCCTACCACCAGGGGAGGAGAATGGGGAACAGGCAAGGTGGGCTGGACAGAGGGGGAGGACACCCTCACCACATCAGTGGCACAGACAAGCGCAGCGGGGGGTGTGGTGCCGGGAGAGCAAGTGGCAGGGGGAGAAGGCCGGAGCCTCTTGGGGATGGTATATCTGTGGGTGGGGGAACCTGGGGCAGGGTGTGGTGGGGGCACCTGTGAAGTGGGGGCCTGAGGGATGGAGGAAGGAGACCTGGTGCTTGAGCTGCAGGGCGGTGGCGGGGTCTTGCTCTTAGCACTCCGGGGGACTTGCGGGTGGGGGCCTCAGTCTGTCTGCGCCTGGGGGAGGGTGTCCGGGGGCGAGGGGCACTCTGTTCCGTGTGGGGGCTTCCTCTTCCCCCTGGATGCTGGGGCAGCTGGATCGGAGGGGAAGAGGCCGAGGTCACTGAGGAAGAGGCGCTGGGTCTTTGGGGTTGCAGGTGAGGCAAGGGAGGGTGCTTTGGAGGGAGAGGCAACTGAGGACTGTGCAGTGCCCGTGGATGCGTGTGTGTGTACCAGGGCCCCATCCCCTGTGAGTCTGGTTTCAGTCCCCTGACTGTGCGTGCGTGTGCGTTTAGTTTGTGGCGTGTGTGTCTGTGTGCTGGATGTGTGTGTGCTGGTGTGTGCCTGTGCCGGTGTGTGTGTGCTTGGGACGGGCAAGGTGCTGGGGAGTGTGGATGGAGCAGAGGCAGGAGGGGTGAGGGACTGTCTGAGGAGGGACACTGCTGCCGTCAGGGAGGAGTCCATGGACCTGTTGCCCCTCTGTAGGTCAGACATGCCCGATGAGATGCCCTCCATGAACGACACCAGCTGAGTCAACAGTGCGGTGTGCGCATGGAGGACACTCAGCATGGCTGTCTGCCCTACATGGAGCTGGCGAAGGAGGTACACAGACTCCTCACTCAGGGAAGCAGGGGACACAGGGGCAGGGGGTGCGGTGCCTGGGCCAAAGGAGACACGCTCCCGAACATGGGAGCCTCCACGGACCTTGGGAATGGGAGCCGATGGGAGGGCGGTGGTGGTGCTGGTGGTGGCGGGGACAGCAACACTAGCTGGGGTGTGGTGGCTGCTGACACCCGCCTCCACAAGGGAGTCATCCTCCGAGTTGCTCTGGTCCTCAGCTGAGGTGGATGGTGCTGAGGACTCCTCGGTGTGGCTCCCCTCGCCCTCCGTGCCACTGGGTCCCTCCGACCACTCCTCGGCTGCTGACCCAGTCTGGCTCTCTGGCTCCTCCTGGTCCGTGGAGCTGTCCCCTTCCGTGGCCGTGGATGTATCTGCAAACAATGGGGAAACAGACAGACATCAGTCACCTGCACCAAACGCACACACCACTGTGAGCACAGCACATCACAGAGAAAGCCCTGGCATCATTAGTTGTACATTGCTAAAAGTGCCCTAACTGAACAGGAGAAGCCAATTGTCAGTCTGATGCCAAGCATGGCACTCACATCCCACATGGCCTTGCACCCATCTGTCTGGTGTCTGTTGGATTGCAACACCCCAGTGTGGACACATGCACCAAGTACACAGTAGTTGGACAGTGCAGAGGACACGGTGTGGACACATCACAGCTCTTGCCACTGAGTCAGTACAGGTTTCCGGATGAAAGGGATGCCCAGAGTCAAATAGGAAATGCATGTGATGCATACCAGCGACAGACACCATGATGCACCCATGTCCTGATAGCCAGCGCCACTATGGTGTGCATGTAGCACATGTCACTCCCCTGCAGGACCACAAATAAGTTGACACATGCCATGGCAGAGGCATGACTGCTAAGTCATACATCACTGTCTCAGTGATGTATGACTTGGCAGCCAGACAACAACACTATGCACTGTGTCACAATAGTAGGTCATGGGGAATGCAAGTCCTGGAGCTGCACAAGTGCACATGTACATCCCCCACACAACACATCATCTCAACCCTCATCTGTCCAGGTCACACCTATTGGACATATGGGAGACCTGTGACACTACCCTCTGAACCTGAGCCCCTCACAATTTGCTGTGAATGGGGAACAGCTGCCTGATAATCACATTCGCATACCCCAGTCTGCACGGGCAGCTGATCAAACACCTACGTGACACACAAGTATCGTCTCCTATGGTCACATCTCCAGGGGCATGCTGAGCCCCTACCAAGAAACACCCCAGCAGTCCTGGCAACTAATCCACAGCACACTGACACAGAGGCAGACACCGGAGGGGTCAAATCACTGTGCACAATGTGTCAGCTGATACACGGGAGTGGGAGTACAGAGTGCATTGCATGGCCTGGAGTAGGCATGACTGTCCTGCTCCACATGAATGAGGGATGTGCCCTGGACAGTGGATAGCTGGCTATGTATGTGTGACACACGTAATCTGCACACTCCTGGGGCCCAAACATTGTTCCCACCCGCTGCATGGGCGTGTGCCACATACCCCAGGCACATGTGGTGGCTCAGCTCAGCAAGTGGACCGCATATCAAAGCAACACGCAGATCACATGTCCAAACCCAGGCGTTGTGTGAACAATGGACCCACTCATGATGCCCACAACAGAGTTAGGGAAACAGATGCTGTCCCCCACCTTTAGTGAAGCAAACTGCAAGGACACAGTCCCAAGTGACACAATTCCCTGAATGTAAGGGCCACACCTGGGTATCAGATGAGCAGTGGGCAGTGCACAATAGAGGGACATGGCTCCTGGACAACATGACTGCTGCACTGTGGCAGTTGAACCAGGCCAGAGGAGGGCACAAAGCATTTAATACAGAGTTCACAGTGCAGTCTTTGACTCACCCCCTCCTTGCTGCTGTCTGGCCTTCAGCTGCCCATCCAGGTCTGGAAACACCACCGCCAGGATCTGGAGCATGTGGGGGGTCAGGGTCCGTGTTCCGCCCCTCCTGCGAGGTGGCGACAGCTTCAGCTGGACCCGTGCAATCCTCCGGGTCCAGCCCCGAAGGTCCTGCCACCTCTTCTGGCAGTTGCGGATCCGGCGCTTGTAGACCCCCACGGACCGGACAGCCCGGACGATGTCCTTCCAGATTTCCTGCTTCCGATGGGCATTAACCTGTCAGGATGACAAAGTGAAAAGGCCATTACCACACATGCAACATATCCGTGCATGACACAGTTGCATATACATGTCTCAATCACAGGGGCACATGATGTACACAGGCAGTGCAAAGCTGACCATGGACAGTTTGCCAGACGTCACTACATGGTATCATTGCATGGGAAGTAAAACCATGTTCAAATGCACTGTCACTGCACCATACCTGTCCAGTGCAAGTCACTACACACTATGGGGGTGACAACTACTCAGTGAGCCTGCTAGCCAGTGGCGTGCAGACTCTCAGCCTTGCCAGTCACACAAAATGCACATTCAGAAAGGCAGTGCACAGAACACTCAGCTGCTCCCCTGGTGTCCCATACATCTTGCTGTACTGTGGAAGTAGGCTGTCCAGCAGGGCCTGGTTCTCTTCAAGGCTGAAGGCTGGGGCTCTCTCCACAGTACGTGCCATTGCAGGGTCCAGAGGGGCAGAGACAGCAGCAGTGCAGTGGCAGATGTCGTCCTGGAGCATGTAGTGCAGGCAAGTGAGCTCTCAGGGGAACAGCCAGCAATATATATGTGCTGGAGAGGCAGATACTGTCCCTTGTGTCCAAAGTGATAGGTCCAAGTCGTTTGCATCTTCTGAATCTGGCCAATCCATGGAATAGCAGCACCAAAACACGCCCACAGCATCCTTCAAATCCTCAACTTCATGACATACATGATTTTGCAACATTGTTGTGGGTGACCAACTGAATTTACAGCAACCGACTCGTTCGAAATTCGAAAACGCGTCCGTTGCCAGGCAAGCCCATTGTCAATGGGTGCGCACCGATCGGTCCATTGCGGTACAACGCGCACAGGGGTACAACGCGTACCCGCACACATTGAATGCAATGGGCCGGCCGGAGGCACCGATCGGTCCATTGCAGTTCAACGCGCACAGGGGTACAACGCGTACCCGCACACATTGAATGCAATGGGCCGGCCGGAGGCACCGATCGGTCCATTGCGGTACAACGCGCACAGGGGTACAACGCGTACCCGCACACATTGAATGCAATGGGCCGGCCGGAGGCACCGATCGGTCCATTGCAGTTCAACGCGCACAGGGGTACAACGCGTACCCGCACACATTGAATGCAATGGGCCGGCCGGAGGCACCAATCGGTCCATTGCGGTACAACGCGCACAGGGGTACAACGCGTACCCGCACACATTGAATGCAATGGGCCGGCCGGAGGCACCGATCGGTCCATTGCAGTTCAACGCGCACAGGGGTACAACGCGTACCCGCACACATTGAATGCAATGGGCCGGCCGGAGGCACCGATCGGTCCATTGCAGTTCAACGCGCACAGGGGTACAACGCGTACCCGCACACATTGAATGCAATGGGCCGGCCGGAGGCACCGATCGGTCCATTGCGGTACAACGCGCACAGGGGTACAACGCGTACCCGCACACATTGAATGCAATGGGCCGGCCGGAGGCACCGATCGGTCCATTGCGGTACAACGCATCACTGTAC